>BTPG01000003.1:107759260-107814260 GCA_036245525.1 Semisulcospira habei | reverse complement strand
TGTCTACGATCTTATCATCGGAAACATTGATGGTGCCAGAAATGCAGACGATCCAGATGCAGAGTGGAGACCTGAAACATGTGCTGTTACCACGAGAAGTCAAGCAAAGAAGGGTCACCAGACCATCCCTCTAAAAGTGGCGGACAACACGGAAGCAGCTGTGGTGAATAAGGAAAGGCTGGTGGAGCTACAGAGAGCCAACCCCACGCTTGACAAGTTCCGAAGTCAGACCGAGCACGTGACCCGAGGAAAAGAGATTTCCTTCGAGACCAGAAAAGATATCCTGTACCGGATATTCGACAGCAATGGAGATAAACCTGTGCGTCAAGTAGTAGTCCCTGAACCTTTGAGAATGCAGGTGATGAAATTGACCCATGTTTCCATATTGGGAGGACACTTGGGAGTCAACAAGACCCTCGATAGAATCCGAGCCGTCTTCTACTGGCCTGATATGGGAGGCGACGTCACCCGATTCTGCAGGTCGTGCGACATATGCCAGAAGACAATCTCCAAGGGAAAGGTGCCCAAGGTTCCTCTAGAAAACATGCCACTGATCGATATGCCTTTCAAACGCGTAGCTGAAGACCTGGTGGGGCCAATATCCCCTCCAAGTGAAGATGGTCATCGCTACATTTTGATCCTGGTGGACTACGCTACACATTATCCTGAGGCCATACCATTGAAGAAGATCGACACTCCAAATGTGGCAGAGGTGCTCGTCGACATGTTCAGCCGTTTAGGGATTACGGAGGAGATCCTGAGTGACTTGGGAACTCAGTTTGTCTCCGACTGCATGGAGGAAGTCAACCGGCTATTGAGCATCCGACACCTTACTACCACCCTTTATCACCCCATGTGTATTGGGCTGGTTGAAAAGTTTAACGGAACATTGAAGGCTATGCTGAAGAAACTGTGTGCTGAGCAGCAAAGGTTGTGGCATAGATATATCAATACCTTGCTCTTCGCATATCGTGAAGTTCCTCAGGATTCCACAGGGTTTTCCCCTTTTGAATTACTGTACGGCAGGACTGTAAAGGGGCCCATGCACATCCTGAAGGAGCTGTGGACAAGGATATCGACGCACCTGAGGTAAAGATCAGCTACCAGTACGTCTTCGACCTGAGAGAGAAGCTGGAAGATACCCTCAGGATGGCTCGAGAAGAACTGGGGAAGGCGCAGAACAAAGGGAAGCATTACTATGCTCTTAAGGCGAAACCTCGACGATTCCAGCCAGGTGACCAGGTGTTGGTTCTTCTTCCTACCGACAACAACAAACTCCTGATGCACTGGAAGGGACCCTTCGTTGTCGACACGGTGGTTGGCATCAACGACTACAGAGTCAAGGTCAACAACAAGGTGAAGACTTACCATGCTAATCTGCTGAAGAAGTATATTGAGAGAGGTCGTCAAGACAAAACACAATTGGCGGCATCGGTGCGTCTTGATGATGTCGAAAGACTAGACGACGAAAACCTGTTTGACCTTAACGAACTTCGCCACAAGGAGGATGTAGAAGATATCCACTTCGGACAGAATCTGACCCAGACTCAACGTGAAGAACTGCGCGTCCTGACTCAAGAGTTCAAGCATCGGTTTACACCTGACCCGGGGACAACAGACACCATCCAGCAAGAGGTTAACCTGACGTCAAACGAGCCAGTTCGCAGCCAACCTTATCGTCTTCCTTATAACACGAGGGAAGAATTGAAAAAGGATATAAAGGAAATGCTGAGTTTGAAAGTCATCAGAGAGTCCAAGTCACCATATGCGTCCCCAGTTGTCATCGTTAAGAAACCAGATGGATCCAACCGAGTGTGCGTTGACTACCGCTCACTCAATAAACTAACAATCTTCGATCCAGAGCCTATGCCCACAGCGGAAGAACTGTTCCAGAAGGTCAGTGGAGACCGATTTTTCTCCAAAATTGACCTAAGCATAGAGTATTGGCAAATCAAGTTTGCAGAAAAAGATATCCTACAGACAGCGTTCGTTACACCCGACGGTCATTGGGAGTTCATGAAGATGCCTTTTGGTATGGTGAACAGTGGTGCCACATTGAAGAGAGGACTGAAAAAAGATCCTAGAAGACATGCAGAATGTGGTCTTTTACTGGGATGACATTTTGATCCATACCAAAACTTGGGGGGACCACCTCAAAGCCCTCCGAAACTGTTCCAAAGACTGTCAGATGCAAATTTCACCATTCGTCCAAGCAAGTGTATTCTTGGGGCTGACAGCATAGACTTCATTGGACACACATTGAGCGAAGGTTTAAAGGGGCTACACGACGCCAACGTGTAGAAGATCAGGGATGCCCCGCGACCTACGACCAAGACGCAAGTTCGCTCATTTATGGGCTTGGCGAACTACTGCCGAGAATTCATACCAAATTTTGCGGCAGTCACAGCAACCCTGACGGATTTGCTGAGGAAAGGACAAACTAATATAGTGAAGTGGGAGGAGGCCCAAGAGCGAGCATTCCAGGCAGTTCGAGACATCCTTACCGAGAAGCCTGTTGAAAACGTTCTTCCTGAGAACATACCCCTCCAATGAAGGAGTAGGTGCAGTCTTGATGAAAGTAGATAATGGAAAACTCCACCCAGTGAGCTACACCAGTAAAAAGATCACCAGAGCTGAGAGAAACTACTCGACCATTGAGAAGGAGTGCCTAGCCATCATCTGGGGAGTAAGGCGATTCGAACTGTACCTTCTGGGTGTGCCATTTGTTCTCCAAACAGACCATCAGCCCTCTAACTATCTAAACTCTGCAAAGTTTACAAATTCTCGTATTATGAGATCGGCGATGTTTTTGCAGAATTTGGACGTTAAACTACAGTCTATCAAGGGTTCGCAGAACTTTGGAGCGGATTACCTGAGCAGAGCAGTTTGAATGAACATTTCTATGTCCAGAACAATCTAAAGAAACATTTAGGTGTCCATGACAGTTTAAAGGGACATGTCTTTGCTCAGGACAGTTAAAAAGAAACTGTGAAATGATCATTTTGATTTCATTTTGATGTGAAACTTTTATTATTTGTGGTTTTGTGTAGGTTAATACAACCACAACCGTATTTTTGAGATTTGAAAAGAAATTTTTCTGAAATTTCATTATAAAGAGGGGGGGGGGGGGGGGTAATGTTACGATTGTGGTTGTGTTGTCCTGTGAGAGCATGCATGTGTTACTCGTAGGAAACGATCCGATATTTATTTCAGCTATCATGGTTATGATTCATGTACCTTTTTAAGTAACATTTTCTTTCGGTCGCGCAGAGCGGAATTCACTTCGTTATGATACGCTAAATTTAGTCCAGAACGTTCTAGAAAGGTCGCACTGTCTAGTGACCTTGTACGTATGACGTTGGTAAATTGGCGACAATTAGCAACAAGTTGTTTACTGTGCGCGTGAAGCCGTCAGCCGCTTTTGTGTGTGTGTGTGTGTGTGTGTGTGTGTGTGTGTGTGTGTGTGTGTGTGTGTGTGTGTGTGTGTGTGTGTGTGTGTGTGTGTGTGTGTGTGTGTGTGTGTGTGTGTGTGTGTGTGTGTTGTGAAGGATCGTGGTCGTTCTCGAAGTTTCCGACTAGTTTGTGAATTGCCTACCATACTTTTGTGAGATGTCATTTTACTAAGGATTTGGAGCTGAAGTGAGCAGCCATTTTTGTGTAGCCTATTGTAGTTTTCTAGAAAGTTTGTTTTTTATTAATATTTTTGAGTTTCGGTTACGTAGATTATTTTGATTGGTTGCGTTCAATGATTTTCCTGGATTATTCTAGAAATTGGTGCACTATAAAAGATTGGTGCTGGGAAGCGCGGAGGTACATTGTCTTGCATTGTCAGTGGTAGAGACACGCAGTTTATCGTAGGTACGTGGCCTGTGTAAGGTGTACATTGTGTGAGACGCTGTGTATGAGAAACTTTGTGTCGGTGTGTGGACTTTGCAGAAGAGACTTTGTATCAGTGTTTGTGCATTTGGAAGTGCATTGTGTTAAGATCTCATCGCTGAATTAAAATATTGTTGGAACTGTTACTCCAGTATTGTCTACATCACTAAGCCACGTGTGACGGATTGCAACTGAATTAAGTTTATTTAACTCATTCTACCCCAACACCGAAATCCTTAAATGTTGCCGTTGTCCTCTGAAGACTGCTTTGCAGTGCAGGACACGGATCGACCATGATAGTTCAAGGGTGATGCCAGAATAGCTTGGCGCCCATAGGCGCCAAGCTATTCTGGCATCACCCTTGAACTATCATGGTCGATCCTTATGTACCTGTGGTGCGTCTGGGGTAGAATAAGTTAAAAGAACCTTATGTGAGTGCGTCTGGTGTGTTTATCATACTATGACTACAACTCCACCACGTAACAGTGGGTGGATGGATAGACGGACGGACGAGTGGATTTGGAAGAATGGATAGAAGGACGGACAGATGGACGGTTGGATTGATGCAGGGGTTTGCTACGCGGACCCTTGTAGTCTTGAGGGAGGTCAAAGAAACCATTGTACCCTGAAGGCTGAAGGCCTGAGGGGTACAATTGTTCCTTTGACCTCACGAAGGCCTACAAGGGTCAGTGCTGCAGGCCCCTGCTACCAATAACGTATTTGTTTTCATTCCTCCACTATTTTCATAAAAGAAATCAAGAAGAAATGTTCCTACCTGGATCACGCCAGACATGAATGACGTCAAAGGAATATACATTTATACATAATAGACGTATGACGTAATTGAGAATATTTCATGACGTTGTCATCTCTAGTAGTGTGCTCGTTATTTCGAACAACACTAAGTAACTTTTTTACTTTATAACGTTTTGAAGATATAATAGAACAAATGTCGCATTCAAGATGCCTCACGATGTCCGCCATTTTTCGCTACAAGTTTCTTTTTTTTTTTAAAAGCTCGGTTATGTGGTACAGTTTGTGCTAAAGGGATTAGTCGTGTGACGTAGGGAAGAAAATAAAAGAAAATATATTCTTTTTTATAAACGTAAATTAAGACTTGAACTTTTAAACTTAAATCTTATTTATTACTATCGTGATTATCAGACAAAAGGCGTTGATTTTGAAATCGCAGGAAATAGGCACAGATTTTCATGAGCCCGCCGAAATTGCGGGGGCTCATGAAGATGTACGCTTTTAAACGGTACGTTTGCAACACGACCTATTTTTTTTTTCTTCACTTCATGCGACGGTTCTGGTGCGATTTTGTCTGCCGATATCTGACGATATCTCAGACAGATCAAGCTATCGCGAACAAAGAGGCATAGATCCCCATGAGCCCCCACAATTGCGGGGGTTCATGAGGATCTATGCCTCTTGCAGATGGGTCGTGTTTGGGTAGATGCGAAGTTTGGAACCTGACTTGTTTCTTCCACTTCATGCGCCGGTTCTGGTACCGTATACCATGTCTTGACCTGTATCTGGGAGAGACCCAGAGACTCTGCCGCTTCAACCGGTCTGGGTCGACAGGTACTTCTGTTTATCAAAGCGCTTCTCCAGGCCCATCAACTGTAGAGGAGAATCGTCATCATCACTCTCTTTTCATCATCATATCATTACCATCATTGCCGTTTTCATCGCCGGGATCATCGTCATTATCATTACCGGTGTTATCATCGTCATCATCAGTGTGTTATCTTTATCATTGTCGTCATCAAAATCATCCGGCGTCATCGTTGTCGTCATTGTAATCATCGTCATAGTCCTTGTAATCATTGTCATCATCATCGTCTTAGTTATCGCTGTCGCCGTCGTCATGATTATCAGCATCAGCAGCAACATTAACATCGACATCGTTATTGACATAACCCTTTTCATCACCATCGTTATTACCATCGCCCACCTCTTCATCCTCATCATCATCTTGAATCAAGATGTCGGCCATGCAACACCTCCCGGCGGCCCGCTCCGGCAGAAATGGTATCCACCCGCAGTATTCTGGCAGTCATTGTGCCTTCGTTTGATATATGATGTCGGGCCCTGCAATGCTGCATCATGACTGGTGTTTCTGTTTGATGACTTTTGGCAATTTGTTGTGCTGTGGATGTTAATTGGATTCTCAGTAGTTTCCTCCGCCGTCATTGCAATGCTGGTAGTTTATACACGCCGGCTGATTTTTGTTAGTCAGTTCCATTGAAATTCCGATCTGATAAGAACAGCGCGCATTATACTGTGGCAAAAAAAAAAAAAATCCAACGTGCTTTTCTCCCCTTTCAACATCATTGCCTGAGGAGTAGCGTGAGTACGTGCAGCGAGGCGAGTGCCGGCAGGATTCGGGCCCCCACATTCCAGCCGAGTGACGTGATGACGGACACCTCCCCGACACAGTAACTGTGTTTCTTACAACACTTAACAGCGTGTGCATGTGTGTACTGTGCTTTAGAAACAATTTTGGACTGCTTTCACGTTAATGATGTAGTTTTACTATTATTGTTTCAAAAATGAGTAGGTGTGAAGTTATATACTAGTTAAGTTATATTTAGGTAGTGGTGACTGTTTATGCCGGAGCGACTGTCTAATAGCCGGCGCTGTTCTTATAGCGACGGGCCCCCAGGTAACAACTGTGAAAGTATAATTCGTCTTTTTGTTTTGTTACAGTATGCGTATTTCTCATTTGTGTAACTAGTCTCAGCCAAGCAGAAAGTTCAAAAACATTATATTACGTGTTTCAGAGATAATATGATAGGCCCCAGCTGTCCTTAGTTTGCTTTGTGTTAGGGAGGTTCAAGTCGGGTTGGGGCCGTTGGCGCCGGCCAAGAGACGCCTTGTCGACGGGCTTCACCCGTCCCGAGCAATTGTCCATTTGTTGTTTGAAACCTGTTGTGTGAGTTTGGGTGATTGCGAGTTGCACCTGAGGTGGCAAAAGAAATTTTCCTGTACGTTTATTTGGAAGAATAAAGTTGATTGATTGATTGATTCATTGATCAAAGATAAGAATGGATCGAAGCCACGTATTAAGCCTTTCCCTGTCGGTAGCGGCTTTGTCGCGATGATTCCTTTATAAGCATCAAAATATTACCTCCAAACCTTTGACTGTCGTTAAAGGTTTATGTTTCGCGACACAAAAAGCTCTACAGACACACAAAAGGTTTAACATGATTAAGAAATCTAAACCTTATCACCGTAATCGCAAAAAAAGTATCTATACCTCGCTACGATTAGTAGTATATGTTACACCCCAAGGCTCCAGGGTCCGTTATGTGGCGGGGGAGGGGAGTGGCGGGGGGGGGGGGGTGGGGGTGGGGGGCAAAGTCGGAGGTAAGAGTCGAAGGCTTTAGACCAAGAGTCTTGATTGTCCTGGAGAAACAAGCGAGAAATCGAATCGAGTCGTTGGGATAGTCCTTTTAAAGTTATCATCTAAAATATAAAATGCCTCGTTAAGCGACCCAAAGGGCCTATCCGCGTGGACCCCCCCCCCCTCCCCCACCCCCTTCCCCCAGAAGGAAAGAGTATGACCTGAAGAAGTACCTCAGAAAGTACAGTGCTTTTGTCCAAGGGTCCCGGGCAACTTGCTAAGGCACCTAGCTAATTACCCTTGTTTGGTGAGATGCGCTGTCAAGATGGTCCAATACGACGTCAAATTCCTGATTACGTCACCGTAATACGCTGTTGCCTCCAAAATAAAACCAGTGTATTTTATGTCTACTTTAAAAATCATTGTCACAAAGAGTCATAGTGCTGACCGTTTTCTGGAGGCCAGATACAGTTAGTCCTGGAGATCTCTGGAAGCGCTGTCATCTGTTTCTAAGTCTACTGACGTGAAATAACGCCAGTCGTCCTGCAATAACACACTCCAGACAGAAGCGGAATATATTCGACCTGTTGCAGTTGGCTTCGAGATTCACGCAGAAGAAGAAATAGGAGAAGGGAAAATGAGTGACAGCAAAACGGGTAAGTGAAATGAAATTACAACAACAAAGAAACAAATACGATAAACCATGTTTGTTTCTTTGTTGTTGTAATTTCATCGACTATAGAAATACGGTAAGTTTTGTAGAAATCCATCTAAACTGCCTAGAACGACAACGATAAGATAATGTTCACTAAAATGGCTGACAACATAATAATAAGTATGTTACTGTCATTGTAATAGAGTTATGCTGACAAGCATAGTTTACTATGTGGACTCTGTCCATACCAAAATTGTACCTGCTAGGCGTGTACAGCGCAAAGTACATCCCAACAAAGAAACAGGTTTAGAAAGGACAAGTACACCAAAATGAATTTAGATTACGCGTTTTAAAGATAAGTACACTAGCCCATTTCTGTCTGTAATTCTATATTAAAAATCACCAGCATCATGTCTACTTGTAATGCGCGCGACCTACCTGTTGGCTAGCATGCTCTTGGCGCAGAGTCACGCAGAGGAAAAAAGAGACCCAAATAACAAGTAAAGAAGAAGAAAAGCGATTTGCGTTGGACAAAGTGTGAAAAAAAAAGTCAGACCAAAAAGGTGAATGGCAGGCGTGTAAAATGCAAAAAAAGAATCCAACAAAGAAAAAACACGCTTAGAAAAGACAGTCAAACACACGTCAATCGCTATATATTTATCTTGTCAGGGAAGAAGCAAAGTGGCCCAGATCCCCGGGGCTAACCTTGACGTCTTTTCAAAATAGACATGCGGACAGGAGTGAAATTCATGCAGAATGGCGAGCAAAAGAAATGTGACTTTTGGAATCATCGGAAACACTTTAGTCACTTTGCTTCTTCGCTGACCAAATAAGCAGCGACTGAGTTGTTTACTTGGTTGTTTGTCTGTTTTGGCAAAGATATTTACCCGAAATGTTAATAAACTGGGTTGTAACTGCCTTTTCTAAGCGTGTTTCTTTATCCGTTGGGGTTTTCTCTGTTAAAAAGGAACAGTGACAGCTGACGCAGTCTGTGTTTCTGCAACCATCTTTAATGCAACACACAAAACAAAACAACAAAACAAACCCTCCACCCCAAAAAATAAATAAAAAAATAAATAAATAAATACATAAAATAAAATAAAATAAAATTTAAAAAAATAAAATTAAAAAATTCTAAAAAACAGGGATTCAAAAGTTATGTCAGCAAGAGGCTCATGAGGATCTATACCTCTTGCCGTATGGTGTTGTTCAAATTTTCTCGGAACTAAACAGGTTGGTGGTGGAAAGTTGTTTTATTGCTCTTGCGGAGTGATTGAATGCTGCTCTTTTTCGTTTGTTTGTTTGTTGTTGTTGTTTTTTTTTGTTCTTGTTGTTCTTTTGTTTTGTTTTTGGGGGGTGGGGGGGGGGGGGGGGTTGGTTGTTCCAAGGCCTATGTACAACAGTTCTGAAATACCTGGCACCCGACGTCAATGACGAGCTAAAAAACATTCGTCATTTGTGAAATCATCAGAAAAACCAAAAATGTCTCATTTCTTTTGCTCGTCGGTATATTTATATATATTTTTTCAATACCGCACGAAGCAATAACGTTTGGCTAATGTGCAAAGCAAAGGTGAGTATATGTTCTGGGCCAGTGGTTGTCCGTCCGTCGTCCGTCAGATCAGCCGTCGTCTGTCTGCCGTCGTCCATAGCCCGTGGTCAACTTTAACGTTGGCATTTTCTCGGAGACTATTCAAGCCACAGTCTTCAAACTTGGCCCAAAGATACGTTGTGGTAAGATCTGTTTAATCCTACTCATTTATTGACCTTTCTAAAAGGTGAAGGTCACACGGGATCAGAAAATAGGTCAAAAGTTGCTTATTTTGACAAAATTGATATTTACTCAGACATTATTCACAACTGTTAGCCCCAAACTTGAAATAATGATACCTGATGGTAAAACCTTTCATTGCATACTAATTTTGTTGACACATTGAAAAGGTCAAGGGTCACAAGACCTCTGGAAATAGATTTTTAAAAAGGTCACATGATTTTTTTCTCAAATACTATTAACATCTTCAAAGTTAAACTTGCTCCAGATATACCTGAGTGTAAGTCCTTCCTAATACCATGCATACTAATTTAGATGACCTCTTAGAAAGGTCAAGCGTCACAGGAGAGCAGGAAATAGGTCATTAATAGCCATTTTCTGACAATTCTTTCTTCTTCTCAAGACCTTCCTATGCAGGTTAACTTGTATGACCTCTTGGAAAGGTCAAGGGTCACATGAGATCAGCAAATGATGTGAAACGTCTATTTGTGTGTGTGTAGAATTTTTGTTTTATCAGGATTTTGCAAAGCTTTTCAACCATATTTGACAAAAAGGTAGTTTATAATAGACATTTTCTATGTGTACTAATTTGGATAACTACCTTTACTCAAAAGGTCAAGGGTTATGGACGGTTAACAAAAGTGAAAATGCGTGATTTTAGAAAACATGGATTTCGCGGGTACAAATGCCAATCTTTTCCTTATGTTATGTTAGAATACTTGAACACTTCTTTATTTCATTGACCTGTTGGAATGTCGAGATCACAAGGTCATTAATTATGTGGATCGGTCTTGCGCGTGACCCTTGATGGCTTTGCCATTCTTGTTTATTATGTTTTATTGCTCTTTTCTGTCTTCCTTTTTTCAAACCTCTCCCGAAGGGCTCCAAGTAGACATTTTATGACTGGACACTAGAGATATATAAATGGGCATCATCATCATCATCATCATCATTATCATCATCATCAGATTGTGAAACAGAAAACACTGAAATAAGCGCTGAAGAGATGTCTTGAGGCTCTTGAGCAATGAATGTGGAGACACGTGTGCGTCACACTGGGAACCTTGATGTCTTTCTCGAAAATAGACGTGCAGACAGAAATGGAATTCATGTATACTGACGAGCAAAACAAATGCGACAATTTTTGGAAGAGTCACGAAGTAATTTGTTTCTTTGTTTTATTGTGTATTTCGTGGTGTCATCTACAGCCGCATGACGGATGTGAGGGCAATAGCTGACTGCACGGATGCGAGGGATATACAGATCTGTACATGAAGACAAAGAGGAGAGATGCTGGTCGTCGCTTTTTTGATACATCTCCTGCATCTTGTGCATCCTTATTATCGTATGTATTCACGGATGTGATGTTCTAGTTTCATGGATACAATTGGCCACGACATCACACACACACACACACACACACACACACACACACACACACACACACACACACACACACACACACACACACACACACACACACACACACACACACACTCACGCCCTCCACGAGACAACACGTGCCTCATGACGTTCATTGGCCCTTGCTATTAAATGGTGACCATTTTCTTTTTTTTTAATTTTATTTCATTTAATTTCATAGATTAAAAAAATTATTATGTATTATTTATTTTTTATTAATTTGATAAATTTATTTATTTATTTTATTTTATTTATTTGTTTTTTATTATTATTTATTTATTTTGTTTATTTATTTATTTATTTTTTATTTATTTTTTATTTATTTATTTTATCTTTTTTTATTTATTTTTTTGTTGGGGGGGGGGTGGGAGGGAGGGGAGGGGGGGGGGGGCATCACGTGCGGAACAAAAGTAAGCTATGTTGTGGGCCAGTGATCGTCCGTCCGTAATCTGTCGTCCGTCGTCCGTCCGCTGTCGTCCGTCGTCCGTGGTAAACTTTGACGTTTGCATTTTCTACGAGAATATTCAAGTCACAGTCTTTAAACTTGTCCAAAGGATACTTTGTGGCAATACCTTTCTAAACATACCAATTTGAGTGACCTCTCACAAAGGTCACGGTCACAGGGGAGCAGGAAGTAGTTCAAAAATAGCAATATTCTGACATAATTTATTTTTTCTTAAATACTTAAATATTAAAAAAATAAATAAATAAATAAATAAAAAACATGGTACAAAGCAACCTGACGATAAGACCGTTCTATGCATACTAATTTAGGTGATCCCTCGGAAAGATCAAGGGTCTCAAGACTTCGGGAAATAGGTCTAAAATAGCTATATTTTGAAATTATTACATTATTATTATTATTATTATTATTATTTTTTGAAAATACTTTTCATAACATCAAACCCGAATTTGCTACAGAGATACCTGATGGTAAGACCTATCTATGCATACTAATTTGGATGAGCCAAAGGAAAGGTCAAGGGTCACAAGAGCTCAGGAAATAGGTCAAAAATAGCTATTTTTGACAAAAGATGGTTTTTCTCAGGTACTATTCACAGCTTCAAACCCGAACTTGGTACAGAGATACCTGATGGTGAGACCTTTCCATGCATGCTAATTTGGTTGATTATTTCGAAAAGGTCAAGGGCCACAAAAGCTCTGGAAATGGTCTCAACATCGCCATATAGTGACAAAATATTCTTTTTCTCAAATACTATTCACAAATTCAAACCCAAATTTAGTACACAGAAGATAGATACATGATTGTAAGACCTATCTTTGCGTACTAATTTAGATGACCCCTCGGAAAGTTCAATGGTCACAAGAGGCCGGTAAATGTTTGATAAAATTGTAGATATTATCAACATTTTTGGTGTGTTTTAAGCTTGGATTTGAAAATGGAAAAGAGATGATGAGTGATGCATATCAGCTGGGAGGGCGTTCCATGTAATGGGACCAAAATACGAAAATGCACGATGACCTTGAGTAACCTTATTACGTCTAGGGATACGGAAAACACGAGTGTCTGAAGCAGAGCGTAGTGAGCCGGACGGTGTATACAGCTGTACAAGATCAGATAAGTAAGGGGGGGGGGGGGAGGGGGGGCAGAACCAGAGATGATGTTGAAACAAATAACACAGAATTTATACTGAATTCTGTATGAAACTGGCAGCCAGTGCAAATCAGCTAGTAGAGGCATAATGTGTTCACGTTTCGGTACACGAAAAATCAGACGTGCAGCTCAGTTCATGGCTCTCTGGATTTGGTCAAGAAGATTTTGCGAAACACCGGACAAAGGAGAATTGCAATAGTCTATTCGGGACAGCATAAGGGAGGTAACAAGTGTTTTGGTAACTTCAACAGCCAGCAGATGTCGAACAGTGCTGATCCTTCTGAGTTCAATGAAGGCAAGCTGGCAAACCTTTTTTTCACTTGTTTCTTCATTGTCAGCCTGTTGTCAAAAATGACACCCAAGTTACGGGCCGAGCTAGAAAAGGAGATGGCACTCTCGCCCACCATCATTGACTCAGGAAGATCAGCACTGCACGTAGCGGAGCACGTCATTCGAGCACCAAAATTATCACTTGGTCAATGTAGTAGCCAATCCAGAGTATGACCATGCTTGTGACTTGGCTGCCAAACAGAGTGTTTAACGTAAAAAACACTCAAAAGATCCATTAGTTTCATAGTACTAGAGTTCTGCGGGCAGTCACAGTAGAAGTTGAAGTCTCCCAAAATAGCAAGGTTACCTGGGAGTGAGTTGCTGTATTCAAGTAAATCAAAAAACTGATCAAAGAACATAGCATCATTTAGCTTATTTTTGCGGTTAGGAGGGCACCGTTAGAGAATGAAGAACTGTACTGGCTTGCTTGGTAGCGTAAGTGTTACGTGTGCTAATTCAAAGGAACAATGTTAAAAGGCAAATGCATTGTTACAGAAGAAGTAGGGCACGAGGTCACCTCGAAAAATGATGGCAAGACCGCCACCCCGAGACGGACGTGGGAATGACTTGACGGTGAATCCAGGAAGGGGCACGTTTGGCACATTTTGCCTCGTCACCACCCGGCTTTAGCCAAGTTTCAGTCAAAAATAAGACATTAATATCATTGCCATATATAAAGTTGTTTATTTTAGTTCGTTTCTCCGGAGACGCGCCTGAACGCGCATTGAATAGAGCTACTTTCAGTCCATTAATTTTGTGCGGACGATTGGACGTTGATAAGGGGATATAAATCAAGTTATCTTTACACACCCCTCGTGAATCCACGCTCTGTGTCTCTGTTCACATATGTTGGTATGAACACGAGAAAATTCTTGCACTGATCTCACAGCCGGGCACGAAGCTTGGCTCATCAAGGGAGTTTACTCTAGATCCTGCAATTAGCGAATCAGTCAAGGGGAAATAAACATGAAAGTCCCTAAGGCTCACATGCATGGCCGATCGATCCACATAATGATATTGGCTTGTGACCTTGACCTTTGCGACAGATCACTGAAATGAGCAAGTGTTCCAGTGTAAAGAAAGGTATTGGCTTTTGGACTTGCGCGAACATGGCTTTGTTCCCACTCTTGACAATCTCCCATTACCCTTGACCTTTTAAAAACAGTTAACAAATTAGTACGTTTAGAAAGTTCTTATCATTACACAAACGAATCTGGGTCGGTGGGGGAGGGAGCAGGGAGTTGGGGGGAGGGTGAGAAGCGGGGGGTAAGGGTCCACCTCCCTGACCCAAAATTCTTTAAAATTCTGTAATTAAAAGTCCCCCTCCCCTCCATTTTGTTTGATATTTTGACGAGTTGGGGAGCAGTGAGAGTCTTACCATACACGCGCGCTTTTGTATCAGGTTGAAGGTCCAAACAAAACGTTGGACCGTCCCATCCTAACCCCCCCCCCCCCAACCCCCGGCCCCAACTGATCTGCCCCTTCATCAGCTACCTTTTTTGCCAAATATGGTTTTTAAAAAAGGGGGAGGGATTCCAAACACCCCCAAAAAGGGACTTGTTATTGCATTTTTTTAAAATTGGGTCGGGAGGGGAGGGGTCATCCAAATTAGTATGCGTAGGAAGACCGTACCATCAGTTATCTTTGTACTAAGTTTGGGCTTATGGTTGTAAATAGTATTTGATTAAAAAAAATGTCGTTTTTCAAAATATTGCTATTTTTGACGTATTTCCTGATCCCCTGTGACCATGACCTTTGAGAGGGGTCACTACAGTTGGTACGTTTAGAATGGTCTGACCTGGGCCAAGTTTGAAGTCTGAGACTTGAGTGGAAATTACCATCGTTAGAGTTTTTTCGACGGACAGACGACCTCTGGCCATTTATACAGACTTCCTTTTTGCTGTCGCACGCGAGCCAAAATGTGCATGGTGGACCACTTCAATCTGAGCAGAATATCCTCACACAAAAAAGACGACAACAAAGAAGAAATATTCCTGGATTTACAAGCCTTGCTTGTTTTTTTAGCCGTAAGTAACTATGTTGAGACGACTAACATCTGATGCCAGTCGAGCTCCCAAAGACACGAAGAGCGGTGGGTGTGCTCGTTCTGTGTTTCCTAATGGTCACATTGCAAGCTTCACTTGAGGATGATGTAAATTAAGATGAATATCTTGCAAGCCGTGAAAAAAAGAAAGATTTTCTTTATCTTCATTGTGAAGTAATGAACCACCTGTAAATCGCAATACAACTGACAAGTTGACAGTCAGTCGTGTTTACGAGACTGCCAGTCGTATTACGAAATGTCAGTCTTGTTATGGACAAATCTTACCGTTTTATTCAGACCTAAATACAATATATTCCCACCATAGTTTGAGGATTTGAATCTTCTTACATCATTTCAGCACTAAACAAAAAGGCTGCAGAACAGCTGGTCACATCTTCATGCTTTTACCATTGTTTTGTTTGTTTTACACATATTATTTAATTTACATAAAACACATTACTAGCCTAAATATCATATTTGCTTTACTTCACATGTTAATTTTTGTACTGACATTTTGAAATGTCATACCTACTTGTTGCACTGCAAATACTTCAAACAAGATGTTTCCTGTTTCTGTAGGGAAATCATGTTTAAATTATGTAACACAACTGACATTTCGCAAACCTTCATTTTTTATATTTTCCAAACTACAAGTCATTAAGGTTGGATATTTGAGTATTACATGCTGCTAAGTGTATGGGTTCATATAAAAATGATTCCATACACATTTTAAATGACGTGGTTTTCAGACTTTCTGTCGATTGAAATTTGGCGCAAATTTGAAAAACAGTACCTTAGGATAAGTTTGCAGCACGATTTGCCTCCAGCAGTCTTCAGACCGTTGCAGAAAACACACACTTCTGATAATAAAATAAGTGTTGCCATGTAAATCTGATTCAACAGCGGAGTTGTCATAAAAGTAAGAAACCCCTTTTCTTTCCCAAACTTTGCTGTATTACTAGCTTGAATCTCGTGTTCGAAATCGCCTTTTTCTATGCCGCAAGAAACAGTACATACAGAAATAAAAAGAAAGGCTGGTCGCTATCAGGCCAACTGCAAGAGCCACAGAACACCAAGAGCCACGTGTTGTCTCGTGGAGGGCGCCATAACGCATTCCTGAAATTCGAGTAATGTGGGCGTGTCAAAGCAAACTGAATCTTTATCAAGCCGGCGGAACGGGGTTGCAAGTGTAAACGGCTTCAGCGTAACGCACTAACCCGGGTTGTACTCGGGTTCATCCCGGGTTAATGTGCAAGTGTCACCGGCCTCAATAGTGATCTGGTTTGTGTTCAATACCGTTGCTATCTCTTTCATATGATCAGAATACTCAATGACCGGTGTTATCTGAGGTAATGTCGTTCTGGCCACTGTCCGGTCATCGGTGTATTTTACCATGCCCGCAGATCGGCACAGATCTAAATTTCCAAGTCACCGAATTTTGACCTCTTCCTTGAGTGCGATTCTGCTTTGGAGTTAACCCTTTGCGTGTCGGTAGCGGTTATTGTCGCGATGACTAATAATACAGGAATCGCTACCGACATCCAAGGATTATCCCCCTCCCACCTTCCTTGCCACTGTATGTACATAATTGTTTCTGAAATCTGTGTTCTCATACATCGACCAAAGCGAAAACCGCCCAACAAACTGGTCTCAGCAAGCTGAGAGATGAATTGTACAGCAATTACAATCCTTATTGGCTTGTGAAGATATTCCGCTTGTGGGACTTTAGGGGTACAGGAACCCCTTTCAGCATCACGTGTATAGGTCCTGATGATAAAGAGCAGCTTCTCACTCGCCTCGTCCTGATACACAAACAACACGGCCTTTTTGAGAACCGCACTTTAGTCATCGCCGACATCGGGGCAGACGCCAACGGCAGACCGTGCAAGTGCCCGCCCACCGTTGCTAAAAGTTCTTGTGGTCATGCGCGGACCATGGTGCCCAGCGTCATTAAAAGAGGGGTGAACGTCGAAGGCAACATATGTGGTCAAAAGAGAGAATTCACCTACTATGTGCCAGTGTCCACGTGTGAAGATATTGGGCGATACGCGTGTCGAGGAACCGCTCCG
This sequence comes from Semisulcospira habei, assembly GCA_036245525.1. Lineage (NCBI taxonomy): Eukaryota > Metazoa > Mollusca > Gastropoda > Semisulcospiridae > Semisulcospira > Semisulcospira habei. The sequence continues at coordinate 107,797,126 of BTPG01000003.1, read as the reverse complement.
TTCGCGGGTAGGATTGTTGTAGTGGAGATCGTCACGGACATAGAGTTAGATAGTGAGTATCACATTTTAAACCTTTGCGTGTCGATAGCGGTTTTAGTCGCGATGATTCCTGCGGGAATCATCGCGATTAAAACCGCTATCGACACACAAAAGGACATGATATTTACATTATGAGCATTTATGTTTAAACCTTTTGGGTGTCGGTAGAGGTTTTCGTCGTCAAAGGTTGTACGGGAATCATGGCGACTATAACCGCTAGCGACACACAAAGGGTTAAATTCTAACAAACATTTTATGATCGTTGTGCATTGTGTATACTGTAGTGGAAAAGTAATTTGTATGATGCCTAGAATGATGTATTTCTTTCCATTTTTTTTTTTTTTTTGGGGGGGGGGTGGGGGGGAGGGGGAGGTGGGAGGGGGTCGCTCGACTGTCAGTATATATGTACGTATGAATGGATGGACGGACGGGTGGGTGGATGGATGGATGGATGGATGGATGGGTGTGCTGGTGGGTGGGTGAATGGTTTGATGGATAGATGGATGGGTGGGTGGGTGGGTGGATGGATAGATGGATTGACGGATGGATGGGTGGGTGGATGGATGGATGGGTGGGTGCGTAGATGGATGAATGAATTGATGGATGGTCGGATGGATTAATGGATGGACGGACGGTTGGTGGATGGATGGATAAATGGACTAATGGACGAACGGGTGAGTGGATGAATGAACGGTTGGGTGGATGAATAGATGGACAGGTGGGTGGGTGGATAGATGGATGGACGGGTGGGTGGGTGGATGGATGAATGGATAGGATGAATGGATGGATTGGAGCCATAGCTAATGTCGCGTTGTAGTTATTTATGTATGCAAATTATTATGTGTCATGATATTCTAATGAAGAGTATTTCGTTTATTGATTTGTTGGTGTGTCTGTCCGTCCGTCCGTTCTTCCCTCCGCCCGGCCGCCGATCCGTCCAACCATCCATTCGTAATATTTATTTATTTATCTATCTATCTAACTGTCCGTCTGTGCATCTGTCTGTCTGTCTGTCTGTCTCATTTTCTTTATCAGAATCAGTGATTCCGAAAATCGAAATACGTGCGCCCCAAAGGCCTGCGCTCGGCGGAAACTTTACTTTGGAATGCATCGCCCGGTTTGGCGTGTCATACGGAATTTATGACCAGGTGACGACATACCTTGGATTCAACACTTACAGCAGGCCGCCACCGGTGCTATATTGTCCGTTTGAGCAAAGCTTGTCTCGTGATTTCTGCAAATAACTTGTGAACGCACATGATATAAAGACAACTTTAAGGACAAAAGTTAAATACCAACTTTGGGTCCTGATTTATTTTGATGTTCCGATATTCATGGCAGCAATGGACCAGAATCTGCCCTCGGGAAATATTTTAGCGTGACCTATTTTAACCTGCTAAAATATTCTCTAATAGAGCCCCACCCAGAGACACTGCCCCAGTGCAAACTGTTTTCGGGCCCACTGCGGGCCCGATGACCAGTGATCACTGGGTGACAAGTATATATTCCTCCACGTTTCAAGTTTTCCATAGTGGATGTTTAAAGCCTTGGTCTTGCAAGGCGTCTGATCCGTGCATAGCTTGTCACAGTTTTAGCATCAGTGATGCAGAGCAGTGGTCAATTTGGAGGCATGAACTGGAACTAAATATAGACTTTTAACGTTATCTCCATGATCTCCCGAGGGTAGTGGCTATACCGTTGTGTTTGAAGCCAAATAATATTTAAAATAAATTAGGACCAAGTTTAGTGATCACGTTTTGTTCTTAGTATTGTCCTGCAACGCGTCTTTTTCAGAAGTTAATTGGAAAATAACACTAGGCAAGCCTTGCTCAAACAAACCATTACAGTGACTGCGTGTTCAAGGCTATTAAATTATTCGCGACATGCCGCACTTGGATACGCGTCTAGAAATCAGCATGTCGCGATCGAAATAAAATAGTACGCGACAGTGGCATATATAACCTCAGGGGCGGATCTGAGGGCGGGCTACAGGGGTTCCGGAACCCCCATCCAATTAATTCATGTTGTGATAGGTTCTATAAAACATAAAAGTGGAGAGTTCGTATACTGTCATGTCTGGACAGCCCTCGAGACTCCCATTAACGTTCTCAAACTGTTCGATTCATAGTCAGCTTACTCAATGAATCAAACAGTTTGAGAATAAGAGTCGCTCGGTTTGTCTAGAAATGATTGTAAACGGACATTCCACTTCTATGCTCTAGTATTGGCGCGCCTCAACTGAGCTAACTCCCGGTTAAACGCGTGTCTTTCCGCCCACCATGTGATGGCCCTAGTCGGGGCGCATATTTTGAGTCTAGAATCTGTGTTCAGTCAACGACCAGAAGCCAAAACCTTCCTTCAGGCAGGAACATTGATACACATTGGTGTTAACAAGAAACATAGATCCCAATGAGCCCCCGCAGTCACGGGAGCGCATGAGCATCTATCTCTCTCGCAGTTGGATAACGTTCACGATTTTTTCGACAGTGACGGAGTTAAACCTTAATAACTGACTGACTAACTAACCAACCTACCAATTATAAATACCTTTACTAACAATGACTAGGTAAGTAACTAAATAATTATAACTAACTACGGAGAAGAAACAAACTAGTTAATTAGCATAATAGAAACCAACCATCCAACCAACCAACCTACCAACCAACCAAACAAGCAACCAACCAACCAACTATATGACTAACTATCTATTTTAGTAATATACTTATGATTTAGCTGACTGACTGACTGACCGACTGACTGATTGACTAACAAACAAACTAACTAATTGCAAAAAAATAACGTTCTAGCTGATTAGCAAACTCACTCACTGACTGACTCACTACTCACTAACTAACTAATTAACTAACTAACTAACTAACTAACTTAATAACTAACGTTTCTTTCGCAGGCCTGGAAGTGGGAGTACGTTGATAGCAGAGGTGAAGTAAACGTTGCCAGCTTCGATGCCAAAACGCACAGTGTGTCTCTTTCTGACAAGAAACACGTGCCCGAACTATGTCTTTTGGAGCAGGTAAGCCAATCAACTTAGCGATGGGCTCCCTCGCCTTGTGCTATCGTGGTTTATATTGTCATCCCTTTTGCGGTCGTCCCAGTGCGCGAAGGCCGTCGGGCGAGCGTCGCTCGCCGATTGTCCGCGCACTGCTGTGGGCCGAGGACAATCTCATGCCCTTAATAATAATAATAATAATAATAATAATAATAATAATAATAATAATAATAATAATAATAATAATAATAATAATAATAATCTTCCACACACACACCCCACCCCCCCAAAAAAAAAAAAAAAAATAATAAATAAAAATAAAAAAATTGTCTTGCTAGTTTAAACCAGACTCTCGCTTAGTATTTAACTCATTCAGCCCGACGGCCGCATTTCCCAAATTTTGGAGGCGCCATCTAATGACTATGCACAGTTGCAGGAGATGGATCCACCATGATAATTCAAGGCCAGTGACAGATTAGCTTGGCGCTGACAGGCGAGAAGCTAATCTGGCACTGCCCTTGAATTATCATGGTCGACCCATCTCCTGCTGTAGTGCGTCAGGGCTGAATGGGTTAACCTCTGGTGAGCCGGCTTGCTATGCCCTGCAGCTAAAACAGTGTCAGTGGTCCTTGTCGTGAAGGTTGGTGAGACACCCAGCTAAAACGGTAGTACATGTAATTGGATCATGAAGTTCGGAGCCATGACACCCATCTAAAATAGTCGAATTCGCAATGTCAGTGTCAGAAATGTTTGTCAAGTAAAGCTTGCCTTGATACTCAGCTAAGCAGAGAAAATTAATAATAATAATATAATAGCAATAATAATATCATAATAATATAACAAACAAAATAAAATTCCATTGACAATGTCATGATTGAGCCAGGCTTACCATGCCGCTCAATAATAATAGTAATGATAATGATATTAATAATATGTAACCGGGTAAACAGGCAAAAAAAAAAAAAATGTAATGAGGCCACCAAACGTCGAAGACCGGGATCGCAGTGACGTATCTTTTATTAACGGTGAAGTAACTGAAGAAACAGCGCCTAGGAATGAAACAATGGCGCAACATTAGAAATCATCATAACTCCCATATGTAACATCAGCAGTATAACTATCAATATCAAGCAATATAATCATAAATATTAAAGTCAAATTAACGTTTACATAACCCTAGCATGTCAATCTGTAAAGTCTCAAAAATCAAAGTATTGAAATCAATGTATCAAATAAGTCAGCAAGTCATAGAGTGCAAATCAACGCTGACGGAAAATATAAACGTGCAAATCAACGCTGACGGAAAATATAAACGTGCAAATCAACGCTGACGGAAAATATAAACGTGCAAATCAACGCAAAAGAAAAATATAAAAGTGTAAATCAACATGAAAGAAAACATAAAGGTAGATGATGAACTATTATACTGTATGCGTGGCCAGCCAAACTATCAGTATGGAATGAATCGAATATCAATAATAAATCAGGGGACAGAATCAAAAGAGTATGCAATAAGGAACATACTACTAGGCAGGGGACAAAAGCAATCACCCAAAGATTTATTAGTATTCATTCCCCATACACAGTCATACGCAATGACAACACTCTCAACATTTCCTACAATGATGACAAAATAATTTAGTATCACTGGAGCAAATGGTAATCAATCTCATTGTTCAAGAAAACCAAAGATATCCAAAGCAGAAGCATTAAATCAGAGTACATGTTACCTTCATACTGTTTTGCCCCAAATAATCTTGTCACAAAATTCTGATCCCCATCGGAAGCGAAATGATGAAGATGTAGAAAACTAATAAAACTAGACATCACCGAAATCCACTATCGCAACAAAGTTACACAAAGTTCCAGCTGCCAAGAATGGCTACAAAGTTTCCGTGAAGGCACTCTCAACACTACAACTCCAGCAACTTATTTCCTAACTCCAAGGCAACACATACATCAAGGCACGACATAAATCAGGCCACAAAGTGCATCAATCAACAAAATTCAAGACAAAGAATACAAAGATATATACAACTACTTACAGAGCTATGAGGGAGTCGACATTGTAGCTATTTCATAGTTGTGTCGTCGTAGCAGCGAAAAGGAAACCCGGCAGTGTAAACAAGAATGACGCTTTCTGGCACAAGCAACGGTTGAGTGAATCTGACCGGTCTACGCGCCACGGAAGGGGCTTTATATAGGGCGCGCGCGGGCGGCAAACAAACTCCCACTTGTCCGTTTCCGAAATAGCTGCTTTTGGAGCCGAAAAGCTGAAAATCTGTTTGTTTACACTTGTTTGTCTGACTATAACTCCGCTTCTACAGGACCTTGAAACTTCCGGTTTGCTGCTAATGAAAGAGCCACAAATGTAGTGTTACTAGTGACAAACAATGACTTGATTAATTAGGGATGGAATTAATTGTGATTTTTTTAAAGGACTTTTTTCATGGACCTGAACGAAGCAAAAGGCGCAAAATCTCAAAATAATTCTTAAACCAAAATCGATCGGACTGGAAGTAAGTTACAAAATGAAAGTGACTATCATACTGAATCTGATGGATGTTGGTATCAGTTTCAGCCAAGGTAATAACATTTAAAATACAGACGATTTCCAAAAACAACTTCAGTTGCTCGCTTGAGCTTGCCCTTAGCACCAACTTAATGTTCTGTGTTTGCGTACAGTGTGTGAGTGAATGCGCGTGATTCACGTGAGCGTGCATGTTGGGTTCAGTTCGTGGCTACATTCTGCGCATTGGGTTATATCATAAATATGAGAAATGCGCCATATAAAAAACATGTAATAAATAATAATAATAATAATAAAACAATCGGTGCAGGCATTGAAGAGATATTTGACTTAGAATGCCAAGCCAAAAGCACAAGCGAAACGCCACTGTACAACCAACGCTAAAACAAAGCAGTGAGGCAGCTGATGCGGTTGCGTCCCCTGAACTGACGGCTGAAAACCTAGCAGCTTAGAAGTAAGCCGGAAGGGTCGGACAACGCATGCATCACTGAAAGCAATACCTTGCGAGACTTACATTGAAGGAAAACCACTGAATAAAAAAAATACAAAACATATTTTGCAAGCAAGTAAAGTTGTTAAAGTCTTTCTGCAAAAAAACAACTACAATAAGAGCTGGGTGTACCCGGTCACTTGACTACTACTACTACTACTACTACTACTAATCATATCATCATCATATTGACAATAATATACAATGTAATAATAATAATAAAATAATAATAATAATAATAATAATAATAATAATAATAATAATAATAATAATAATAAAGGAGATTTCTTATGCGCTTATTATAAAAATAGCTCTAAACGCTGACACAATTTAAAAAAACTAACAGCTAACACGCACACACAACATTCGCGCGCGCACACACACACATACGCACACGTACACTCACACACACACACACACACACACACACACACACACACACACACACACACACACACACACACACACACACACACACACACACGTGAAGTAAATGTAAAATTAAATAATGATAATATCAAACGTATTAGTAATGTCATAAGTTTGGTGAGCCAGGTTTACCGTGCCTCTCAGCCGAAAAGTATTAATGAAACGACATTTTGGTGAGGCAGGCTTGCCCTGCCACTCAACTGATAAGTATTAAAGGCTGTTTGGTGTGGCAGGCTAGAAAGAGGCATTATGCGATTTGTTCGACACCACCTAATTTTAACGAGTGTATGCCTAAATAAAGACTTTTTTTTAACAATCACCATCATCACTCAAATAAACCCCTGTCTCAACTTACACAACAAATGTTTTATGAGGGAAAAGACACCAAGCCAAACTTTCATCGCGCTATTTCCTGGATTTTAAAACAACACATCCAAAAATCGGCCTCAGCTCACACAATGAGTGTATTTTGAGAGATTATTTAAAACTGCAAGAAAAAAGAAGAATACTGCCACACGCTAGAAAAAGGGTTAGCCTGCTAATTAAATTTTCCATGGTAACTAACACACCCTCGCGCTGGAACCATATGGCGTTGGGGCGCGTCCCCTGGGTGGTGGATAGGGGTCCCTCGCGAGAGGGGTGCACCGAATGAAATAAGGTGCCGTGAACCAACATGGTATAGGAAAGGAGACCACAACAGAAAACCCCTGGTCCTCCTAGTAAGGGGGTTGGGCGTGGGGGTAGCTTCCTCACCCTGCAAATAAGGTTATAGCTACAGAAACGCCGACGAATAGACAAACAGCAATTCCTTTCCTGGAGGAGGAAGGTTCTTCTACCATAAGATTTATGACGTCGTGTGGTGAAAGCCGGAAGTCTTCGGAAGCCACAGGACCGAACCGCCTCTCTCTATCTAGGGACACAATCATGGGCACATGGAATGTCAAGACCATGTACCAGAGCGGCAAGGCCGCCCAGAACGCAGCCGAAATGCAAAAGTACAACCTTACCCTGCTAGGTATCAGTGAAGCCAGATGGACGCAGTCTGGGCAGAAAAGGCTGTTAAGTGGGGAGATGATTCTGTATTCAGGTCATGAAGAGGAGAATGACCCCCATACAGAAGGTGCAGCATTCATGCTGTCACAAGTGGCACAGAGAGCGCTTATGGGCTGGAACCTCTTAGGCCAAAAATTATCTCAGCAGCCTTTAGAACCAGGAAAACGATTAAGCTCAACATCATCCAGTGTTATGTGCCCACCAATGACAGCGACGAGGAAGAGGAACAGGAGTGTTACAACCGACTCCAGAGTGCTGTGGACAAATGTGCGGAGCGAGACATCACCATTGTCATGGGCGATATTAATGTCAAAATAGGGGAGGACAACACCGGATACGAAGAGGTGATGGGGAGACAGGGACTAGTGGGGGATGAGTGAGAACGGGGAGAGGTTTGTAGACTTTTGTGCTCTCAACAGACTTGTCATTGGAGGCAGCATCTTCCCACACAGAAGAATACACAAAGCAACTAGTATTTTACCTGACCATACTGCAGAAAACCTAAATAGACCATATATGCATTAGCATGAAATTTAGAAGATCCCTTCAAGATGTTCGAGTGTGGAGGGGAGCAGATGTCGACTCAGACCACCATCTGCTTACCTTAAGAATAACACTCAAGTTAAAGAAAAGCCGCACAGAGACAACAAGAAGACAGCTCTATAATCTAGGCCTCCTGAGAGAGACTGGAGTGCGAAAAGAGTTCCAACTGGTGCTGTCCAACCGGTCTCAAGCGCTACAGGAGCTAGTAAATGAAGAGGAGGCGGTCCCCACAGAGCAGCAGTGGAAGGCAGTTAGAGGGGCGCTGAACTCAACCTGCAAAGACACTGTAAGGTCCAGGAAACACCATCACAAAGACTGGCTTTCGGCACAGACCTTGAAGAAGATAGAAGTGAGGAAGCAGAAGAAAGCAGTTGTCAACAACAGTCGCACGAGAATAGCCAAAACAAGGGCATAGGAGGAATACTCGGAAGCCAACCGAAAGGTGAAGAGGAGTATCAGGGCAGACAAGAGGGTGTTACGATTGTGGTTGTGTTGTTTTGTGAGAGCGTGCGTGCATAAATCGTATGTAACGATCCGACGTTTTATTTGAGCTATCACGATTTCTAATCACGTACCTTTTTAGAGAATTTCACTTTCGTTTATGAATAGTGCGGTGTGGTTTATCTGTTGCCGCACGGAGTTCAGTCACGAAAGGTCTAGAAGCCTCACGAGGATTCAGTTGTTTTCTACGAGCGTGTCGCTTGGCTTTCGGTGCTGATGCACTGTTCGCATGTTTACCTCTTTTGAGCGTGCAAGGTCGTAACCTGTCTGGCCTACTTTTGTGTGACGTCATCGCGCGCCGCGGTTTTTCCTAAACTTAGACGTTGAAGATCGTAGCCAGATATTTACAGAATATTCCAGTGGGAATGCACCTTTGAGTTTTAGATACGTGTTTTGTTTTGATTGGCGGTGTTGTACAATTGTGCTTGATGTTTCTAGAAAACATACCACTATAAAAGAGTCGTGCTAGGAAGCACCTGTGTACATTGTTCAGTTGTAGAATTGCGATGTAACAGCGTCGGTACATTGTTCAGTTGTATAATTGCAGTGTATCGTAAGCACATTGACTTTGAGCTACGCAAGGTATCGTGCTTCATTGTCAGTGACGGAGTTATGCAGTGTATGGTGATGTACATTGTATGAGAGGCGCATTGTGTCAAAGTGTGGACATTTTGCTGAGAAGACAGTGTTGGTGCAATTGTGAACGCATTTTGTGGAGATCGCATCGCTGAAATAAAATATTGTTGGAACTGTTACTCCAGTATTGTCTACATCCTTAAGCCACTTGTGACGGATTGCAGCTGAACGAAGGTTTTTAAAAAGAACTCTACGTGTGTGCGTTTGGTGTAGTATCATTCTACGACCACGATTCAACCACGTAACATTTTGGCGACCCCGACGAGACCTTCTTCAGTTGGTTCAGTGGAAAGGCTAGCAGGAAAAAACAGCCAGCAGTGAAAAGCAGAGATGGCGACATCGGAAATGGAGACATTCCTGAAAATCGGAAAGGAATGTGGACTGGAGGGAGCTCAGCTCCTAGACTTTGTAAAGGAGCGAGAGAAGGAGAGACTGGAGAGAGAAGAAAAGAAACGAGAGAGAAAAGAAAAAAGAACGACTGGAGAGAGAGGAGAGAGAAGAAAAGAAACGAGAGAGAGAAGAAAGGGAGAGACTGGAGAGAGAGGAGAGAGAGGAGAAGAAACGAGAGAGAGAAGAAAAAGAAAGACTGGAGAGAGAAAAAGAAAAGAGATTTGAAGAAGAAATGAGACTGGAGAGAGAAAAAAGAACTAAAGAGCGTGAAATCAGGAAACTTGAAATTCATCGAGAAGAAGCGGGAAAACAGCGAAGAGACGCAGGGAAACAACGAGAAGCGGAACGAGAAGAGGCGGAGAAACTGCGACAACACGAAATTCATCTAAAGCAGATGGCGATTGAGACACAGAGCCAGAGGGTTTCTGAAGCAACAGCATTAGCCAGCAGAGAGCAAACAGCCCGTGCGCCAAAGCTTCCACCTTTCATTGAAAACTAGATAAGATGGACGCTTATCTGGAGCGATTCGAGCGCTTCGCAAGCAATAATAACTGGAGAGAAGAAACTTGGGCTATCAAACTGAGTGCACTTCTAACTGGCAAAGCACTTGAATTTTACACCCGCCTGCCGAGAGAAGAAGCCGAAGATTATACGCAATTGAAAGCCGCCTTCCTGAGACAGTACGACTTCACTGAGGAGGGTTACAGGCGACGATTTCGGAACTGCAAGCCTGAAGAAGGAGAAACACCCGGCCTATTCATTGAAAGAATCAGAAGCTACCTGGAGAAATGAATAGAGCTGGCTGGCCTAAACAGAGAGTACCAAGACCTGTGTGACCTCATCATCAAAGAACAAGTTTTCAACGCATGTTCTAAGGACCTGGCCGCCCACCTCAGAGAGCAAAAAGACCAGTCCCTGAAGGCCATAGCAGATTTTGCTCAAAGATACCTTGACGCCCATAACATGAAGTTCGGGTCCAGTAAACCGCAGCGTGTGTCTGCACCAGCAGAGGAAATCCACAATGCTAGAGACACCCCGAAATACAAGCCGGTGGAGAACCTGACATGTTTTCTCTGTGGAAAGAAAGGTCACAAAGCAATACGGTGTCCTTCTAAAGATGTTCCCCGAGGCGACAACATCACAAGATCCAACCAAGATCGCGGGATAGCAGGCAGAAGTAGTGCTACGTCTCAACACAGAGCCGCCGCTGTATTGGCAAATGATGTGATGTCATCCAGTTACACAAGTTTTCATAATACATACTGGCATGGCCGCTAACTTCACGCTCACAGAAAACAGTGGTGATTACTCAAGTGGTTTCTAGGCTCTTCGGGATTCAACTCCGTGTATCAAAAGACGAACAATTCCGCTCTCCGTGCGAACGAATCTTACTAAAAAAAAAGTACGTGATTCGTAATCATGATAGCTAAAATAAATATCGGATCGTTTTCTAAGATATATGCATGCGCGCTCTCACAGATACAACACAACCACAATCGTAACACACGGGGAGTCTGCTATTCAATACTTTGAACATTGTTATTCCCTTATTGTATAATAAATGGTTTTCAAGGGGAGAATTTCTAAGGTTTTCAGTTTATTATCCGTTGTTGAGTTAGGGTCTGAAAGGGTAAGCTTCGCGGCTCTACGATGAAGAGAGTTCAGCCTCTTTAACTGGACCTCGCTTGCAACATCCCACACCGTAGAAGCATAATCTATATGTGACCTGTGGGCGTTGAAGAACAGTTTTCGTGTTTTTACATTAGCTATATGTTTTAACTTGGATAAAATAAACAGTTTCTTTGATATCGTCTTACATATATTACTAAGATGGCATTGCCATTTATACTGGTTAGCTACAGTAACATCGAGAAGACGATGTTCCGTTACCTGGCTGATAGATTTGCCTTGAAGGGACAAACTGAGTGAGAGAGAGCCGAGCTGGTGCTTTTGGCGGGTACTTACAACCATACATTCAGTTTTTGCAGGGTTTAAGATCGTGGAATTGTTACTGCACCAGCTGTTAATGTCCTGTAATGTGTTTTGTAGGCGCGTGTCAATTACGGACAAATCCTTATCAGGAGTGTGTATCGCAGGATCATCAGCGAACATATCGCATGCAACACTATAATCGCTAATTGTGAGTGGAAGGTCGTTAATGAACAAACAGAATAAAAGAGGGCCTAAAATAGAGCCCTGGGACACGCCATGCTTGACTTTGCAGTGACTAGAGTATGTACCATTAAGGGGAACTTTTTGTCTTTTGTTTTCTAGGTAGGATTTGAAAAACACCCCTGCGCCTTTTGTATATAAGGAAATTTTCTGTTTTCTGTGGTTCACCATGTCAAAGGCTTTGCGAACGTCTAAGAACACTACACCTGTTAGTTTGGAATCATTAATAGATGATAACCAGGTATCTGCCATCCTTATCAAGGCAGTGTGACAGGAATGGTTCGGTCTTAAGCCTGACTGCAGTGAATGGATGAGATTTTGGTTTTCTATGTATTCAGATAAATGCTTATGGATGTGCCGCTCTAAAGGCTTTGACAAAACAGGTAATAGTGATATGGGGCGAAAGTTGTTGATTTCACTCAGATCTTTTGATTTTGGTAGGGGGATCACTTTCGCGTCTTTAAATGCGTCCGGAAAAGAGTTTTGGTTTAAACAGAGATTGTAAATATATGTAATACTTTCGACGATATATGGAAGTATTTTTGAGCTGATCTCATCAAGCTCGGATGACTTTTTAGTTTCCATTGAGGGAATTAATTTACCCACTTCGTGGACTACTATAGGCGGTATCGTGAATGGTTCTTTGTCTGTATTTGTCCGGTTACAGTGGTGTACTAGCGCGTTTGGACAAACATACTCACATGAGTTATTTCCTGTTGGGATTAGCGATTCCGCTACAGAGGTGACGTGGTCGTTAAACCTATTTGCAGTTAGGTGGGGTGATAAAGGCGCACTATTTTTATTTGTACCTCTAGTTACTAAATTAATGGCACGCCATGCAGTAGATGAGTCTTTGCTTTGCTTAACTGCTTTGTCGAAAAGAGATCTCTTTGCATTTATAACCATATATTGAACACTATTACGCTGTTTTTTGTCTTCAGTAAGCCGCTTGTCTTTTCTCAGCTGGTCTCTATGTTTCATTGCCTCAATCAGATCCGCAGTCAGCCATGGTAGAACGGTAGCGTATTTCACTCTTTTTTTGTCTCAGAGGCGCGTGTTTGTTCAGCACACCAAGAAAAATCCGGTACCAGGTATCTAATGCTTTATTTGGGTCACTATCGTTATACGCGTCGATGAATCGTGCTGTGGCTAAATCAGGCATGAATACACTTTCATTAAAGTTTTAAAACTATCTGTAAGTTATGCAAGTGTGGACTTGCTTTTTTAGCTTTGGACGTTTTGACAGCCATGTGCAGCTTACTGGATAGTGGTCGCTTACACTAAGACTATTAACTTGAGTGTTGCTAACTGCTTGAGGTTTGTTGGTATAAATATGGTCTATAATAGTGGCTGATGATGGCGAAATTCTGCTGGGCAATGTTACCAATTGGTGGAGACCGACTAGGGTAGTAGTAAATTCCCATGATGGATTGGGTTTAAGAAAGTCAATATTAAAATCTCCAAGAAGGAGAACATCTTTGTTGTAAATGTCTGTTTTATCGGTCATGTGTAAAAAGCTATCGTACCACTCAAAGGTGGTTGCGGGGTTTCGATACAGAAACCCGACAAGTAAGGGCGGGGATTTAGAGTTTTTTTTATTTCTACCCAAATATATTCTAAATCACCATTTTCTAGGTCTTGTCGCCTGCGGGTTATGTGTAGAATGGATTGATGGATGCATACCGCTACATCTGTCTCACCCTGTACTGACGGGTCTCTCCTGATAATAAAATAATTCAGGATGGCTATGGCTTCATCACTGATGTGGGCGGCCAAACGAGTCTCAATTAAACCAAATAGATGGAAATAGTTGGGGGCATTAACATAAACACAGACATCCTGAACTTTGTTTGCCATGTGGTAGACATTTAGGTGAGCGATACGGAATTTTTGGCCTTTTTTCGAGGGTCTGTTCATAGTTGTATAAATCATGTTCAGATAATAAGGTAAAGAACCAGGGGACAAAACTAAGGTGCAGGATACAAAGAGTAGAAGGTTACGCACTTAAACCAGAAAAGAAATTACATGTACAAATACAATATCAGATGAAACAAATAAAGACTAAGTCGACTTTAGTCTCTGTACGTCAGCTGAATGGCGGTTCACGCCAGAAACCGTGTATTACAGCACACGCAAAGAATACAAAAACAAAAAAACTTGCAGTAAAGAGTAAGAAACGACAAGTGTACGATCTGAGAAAGACCGCTATAAAGAAAGCGTTTATGTCAGAGTTCGTGTGTAACGAAGTCCATATGTTATAGCAACACACTCGCTTTTCATTGAAAATGTAAGACAGACGATAACCTCAGTCATCTGAGAACTTAAGTAAGGTTGCTAGTCAAAAGAATTCACGCAATGATCGTGCACTGTGAGTCGGGTTTTCCGACTGTCCGACAAAGCGGGTTCCGGTCATTAATAACAAATTACACGTATAGTTTGCAGTTTTCCACTGTACTAGAACACGGTTTCACAGAGCACTAGTGCACTAATGATCAGATGTGTAATCGTTCATGTGACGCGTTCAGAGAGAGAGAGAGAGAGAGAGAGAGAGAGAGAGAGAGAGAGAGAGAGAGAGAGAGAGAGAGAGAGAGAGAGAGAGAGAGAGAGAGAGAGAGAGAGAGAGAGAGAGAGAGAGAGAGAAAGAAATGCTGTGGTCTACAATATACACATGAGCTCTAATAGAAAACTCCATTACATATCATGTTCCTCAGTCAAAAATCTTAGTGACACGTTTCTTCAAAAGCAAGACCCATTGTAGCAATTATGCAAACACACCTGGCTTTGCATGCTATCACACAGTGCATGTAAACAACAGTAGACGACGCACGTCTCTAATGAACAATGGCCTAAGGGAATCTACTCTCCCTCTGGCGAATATCAATAAAGTCTAGGACTGCAGACAACATTATAATAAACGATATTAAGAAAATAACAGGTTTATTCACATGCATTCGGATTACGACAAATTCTTCGCGCGATCTCATTACTAGCAGGTAGCGAAATCCAAAACAACACTGGCTGACAGACAGCGGAGCCGGCCAGCTGACTGACCAATCCATGCTAAGAATGAGATCACGTGACCCAATCTCACACGTTGCGCGCCTGATACAACAGTGAAACTACTGACACAAGGGAACACCAATGCCAGAAAATGAAACTGATCATCCTATTACTGGTGCTAAGCGATCTCAAAAGAAAACAAAATAGCTAACCAAATGTTCCCCAGCACCATTGAACAAATCCTGACTACAATCCAAATGATTGATTACAGTTTCGTTTGGCTGGTAAACGTGAGTTCTGAAAACGGCCCTTAGGTGCCAGAGATCATGGCGGCCATTAAAACGCAAAACAAAATCGTTTACGCCTAAATAAACTCTGATTGATCTCCATGAGAGAAGGCCGAACAATATCTATCTATCTATCTATCTATCTATCTATCTATCTATCTATCTATCTATCTATCTATCTATCTATCTATCTATCTATCTATCTATCTATCTATCTATCTATCTATCTATCTATCTATCTATCTATCTATCTATCTATCTATCTATCTATCTATCTATCTATCTATCTATCTATCTATCTATCTATCTATCTATCTATCTATCTATCTATCTATCTATCTATCTATCTATCTATCTATCTATCTATCTATCTATCTATCTATCTATCTATCTATCTATCTATCTATCTATCTATCTATCTATCAATCAATGTCTCGTAGTCTTCCCGACCGTTAACTCATTCTACCCCAACTACGGATTTATCCGTAAATGCACGCCCAGCATTTTCCGACCAACTACGGATTTATCCGTAATGGGCAGTCCTGAAACTGCATCCCTTCTTATTCGGCTTGTAGTGGTTCCTAATTGGAACTGTTAGCTTTAGCCACTTCTTTGTTCTTCCTCATGTGCACGCGGCAAGTTTGGGCGGTTTTTCGAGCCTTTTTTTGCGGAATTTGTGTACTTTTCTTCGACAATGGCGAGGCGTTCCCGGACTTTGAATGCTAGTCAGGCTGCTGAGTTTATAATGAATTATGACAGCGAAGAAAATGATGAACTGATCGACTGTGAAGTGGACTTAGATGAGTCCACTGACTCAGAAAATGAATTGAATGTTTGGGGTGTATCTTAAAAGTCTGAAATATTTACTTTTAAAAATGTCTTCGTTTACAAGCAAATTGCAAAAATAAACATCTCTTAGTTCTTTCCGGTGTCAATAAACATAAAACACAGGACATGTACATTTTGTAAATTTATTTTTCTGTACTGTCCCAAAATTTGGTTGAGATAGGTTCAGTGGTTTCAAAGTTATAGCAGTTTTTGCGAGACACCCATATATTTAGCACTCAGCTCTCTGCATGGCTGGTCCAGAGGGCAAAGTTGCTGGCTGCACAGCTGGGGTAGAAAGAGGCACCACTGATGACTTGGCAAACAGCTCCCTCCATTCCTCTCTGTTCTTTGCCATTCTTAGCGTATCGCCCAGTTACATTCCTGTCCATTCTGAGATATTGTCCTCCCATATTTTCCTCTGTCTTCCTCTCCTTCGTCCTCCTTGCACAGTGCCTTTTATGATTGTTTTGGCAAGCCCTGCTGAACGCGTGACATGCCCATACCACTTCAGATTGCGGTTTTTGTCACAATGGCTAATAGGTCTTCATAGGGCCCAATCGTTTGCTTGATTCTGCTTCCCACTTCCTCGTTCGTGATGCGATCTCTGTATGAAATGCCAAGCAGCCCTCGAAAACATCTCATTTCAGTGGCGTGTATCCTCCTTTCAAGGTCTTCTGTGAGGGTACATAACTCGCAGGCATACAAGAACACTGAGATGACTAAGGAGCGCATCAGTCTGATCTTGGAGCTCCCAAATAGAGCGTCTGTCATGATTCTTTCCAGGAAGATGTTGAAAAGAGTAGGTGAGTGAGAGCAAGCAGCCTTGTCTGACTCTGGCTGTAGACATAAAGCAGTTTCCTATTTTCCCGTTGAAGCAGACTGCGCTATTGGCCTTGCTGTAAAGGTGTGCTATGATTTTGATCAGGTTTGCATTGATCGTCATTGTGGACCAAAGGGCTGCATGCCACACATTGTCAAACGCTTCCTTAAAATCCACAAAGATATGATTGAGGTCTTGCTGATGCTGGAGGTACCTCTCACATAGAACTCTCAGGTTGAAGATCTGCTCAAATGTGCTGCGCCCTGGTCTGAAGCCTGCCTGTTCCTCAGCTATGATTTCCTCTGCCTGTGGCTTCAGCCTTTTCAGTAGGATCTTTAACATGACTTTGCTTGGGTGGCATAAAAGACTGATCGTGCGATAATTCTGGCATTGAAGTAAGTTACCTTTTATTGGGAGAGTTATTATAAGTGATTGGGTCCATGGTGTGGGCCAATCGCCTGACTGCCAGATCTTATTGCAGATTGTTAGTAAGGCGCTTATCATGTCTTCTCCCCCTTCTTGGACTAGCTCTGCAGGGATGTTGTCTGCTCCTGGTGCCTTCCGTTTTTTTAGCGACTTTACTGCAGCCTCTACTTCTTCTCGGAGGATGGGATAGTTGCCATTGTTGGTCACGGGTGAGTTGACGAGCATGCCTACAACAATACTCTAGGCTTGCTCAAGTTGGTGCAAAGAATCTACATAGCATAGCATCTTCATCAAAAAGAGTGCAGACTAACTTAAAACATTGTAAATTTGGATAACAAAAATCAAATCAAAAGCACAAGCCTAAGAGCACAGCGCCCCTCTCAAACTGTCAAAGACAGACCAACAGTAAAGAGCAATGCAAAATACAGTGCACAAAATATCTCTTAGAAATATACAAAGGCACCCAACATTTCTAAGCAAAGATATATACTAATTGTCAGAACGTAAGGGCCACCCCACTGTTTTGTGTCATTGTTTATCGTCGCAAATACGCTAATAAAATACAATGTTCTTTCGATCCAAATCGTTTAAAATTTGACAACAGACCGTCCACTGTACAGGGAACAATAGACAACAATTCATCAAGTTCCAATGTACGTGAAACATTGCCAGATGTTTTTGAAAAGCTGTGCGATATTGGCAAGCGTACCAAAAGTAGGCAGGAGGAAAAACTCGGTAAAGTCGTGATGCACGTGCTAAAGGGGTATGTCGTGAACACTGAGCACCTCTGTTTCGCTACAAATACCGATACAGTAGGGGCATAATTGTCACTCTCCTAACCATGCCACCACGACGAAGCCCAAAGCCAGTAGATCAAGGCCGGGCGCTAGCATGGCTGCAGGATGGAATTTCCGGACGAGAAGTTGGGAGACGTCCTGGGGTGCCATTCAGTGATCCAGAGGCTGCTGTTACGATTTCAAGAGACTAGAAGGGCAGAACGACGATCCTGCTCAGGACGCCCGCGCTGCACCAGCAGAAGGGAGGACAGATACCTCTGTGTGGCGGCTCTGCGCGACCGAACTGTCACGTCAACCACTTTGCGACGTCAACTGATGCAAGCTGCAAACTTTAATGTCAGCAAAAGCACAGTCTACCGACGTCTGAGCGAAATTGGCCTGGCTTCATGCAGAGCAGCAGTGAGAATACCCCTCACGCCTGCTCATCGCAAAAGTCCGGGTTGCCTGGTGTCGTCAACATGTGAGGTGGAACAGACTCCAGTGGACTCAGGTTCTGTTTACTTATGAGTCACGGTTCACTGTGTCCTTCAACGACGGCAGGGCGAGGATCTGGAGACGCCAGAGCGAGCGATTCACTGATGGATGCGTCCAAGAGGTGTATCGATACAGAGGAGGCTCAGTCATGGTCTGGGCAGGCTTCAGCAGGGAAGGCAGGACCCCCCTCCACGTCATCCGAGACACCCTGACTGGACTGCGCAATTGGGACGAGATTGTGCATCCTCTCATTCAGCCAGCTCTCCAAGCCATAGGCGACAATGCTGTTCTGCAGGACGACAACGCTCGACCTTATCGCGCCCGTGTGGTGGATGAGTAACTTGAGCAAAGAGGCATCATGAGGATGGAGTGGCCAGCTCGTTCACCTGATTTGGCTCCCATCGAGCACCCCTGGGACGTGCTGGGGCAACGTGTAGTCAGCAAGCACCCCCCATCTCAAGGCGTCCCCCAGCTGACTCAGTTCCTGCGTCAAGAGTGGGAAGCGATCCCACAACATGTTCTCCGAAACCTGGTGAACTCCATGCGTCAACGCTGCCTTGAATGCTTGTCTGCAAACGGTGGTACACTTGCTACTAACTGGACCAGCCTTGTGTGACTTTTCAAATGAGGGGTGGGTGAACATTCTAACGTACTGCTGTTGTTACGATTGCTTGATTTACTGAAAACTTACATGAAATTGTTACTGAATAAATTAGCAATGTACTGACTCCAAGTATTGTTATATTATTTGTGTGGTGTTGTAGGTACGTCTGCGATAAATAGTGGCCCTTAAGTTTTGACCATTTGTATAGTAAAATGTATGACTTACAGAGGCCAAGTAAGACAAAACTTGTAACGTTAATTTGACGCTCAAAATAGATGGTCTCGCTTTCGTCGTGGTGTAACAACCAGTGTTTTCTTAGCGTGGGGACGCTAACACGAGGGGACGCTACTGGATCAAGTTCGATGTCTACCACTGGTCTGATGAAATGATTGGTCATTTTCAGCTAAATTTAGATTGGACAGCCAAAAGGAAAATCACTAGGCCGGAAAGAAATAAAGGGGCCCCTGGGGTGGGGAGTAAGAAAGGGGTGAATGAGTGGTAGCAGTAGGTACTGATGGGAGAGGGAAAGGAGCCAGGCTAAGACAGGGGACTAAGTACGTCACCTCTGTTGGAACCCAAACTGAGCAGCCAAGTGGCAACCGGCCGCACAAAATCAGGCTACAATGTATTGACCATTGACGAGAGGGGTGACGTAACAAAACGTAATGTTAAAACATATACAAAACACACCTCGTCACGGCTAAAAATACCTGTCTACCGCGAAACATGAAATCGGTTGTTGTTTGTTTGTTTGTTTGTTTGTTTTTGGTTTTTTTTTTTTTTTTTTTTTTCACAGACCAATTTCATGCTTAAAATATGAATGTGAAACGGTTTCCTTACCTTGATTTGATCATTAGTTTTCGTGCATATTGGAAGTCTCCGCCATTTTGCATCTCAGCGCGTCGCATTACGGGAAGATGCACAAAATTAGTCAGCTTTGCAAAGCACAATTAAAAACAAAATTAATTATGGATTGTAAAAATTCAATTTTTTTTTTATATTTTGTGTGTATACGTTCTTGAAAATAAGTTCCGGTTATGCTCGAGTGGCTTGGCGATGGATGTACATAACTGTGCTTTTCAGGTTTATTCTTGGTATTTTCCGCGTTTTGCTTCTTAAGGTTAAACAATAGTTCTACTAACCACAGCGCACACCCGTCTCCGCCGCAAAGATATGGCATCGCGCACACCAGCGAAATGCTCGACAAAATGTGGAAAAATATATATTTCTAGGGTCTACATCTTTCCGGACTATTTCTTATTTACAGAGGAAACATTGACGAATAATATGCACCAACGAACACTTTTAAAAGAGTCAGTCCGATTTGATTTGCTATATGTACTAGAGTACAAGTTATCAATTCATTATCAATTTGTTGTCAATTTGTTATCAATGTGTTATCAGATTGTTAGATAGTGTTCTAGATTACACCACAGTTCTGGAGTCAGATTGACCATGATAGATCAAGGGTAGTGTCGAAATAGTGTTGCCCCTATTGACACAACCCTTGAACTGCCACGGTCGATCCAAATCCTGACGTATCATGCCAGAGGTTTCCTGGTTTAAGAAGCCATTCCCTATTTTGACTCTGACAGATGTCCTCACTGGTTATTGGCCCGGTGAAGATGAGCTTAGAGGGGAAGACAATCCGCTGTGTCTTCGAGCAGATCAGGCATACCCCTGTGAGGTTCTTCTGTTTCGAGGGGACGAACGGCAGTTACTGCAGCAATAGTTTATATATCCCAAAAGTGGAAGTTCCGGCAGGTGAGCTGAATAAGTTTATAAACATTTGCCTCCATCCCCTTTACTGCCGAAGAAAAGTAAAACCAAACCCAGGCTGCCACTGCAGGAGACACAGATCATCATGCGCCGGGCAGGCTCTGTGTCTCTTGCTGACACCACATTGATTCCACGCTCCTTTGGATGGCCCGAGCACTTTGGTGTTGAGTTGGTAAAGACTTCAGAAACGCACAGCGACTTACTGACTGGTTATACCCAGTGCGCAATGGTCACGCTCCTTTGGACGGCCCGAGCACTTTGGTGTTGAGTTGGTAAAGACTTCAGAAACGCTCAGCGACTTACTGACTGGTTATACCCAGTGCGCAATGGTCACGCTCCTTTGAACGGCCGGCGAACTTTGGTGTTGAGTTCATAAAGACTTCACAAACAGTCAGCGACTTACTGACTGGTAATACCTAGTGCGCAATGGTCACGCTCCTTTGGACGGCCGGCGAACTTTGGTGTTATGTTCATAAAGACTTCACAAACAGTCAGCGACTTACTGACTGGTAATACCTAGTGCGCAATGGTCACGCTCCTTTGGACGGCCGGCGAACTTTGGTGTTGAGTTCAAAAAGACTTCACAAACAGTCAGCGACTTACTGACTGGTTATACCCAGTGCGCAATGGTCACGCTCCTTTGGACGGCCGGCGCACTTTGGTGTTGAGTTCATAAAGACTTGAGAAACTGTCAGCCACAGACCCGCGCACGGCTGTGCGCGGGCCCACGGGGGCTGACGTCATCCAGATGGCCTTTTTGCGCATTAGATAGTGGCTCTGCTATTCCTGTGTTTAACGCCACAACACCGGAGTGTACGGCCCTAGAGGACGGGTTATCGGGGACAGGGACAATTATTGTACTAGAAAGTTCAACCTGAATACTGGTCATTTAAGGCTAAGTGCAGCTGTGCCATTTTGACTTACGAGCTTGTCTTTTTCGCCCCTGGATTGCGAGCCCAGCTACCGTCAGGGCCGGGACAGGAACTTGAACCTACGACTTGACTGTTCCCTTCACTCTCTTTCGCTCCGATGCTTAAACCGTGACGTCAGAGCTGTTTCGGACTCATATTCTCCTGACAGTGTAAGGGTTACTTTTATAAACATGTGACCTGTACACCATTAACTTTCGGTATACCCATCTTAAAACGTCATAGATTCTCATCATTCCTAGCTCAGGGTAACATGAGAATCTGACTGACGTGACCAAAACATCAAACAAAATAATAAAAATTTCTAATATTTTATTATTTTTTAGAACAAATTTAGGCACATCGAATCAATAGCTGCGGAAGTGTCGGATAGCGTTGTTGCCGGCGGAAACGCTATTCGACACTTTCGCAGCTATTGATCCCGGACGCCTTGAATGAGTGAACGAATTTGACCCCCTTGTGCATACAGGAACCGGCGTCGGGTTGCACCAGGTGCATGAAATGATACACAGTCTACTTCGCAGGTCGGACATAACAGAAGTGGGACGCGACCACACTTTGTCAGAGATCCCGACAGCAATTCTTTCTATGTCAATTACTTCGCTTATAACAAACTTCGTATATAACAACAAGCAAAATGGAGTCGCCTGGCTATTTATTATATCCGAAATTTACAGTGCGTACATCCATTTATTTTTTTTTTTTTTTGCACGCTGACAGTTGGACCGACATGGCTTGTACGATGCAGATGTACAAAGGGGAGTCACTCAACGCTGGACACAATTAGATCCCTTCGACTACTTACTTGCTGGCACCAACGACCCCCATACGTACGGCACCCACTCAACGAAGGAATAGGTTAAAACGTTCAACGTTTAGGTTGTAACGTCTTTTGCCCATCATGAAGGTCATTTTAAAGACGGGTCACCGAACAGGGCACCGAACCCAGCTGAATTGAAACCCGCGACCCGGCTGATGGACGAGAGGCGAACGCTCCCCCAAAGGAACAGGTCAAGGAAACTACTATTGTCAGTGTGTTGCCTGAACTCATTCTAGCCCAGACACACCACAGCAAGATAAGCATAGACCATGATAGTTCAAGGGTGATGCCAGAATAGCTTGGCGCCTAAGGGCGCCAAGCTATTCTGGCATCGCCCTTGAACTATCATGGTCGATCTGTGTCCTGCACTGCAATGCAGTCTTCAGAGAACAAGGGCAAAATTTGTGGATTTCGGTGTTGGGGTAGAATGAGTTAAAATACCATTACGCGTAAATTTGAAGACACATTTCAGCACCATTTGCGTTATGCCTTGTCGACACATCTAATGAACATCAACAGCAGTTGAGACAGGCAGCAAAAACACGCGGAATCGGACTTATTTATTCTGTGCAGCCGTTAGCCTGTCAATCTATTTTTAGCTGTTTCTCGTGCTGATAGCGTGTATTTATAGAACAGAGTGGAATCATTGTCAGACTACTTGATATAAAGATGACGTGTGCTCAACTGGATTGTCAGAGTCCGAAATATCTCAGGCGGTTAAGCGTCGGAGCAGGAGAGCAAAGGGAATCGCCGGGTCGTGGGTTCGAATCCCGTCCCGGCCCCGATAGCTGGACTCGCAATCCAGAGGGAAAAAACGGGCTTGTTCAATTACATGTCCGTTGAAAGGTTCTGGTGAATCAAAGTGGCACATTTAGATTACACCTGAGTTGATCAGTGTTCAGGTCGCACTTCATAGGCAATAGATTTCACTGTCCCCTATAACCTGCCAGTCAGGGCCGTCCATTATCACTTCGTTGCCGTGGACGTTAAACCCCGAACTAACCAACCAACTGGGTTGTCCTGTGTCTAAATGAACCATAGCGTCTCATAACCATCTGTTACAGAAGTGTATCTTTCAACAGTTACGGCCGTAGTGGACCTTTAAGAATGGAATGGCGAGATCTAAACCGCTGGCAATGTGGTGCCACAAACATGGGACCACGAGATCTAACTGTTTGCTGCCTTAACCTCTTCACCGTCGAGACAACGTGATCATGACAATGCGGCGCGTCTCATCTTGAAGAAACGAAAGAGAGACCACGTTACGCCTCTACTGAAGCAGCTGCACTGGTTGCCCGTAAAATTCCGCTGCCAGTACAAAATTGCAATTTTTGCCTATCGGCATTTTGACGGATCTCTCCCGCCGTACCTTTCTGCCAAGCTGTCTGTTTATCAGCCATCACGCACCCTCCGTTCCTCTAGTGTAAAACTTTTTTTAAAATCCCAAAGCTTAACATGAAAACTGTCGGGGAGCGTTCTTTCACCTTTGAAGCCCCAAGTGTGTGGAACTCGCTGCCAACTGAAATGCGGAATCTGCCCACATTGTCACAGTTCAAAGCTCATCTTTAGCTAATTGTTGACTGCCTTTTATTCTGATCCTAGAGGAAGTAAATGTATAGTGTTGGGAAGAGATGGGGTGGTTTAAAGTAGTGTATAATCGTGCGTGTGTCTGAGAGAGAGAGGGTGTGCTGTTGTGCATGCGCAGTGAGTCCAGTGTTTTCCGGAAGAACAGCGCTGTACAAGAACTATGTATTATTATTATTATTATTATGATCCAACTGCAAGAGACATAGATCCTCATGAGCCCCGTCGTCTGCCTAGGCTCATGAGGATCTATGCCTCTTGCTGAGACCAATTCGTGTTCATTTTCCTTGGACGGCTGTGTGTTTTGGTCGCAGAGTGCAGGAAGATTTCAGAAACAAAATATGCGTCCTTTGGCAGGGAGGGAAGGGGGTAGGGGGTGCTTTTGTCCAGTATGTAGTGGTTACTTATTCGCATTTTATTCTTTTAATGTTCATGAGGTGATGTTCGGAAATCGAGGTATAGCTGATACAGTTGACGTTATTTTGAGTTTGACGTCACTGCAGGCCAGTACGAATCCACGATACGTCGCATACCCTTTTGAACAATAAACAAGATGAAGATTGCATCCCGAAGTCTATCGTATTGTTTGGAGCTCACATGCGTTTTTCTTTTAGGAACATTCAGAGTTGTTCATATTGTTCAGCTTATCCTTCTGATCCATTTCCCTCCTCCCTAATCTAACCTCTGATCAACACACACGCCGCGCCGCACACAAATAAAGACGGACACACGGCGCTTCCCATCATTAGTACGCTCTGTGGGCTTGTGTAGCGACAGGAATGCTGAAAAAATAAGAATAGCACGATCAGCAAAATGACGTCGTTATAAGCTTAACATCTCACGACGACGCGTACACAGTGACGAAATTGATGTTTGACGTCACTCATACAAAAGGCACGCAGTCTCTTCCAGGGCAGAGTGTTTTGTTCCACACAACCTCTTTCATGTTTGACTGTTTGATAGGAGTTTATGCTGGATGCAAAACTTGCAAAAATAAAAAAAATATTATTCAAAAGGTTGAACAGGTAAAACGCAGGATTACGGACTCATCCAATGTCTATTTCAAAGTTAGATATATCCGAAATTAAAAGTGAATAACACGAAAATGCCTGACACCGGTTCTGACCTGGAGCTCCCTGGTGAACTGCCCTTCGTGGATCACGCGACATGTCATGCCATCGTAGCTGCTCTTGATCCGGCGGACGAGCTTTGTGGGTACACCGTAGTGTCGTAGGAGTTTCCACAGAGTCTCTCGGTCCACACTGTCAAATGCTTTCTCATAATCCACAAAGTTGACGTGCAGCGGGGAGCTCCACTCCAAAGACTGTTCCACGATGATGCGGAGAGTGGCGATCTGGTCTGTACATGATCGGTTCTTCCTGAATCCTGCTTGCTGGTCTCTCAGCTGGGGGTCAACGGAGCTCTTCATTCTCTCCAGGTCAGAACTGGTGTCAGGCAGGGGTGCCTGCTGTCTCCGTTCCTCTTCCTACTGGCCATAGACTGGGTCATGAAGATGACCACAGAGCACAGACGAAGTGGAATACAGTGGACACTGTGGACACAGCTTGATGACCTCGATTTTGCAGACGACTTGGCATTACTGTCCCACACTCATCAACAAATGCAGGACAAGACCACGAGGCTTGCTGACATCTCGTCCCAAGTGGGCCTCACCATTCACAAACAGAAAACAAAGACAATGAGGCTGAACGCAACCAGGGAAGAACCAGTCTTGCTTGCTGGCACCCCGTTGGAGGAGATGGAGTCCTTCACCTATCTCGGGAGCATCATAGACAAAAAAGGCGGCACTGATGCAGATGTCAGAGCACGAATCGGTAAAGCCAGAGCAGCCTTTCTCCAGTTGAAAAAAAGTGTGGAGCTCCAGAGAGCTGTCACAACACACCAAAGTCCGGATTTTCAACTCCAATGTAAAAGCAGTTCTCTTATATGGAGCAGAGACTTGGAGATTGACAAAAACCACAGTCAACAGAGTACAGACCTTCATGAACAGTTGCCTTAGAAGAATTTTGAAAATCCATTGGCCAGAGAAGATCAGCAACGTCAGACTCTGGAGAGAACAGAGCAGATAACAGCAGAGAATGAAATTGGGCGAAGAAGATGGGGATGGATCGGTCACAGTCTGAGAAAGCCAGCTTCCAGTATCACTAGGCAGGCATTGTCATGGAACCCCCAGGGAAAGAGGAAAAGAGGTAGGCCGAGAAACTCCTGGCGTCGAGACCTCCAAGCAGACATCAAGAGACTGGGAACCACCTGGAGTAGAATCGAAGGAGAAGCACAGGACAGGAGTTGCTGGAGGTCTCTCGTCGACGGCCTATACCCGGGTAGGGGTGACAGGCGTAAGTAAGTAAGTATTTGAGGAAGTTGTGATTTACTATTCGCTGGTTCTTTGTTTCTTGTACGGTGTATTTTACAATTATCTCACGGGATCGGTGGGTGAGCATAGTGTGTTCATGGGCCTATAGTCAAATATACTCATTTGGCACACCTGACCTGCACCTTTCAAAGTACTTCACCCAGACATGGAGTGCCATGTGACCCGCACTTACAGGGGCTCATGTAAATCAGTGCCTTTGCTGTGCGATACAATCCGTATTGCATCATTAGACTGAGGTAATAAGCCGCTGATTACTGGTCAACCCCAGCAGTGGAAAAGTGTCCGATCAGTGCTGAATTGGGGCCCCAACTCAGTCCCTCCGCCATGCATAGAGTTTCAGAGGCCCATTCAGGCACAGGGGGTCATAAAAAGCATTTCCTCTTTCTGTGCCATACAAATGGTATTGCATCCTCCTACGTGGCAGCCATCTAGGTTTAAGTCTACGCCTGTGTACACGCCAACTCTTATCAGAAAGCGAGAAATCAACTGCGCTGTGAGTTCTCCCCCGGGAGGAACAGCCGACTGGCCCGGGTGTCCCCTAATCCTGTCACACAACACTCTTTGCGTACAGTGGGTCTCCAGCCTCACCCAGATTGCATAGCTTTGTCTTCCGTGGACATGCACAAGTGCCCATCAGAGTAACAATGTGGCCATTGATGCGTGTCACCAGAGGGGAGGTGTGAAATGTCTTGATTTTGATCAACCTTGAACTAACCCTTAAGTAATCGTCAGTCGGTGTAAAAGGTATACTACATGTGTGATAACGACTATTTATGTGATCTGATCCTGTGTTCCTCATATGGAGGAGGTTTGTGGGTGTATAGAGCAGTATCACAATTTTCACAAATGGCTGTGTTGTTCCTCAGACGGAGGAGTACTTGGTAGTGTTGTGTTGTCAAGCACAAGGTGATTGCTCCTGTGAAAACTCCATTTTGAACATTCTTTTCAATAAGCAAATTAGCAGTATTTAAGAATCAGAAGTGCCAGATTAATATTGTTTTGTTAGGGAGGTGGCGTGGAGGCGGAGAGGAGGTCAAGAAGATGTAGATCAATCAATTACTCGCCAGTTTACCGTCCCCACGACCAGCAAGTCTGTCCGTGTAGGCCCTCTTGTCTGCCCTGATACTCCTCTTCACCTCGCGGTTGGCTTCTCAGTATTCCCCCTGTGCCCTTACTTTGGCTGCTCTCGTGCGACTGTTGTTGACAACTGCTTTCTTCTGCTTCCTCACTTCTATCTTCTTCAAGGTCTGTGCCGACAGCCAGTCCTTGTGATGGTGTTTCCTGAACCCTACAGTGTCTTTGCAGGTTGAGCTCAGAGCCTCTCTAACTGCATTCCACTGCTGCTCTGTGGTGACCGCCTCCTCTTCATTTACTAGCTCCTGTAGCGCTTGAAACCGGTTGGACAGCACCAGTTTGAACTCTTCTCTAACTCCAGTTTCTCTCAGAAGGCCTACATTATAGCGCTGTCTTCTTGTTGTCTCTGTGCGGCTTTTCTTTAGCTTGAGCTTCATTCTTAAGGTAAGCAGATGGTGGTCTGAGGCGACATCTGCTCCCCTCCTCACTCGAACATCTTGAAGGGATCTTTTAAATTTCTTGCTAATGCAGATATGGTCTATTTGGTTCTCTGTTGTATGGTCAGGTGAGACCCAAGTTGCTTTGTGTATTCTTCTGTGTGGGAAGATGCTGCCTCCAATGACAAGTCGGTTTAGAGCACAAAAGTCTACAAACCTCTCCCCGTTCTCACTCATCTCCAAGCCTAGTCCCTGTCTCCCCATCACCTCTTCGTATCCGGTATTGTCCTCCCCTATTTTGGCATTAAAATCGCCCATGACGATGGTGATGTCTCGCTCCGCACATTTGTCCAAGGCACTCTGGAGTCGGTCGTAGAACTCTTGTTTCTCTTCCTCGTCACTGTCATTAGTGGGCGCATAACACTGGATGACGTTCAGCTTGAGCTTTTTCTTGGTTCTAAAGGCTGTTGTGATAATTCTTGGCCCAAGAGGTTCCCAGCCCATCAGCGCTCTGTGTGCCACTGGTGACAGCATGAATGCTACACCTTCTGTATGGGAGGCATTCTCCTCTTCATGACCTGAATTCATGACTCATCAACAAATTCAGGACAAGACCACAAGGCTTGCTGACATCTCGTCCCAAGTGGGCCTCACCATTCACAAACAGAAAACAAAGACAATGAGGCTGAACGCAACCAGGGAAGAACCAGTCTTGCTTGCTGGCACCCCGTTGGAAGAGGTGGAGTCCTTCCCCTATCTCGGGAGCATCATAGAAAAAAAAGGCGGCACTGATGCAGATGTCAGAGCACGAATCGGTAAAGCCAGAGCAGCCTTTCTCCAGTTGAAAAAAGTGTGGAGTTCCAGAGAGCTGTCACAACACACCAAAGTCCGGATTTTCAACTCCAATGTAAAAGCAGTTCTCCTATATGGGGCAGAGACTTGGAGATTGACAAAAACTAGTCAACATAGTACAGACCTTCATGAACAGTTGCCTTAGAAGAATTTTGAAAATCCACTGGCCAGAGAAGATCAGCAATGTCAGACTCTGGGAGAGAACAGAGCAGATAACAGCAGAGAATGAAATTGGGCGAAGAAGATGGGGATGGATCGGTCACAGTCTGAGAAAGCCAGCTTCCAGTATCACTAGGCAGGCATTGTCATGGAACCCCCAGGGAAAGAGGAAAAGAGGTAGGCCGAGAAACTCCTGGCGTCGAGACCTCCAAGCAGACATCAAGAGACTGGGAACCACCTGGAGTAGAATCGAAGAAGAAGCACAGGACAGGAGTTGCTGGAGGTCTCTCGTCGACGGCCTATACCCGGGTAGGGGTGACAGGCGTAAGTAAGTAAGTAAGTACGACTAGCAAGGGTATGGGGGACTAGCAGTTTTGGCTATGTGAGTCTGGCTTACTGTCCCTATAAAGCTATTACTGGCATAAGGGGCTAGTTAGTTAAACTTGGTAAAATAAGGGGAAAGGGGGGGGGGGGAGGGGGCCAATAAAAGAAGCCAAGAAGGTCGGCAGACTAAGACGCTGACCGATTTTTTTTTCTTTACGTCTCACTTTTATTTACATTCGTAGTCTATTTACTTGATATCGGGAGGCTAAGCCAATCACTATCTCCACAAAACAATGGTCCTTTTCCGTCCCCGTTAAAAATCTTTTAATTGAAAAAAAGTTATTTTAAAATCAAGTATATACAATCCGGGAAGACTTCTTCTATGGTTAAAAGAGGTTATGAAATTAAGATCAGGTTAAGAGAATATTGTTAAAAGTCTGGTTCTTCACTATGGTCACCAGCCGTGGTGGGTTATTAGTAGTGACGCGAGCCGCCCCGCGCTCGCCACAAGTGGGGGGCGCGGGGCAGACCGCGTGAGTTACTGCTATATTTACCTGGTGGCGCGGGCAAGGCCGCGCGCACGTTGTATTTAGATGGTGCCAAAGGCGTGCACAAAGTCCATAGTCAGCTGGTAGATGTTAGTCAACGCCAGACTGATATCATTTGGATTTCTAGAGGTCATGGCTTTCACCAGGAGGTCCATGACAGCCTTAGCATTAGTTATAATCTTAGCTCTGCCTGGAGTAAACTGAACTGAATTATCATTAGTTATTTCTGAGCCGAAATCGAGCCTTTTCCTGCAGTGGGAACCAAGTCCCGGTGTAGGGCGAGGCTCGATATGAGGTTCGGTCATTGTAGGGAGATCAGAGCTGTTCATTTGCAGGTTAGTAGACTTGCTAAGACTCAGCCTAGATTTTGGTACGGGAATAACCCGTGTCTGGGTTTTTTTAGGCTGTCTAGGGGGAACAGGTGGTTTGATAGGTGGTTTGATCCAGGCATTCCTGTCCAACAATGGAGAGGCGGAGCCATGGGTCTTAGTTTCCTGTCTGATTATTTTTTGGTTTATGTTGAGCTGAGCTCTCCTGAGGGCTTCTTGATAGGGAATATAGTTTGTGTTCCTTATCTTGTTTGCTTCACGAAAAAGAAGGATTTTCGGACACTTTTGATAAGCGGCACTATGCGGTCCGCCACAGTTTACGCATTTGGCCACCACCGTGTCAGGACAGTCCGCACGGCGGTGGCTCCTGCTTCCACAGCGGACGCAGGTGTGTTGTTTGATTTTACACACTCTTGTAGCATGCCCCAATCGGCAACAGTTGGCACAAGGTGCCACCGATGGGGCAAACGGCTCGAGAGGACAGTGTATAGTTCCTATTTTTATTTTAGAAGGTTAGTTGGTAAGACCATGTAGTTCAATTTTAATGGCCCTGGAGGCCGTTCCGTCACGATTTGAAAGTCGAGTTACCATAGCGTTGTAACCTTGTTGTTTGAGGGAGGAGGCGATCTCCACGGGGTCCTCAACAAGTGGGACGCCGTGGACAACACCCACTACCCTTGGAACAGGGATGGCGCATTCTACGTGTGCGCCACCAATATTTAGCTTCTTACTGAGCTTTGTCTGCGCCCTCTGATTGGGGCAAGAAATTATCCACATATTATTGCCGATAGGCCTCAGGGAGATCTCCGAAGGGGACACACCGGCAGCCTGGCAAATGTGCGGTTGCAATGTACCGTGATTACGTATGAGGGTGGCACCGGTCCCCAGGTCCCTAAGGCGGACCGAGAACCCTCACCACTCCTCCTTAAAATTTCACCGTCTTTTTTCTTTCTGAAATTTTTAGAGGCCGCCGAAAGAGGTTGCCGATGAAGTAGGTGGTGGCGGCGTGGCAACGGCGTAGTTGGCGTGGTTATGGTAGGCGAGCGTAGTGGGACTGGAAGACGCAAGGAGCTGCAGGTAGCTGAAGGGTAGTGGTGGTAGTGCCGTAGAGACGGCTGGTGCTGGCTGGTAGTGGCAGGTGAAAATTCAAGGCAAGCTGGCATGTAGCGGTGAGCGAAGTTCAGCAGAGTTGAAGGCAAGCAAGTGTGACGTGGCTGTGACCAAGCCCCCAGAAAACAACCTCAAGGCAGCGAGGTCTGAGTGAGACTGACTGAAGATGTAGATATGATTAGCCTTAACTGTTAAACTTGACCTGGGGGAAGGGGGGGGGGGTTCATTGATGTAGATGTAGATATGATTAGCCTTAACTTTTAAACTTTGAAAAAAGTACCAAAAGCGGCGCTGTGTCCTGAGATGAAAGAAGAAATGTTTTAACAAATAAAAATCGTAACCTCTGCAAACTGTAAACATGTCTCAGAACACCCCCCCCCCCCCCCCCCCCCAGGTCAAGTGCATGTAGATATGATCAGTCTTTTCATTTAAAACTTGTTAAAAAGAGCCAAAAGCGGAGTTTTGTCCCGAGATGAAAGAAACGTTTTAAAAAAAAATCGTAACCTCTGCAAACTCTGAATATGAAAACCCCAACTAAACAAAATAATAAAAATTAAAAATGAAGAAAAAAAGAAACGCGCGTAGAGAGACCGGTTACAACACGATAGTACAATTTTAAAGAAAATCCCAAAAAGAAAAGCACCAAAAAAGAATAATTTTAAGACAACTTATTTGTAACTGTTCTTTTTAAGCGCGTTGCTTTCTTTGCTATGAATTTATGCTCGCCTGATAGTCACTGTTTTGGTCTGGATTTCTTTTGTATGACACAGTTTGGAAGACGGTGGGGGGGGGGGGGGCGAGGGGGGTTTGAAGGGGGGGAGGGGGGGTAGGAAGGGAGGGCTGTCGGCCCCCTTCCTCCCCTCGTCGAGACATCCCTGGATCCGCCTCTGGCAACAATGACGTTTATGGTGTTTTGCGTCAGTTTAGCAACAATGCATAACACTGATGTGTTTAGCGCGATTACGTTACCGTCACTATCTGAAGTCGAGAATCCTTCGTTTCTACATTTTTTTTCTGCGATGAATTATTCTTTACGAAAACATGGACTAGGTACAAAGCTGGTCATCCAATATCTTTCTCAAAGCTATCTATATTCAAAATTTTAATTGAATGTAACACAAATTACGGACTCAAATGCCGGCCAACCGACTTTATATAAAACGGAATTTTAAAATCTCTTTTATTTATAGAATTTATAGAATTTATATATTTATGTGGGTGTGTGTGTGTGTGTGCGTGTGTGTGCGTGCGTGTGTGCGTGCATGCGTGCGTGTGTGTGTGTGTATGTGTGAGTGTGTGTGCGCGCGCGCTTGCGCGCGTATGTATGTAAACACGAAAATCTCAGATACGAATGTACATACAAGCCTGGAACTTGGCGAAATACTTTATATAAGAGGTGGCTAAGAGACCCTCCTAGCATATTGTAATTGGATGTCCCATTGAAGAGATAAAAGACCTTTAACAGAAAGTCGGTCGACACAGATTACAGTCAATTACTTTTGTCATATTTACGTGAAATTTTGGATATAACTAGTTTGGAGAAAGACATTGGATGAGTTTGTTAGCCTTTGTACACTTTTAACTTCTTCAGTAAAAATTAATTCTTTTCAGAAAAAAATTAAACAGTAAAAATCAGAATCTTCTGGCAAAAGGCAGTGTCGGTGACGTAAAAGAAGCAACTCTTTTATCTCTCAGACATTGACGCTTCTCTCTCTCTCTCTCTCTCTCTCTCTCTCTCTCTCTCTCTCTCTCTCTCTCTCTCTCTCTCTCTCTCTCTCTCTCTCTCTCTCTCGCTCTCCCCCTCTCTGTCTGTCTCTGTCTCTGTCTCTGTGTCTGTCTCTGTCTCTGTCTGTCTGTCTGTCTGTCTGTCTGTCTGTCTGTCTGTCTCTCTCTCTCTCTCTCTCTCTCTCTCTCTCTCTCTCTCTCTCTCTCTCAGTCTCTCTGTCGCACGCATACACACACACACACACACACACACACATGCGCGCATCTCTAAGAGTCATAGATTCTGATGCACCCGGAAGGCACATGAGGATCTATGCCTCTTGGAGGTGTTTGGAGCGCACAAGCATACAAATACACAAATATCGACGCGCTTACAGAAGAGCTTGCAGGTGTACTTACATTATCATGTAGCTACTTTCTGAACAACAATTAATTCATTTTTCCAAGTTTGGGATCCACTATGTACTCACACCAAACAGTCAGCCCTGGAAGAGGCTTTGTGGAACAAAATAGTCAGCCCTGGAAGAGGCTGCGTGCCTTTCTGATGAGTGACGTGAAACATCAATTTCGTCACTGAGTACACGGCGTCGTGAGACTATCGATGCCATGACGTCAAGCTTATAGTGACGTCATTTTAATGTTCGTCCTATTTTTCTTCAGAATATTGTTGCTACACGAGCCCACAGAGCGAACTAATGGTAGAGAGGCTCAGGCTTACTAACGCTCTGCGCTTCACAACGAGCTCATTGCACACGCTTGTAACAAAATAGATGTTGGTTCAATCCACTCACAGAGATAGATATTGGTAAACAAATACTTACTGTCTGACCGTTAAAAAGAATTTTGCGGATATGTTGCGCAGTTTTCTTTAGTGTACGTGTATAAATCGGTCTATTACATGATCGCGACATTTCGTGGCTGCGTTTTTACGTCGTGATCGGCTCGCCGTGTCCCAGTTGTGAAACATTCTTTCATTGCATTTTTAATTCACTCGTGCGGTCCGAGTTTTGCACCTACAGCCAAACCGAAAACAGTTCTTAAAACAGCGTGATCTTCTTAATAATTATATTTAGGACGATCCCCACTCCGAATTTTGAATAAAGCATACACTACTGACAATGCAAAGTTCTCGATTGGGCACCAAATTTTGCTACGCAAAAATCAAGAGGGGGTATCCTCTTAGATTTGAAGAGGCACGTCTCAGTTTTTAAAATCACAAAATATGTCAGTGATTATTTCAAAATTGTAGTGGCACGAGTCTGAAGACAGACCCACCCTACGATCATTTGAGCGACCGCCATCGCCTGGTTATAAATATTTCGGCAGTTTGACGCTTTGCCATGTTCTCACAGCGCTGTTGTCAACTATTCTTTCCACTCGCTTCCATTTAAATCACTTGCTTGTCGTGAAAGTGCTTCATATAGCGATAAAGTTTATCTTTTCCCCTTCCTAATGATGTTACTGGTTTTGTTAGGTCTACTTTTCGTCACTACAACGAGTGTGTGAAAGATTCAAGATTCAAGATTACTTTATAGACTGTCAGTGCAGATGTGTTTTCAACTGTGCATAACCGCTAAATTGAGATGGCTTTCTGTAACTCGGATACATTAAAACGTCTCTAAATTTTCAAGATCTAGATCTAGATCACACTCTAAGCTAATTGTATAATTATATCTGTTGCGTGTACGACAAAGTTCCCAATTCCCTGGCTGCACGTCGTCTGACGCATTAGCATAAAAAGCGGGTTTATGTAATGCGTTTACCACAGTGCACAATTACTTACCGGTAAGATCGGTTCGGTTGTTTTTTTTTTTGTTTTTTTTTTTAATAATGAAGCGACCATTAAAGTACAGATTGTTTCAAATATATAACATCAAGTGGAAACTGACACGGGAGTCCGGCGTGTAACTCTCAGGAGCAGATTTTGGGTGAGTGTTGGGGGGGGGGGGGCGGTAGTGAATCCTTGAATCCCCCCATTCCCCCCTCCACCCCCCCTCCCCACCATCCCCACCCCACCCACGCACCCATGTCTCTCTTCCACCCCCCATGCCCCAGCCCCCCTCCTCCGACTTTTGAATTTTAGTCCAGTGCAAAGGTTATCTTTCTTTCTTTCCCCACTCCCTTCAGTCATCTGAGATTTTGAGAGTACAAAGAGCAAAGTCTCGTTGCTACACCCTTCATCTTAATTATTTAATCTTTATCAGTTTATTTTTGTGAATAACACTTCCTTACAACCAAAGCTGTCATCCGTTTCAGTTTGAATCATATCGGTTCCATCCTGTCTGAGGTATAATACATACATGTACCTACAGAGTGTTTATGAAGTACAAACAATCTTAGATGTCCGAGTACAGAACTTTCAAGATCGGGTCGTAATTCATTCATGCTTGACCCCCCCCCCCCCCCCAAAAAAAAAAAAAAAAAAAAAAAAAAAAAAAAAAAAAAAAAAAATCTTTTGTACATATCCATCAAGCACATTTATCAAGAGGACTATCATAAAAGGAAAAACGCAAATATATTCATGGCGGCCATGACTTTGACCCGGTATCTAGCAACGTGATTCTTAGTCTGAACACTTCTTTTCACTGAGGACTACTGTCAGGTAAAGTTTAAGGTAGATCAGTCCAATGGTAGAGACATTGCCGCCACGGCCTTGACCTCCTAAATTATGATTTAAGTTTTGCATCATGCAAATCTCTTTTGTTTATTTTATCAAAGTAATAATTTCAAGTAATAATTAATTCATTTTTGCAAGTTTTGGATCCGTAATATACTCCCATCAAACAGTCAGCCCTGGAAGAGCCTGTGTTAAGCAAAACAGTCAGCCCTGGAAGAGGGTGCGTGCCTTTCGGAGGGGTGACTTGAAAAACTAATTATGCCACTGTACACGGCGTTGTGAGACTAGCGATGCCATGACGTCAAGCTAATAGTCACGTCATTTTGCTGCTCGTGCTATTTTTCTTCAGAATTCCTGTCGCTACTTCAGCCCATAGAGCGTACTAACGGCGGGAAAAGACGAGTGTCCGTCTTTGTTTGTGTGTTGGCGTGTGTGTTGATCAGAGGTTGACTAAGAGAGGAAGGAAATGGATGAGAAGGATACGTGTAAAAATATGGACAACTGTGAATGTTCCTAAAAGAAAAACGCATGTGAGCTCCAAACAATACGGTAGACTTTGGGATGAAATCCTCATCTTGCTCAATATGAGATATTTCAACATCAGAATCAGGCCAAAGACAGCGTGGACAACTATCACATAGAAGGGAATTTGTGGGTTATGGTTCATCCCACCATGTTAATGAGTAATCCAATTTGAATATCTGAAAGCACTCCAACATACATCTTGGTTTCCTAATGTTTTAGACCTGTACGTACACTAACACAATCATGAGAAACGCGTGAAAGAAAAGGGGAGACTGCCAGTGCTAATATTGTAGGAAGATTACAAAGTAAAGTAGGTAAAAGCACTGTCAGGTGAGAGAAGTGTGCAGATCGACCAGTGATCA
The DNA here is from genome assembly GCA_036245525.1 of Semisulcospira habei. NCBI lineage: Eukaryota > Metazoa > Mollusca > Gastropoda > Semisulcospiridae > Semisulcospira > Semisulcospira habei. Next base: position 107,760,531 of record BTPG01000003.1, on the reverse strand, counting down.
TAGATCTACTTTGGTCAAAGCACAAAAAAGAAGAAAAGATAGGAAAGAGGGGGTGCGCAAAAAAGTAACTGGAAGCAAAGCATATGGAAGCCCTCTCCCCCCCCCCCCCCACCCAAGGGGAGGGGGGGTATCATATCCCAGCCCCTTGGTGCATGAAAATTTAAATCTAGGTCCCCCAAGGGGGGTCCAGATATTTAGCCGGTGTGGACAGCTGTTTCGGTCTTGTGGAGCTCGTCAGCACACCTTTCGGCATACTATCGGAAGGCAGGAACTTGTGCCTACCTGCAAAGACAGCCACATTTTACTGTGGTGTCTGCAGGGGCATACATTCCATGCCTCCACCTAGAGCCAAATTTTGCATGCACCCTAAGAGAGAACCTACTAAAAGGGGGAAAGGGGTTGCAATCGATATTCTCTTGGAGGACCTAGATTTAAATTTCCATGCACAAAGGACCTGGAGCAGTGGGGGTGGAGGGGTGTGTGTGTGTGGGGGGGGGGGGGGTGGGAGCTTTTATATGCATTAGAGAGGGGGGATATGGGAGTTTTAGAGAATCTTCTTTGGCCCTCATTTTTCTATGTTATTCGCTCACAAAAACGCACACGACCTTGCCTTTCCTTTTTCTCAAATTCCTTTTATTTTTCTCTGTAATTAGATATATAAAGAAAGAACTGAATCTTCATTAACACTATGACTGAGAATTTAAGGGGTTAACTCAGTCATAGTGTTAATAATACTTCAAATCCCCTCCCCCCCCCCCCCCCCCCATAGACCCCCCCCCCCCCCCCATAGACAAAACGCCCGATCAAACCAGTGCTTGTAACCCAAAGCAATTATATATAATACATAAACACCTCATGCCTACGCTTGACTGGTTTTGAAAGACCCCCACTTCAATTCAGGTAAGATATGAATAGACCTGTTCTGAAAATAGCAATTATTCGCATTTTCATGTCGGGACGAGATTGCCTTTTGAAACCGGGATCAAAATCTTTTTGAATCAGATCGATATGCACCCGCACTGTCTCGCTATTCATACAGGAATTTATAATTTTTTCAATTATGTGTTCACCCGTTCGATTTGCCATTAAATGCAAATGGCCAACAGCCAACGCGCCGACACAGTAGGGCGCCGCTATTCAACTTAGTAAGGGAACACTCTATGAATAAACCGGCTCTACAGCTTTGAAAAGGCTATTTGCTGAGAGGTGACAAGAAGAGTTTCGAAATTGACTTCATATTTACTCAATGGCTGGTTCCCGAAAAATCAGAC
>BTPG01000003.1:107678412-107743536 GCA_036245525.1 Semisulcospira habei | reverse complement strand
ACAGTATAACCACCGTCTGATTTTTCGGGAACCAGCCATTGAGTAAATATGAAGTCAATTTCGAAACTCTTCTTGTCACCTCTCAGCAAATAGCCTTTTCAAAGCTGTAGAGCCGGTTTATTCATAGAGTGTTCCCTTACTAAGTTGAATAGCGGCGCCCTACTGTGTCGGCGCGTTGGCTGTTGGCCATTTGCATTTAATGGCAAATCGAACGGGTGAACACATAATTGAAAAAATTATAAATTCCTGTATGAATAGCGAGACAGTGCGGGTGCATATCGATCTGATTCAAAAAGATTTTGATCCCGGTTTCAAAAGGCAATCTCGTCCCGACATGAAAATGCGAATAATTGCTATTTTCAGAACAGGTCTATTCATATCTTACCTGAATTGAAGTGGGGGTCTTTCAAAACCAGTCAAGCGTAGGCATGAGGTGTTTATGTATTATATATAATTGCTTTGGGTTACAAGCACTGGTTTGATCGGGCGTTTTGTCTATGGGGGGGGGGGGGGAGGGGATTTGAAGTATTATTAACACTATGACTGAGTTAACCCCTTAAATTCTCAGTCATAGTGTTAATGAAGATTCAGTTCTTTCTTTATATATCTAATTACAGAGAAAAATAAAAGGAATTTGAGAAAAAGGAAAGGCAAGGTCGTGTGCGTTTTTGTGAGCGAATAACATAGAAAAATGAGGGCCAAAGAAGATTCTCTAAAACTCCCATATCCCCCCTCTCTGCATTGATTGCAGTCACTTTCTTAGCGCACCCCCTGTTTCCTATCTTTTTTAGTGCTTTGACCAAAGTAGATCTATGATCATTGGTCGATCTGCACACTTCTCTCCCCTGACAGTGCTTTTCCCTACTTTACTTTGTAATATGCATGAGAAACTCGTGTCTACACACACACACACAGACACACAGACACAAACACACACACACACACACACACACACACACACACACTGTGTACACACACAAACACACACACACACACACACACACCATCACACACACAATCACACACACACACACACACACACACACACACACACACACACACACACACACACACACACATGCTCACGGCGTTTTCAGCCAAATGTACGTTCAACAGCGCGTTTAGCGTAGCTAGGCATGTCGTAATTTTTATCGTGTTACTTGACTTTCAGGGTCTGATTTGTGCCCGCCTATGTTCGTCATTTGCTTGCTATGGAACGTTCAATACAATAACAAAATGAAGATATTGGACAAGAAAAAAAGTAGGTAGCGGCGACCAAGATACGCCTCGCTTCCGCTCGCATGACCTTTGACCGCGCAGCTCTTTAAGAATAGTGAATTGTCTTGCACCTCAAGGTTTACGGCCGCCTTTTTTCAGTCCTGGTTCCGTCGACTGGCGAACGAGAGAGCGGAGGAGTAAACGCAGGCGTGGTTGCTGGAGTCATTGTTGCTCTGCTTGCCCTGGTTGCTGCTGTCGTAGGAGGGATCCTGTACTCCAGGGGAAAGCTACCCATCGGTGCGTGCGCTCTCAACTATACACAGGTTTACACTGCGTCACAGGACGAAACGTTAGGCTTCGCGTCTTGACCGGGTTAAATTATAAAAACAGTCATGACGTAAAGCTCATCATAGCGTGTTACGTTATTGCCTTGGCTGACTGACTGTCGCAAAGGTCATTATGACGTCACGTTACGTTGCTGCAGCGGTTGGCTGACTGACTGACTGATTAATTGTGTGACCTGCTGAGTGAGTGAGCGAGCGAGCGAGCGAGTGAGCGAGCGAGTGATCGATCGATCGATTGACTATTACTTTTTCTGTTGCAGTCTGTAGGAAGGTCAAAGCCGACGAGCCCCACGAGAGCCCTGAAGTCGTTGAAATAACAAGCCTCTCCGAGCTTCCTAACCAGGCCAACGCAGGTCAGCCCGAGACAGACCAGGCCGTCCCCTCTCATGCCTTGCAGGTCAAGGTCAACGCAGACGAGGTCAGGCACGCAGATGTGGATACGGGCAACGAAGAAAACCTTTAACCCTTTGAGTGCCAGCTGACGCAGGCGGTGTTTCTGCATATCTTCGTTTATTCAACACCACAAGACCCGAGATGTCCCAGGCACATGGACTCAGAGTGGTGTCAGCAAGAGGTAGATCCTCATGAGCCCACCCCCGCCCCCCAATCCACCCCACCCCCGCATCTGCCGGGACTCATGAGGATCTATACCTCTTGCAGTTGGGTGGTGTTCAAATTGTCTCGGCACTAAAGGGGTTACAGCGGACAATACGCCGGAAGAATGATGAGGTGACGTGTTCAACGAACGACTGCCAACAATGACGAGAGCGAGGTCATGGTGAACAACCCGCTGGCACCGTACGTAGAAGCATAGGCACACACATTAGGCTAAAGCAAACTCTGCAAACATCTCCAATAAGCACATCTCATCATTAACCCGGAGGGCTTATGAGGATCCATGCCTCTTGTTGATGTTTGTAGTCTTGTCTGTGCTTATGGTTCAAGCTCGTTACCCGCCGTGACTTGGCTCTCGTGTTTGCAAAAGTGAGTATGTTCTGGGCTAGTGGTCGTCCGACCCGCCTAATCCGTCCGGCGTCGTACCGCGTCTGTCGTCCGTGGTCAACTTTAACGTTAGTATTTTATCGAAGCCAGAGTCTTCAAACTTTGATCAAGGATACCTTGTTACAAGACCTTTCTTAACTCATTCTACCCCAACACCGAAATCCTTAAATTTTGCGGTTGTCCTCTGAAGACTGCATTGCAGTACAGGACACAGGTCGACCATGATAGTTCAAGGGTGAAGCCAGAATAGCTTGGCGCCCATAGGCGCCAAGCTATTCTAGCATCACCCTTGAACTATCATGGTCGATCCTTATCTTGCTGTGGAGTGTCTGGGGTAGAATGAGTTAACATACTATTTTCAGTGACCTGTCTTAAAGGTCAAGACCAGAGCGTATCCTAAAATAGGTGAACAATATTCTAACAAAATTTGTGTTTTCTCAAGTACTATTCAAATCTTGAAACTAATGAAACTCAAATTTGGTACAACGATACCTGACGGTAAGATCATTCTATACATTTGGATTCTGATTTTGGTTTGAACAACTGATGTGGATGACTTCTGGGAAAAGTCAAGGGAGCACATCAGGAAAAAGGTCATACATAGCCTTATTTTGACGAGAAGATGTTTGTTCTCAAATCCTGTTCATATCTTCAAAACCACACTTGGTACAGATATACCTAATGGTACGACCTTGATATGCATATTAATTTGGATGACCCCCTCGGAAAGGTCCAGGGTCACAAAAGCTCAGGAAATTGGTCACGAATAGCTATTTTTGAAACACAATGTTTCCTTCTCCAATACTGTTTACAACTTCAAGCCCAAACGTGGTTCAGAGATATCTTATGGTGATATCTTTGAATGCACGCTAATTGGACGACCACTCGAAAAGGTCAATGGTTAAAATAAAAATCGGCAAATGATTTGGGAAAAGTCACATTTTTGCTTTTATCAGCACTTTTGCAAAACTGTTCAACCAAACTTTCTATGTAAACTATTTTATGTCACTACTGGCAAAAGTCAAGGGTTTTGTGAGATTTACAAAAAGTGTGGAAAATGCATTAAGTTTGAGATCACATAGCAGGTATAAAGCCAACCCATTACTTACGTTAGAACTTGGCCGGTGTTAAATGTGTTACCGGTGCATTACCAAAACTTCGTGCCAGAAACAGCATCAGCATTGGCACCTGGAACGTCAGATCATCAAGAAAGCCTGGAAAGGTAGAGGACCTGACACACGAAAAGAACAGATACCAATGGACTATCCTAGGACTGTGCGAAGTACGATGGAAGAACCTTGGGGAAATGTCAACCCAGCAAAACCAAAAACTGTATTACAGTGGCAGAGAAGACAAACACGAACAGGGTGTCGGATTTCTCGTCCACAAAGACATCGTGAACAATGTCATGAGTTGTCGGCCAGTCTTTAGTAGGCTTATCACCATGCATTTGAGGGCAACCCCATTCAATATCACCATTGTGCAGTTTACGCCCCAACAACAGACTATGGCGATGAGGAAATAGATAACTTCTATGACCAACTGCAAGAAGTTCTGGACCAGATCCCCAAGAAAGACATTCTTGTGGTGCCGGGAGACTGGAATGCCAAAATAGGAGAGGATACTGCTAGGAACTGGAAAGGCACATGCGGACGCTACTGCAATGCAGAGACCAACGACAGAGGCTTAAGGCTACTGGAATTTGCCAGCTTAAATGATCTAAAGCTGATGAACACGTTTGGCCCACACAAAGCATCCAGAAGGTGGACATGGCACAGCCCGAACGGAGAGCACCATAACCAAATTGACTACATCATGGTAAAGAGAGGTTTCCAAACCAGTGTGAACAATGCGAAGACAAGAAGTTTTCCATGAGACATTGGAAGCGACCATAACTTAGTGATGGTGACCTTCCGTCTCCGCCTAAAGAAGGTCAACAAGCAAGGTCCCACCAGAAACAAGTTTGATCTCGAGAAGCTGAAAGACCCAGAGGTAGCGGAAGCCTTGCATGCAAAGCTAGGAGGAAAATTCGCGCCACTGCTACTTCTTGGCGCAGAAGACACGGACGTGGACACACTGATCGACACATTTAACACTGCTGTAACCCAAACAGCCAGTGAGATCCTTGGAAAACACCGACAAACAAAGAAACCTTGGGTTACAGATGACATCTTTGTTCTATGTGACAAGCGTCGAGAATTAAAGAAAAAGAAATCAGAAGTAGAAGGAGCTAAACAATACAGGGAAATGAACCAGGATATCAAGAAAAGCATGAAAAAGGCAAAGAATAAGTGGCATGAAGATCAGTGTAAACACGTAGAAGAAAATCTGAAGAAGAATAATAGCAAAAAAAGCTTACCAGCTGGGGATTGACCTGACCAGTGTAAAACAAGGACGATCCTCGATCATTCAAGATAGTGAAAGGAACTGTCTTACGGAAGACCAAGACATACGGAAGAGATGGACAGAGTACTGCTCAGATTTGTACAACCAACGAGCTACAGGGAAGCCAGGCATACATGTCAACCAACCCGTGACCAACAATGGCAACTATCCCATCCTCCGAGAAAAAGTAGAGGCTGCAGTGAAGTTGCTGAAAAAAAGGAAGGCAGCAGGAGCAGACAACATCCCTGCAGAGCTAGTCCAAAAAGGGGGAGAAGACATGATAAACGCCTTACTAACAATCTGCAATAAGATATGGCAGTCAGGGGATTGGCTTACACCATGGACCCAATCACTTATAATAACTCTCCCCATAAAAAAGGCAACTTACATCAATGTCAGAATTATCGCACGATCAGTCTTTTATGCCAACCAAGCAGTCATTTTAAAGATCCTACTGAACAGGCTGAAGCCATAGGCAGAGGAAATCATAGCTGAGGAACAGGCAAGCTTCAGACCAGGTGGCAGCACAACTGAGCAGATCTTCAACCTGAGAGTTCTATGTGAGAGGTACCTTCAGCACCAGCATGTCTTTGTGGATTTTAAAAAAGCGTTTGACAGGTGTGGCATGCAGCCCTTTGGTCCACCATGAAGCTATACAACATCAATGTCAACCTGATCAAAGTCATAGCAAACCTTTACAACAAGGCCGCTAGTGCAATCTGCTTCAATAAGAAAAATAGGAAACTGGTTTAGGACTACAGTCGGAGTCAGACAAGTCTGCTTGATCTCACCTACACTTTTCAACATCTTCCTGGAAAGAATCACGATAGACGCTCTGAAAGATCACGACGGAACTGTCAGTATTGGAGGCAGAACAATCACGAACTTGCGCTTTGCGGACGACATTCGTGGCCTTGCAAGAACAGAGAAGGAGCTAGCTCAGCTGGTGGAAAAGCTGGACAGTACAGCCATTGCGTATGGGATGGAAATCAGTGCAGAGAAGACCAAACTGATGACCAATAAGAGAAGACCAAACTGATGACCAATAACACCAGTGGCATTGCCACTGACGTCATGATTGGAAGCCAAAAACTGGAAACCGTTAATAAATTCAAATACTTAGGAGCCATTGTGACAGATGATGGATCAAAACCAGAAATACTGTCTATGATTGCGCAGACAACAACAGCACTGACAAGACTGAAGATCATATGGAAGGACAGAAACATCACACTCTGCTCCAAGATCAGACTGATGCGCTCCTTAGTCATCTCAGTGTTTTTGTATAGCTGCCAGTCAGGGACCTTCACAGCAGACCTTGAAAGGAGGATACAAGCCACTGAAATGAGATGTTTTCGAAGGCTGCTTGGCATTTCATACAGAGATCACATCACGAACGAGGAAGTGGGAAGCAGAATCAGGCAAGCCATCGGGGTCCTATGAAGACCTATTAGGCATTGTGAAAAAAACGCAAACTGTAGTGGTATGGGCATGTCACGCGTTCAGCAGGACTTGCCAAAACAATCCTGCAAGGCACTGTGCAAGGAGGACGAAGGAGAGGAAAACTGAGGAAAAGATGCGAGGACAATATCTCAGAGTGGACAGGACTGAAGCTGGGCGATACGCTAAGAATGGCAGAGAACAGAGAGAAATGGAGGGAGCAGGTTGCCAAGTCATCAGTGGTGCCCCAACGGTCAGCAAGACTACGCGATATAAATAGATAGATAGATAGATAGATAGATAGATAGATAGATAGATAGATAGATAGATAGATAGATAGATAGATAGATAGATAGATAGATAGATAGATAGATAGATAGATAGATAGATAGATAGATAGATAGATAGATAGATAGATAGATAGATAGATAGATAGATAGATAGATAGATAGATAGATAGATAGATAGATAGATAGATAGATAGATAGATAGATAGATAGATAGATAGATAGATAGATAGATAGATAGATAGATAGATAGATCGATCGATCGATCGATCGATCGATCGATCGATCGATCGATGGATGGATGGATGGATGGATGGATGGATGGATGGATGGATGGATGGATGGATGGATGGATGGATGGATGGATCGATCGATCGATCGATCGATCGATCGATCGATCGATCGATCGATCGATCGATCGATCGATCGATAGATAGATAGATAGATAGATAGATAGATAGATAGATAGATAGATAGATAGATAGATAGATAGATAGATAGATAGATAGATAGATAGATAGATAGATAGATAGATAGATAGATAGATAGATAGATCGATAGATACATAGATCGATAGATAGATAGAACTTGGTCGTTCATGCACCTGAGCCCTAAGGGCTTTGCCATTTTTGTTTGTTGATAGACGTTCGTTGCAAACGAAACCTCACTAATAACATATTAATGAAGGCAACAACAACAAAAACAACAACAAACCGAAACAACACCCCCACACCAACCGAAACACATCATTTTGTGTACGAGAAATTATTTATAAGCATCATGTCCAGTGTAATGTGATCGCTTTTGAATGGTGGAGAGTGCAGTGGCGGGCAGAATCAATTTAACTGCATATTTCTTCAGAGAATTTAGCCGCCTTTTAAGATGTCTCTCTCCCCCCCCCCCCCCCCCCACCACCACCACCAAAAGAAAAATCTCAAATGTTAGAGACGCAACCAACTTAAGATTAAATAATTATGAGACTAAGAAAAATTTCTTCAGAGAAATATTTTAGTTTTGAGAGCAAGAGCTTTACACAAGTTCTATTTTTTAATGTGACGCTCCAATCTCAATCTTTTCACTACCATTAGACGCAGAGTGTGTTTTAGATATCATTATACGTTCAATGTCCGAATTTCTTGGCCGACAGAGGAACATGATTCAAAGTTTTGTCAGCAAGAGGCATAGAACCCCAAGAGCCCACGCAACAGTGGTAAGTTAGTGCAACTCCGGGGGCTCATGAGGATCTATACCTCTTGCTGTTGGTTGCAGTTCAAGTTTTCTCGCTCAGGTACTTGCTTTTCTAACTGTACTGTAAGGAGTGGGGTTTTGCTGGCCAGTGCTTTTTGTCTTTTAACCAACAGCGTACCCTCAATCTGAGATGGAATCCAAACCGCTGTTTGTTAGCAAACCCCAGCTGTCCTAGGAACATGGATTCAAAGTGGCGTCAGCAAGAGGCATGGATCCTCTTGATTTTGGGTGTGTCCAGTCTGCCAGTTAACTAGAAGGCAAAGGGGATTAACTCATTCTACCCCCAACACCGAAATCCTTAAATTTTGCCGTTGTCCTCTGATGACTGCATTGCAGTGCAGGACAGATCGACCATGATAGTTCAAGGGTGATGCCAGAATAGCTTGGCGCCCATAGGCGCCAAGCTATTCTGGCATCACCCTTGAACTATCATGGTCGATCCTTATCTTGCTGTGGTGTGTCTGGGGTAGAATGAGTTAAAGGAGGGGGGGGGGGGATTTACAACTGCCTCAGTAATTTAACTATAAAAGTAGAAAAAAAAATCATTTGATTTAGTTCTCCAAATATATTTCTTTCACCAAACAAATTGTTCTCAAAATATTTTTGTTTTAAGTCGAAATATTATAAACTGCCCCTCCTTCGGTTCCTTCGTCACTTTATTGTTTCTCACATTGCAAACCCTTCTACTAGTTGTGACACGTACATACATCACGGGGAAAAACATCCATTACAACCGTAACAAAGACTGCAGAAATAGACCGACCTCTGTAGCGCATTGGCCTGGCGGCCGCTAGATCCGGATTCGAATCCCAGGCGAGTCAAGCTGGGCGTTTCCTACCTGGGTCGGCTCCTATACCCAGAGCGGGTGTGCCATGGACCCAATGGGAAGGCTGATGCCACGAAGACGAGACTCACCCACTTCACGGGTGCAACTTGTTGGGGTGCTACCCAGGTTATGACGCATCGCAAGGTGTCAATGATTACACCATATCTTCATCCTTATCGTCATGCAAAAAGAAAAAAAAAAAGAAAAGAAAAAAAAGAAAAGTAATGATCCAGGCTTCTGATCCCTCGTCTCCGTCTCATGGTGATCTCATCCCAGTTTTCCTGGAGCCCTAGGTGCGGCCGGACCCTAGAGCTGTGCATTGAAGGACGTAGAGGTTGACTCGTCACCTCTGGGAGGAGCTCCCACACGTCGACTCCTCGACTAGCAAACAATGTCGTAAGAAGGGGAAATAGTATGTGTGGTCACCTGAAGGCCACACTGAACACCACCGAAGTGACTCGGCAGTAGTGCGGAGTTTCCTACGGAGAGAGTCCCCTACTACCTGACATATATAGCTTCAGAGCCGGGACTCTGGCTGGAATAACCAGCGGGCCTGGATGAGCACATTGGGGTTGATGGGGGGGAGCGGCGTGAGACGAGGTGGAAACTTGGAGCTGCACGCACATACAAACACACAAACACACACACACACACACATACACGGGCGCGCGCACACACACACACACACACACACACACACGGGCACACACACACACACACAACTACACACACACACACACATCCAGACACACACACACACACACACACACACACACACACACACACACACACACACACACACACACACACATAAGAAGTTTCCGTCAACACGCACTGAAGGTGTTAAAAAGGTAATCTGGATTCTCACTTTGTCGTAAACAAAAAAACTTTTTCAACAGTATCTAACAATATCAAGCAGGCATGGAGTGTGTCATACCTGTCAGACAAAATGAAATGTTACGGACAAAACCCAGAATGCCAGTTAAGATTCAAGTTTTCTGACGTGTTTGCGGATGTGATATTCTAGTGGTTTTGATTACACTTGATCTGATCACAAACACACACACACATACACACACACACACACACACACACACACACGCACACACACACACATGCATACAAACAAACAAGCAAAACATACACACACACTGGCACACACACACGGACACACACACACACACGGGCACACACACACACACACACACACACACACACACACACACACACAATCACACACAATCACACACACACTTCGCCAAACAGAACAACAATATTCAATGTCTTTGTTTATTTTCGGATGCACATCAATTATTATGTGTAGATTTTGTTTGTTGCAGACCACTAATGTACGCATGTACGTTGAAGAGCATTGATCGATAAATAATTGTACGCTTCATGTATAAATTTGCACATTTAAATTCCAAATATTTTAGCATTTTGATAGCGTTTTTCGCCCATGTACTATATTAGCGAGGAAAAGAAATGCGACTTAATTTGGAATCGTCGAAAACACTTCAGCGTTTCCGATGATTCTTCTTTTGCTCGTCAGAAGTCTTTCCGGTGAGTCCACTGATGTAGATTTTCTTTGGCTTGTCAGTATATGTTTCATTGAGCGTGAAACAACCGTGTTTGTTCAACTCTGGGCGATCAATCGGCCAACACTTTTCAAGAGCTTGGCCAGCCTCTCGTCTGGTGAAATCGTCACGAATCCTATTTACCCCATTCAGCCTGGACGCACTACAGCGGGAGATGGATCGACCATGATAATTCAAGGATAGTGCCAGATTAGCTTGGCGCCTGTCGGCGCCAAGCTAGTCTGGCACTGCCCTTGAATTATCATGGTCGATCCATCTCCTGCAACTGGTGCATAGTCATTAGACGACGCCTGAAAACTTTGGGAAATACTGCCGTTGGGTTCAATGAGTAAAGGGCGTGTTTCCACATAGCTGCGTGATAGCGGCGAGGTAGGCGACATGTAAACAAATGAAGTAGCTGAGCAACAGGTGGAAAACTGCCACGTGTGTTTTCATATAGCGGCGTGATGGTGGCATGGCGCCTCTATCTGAATTGTTACAATTTTTTGTCCGTGCTGAAAGCCACGATCCTCTCAAAGCAATTCGCGGCTCAATCGGCTTTGAATATCTCCATAATGCGATACACTTGTGTCGCGCTGATGTCGCCTCTCGCACCACAATCGCGCATCTGTTGAGTCGCGCATATGGAAACACTCATTTATTTCTGTGCCTCTTCTAGTTGTCCTCGCCCTGGGACCATATGGCGTTAGGGCACGTCCCCTGGGTGGTGGATAGGGGATCCCTCGTGAGAGGGGTGCACCGAATGAAATAAGGTGTCGTGAACCAACATGGTCTAAGGGAAGGAGACCCTGACAGAAAACCCCTGGTCCTCCTTGTAAGGGGGTTGGGCGTGGGGGTAGCTTCCCCACCCTGCAAAAAGGAAAAGCTATAGAAACGCCGACGAATAGACCAACAACGATTTCTTTCCTGGATGAGGAAGATTCTTCTACCAGAAGATGTATGACGTCTTGTGGTGAAAGCCGGAAGTATTTGGAAGCTGAAGGACCGAGCCGCCTCTCTCTATCCAGGGACACCATCATGGACACATGGAATGTCAAGACCATGTACCAGAGCGGGAAGGCCGCCCAGATAACAACGGAAGTGCAAAAGTACAACCTTGCCCTGCTAGAGATCAGTGAAGCCAGATGGACGCAGTCTGGTCATAAAGGGCTGACACGTGGGGAGATGATTCTGTATTCCGGACAATGAAGAGGAGAATGCCCCCCATACAGAAGGGAAATACATTCATGCTGTAACCAGTGGCACAGAGAGCGCTGATGGGCTGGGAACCTCTTACGCCAAGAATTATCACAGCAGCCTTTATAACCAGGAAAGAGATCAAGCTCAACGTCATCCAGTGTTATGCGCCCTCTAATGACATTGAAGAGGAAGAGAAGCAAGAGTTCTACGACCGACTCCAGAGCGATGTGGCCAAGTGTGCGGCGCGAGACATCACCATCGTCATGGGCGATTTTAATGACAAAATAGAGGATGACAACACCGGACTCGAAGAGGTGATGGGGAGACATAGACTAGGGGAGTTGAGAGAGAACGGGGAGAGGTTCGTAGACTATTGTGCTCTAAACGGACTTGTCGTTGGAGGCAGCATCTTCCCACATAGAAGAATACACAAAGCAACTTGGGTCTCACCCGATCATACTACAGAGAACCAAATAAACCATATATGCATTAGCAAAAAATTTAGAAGATCCCTTCAAGATGTTCGAGTGAGGAGGAGAGAGGATGTCGCCTCAGACCACCATCTGCTTACCTTAAAAATCAAGCTAAAGTTTAAGAAAAGCCACACAGAGGCAACAAGAAGACAGCGCTATAATGTAGGCCTCCTGAGAGAGACTGGGGTGTGTGAAGAGTTCAAACTGGTGATGTCTAACAGGATTCAACCGCTGCAGGAGCTAGTAAATGAAGAGGCCACCGCAGAGCAGCAGTGGAAGGCAGTTAGAGAGGCGATAAACTCAAGCTGCAAAGACGGTAGGATTCAAGAAACACAATCACAAGGACTGGCTGTTGACACAGACCTCGAAGAAGATAAAAGTGAGGAAGCAGAAGAAAGCAGCTGTCAACAACAGTCGCACGAGAGCAGCCAAAGCAAGGGCAAAGGAGGAATACTCGGAAGCCAACCGCGAGGTGAAGAGGAGTATCAGGGGAGACAAGAAGTCCTACTTAGACAGCCTGGCAGCAGAGGCAGAAAAGGCAGCAGGCAGTAGCAAAATGAAACAATCTAAAACATTACCAACAGATTGTCGGGCAAATATGGCCATACATTTTATGGTATGGTATGGTATGGTATGGTATGGTATGGTATGGTATGGTATGGTATGGTATGGTATGGTATGGTATGGTATGGTATGGTATGGTGTCTCCGAGGCGCACATATCCATCTATTTAAAGATGATCAAGGCGCCGTAGGGATGGAAGCGGGAGCTTTGACAGCCTGCTGTTTTACATGGTACTTTATGCGCAAACCTCCACCTTGCTATTAACTTCGGTGCCTGTGATATATTTCTGTGTCCATTCCACCGGTAATGGGATTTTTAACGTGCGCACTTGATGATTATGCGTGCTGTACACACCAAGTTGAGACAAGCACCGTAAACCGAGTCTGTACGTAAATTTGACTCGATGGGAATGACGAAACGTCCACATCTCATTCCCGTCCAACTGGGGATTCGAACCCGGGATCTTACGACTGCCAATGCAGTGTCTTATCCACTAACCTACGACACCATAAAGAGCAGTAATAGTCAAAGAAGGCAAGCCTATTGCGGAGAGAGCAGACCAACTCAACAGTTGGGCCGAGCATTTTAAAGAGTTGCTGAACAGACCCACCTCACCCGACCCCCCAGACATCCAGCAAGCAGAGACTGACCTACTCATCAGCTTTGACAAACCCAGCCGGGAAGAGATCAGAAGAGCAGTGGCATTTTTAGAAGAACAGCAAAGCAGCAGGGCCAAATGGCATCCCAGCGGAGGCTCTGAAAACAAACCTAGAGACAACAGTAGAGTTGCTGTACCCACTGTTTGGAAAGATCTGGGAGGAAGAGGTGATGCCGGCTGACTGGAAGGAGGGGTACCTGATCATGCTTCCCAATAAAAGCGATCTCAGTAAGTGTTCCAACTACAGTAGAATCACCTTGCTGTCAGTACCAGGCTATGCCTCTTGCATTTGAATTTTGCAGGCTATGTCTCGGCAGTGGAGGGATTAAAAGCACAACCACACGTGCAGTGCAGTAACAGAAGTGTCACCCACATCCTCCACGCAAAGTCAGCAATTTTTGTCAAGCGTGTACTATCCGACGCGTTCTTTAGTTCGCGTCACGTTCACCGTAACTATGGTGACGCTTCTCGGCGTATCTCGCGTTCTGTTCATCATCTTCACCATCACATACAACGTCACCATCGTCATCACTATCATCAGCTACGTCAACTCCCTCGCTGACGGGACTGCAGTGACGAACATCTGCCGAATCCACGGTGTCTGACGTCATTCCGTTTGTGACGTCGATTGTCTCTGATGAAGCGTCGGCGGAGTTTGTGTTCGTAGATTTGACGTCGTCAGTTCCGTCCAAGGAGGATTTCTTTGGTCTGCCCTTGGGCTTGGTGGGCGGCTCGCATCCCCCTTTCATCAACACCTGCAGCACATTGATTGATTGATTGATTGATTGATTGATTGATTGATTGATTGATTGATTGATTGATTGATTGATTGATTGGTTGGTTGGTTGGTTGGTTGATTAATTGATTGATTGATTGATTGATTGATTCCGTCCGATAGGTGGGTGGGTTGGTGGTTGGATGGATGGATGGATGGATCGACGGACGGACATATTGACTGGTGGGTGGGTTGGTGAATGGAAGGATGGATGGATAAATGGGAGGATTGGTGGACGGACAGACGAGTAGATTTTTGATGAATGGATAGATGGACAGGCAGATGACGGACGGTTGGATAGATGGACGGACGGACAGATTGACGGGTGGATGGGTTGGTGAATGGATGGATAGATGGATGAATGGGTGGATGGATGGACGGGCGGACGAGTGGATTTTGTATGAATGGATAGAAGGACTGACAGACAGACGGACGGACGGTTAGATGGATGGATGGATGGATGGAAAAAAAATATGGCAAGCTATACACAGATCATAATACCCTAAAGCTGCCGAGGTCCTTCTATGTTTCGTGGTGTAGATACACGCAGGATATCGAGCTAATTCGGGATGCATGCATTCTTGAACTTTTAAACGTAAATCTTATTTATTACTGTCGTGAATACCAGGCAAAGGGTGCTGATTTTGAAATCGCACAAAAGAGGCATGTGAGGCGGGGGCTCATGAACATATACAGCTCTTGTGAACGTTTTGTGTTAACTCAGTCTACCCCAGACACACCACAGCAAGATAAGGCTCGACCATGATAGTTCAAGGGTGATGCCAGAATAGCTTGGCGCCTATGGGCGCCAAGCTATTCTGGCATCACCCTTGAACTGTCATGGTCGATCTGTGTCCTGCACTGCACTGCAGTCTTCAGAGGACAACGGCAAAATTTGGGGATTTCGGTGTTGGGGTAGAATGAGCTAAGTTTGGAACACGACCTATTTTCTTTTTTCACTTCATGCGATGGTTCTGGTGCGCCGTTTTCTGCCGATATCTGAGACAGACCAAGCGATCGCTAACAAAGAAGCATGGATCCTCATGAGCCCCGCAATTTCGGGGGCTCATGAGGATCTATGCCTCTTGCAGATGGGTCGTGTTTGGGTAGATGCGAAGTTTGGAAACTGACCTGTTTCTTCCACTTCATGCGCCGGTTCTGGTACCATGTCTTGACCTGTATCTGGGAGAGACCCAGAGACTCAGCCAGCTCCAGCCGGTCTGGGGTCGACAGGTACTTCTGTGTATCAAAGCGCTTCTCCAGGCCCATCAACTGTAGACGAGAATCGTCACAATCACTGTCATTTTCATCATCATAATCATCACCGTCAGCATCACCTCTATTGCCGTTTTCATCGCCGGCATCATCGTCATTATCATTACCGTTGTTATCATCACCATCGCCAGTGTATTATCTTTATCACTGCCGTCATGAAAAGCATTCAGCGTACTCGTTGTCGTCATTGTAATCATCGTCTTCGTCATCATGATCACCACTATAGTCGTTCTAATGATCGTCATCGTCGTCATCGTCGCCGTCGTCATTATCATTAGCATCAGTAGCAACATTAGCATCGTCATCGCTATTGACATCGTCCTTTTCATCACCATCGTTATTACCATCGTCGTCCTTCTCATAATTAAAGCTGAGAATGGATTGAACCTATGTAATAAGCATTTGGCTGTCGGGAGCGGCTTTTGGCTCGATGATTCCTGAAGGGTGAAACATGTTTTAACGTTTTTAGCGAAATCCCTAAATGTTGAAGTTGCCCTCTGAAGGACTGCATTACAATTCTACAGACAGACGGAGCATGATAGTTCAAGGGTGAGGCCAGAATAGCTTGGCGCCTATGGGCGCCAAGCTATTTTCTGGCCCTACCCTTGTACTATCATGCTCGATTCATGTCTTGCTGTGGTGTGTCCGGGCTGAATGAGTTAAGAAATCTAAACCTTATCACATCAACAGTAAAAGTTATAGATCCTCATGCCCCCCCCCCTTCCCCCTCTCCCCTCTACCCCCCCTCCCCCCCCTCCCCCCCCCCCCCCCCCCCCCATTCGAAGATTGCTGAAGTCATGAAGATCTGTACCCTTGGATGGTTGTATTTTTAAACGCAAAGCAATTGCAAAGGCCTTCCGGTCTCGAATTCATCACGTGACCAGGAAAATACTTGTGGTGTCACCATGAGCTGACTTACAGTCGCCGACAGCGACACGAACCTGAACGTCTGTCGAAACTGATAGTACTAATACTAGTTAAATCTAGGTGTGTTCTGTTATTAATTCATCGAAACACTGAAAGTTGTTTGTTTGTTTGTTTGTTTGTTGTTTTTTTTTGTTTTGTTTTTTGTTGTTGTTTTTTCTGTTAACGCTTTCAAACAAAACAAGAATGGAAAAACGTTAAACATTTAGGGCTTAACGTCTTTTGTCCACCACGAAGGTGATTTCAAAGACTGGGCACCGAAAAGAGGTCTGTACAAATTTTGACCCCCATCTGGGTTCGAACCCTCGACCTTTCGGACGAGAGTCGAGCGCTCTACCACCGAGCACCCCAGCCCCCCAAAACAAGAATGGAGCTGCTAATGTCACACACATTTGTTTTTCATTTGTTTATAAACAATTACCGTAAATTACCGTGAGTTAACACAAAAACACAACCATAAATCTTGATTCAGTATGATAGGTAATTAAAAGTTTTATACGTCACAGCTCTTTAAAAAAATTAGAAGCAACTTCTTGTAGGTTTTTGTAGAAAACATGGCGCCGTCCCAAAACGATCAACCAATCACCAAAGGGCATGCAGCCATTACGAGTCTACGCGAGACCAGAAAGGTTCTTTTGTATCGAATAAGGCGTGCCACATCTTGGGGTGTAGCAGTATTTAGTTACTCCTTAAATTTTGTTGTTCACTTTTTTCCCAATGCGCAATAGGCCATCGGCCCGACGGCCTTTGCGCACTGTTTTGTTGTTGTTGTTGTTGTTTTTACCTGTAGTTCCGTGAATACCGTTCTGCTCCGCCGACACTTCTTTGGCTTGAGGAATCCGTCGCCACCGGGCGGGGAACGTGTGCGGATGTAGACGGGGAGGGGGATAGGGACGGAGTAGGGAGAGTCCCGGGGGTGGGGGAGAGGCATGGTGAAGGGAGAGTCCCGCTGGAGGGGGTATGAACCGTCTAACGGGTCCACGGTTGGGTAGCACCCTGTCAGTAGAAGAAGAAAAAAACAAACAACGATAATAATCATATAATAGTTATCAGATTTACATGTAAGTAACATAATCATCATTACCATGACCACCATATTATAGATAACAACCGTCTTCAACAACAAAACAGATATCAGGAAACCAACCGTAACAATAGCAGTACAAACAACTGCAGCAAAAGCAACGGCAAGCAACAGTGTAAACAACAACAACACAAAAGACAAAACCGACCACAACAACAGGAATACTAATATAAAAAACCAAAACGGCAGAAAAAGTGATTTACAACAACAAGAAAGCAACTGTCTTATAACAATACAATACAGAAATAGAAGGGAAACTTGTTTACATAAGCCGGCGTTAAACCCAAATAACTAACTTGTTTACATAAGCAAACCACATTATTGTGCAAGACTTTCTCAAACTGAAATATTACAACAAAACCACTCATTCCCATAACAACAAAAAAAAACTAAAAAAAAACAAAAAACAAATAAAACAAAAAAAAAAACAACCCCCCTCCTCCCAAAACAACAACAAACAAACAAACAACCCCCCCCCCAACCCCCCACCCCCACCCCCCACCCCCGCCCGCCCCACCCCCACCCAAAAAATAAAAATAAAAAGACGCACAGAGACACATACACACACACACACACACAAACACGCACGCACTCACGCACGCACTCACGCACGCTCTCACGCATGCACGCGCGCATGCATGAACGCACAGGCGCACGCACACACACACACACACACACACACACACACACAATTCAAAGACCATTGACAGAGGGAGGAAATTGACAGGCTATGATCGTCACTATGGTGTGCAAATATGTTGAAAATTGCGGAGCCTTCGTCAGGGGAACATAACTAGCTTCAAAACCCTGTGCTCCAGCTAAAGTGTTCACACATTTGCTTCAGGAGGAAAGGTAACTCTTTAGCCGAAAGGAAAAGACCCGGATGTCACCCATCACGTGACTGATCAAATCCTCGTCCGCTGCGGAGGAAAGCTTTGCGAGCTATTATGTTCCGCAGATGTGTTTACGCATAGCCCGATTTTCAGTTCTTAAGCTATTCACTGCCACCCACAACGACGACGGCAGACTGAAAACCGGAAAACAGTCTTGCGTTGGGGAACAGGGCTACAAACCACGCCAGCAAGAGACATAGATCCTCATGAGCCCGTGTATTTGCACGGGCTCATGAGGATCTATGTCTCTTGCATATATTTTGTTGTTGAGTTTTTTAACCAGGAGTGACTGACAAAGAACTTTCCCTTGGCTTGTGAGCGCTTGGCATAATGCTGTTTATGATTTTCCAGGAAATGAATTTTTCGACACGATTGTGCCTGAATTCATGTGTCTAGTATTCTGTATTTCTCAGTACAGTCGATTTCGCTTATAACAAAGCCGGATATAACAAAGGTCGAATATAAATACACTTCCCAGGTTCCGACAAAACTTCTTCTATGCAAAGTACAAATTACCTCGCTTATATAAGACGGTCGGATATAACAAAGATCGCACATAACGACACTTGTTCACTTGTCTTAACAGCACTTAGCTTATAAAAAAATTCGGATAAAACAAAGGTCAGATATAAATACACTTTTTCAGAGGTCCTGACATCACCTTTTTCTGTACACTTTACTTCGCTTATTACAAACTTCGGATAACAGAACGAAAAAATATAGGTCTCCAGGCGATTTGCTATATAATAATAATAATAAGCGCATTAAATAGGCGCTTTATCCCAATTGAAAATCGGCTCAAAGCGCCGCCGCGAACTGAACCCAACAAGCACGCTCACGGCTATATTATCTCCTTTTGCTAGAAAAGGCCAGACTGAAATGGTTTCCCTACAAAAAGATATTTGTTTTACGCCTGTCAAATAATACTAACAAATAATAATAATAATAATAATAATAATAATAATAATAATAATAATAATAATAATAATAATAATAATAATAATAATAATAATAATAATAATAATAATAATAATAATAAATAATAATTGTAATAATAATAATAATTATAATTTATATGCGCCTAACTTCAGGCGGAGCTCTAGGCGCCTTACAAATTTCAAAAATATAATTACAAAAAACTGTACACAGTATTATACAAACACACACACACACACACACACACACACACACACACGCACACACACACACACACACACTCACACACACACACACACACACACACACACACACACACACTCACACACACAGACACACACACACACACACACACACACACACACACACACACACACACACACACATTCTAGGCACCACAGCAAAACTACAACAGAATCCTCAGCAGTTAATGTTAATCGGTGGGGTATTGGAGTTGGAAAAGGCGTGTTTTTAGCGCAGATTTCAAAACGTCTTTTGAAGCACTGTGGAGGGGAGTTCGTTCCAGTGCAGCGGCCCAAGATATGAAAAAGACCGCTGGCCAATTCATCTTTACAAGCGGGGATCATGATACAGCCGCGGTTAAGAGTCTGAAATAGCTCAGACGGTTAGGCGTCGGAGCAGGAGAGCGAAGGGAATCGCCGGGTCGTGGGTTCGAATCCCCGTCCCGGCCCCGGTAGCTGAACTCCAATCCAGGGGGAAAAGACGGGTTTGTTCAATAGCATGTCCGTTGAAAGGTCCTGGTAAATCAAAGTGGCACATTTGGAGTGCGCCTGAGTTTATCAGTGTTCAGGTAGTTATCCATTGGCAATAGATTTACCTGTAACCCATAACCCGCACGTAAGGGCCTTCCGTTACGTCCATTATCACTTCGGAGCCGTGGACGTTAAACCCCGAACTAACCAACCAACCAGCCGCGGCTGGGTAGCGCACGCCTTGCTGCGGCAGTTAACTCATTCGAGACGTGCCGCCTCCGGATACGCGGCTTTAAGCCGCATATCCGGAGGCAGCACGTCTCGAATGAGTTAACGGTTGGTAATAAACGTAGGGAGATTGTGTGGAACGAGGAGTAAAAGCCAATGACTGCTATCCATGATGTGGGTGTATTATACACCCTGTCGGACTTTTTGTTGTTGTTGTAGATGTGTGAGTGTTCTGAGTATAATGTTAAGTGCATTTAATCTCGATGCAAAAGCCTAAGAGGAAACCATATTCTTTCTGGTGGTTTGAGAAGAACCCAACGGAAAAAAGAAACACGCGTACAAAAGACAGTTACAACAATTGTGTTGTAACTGTCTATCTAAGCGTGTTTCTTTCTTCTTTGCGGTTTCTTCTTTTAATTTCACACGCTTGGCAACCGCCATATTTGTCTAGGTTCACTGATGGTTTGCATCGGAGCAATGCTATTTGATTTGATTTGATTCGATCAGACTAGATTTGAATCGATTTGGATTGATTTGAATTGATTTGATTCTACATCTGATGTGATTTGTTTTTTTAAAAAAACGATTTGATTTGATTTTTTATAAGAAGAAACATTTGATTTGATTTGATTTGATTTGACTTGATTTGACCTGATTTCATTTTTGTTTCATTCGATTTGATTTGATTTGATTTGATTTGATTTGATTTGATTTGATTTGATTCAGACATTTTAGCGCAATGTAAGCTCGCTATTTTTTGTTGTTGTTCAGTACCGCTTTTTCCTTTTCTTTTTCTTTTTCGTTTTTGGTGCCACCTTCACATAGAAATTCTTGTGCATACGAAACTTAGCTCCTAACAAACCGGAACTAAACATAATCAGCCTCTAATCCCAACATGCACTCGGCCCAAAGCAGTTCAAAAGGCAAACTGAAACTTGCCCCCCAAACCGACCCTAGCTATAAAAAGGGAGAGAACTCATGTTCTGTCTGACAGGAAGGGGAGACGACTGTGCCGGCGGCGCAGACCGAAGCTGTTAGGATCGTTTTCACGCCCGCCCGCTCGATCAGGAACGACCACCACTT
The DNA here is from genome assembly GCA_036245525.1 of Semisulcospira habei. NCBI lineage: Eukaryota > Metazoa > Mollusca > Gastropoda > Semisulcospiridae > Semisulcospira > Semisulcospira habei. The sequence goes on along the minus strand of BTPG01000003.1, from coordinate 107,722,403 downwards.
GAGACAAGAGTTCTTTCCCTTCACTTACTCAGCCGATTTCATCCATCTGCAAGATAGATAGATCCTCATGAGCCTCGGCAGTCGCGGGGGCTCATGAGGATCTATGCCTCTTGCTGTGATCAAAACCAGCGTAATCACTCTTTCACTTTTGTCACTAAAGTGATTTTTTTCTGTAAGCAACAGGCATATATTCTCATACGCCACTGCCGCAGGCAGAGAGAGAGAGAGAGAGAGAGAGAGAGAGAGAGAGAGAGAGAGAGAGAGAGTCGATTAGACTGTCCAAACTAGATCTCTTATCCTCACTAGGAGTAAATCATCAGGAGTTCAGCCTGCGACTGCCCGGTCCCCCATCCGCGCGTCCAAACAAACGGGGTAAATTTCAAAGAGCATTTGGCAAATTATTAATTTCTCGATGATGATTCGAAAGCGCTCGCAGCTGCCCGCGACCGCCATCATTCAGGAAGCGCAGACTTCCGAATCTCCGGCACAAAAGATGTCTTCAAAGGGCGACCACCAGGTTGGCTGCACGTGTTGATTTAGAGTGATCTTCCCATTGTTTATCAGTCTGCTGCTTCAAAGACGGCGAATGCATTCGACATGAGAATGTGTCAATATCTACCTTTGATTGGAAGCCGAGTGACGCCAAGAGACCTTCTGCGTCATGAGAACACGACAGAGGTGGGAAAATGTAGAACTGTGGTGTAGCTCAGCAAGGACCAGTTCAATTCACTGGGCGCATGAAGGTCTATGCCTTTCGTAGACATGATGAGTTTCATGTGAGTCTCAACACGTGGTAAGTGGACAATTTAGCGGTGAAAGAACACTTGTGCGCTGGAATGATTTTTTGGGCATAACGACCGAAGGCGGATAGGCCCAAAATCCCATTCCAGCACATATATCATACTGGGAGAATATTCGTGAGTGGGTATGTAAATTTCGATCTTACAGCCTGTAGCCTGGAGGTAACGTGTAATACAACAGAACGTGCTATACGCCGGCGGCTGTGTGACGTTTTCGAGAGATGAAGTTGATCCGAAATACCGTACTGGCCGAAATTTCACCTGTCCAAACAGTGATGGACGAGGACTCTGCTATACATAGAAGAATACCGGCAAATGTCAACTCTAAGAATGTGTTGGGAAAAATATACATAACAATAGGGAAGACTAGATTATAAGACATATAAATGAGGTGGTTTTGTTATCTCTTTCGAGACGTGTTGCAATCGGATTCGCGGCCTTAGGCCGCGAATCCGATTGCAACACGTATCGAATGAATTATTTATTTATTTATTTTTTATTTTATTTTATTTTGATTTATTTTATTTTATTTTTTGTTTTATTTTTTATTTTTATTTTTTTATTTATTTTTATTTTATTTATTTATTTATTTTATTTATTTATTTTTTTTTTAATTTTTTTAATTTATTTATTTATTTTATTTTATTTTATTTATTTATTTTTTTTTTTTTTTGGGGGGGAGAGGAGGGATTGGGGAGTGGCGGGGGAAGGGGGCCGAGAGGGGGCATGGGGATTGGCGTAGAAATGGTTCGTTTTGGAATGTAAAATGGAATTGGTTGTCATGGAAAGATGAATGCTAAAATAATTTGAAAAACAAGACTACCCTTCAGACGCACTTCAAGAAACATACGAAGTCCGTTGCGTTTGTATGTCAATGTCTATTTTAAAGGCCCGCGCGTTTACATGTCTTTTCTAAGTGTTTTTCTTGTTTGGTTCGGTTTTTCTCTGAATTATAAAGTCGGCTAATATTTAAACTATTTGTACTTGAATTAGGTCGCCTGAATGTTCGCTAGCTATGTTCAAATAGTTTAGTAACACGAATCCGATATCAAACGCATTACCGACATCTTCTATAAAGGGATAAAACAAAATAGGTAGATATACAGCTAGCTAGATAGCTAAATGGAGAGAGAGAGAGAGAGAGAGAGAGAGAGAGAGAGAGAGAGAGAGAGAGAGAGAGAGAGAGAGAGAGAGAGAGAGAGAGAGAGAGAGAGCAGAGAGAGAGAGAGAGAGAGAGAGAGAGAGAGGTCCATATGTAATTAAAATTAAAAATAAAAATGAAAAAAAAATACAAGTACACAAAAATAAAATTAAAATACATTAATAAATACATAATAAAATGAATGAATAAGAAAAAAGTATATAAATATAAATATAAATATACATATAAATATAAATATAAATATAAATATAAATTAAAACAAGAAGGGGATTTCATCCCAAAGTCTATCGTATTGTTTGGAGCTCAGATGCGTTTATCTTTTAGGAACATTCAGAGTTGTTCATATTTTTAGGCTTATTGCCGTGCTGATCCATTTCCCTCCTCTCTAGGCCAACCCCTGATCAACACACACACATCGGGGCACACAAATAAAGATGGACACACGGCGCTTCCTGCCATTAGTACGCTCTGTGGGATCGTGTAGCGATGCTGTGGACGTTAAACCCAACCTAACCAACCAACCATCGTGTAACGACAGGAATTCATCTCCTACTACTCTAACCCGCCCACTGATCCACACACACTGGCACACATAAATAAACTGAGACGGATACAGGGCGATTCCCGCCATTCGTAAGCTTTGAGGTCTGGCGTAGCTTAGCTATTCTGAAGAAGAATGGCAGCACGAGCAGCGAAATGACGACTCTTCAAGCTTCACGTCATGGCATCATTAGTCACACGACGCCGTGTTCATAGAAACGACTCGATATTATCCGACACTCATCACAGTACTAACATTTGACGTATCAGAGAATCAACTTTGCAATTTCCTTGCTGATTTTCACGCCTAGGTACAGGTGACAGTTTTACCTAATCACACCCCTGGGCCGGGACAAACAGAAGGCTTATGCAAACACTGATTATCAAAAATCATGCGGGTATTAATGAGAAGATAGTGTTTGTTTTTCGTAAAAGAAAAATTAAAGTTATGTTAGCTGTTTTACAATTGGCTCCTAAAAAGTAGTGCAGAACATTGTCTGATTTTCACACCTAGGGATAACAAGTCAAAATTAATCTAATCGTACCCGACAGCCGAGACAAACTGTAGGCTTATGTAAATAACATATACGAAAAATCATGCGATTATTAATAGGAAGATTTTTGTTTGTTTGTTTTTTGTTTTCGTAAAAAATAGAATCAATTGTTTTAAAATTAACCTATATAATTCGTGAAATTAATCCCAAAAACGTGAAAATATATATTTTAAAAAAATATTTAATTATCACACAGAAAGTTCTAGAAGAACAATGCTGATTAACAAACTCATTTAATATCTCCCTTTCAAAGCAAAATATCTAGTAAAAATACAAAATACTACGGACTCCAGTGTGGATCAACCGGATTTTTGTGAAACGGCCATTTTCTCGCCAATGAGCATCTTAATAAAAAAATCCCGAGATAATTCTTTTAGGGACAATATCCTGAAATTTCAAGCCTGTCCGTCCTCAAACGTGGGCTCTAGTCGCTGTCACACACACACACACACACACACACACACACACACACACACACACACACACACACACACACACACACACACACACGCACACACGCACACACACACACACACACACGCACACACACACACACACAGACACACATACACACATATACACACAAAGACACACACACACACACGTCACTTTGGCGCCAAAAAGACGTTCTCTAGCAAGGTTTGCGTAGCTAGACGTGTCGTCATTTTTATCTTGTTACTTCTTTGCCAGAAGTTTTGCCCCGCACGCCAAAAATGTCATGTGCATGCTCCGGAATGCGTTCGTACCACCCCGTTTCAAAGTCTACCGTATTTTGTAAATAAGGTAGATAAAAAAGAAAATAAAATCGAGTTCCATTGGAAAACAACAACAACAACATGACTGTCTTATTTTGAAATAGAATGATATCAAATAAATTAAGGATGAAGTTATGAATGTGAAGAAAGTGCCTTTCCATATAAATTAAAGTAAATTAAACAATTCCCAAAAGAATGTGCAAATAAATAAATAAATAAAATAAATAACAAATAATATAATAACAATAAAATCACATCAGAAAGGAAATCGAGCATAACCATATTTAACTTTTCAATAGATAATGAAACATTTTCTAATCCAAATTAATCCAAATATATAATTTTGGATTCATAATTGCACGATAATAAACAAATAATGAAATCGAGTCTCTCATCATATTTTCGCTTCCGAAATGTTAGCCCCGCAGTTAACAACTACAATAGTCACTGATTGGTTGCCTTTTCCCCACTTCCGGGAAATCAGTGTCATGCGCGACATGCTGTTTACAAACAGACGCTTTCTCAGTCACGGCTGAATCTCAGTATACCTGCTCAGAGCGAAGCGCTAATAGTTAAAATTGATGGGATTAAGAGGAGCAACTGAAATGGCGAAGCATATTTCGGTACGTGTGTACCAAACAGTTCTCTCCCCTAGCTACTTCCGTCTGCAAGAGGCATAGACCGTCATGAGTCCCCGAGGTCGCGGCCGGGGCTCATGAGGGTCTATGCCTCTTTCTGATTCCGAGTAGTTCATGACGATCACTGGTTCACGCAGATGGAACAGAGTCGGCTGGTCTTGTTTTCCATTGCGAAATAATTGCGGGGAGTTTGCGCAATAAACTAGGAGACGGCGGTCGCTCGGTAATTGTTTGATTTAGGTTCAGATAAAATAAACTTGCGTGCGCAGCCTACCCTTGAAAATGGCCGGGTATTGCGTGTGCCGCGTACGCTATGAGTAGGCGGGAATTCTAGCTAGGAAAATATACCCACAGTTTAAGACATTCTGCCCCAGGACCGAAATCCACAAATTTTGAAGCTGCCTTCTGAAGGACTGTGTTACAATTCTAGAGACAGATCGAGCATGATAGTTCAAGGGTGGTGCCATAATAGCTTGGCGCCCATGGGAGCCAAGCTATTCTGGCACCACCCTTGAACTATCATGCTCAATCCATGTCTTGCTGTGGAGTGTCGTGGCTGAGTGAGTGAAGAAGGTTAGGTGCTATAATAACCATCGCTGTCATTGTGTTACCATCACCATTTTCATCAAAATCAGATGCAGCGATCATTCGTTTGTGTTTGTTCTATGGTTCGTTCGTTCGTTTGTCAGTTCTTGCTGTCCTCAAGCAATGGTTGGTTTATTTAATTTATTCGTTCGTTCGTTTTCCCCATCTATTCGTCTGTCCGTTCGTTCGTTCGATTGCGTACTGCGGCGTGGTATTTATAGAAAGAAGTGGAGTCACTGTCAGATTACTTGATATGATAATGACGACGTGTGCTGGACTGGATTGTCCTGTGTCTAAATGAACCATAGCTAGAATGTGTGTAGCGTTTCGTAACCATCTGTTACAGAAGTGTTTCTTTGAACAGTTACGGCGGTAGTGAGCCTTCAATATAAGGAGTAGAATGCTTTAAACTTGTTTGTTCCCGTTTCACGACTACGCAAAGAGCCACAGCTCTCCTCTGGGAGAGCAGAGCTCTAACGGTAAAAAAAATAAATAAATAAAAAAAAAATAAATAAATAAAAAAACAAACCCGAATAAAATAATGTGTACGCACGCTGACTTAAACTTAAAGTGACAAAAGGCATATATTCTCATGAGCCCGTGCAGTTGCACGGGCTCATGAGAATCTATGCCTTTTGCACATCTGTTGTAGAATCCTTTAAGAGGGTCTGACGGATTGACTTCTAAGCGGAAAACTCAGAGAAAGACTTTTTTTAGCGTGCAAAATGAAAAGCAAACCAATTAGAACGCAACAGGCTGAAGGGGAGATAATTGAGTGTGACAAAAAGAAAATACCCGGGTTAAAACTTGACTCTTTACTGTCTTAGTCAGGGCCCCTAATGAGCTCCCTTTAATATCGCTCTCCGCGGGGGGAGGTAAAATGTGTTGTCTTTTTCTTTCAAGGGAATTATCTGCTTGTAATTCTACTACCGCCCAAATGGCAAATTACCAGAGGTAGTGTGATGTCAAATCCCTTCCATCTCCAAGAGACATAGATTCTCATGCGTCCCTGCTGTCGCAGGGACTCATGGGAATCTATGCCTTTTGTTGGCACGCATCAGTATAATTTAGATCCCTCCATTGAGGAAGTTATGAAGTTTGACGTGCACGAAAGCCGGGTATAAAAATGCTACTTTGGAAAAAAGAGGAGACAAGAGAAAAAAGATTGAACTTTTATGGAGAAACGCTTATCGTCAAGATGTGTGTGTGTGTGTGTGTGTGTGTGTGTGTGTGTGTGTGTGTGTGTGTGTGTGTGTGTGTATGTGTGTGTGTGTGTGTGTGTGTGTGTGAGTGTGTGTGTGTGTGTGTGTGTCTGTCTGTGTTTGTGTGTGTGTGTGTGTGTTTGTGTGTGTGTGCTTGTGTGTGTGTGTGTGTGTGTGTGTGTGTGAACAATACTTCTAAAATAATCATTATGAAATGAACAACTAAATCACTAAATAACTAACTAATTAATTAACCTACTTACTAACTTACTAACAACGAAAACAAACGAATGTATGAATGAATGAACGAACGAATTAAACAACAATAAACAAATAAATAAATAAATAAATAAGTTCATGATCATTCATTTACAAATCTTGCTGAAAATCATTATTATTTTATGAAAATGTTAAATGAAATCGTGGATTTTAACTGTTATTTTTGTTAGGTGGGGAAAAATAAATTTCGGGTTGAGAGAGAGAGAGAGAGAGAGAGAGAGAGAGAGAGAGAGAGAGAGAGAGAGAGAGAGAGAGAGAGAGAGAGAGAGACAGACAGACAGACAGACAGACAGACAGACAGACAGACAGACAGACAGACAGACAGACAGACAAAAAGAGATTTTCTTAAAGCTGGCCATTATACTGTATGTGCATACAGTGCTCTAAGTTGTCACAGAAAAAAATGTCTGGTGTTACAGAAATCCTTAGAATTTTAATCCAGTCTTTCTCAGTTTTCATTCCTCCCAAAAATCCGCCGAACACTTTGCACGCGGACATAATTGTAAATGCATGTATCGATTTCATTTATTTTCACCCAGCGCCGACCGCACGCAAGAGGCATAAATTCTCATGAGACCCTGCATCCGCAGGGTCTCATGAGAATTTATGCCTCTTGCGACTGAGACATGCACATCTCTCCCTTAACAAGAGGGTGTCATCTGTGCTGAACCGCAAGACTAAGGCAAGATTTGTTTTTCGGAGTAAGGGGAGGAGAGGGCAGTGGGGATTTCTTTCGGGAGAGAGGGGCGATTGGGAGAGGAGGCGGGGACGGGTAAGGGGAGAGATGGTGGGAGGGGTGGAGGGTAAGGTCAGAGGGCACTGTTTGTCAACGTTCATCACGCAGAGCGATCATGTTCGCTACAGCCGGTTTGGCGTGATTCTAGCAAGCGCAAAGTTTTAATGTTGAAATATATAGGACGTTGTTTGCTTCTTTCCAATTTTATTTCCCGACAAAGATGACTTCAGTTGTTCAAACAAAATTTTCCGAGATATATTAGTACACAGTTGACTCCGCTTATAACAAGGTCAGATAGAACGAAAGTCTGTTATTACATCACTTTGCCGGTCAGAGATCCTGACAGAAATTCTTTCTATGTCAATTACTTCGATAATAAGAAACTTGGGATACAACAAGAAATTGGGTTCTCTGGCGATTTGTTACGTCCAAAGTTCATTGTGTTTGATTCCAACAACTTTATTTCTATTCAAAATGTCCTAAACATTATACGTGTAAATACATTCAGTAATACAACGTATAAAATAGTACAATTTAATTTGTTACACGTATATTTTTTCTTATACGTCTCCTTCTTTGCTGCCTTTGAGCGGAAAAGCTGTATAACGCGCGTGTGTTTTACAGCTCTGCTGTGCGAACGGCCAAGTGTGCACAAAATTGTCTTGCAAGAAAACTGTACGGGCACACGCGGTATTGAATCTTGCCCTACTTTCAGCTCACACGCAATGACCTCATTTCAGAGTGACGACTGACACTATAGCGCTGTTACATCATCATGTGGGAACATTTGTCTGGCATTCAAAATGTTGACATCACTTTCCGAAATAAATTACGTCAAGATCTTTGCCAACACACAATGGCGGGTGTGTTGTGGCTAGGAGTGTGCCGAAAAAACCACTCATACCGGCTTTATGCCAAGAAAAAGGTGAGTAAGAACTAGATTCTTACATAGGTGTTTAGGTTATACTGAGAATCTCACTGTCGTGGTCTTAAAACCTTATCGTACTCGCTTTCGATCGTAGGATAATGAATTAAATCCACTCGAGTGAGATTCTTAGTATCACCTACACACCGATGTAAGAATCTATATAATAAATATCAAAACTACGTCCATATGAGCTGCTCGGTTAAAGTGCCTTTCCAAACATTTTTGGCTTTTGGCGACGCCTTTTTTTCAAAAGTAAGAAAACATGCATATTTTATTACTAAATTGTTTAACCCATTTACTACAGACGCACTGCAGAAAGAGACGGATCGACCGTGATAATTCAAGGGCAGTGTAAGATTGGCTGGGCGCCTGATGGCGCCAAGCCAATCTTACACTACCCTTGAATTATCACGGTCGATCCGTGACCTGCGACTGGTGCATTGACGATGTGTGACACCTCCAAAGTTTCAGGAATGCGGCCGTGGAGTTAAATTGGTTAACTAAATAGCGAATCGGGTTTTTTTTGTTGTTGTTTTTTTTTGTTTTTTGTTTTTTTTTGTTTTTGATTTTTTTTTGTTTTTTTTTTTGGGGGGGGAGGGGTGGGGGGTGGGGGTGGGGGGGATGTATACAGCATCCCTTTCAAATTGCTGTGCACCGTTCTTTCAGTAATTTTCTCAATGTTTGTTTTTCTCCATTCGTAGTTTTTTACCATTTTTATTTCGCACACTTTATTAGCAGTTATAAAATATGCCATGCTAGCCATCGCCTGGTATGTCTTCCATTAAACGAAAAAATAAAAAGACAACATTATCTTTAAAAAAAAAAATGCATCAAATTGCCCACCCATTACACTCTTTAAAACAAGATACTTTACAACATGCTCTTAAAGGAAATGCAATCAAGGTGAAATTTTGAACAGAAAGTGAATATTCCCCCAAAATATTTCGAGGGTGACCCTATCCCACTGAGGCGAACTTGACCCCACCCCATTAGGCGAACTTGACCTCTTTCCCCTTTAGGCGACTTACAATTCACTGCGGAGGGTAAAACAAACACATTACCACGGTAAGCTACACCCCCCATCACTCTTCCTGTCAGAGGCGGACATTTCAAATTAGCCAGCAAGAGGCATAGATCCTCATGAGCCCCCGCAGATGCGGGGGCTCATGAGGATCTATGTCTCTTGTAGATGGACGACTTTTTTCGGTGATTAGACGCTCCGGCCCGCTAAGAAACCGTGGCGTGCGAGACAATTAGGTAACATCAACAAACCTTCGCTGGTTTTTCTGTTTTTCGACAATACTTGACAAATTGCAGTTGGCGCACCGCTTTTAACGATTTGAATTATTTTTTGTTAAAAACAGCTTAGTTGTCTGTGTGTTTGTGTAATGGCACGCTGACATGTTAATGTATGCCCAGGCAAGATTAATGGTTTTGTGTATTATATAAGTGATGTTGGACGCAAATGACCGAATTTGAATTATTTTTTTTTTTTAGAGAGAATGAAACATAAGAAAAAAAAAAGGGGGGGGGGGGTGCGGTATGGGAGAGGGGAGGGACAAGGGCGAGGATGGGGGGCGGGGAGGGGGGGGAGCAAGGTGTTGAAGAGGGGTGGAGGGGGGGTGTAAGGGGAGAGGAAGGGGATGCGGGGAGGGGGGGGGGTATGGAAGGGGGAGGGGCAAGGGCGAGGGTGGAGGAGGGAAGCAAGGTGTTGTGGGGGACGGGGTGTAGGGGGAGAGGAAAGGGATGCGGGGGGCGGGGGGGGGGGGTGAGGGAGGGTGCGGAAGGGGGGGGGGGGGCTGGAGAGAGAGTGAGGGGAGAAGGGGGGGGGGGAACTCTTCCCTGCAAGGATTCAAGATCTTTTTTTTTTTTTTTAATGTTATTATTTATTTATTTAATTATTTAGCTATTTAGTTTTTTAGTTATTATTTTTTTTTATTTATTTATTATTTACATGTAATTTTTATTATTATTATTATTATTATTATTATTATTATATTTATTTATTTATTTATTTTATTTTATTTTATTTTAATTATATTATTATTATTATTATATTAGTATTATTAGTATTATTAGTATTTTATATATTATTAATTAATTTAATCAATTTATTATTATTTATTTTATTTATTTATTTATTTTTATTTATTTATTTATTTATTTTTATTTTTATTTATTTTTTTATTTTATTTTATTTATATATTTATTTATTTATTTTTTATTTATTTATTTTTTTTTTTTGGGAGGGTGGGGGTGGGGGGGGGGGGCGGGGGTTCGGATGGGGGAGAGGGCTCAAAATCGAGATTTTCATTGTACAGTAAACTCTGTATATAATACAGTGCCAGGAGACCCACTTTTTATGTTGTTATATCCGAACTTTTTTATAAGCGAAGAAATTGACATAGAAGAAAGTGCTGTCGAGACCTCTGGCAAAGTGTTGCTATATCGGACCTTTGATATATCCGACCTTGTTATAAGCGGAGTGAACTGTATTACAATCAAACTCTCGCTTTTAACCCATTTAACTCCATCCCCGCTTATCCCAATGATTGCAACTGTCTCCTAAAGGCTATTTTCCAGTTGCATGAGATGGGTCGACCATCATAATTAATACATTGTATTTGTATACGGCGCATTTCTCATATTTATAATATAACTCAATGCACAGATTCAAGGGTAGTGCCAAATTAGCTTGGCGCCATCAAGTCGTGGTCCATCCATCTCCTGCAGTAGTGCTTCTGGGCCATTGGGCTCAACAAAAATAGACTTACAGTCCTTTACTTTTACTAAGGCAAAAGTGCTTTTTTTCACGAGGACTGTTCTATCCACATTTTTTTAAAGAGTGTGCGGGTGAGAGTCGGGAGATTGTTAACTCATACAGACCGGACACACCACAGCAAGACATGGATCGAGCATGATAATTGAAGGGTGGTGCCAGAATAGCTTGGCGCCTGTCGGCGCCAAGCTAATCTGGCACTACCCTTCAACTATCATGGTCGGCCCATCTCGTGCAACTGCTGCATAGTCGTGTAGATGACGCCTTCAAAATTTGGGAAATACGTGCGAGGGGTTGAACGAGTTATTCAGCAAAATGTTTTCAGTATTATGTTTAGAGGGAACTCATCTTCGGAACTCGTTACAGAGCGAGTCAAGTAGCGTAGTCATGTGCTACACTGACATGCATACACTGCCACTTTGTCTCCAAGAGTCTTCTGTTAATCTGTATAATTTGTTTAAAAAACCCTTTCGAGACGTGCCGCCTCCGGATACGCGTCACTGATAAGCGCGCGTATCCGGAGGCGACACGTCTCGAATGAGATAAACAGTTTCGACTCCACTTGCAGAATGTTCCAAATTAGTAGAAAAAAGAGAGAGGAATAACGAAAGAAGGAACGTAACAAACAAACAAACAAACAAACAATTGATCGAAACCGACAAAACGTATGTGCATAGTAAAAAATATAAATAAGAAATTTCATTGAAATTCGGTGCAATAAATTAAAAAAAAAATTAATATGAAACACAATAACTAAATGAATACAAGCAAGAACATAGAATTAATTTTGCATCGCTTGTTAGCCAAGAAAACAAATTAAAGAGAATTAAAGGAACATTAAACTGCATGAAATAGCTCAAAACAAATCGAACCGAACCGGCCGACACGAACCAAACCGATCCGGACCAAACCGAACCGAACCGCGAACCGAACCGAACAGAACAGAACAGAACAGAACAGAACAGAACAGAACAGAACAGGACAGAACAGAACAGAACAGAACAGGACAGGACAGGACAGAACCGAACAGAACAGAACAGGACAGGACAGAACCGAACCGAACCGAACGCAACAGAACACAACAGATACGCAACGAACCGAAAACAACATGAAACGAGACGAGTTAGTTATTTTTATCAGGGTCAAAACCATGTCATCTTGAGGCTTAATTTTATAAACGTTGCTCATTGTCCTATGAAAGCTTCGTTGCAGATTAGGCGATAGATCAACCATTCCAGTTCCAAAACTTTAAACAGTTTAGGGCTTAACGTCTTTTGTCCACCACGAAGGTGATTTCAAAGGACGGGGCACCCAAAAGAGGCCTGCACAAATTTTGACCCCAGCTGGGTTCGAACCCACGACCTTCCGGACGAGAGTCGAACGCTCTACCCACCGAGCCACCCAGCTCCCCATTTTAGTTCAAGGGTGGTGCCAGAATAGCTTGGCGCCTCAGGCGCCAAGCTATTCTGGCACCACCCTTGAACTGTCAGAGTCAAATTAATTTCAAGCAATGAGTGTATCAGAATGATAAGGCTTAACACCGAGCATGCGACCAAGGCAATCTCACGGCGGAAAAGAAACGAAACGAAACGAAAAGTAATGTGAGACTGACTGACCTCTGTGGAAGTAGAACGGCTGGGGTCGCACGCCGCTCAGTGGATTCACGTAGCCACCCAGCCCGCCTACTGCATACGGCAAAAACGGGATTGGAACCCGAGTCACGTGACATCGCTCCCCAGGTGGGGTGGGGCAGGGCGAGGCGGGCCCGCATGGCGGGGACCTGCGGCGCGTCCCTGGTGGTGATGCGCTGACTGTTGTCGTTGTTGGTGTCGGCGAATGAGGTGGAGATTCTTCATTGTCGCTGTTGTGGTGGTTGCTACCCCCTTTTTTGCGCAAGCAGTCATCGGTAAGGTTAATGTTAACCCCCTTGTGCGTTAAGCCACCAGTACTGTAAACTGTACCGGTGGCAGCAAGCGCAAGAAGATTAGAGTTGCTGCTTCTCTTGATATCAATGGGGTTAATTTTGCGTTTGTTGTTATTCTTGTTATCGTTCTTCTCACAGACACCGTCTTCCAGATCTTCAGACTTGCGGTCGCTGTAGCGGTGACAATCAGACTGTGTGTTGTGTTGGCGATGACGATGGTGGCTGGCGTCGGTGTTTGTTGTTGTGGAAGTGACTGACAAAATGTCCGCGATCAGGAAAGACGGCTTTCTGCTGACGGACTGCATCTTTATGTCTCAGAGTCGTCAAAGTCTGAAAACAACAAACAACACATGGATGGATGGAAGGACGGACGGATTGACTGATTGATTGTACGTTGCTTAACGTCCCGCCAGCAACAAGACTTTCTCAGGACGTGCCTGCACTGCTTGTGAAAAAAAAAAAAAAAATAAACAGAATATTGAATGTATGTCGCTAGCCGGTCTATACGTTAACTAAACCTACGATATGGGGCCTAAATAAAGCTAAGACCATTTAGCAACACACATCAAATATCAAGAGCTACAGGCAGCGCAGACAGAAGGGAGAGTTTAAAAAAGGAAAGTACAGGCGAATGGACCAAGGGTAGACAGAAACACATGCCCCGGAGTAGAAGGGAAACCCACTCTGCGGGGCTGACCAGGGTGACCCTGGGAACTAAAAAGTAGTTAACACCACCCAAGTCTTCGAGGGCAGACCCGGGTGGGGGGGTGGGGGGGGGGAGGACGGACGGAAGAACCCACCGACGAATGAAAGAATGAATGAGTGAATAAACGCAAAAGATAAATCTAACAATAAATTAACAGTAAAACTAATGAATGAATGAATGAACGAATGAATGAATGAATGAGAATGAATGAATGAATGAGAATGAATGAATGAAAAAATGAATGAATGGATTGATTGATTGATTGATTGATTAATTAATTAATTAATTAATTAATAATTAATCAATTAATGAATTACTTAATAATACGTTGATAAATATGATAAATATGATAAATACATTAATACACAAATAAAAATCTCGCCGAAGATAATTGGCGGGGGAGGGAGGGGGTGGGGGGGGTGGGGGTGGGGGTGTTAACCACATTTCTTCTCCCATTAACCGGGGTGGTAGCTCAAGTGCAGTGCCTGTTTAGTTTGGCAGTGAATCGTTGAACCAGTACTCTCGACACCACACTGATAATTATTCGTATAACCGTCGAATGACTATTCATTATATCTTCTCGGTGATATGGAAACAACGTACAACAGAAAAGAACACACGATAGAAAGAAAAGACGTCATCCTGTATAGAGAAAATTTAGAATGACGTAAAAAAAAAAAGAAAAAAAAAGAAGATACACAATGACGCAAATACGCACGCACAAAACACATCTGTCTGAAAGGTATAGTTTATAGCCGACTTTTTTGGAATATGTGAAGTTTACTGAAGTTTAGTTATTTTTAATCGCATAGTATTCAGTAGTGTTATTTGTCATGATAAGTGGTGATTATATGTTTGCTTGTAACCAAAATTGAATTTATTGTAATAACATTTAACCCATTTAACCCCACTACGCCCTCATTTCCAACTGTTTGGAGGTGTCACTATTGACCAGTCTCAGGAGATGGATAGACTCTGATAATTCAAGGGTAGTGCCAGATGAGCTTGGCACCTTGGGGCGCCAAGCTCATCTGGCACTACCCTTGATATATCATGGTCGATCCGTCTCATGCTGCAGGGCTTTGGGGCTAAGGGGGTTAAACCGATTCAATGATCTTTAATTGTGCCCTTCACTGACAGATATGATACAATAAGATAAGATAAGATAAGATAAGGTAAGATAAGATAAGATAAGATAAGGTAAGGTAAGATAAGATAAGATAAAATAAGATAAGATAAGATAAGGTAAGATAAGATAAGATAAGATAAGATAAGATCATATTTGCTGTGCTCCCTTAAATGAGGTTAATCGCGTCAACTCTAAGCTTATTTCTTAATCAACCAAAATTAAATATGACAATTCCAAATTTTTAATATGGTCATTGTGATATTTTTTTTTTCAGATTTGTTTGTCGATGAAAGTCTAACTATATTTTAATGATAATTATTTTTCTAACAAAAATTGACTGCTGCAGTAAACTACCAGTCTAGTTATTGTAATGGAGTAAAATTGGATCTCAATACATTCATGTATGTTAAATAAACAATAATCAGATGACGGTTTTGGCATTTATTATTAAATAATAAATACTAAAACGGTCATGTGATTATCGTGTGTTTGATATAAATAAGCACACTGCGAAACAGTTATACGCCATTAAAATATCTATACTGGCTGTTTAGTGCAAGTAAGTTTTACTATATAATTTACAGCCGCCACTACAAACCTGGCACTCACTTATATTTGTGTCTGTTTCTTTTTGTCTCCCTTCTTTTGTGCTGAACGAGCAATGACACGTATTGTACGTCCGACACAACTGAATAAAGAAAAAATTTAAAAAAAAAATTAAAACGGACAGCCATTAACCCTTTGGCTTTCGGTAGCGGTTTTTGTCGCAATAATTCCTACAGGACAACCAAAGGGTGAATGTGTTTTCAAGTGGTCTTTAGTTAGCCTGTTGTCAAACATAAAATCAATGAACTAACAAGAAATAGTCTTAATTATATTTATCGTAAAGTAATATGACAACATATGACAACGTTGAGAAAAAAAAGAGTTAGTTAGTTAGTTAGTTAGTTAGTTAGTTAGTTAGTTAGTTAGTTAGTTAGTTTAGTTAGTTAGTTAGTTGGGTTTAACGCCTTGCAGGCGACTAAGGCTATCTCACGGCGGGATGGGTAAAAATCTGGTCAGCCAGACTAAAAGAAAGGTCCTTCGACTTGATGTAATATATTATTTTTAAAATGTGCCATGATAAATGTCTCACGAGTCTTCGAAGGAAAACACGACAATTATGCAAATATAATTATTTTATGATTTTAAATTACGACGATACGGCTACTGATAATGTTATGAATATATATATATATGAATGGACTCAGTGTCTGCTGCCTTCAAAGCGAGAAGTGTTGTTATCTTACACAGGGTTCCAAGTACGCATTGGCCATCGGGCTGAAGTCGGCCGTAGTGGGCCCGCGCACGACAGTGCGAGGGCCCACTGCGGCCGACGTCAGCCCGATATCCTTTCGCGTAAAGACGTCTGAAGGAAGATCAGTGACACGAGTGACAACTCTTACCCTACTGTCAGTCGCTGGCCGTCTGCTTCAGTTGTTGCTTGTTGTCGGCAAATATTCTCGGTTAGGTAGGAAGGATGAAGTTTCCAACCGACCAAGCGGGTTATGAAATTATCGATTTAATATGCAGTTGAAATGAATAATCTCCGTCAAAAGATGATTGACAATGAACTGAAACGAAGCTTACAACGATACATCCAAAAAAGTGATACGTTCAGCTTTGGCTGCTAAAAAAAAAAAATGTTGGTTGCAAGACTGATCAGTCGCATCGAACACACCTCAATAAGCCTTTAGATCGACACGTACTTTCATGATTTTAGACCTTAGACTTCTTAGCAGCGATTCCGTAGAAAGATACACTTAGAAAAAGTAATCGTTTAAGTGGCCCCTGGTCTCCACGACTCAGTGCTGCGCATGTACTGCGCAGGTTCCAATCGGCACAAACAACTTTGTCAGTGATTTGTAAATGGCGACACTGACTAAACTTTCACCTGACAGTTCAAGTTAAAGTCTACAAACCGCTGCCATGAAAATTCACACGATTATTATAATTTATGTGCCTTGCACAGTCAGGTCGCACTGACGCACGGTGCCCCTACTGTAAGCGCAGAGCAGGCAAACAACGAACGCACCAGGCACCACGCTGCCTCCCCGAAGGAATCTCAGTGCGAGGGGCTTCCCCACGGTTCTGACGGCAACCTCGCAGGCATCACACCTTTTCACGTCGGGTCTTGGTGTAACGCACGCGCCTCCCAGCGAGCAAACCTGAAAGGTCCTCGGGCCGACCACTAATGGTAGGCCGCGCGCACGCCTTGTGGGGCCGCTAATCACCAAGCGTACAGCAAGAGGAATTCACTTATGAAGCATAGCTGTACAGCCGGCATTGCAAGAGGCTGCGATTTTTCAGCTTGCAGGAGCCCATGAAAAGACACCAGTAATCTAAAGACCCACGACGGCCGCAGTGAGGCCATCGTGGGCCAGAAGATGTTTCGCTATGGGATTTTACGCTTCTTACACATAATAATTATTTAGAAACATTACCCTGTGAAGGCAAAAGAGAGTAGGTCAATTTTTTTGTGAAAAGCGAGATTGTCGTAGTATCATAATGAAAATCTAGCTTTACACAAAAATAGACTTGCCACCTTTTGCATTATCATAGGGGCAGAACTGCCTATGAGAGCTATTTGAAGTGCAACGAAATTTTATTACAATAAAACTGTATTTCTCTAGGATAAAAGGAGAGAGAGAGAGAGAGAGAGAGAGAGAGAGAGAGAGAGAGAGAGAGAGAGAGAGAGAGAGAGAGAGAGAGAGAGAGAGAGAGACAGAGACAGAGAGAGAGACAGACAGAGACAGACAGACAGACAGACAACAGACAAACAGTGAGACAGTGATGACATGATATTACACTCTGACAAGGACATGGTGATTTAGGATTATAAAAATCTGTCTTACAATCTGTCCCTGGCGTTTCACTCAACGCAAACGAGAGAGAGAGAGACAGAGAGAGAGAGAGAGAGAGGCGGGCTGATGCTAAAGCCGTGTGGGAGGGTTTAGGGGCCGAAGGCAAAGAGGGAGAGAACCGAAACCCTTCTGTGGGAGGAGTCAAGGAACCTTGACTGACATATTTTCCCACGATCTGAAATCCCCTGTAAATCTCAGTACTCAAACCAAGGGGAATCACAGCGCTGGACAGACAACAGTTAGATCCCCTGCCCCCGCCTATCAGGCACCCAATCGCCAGCCCACAGAGAAATACGCAGGTATAGAATAAGACAATCATTTCCATCCTCAAAAAGAATGGATCAGGTCTCTTATATAACCCATGTCTTTCTCCTGAACTTAGGAAGTAGGCAGGAGAAACATACATACACAAACATGAAGGTGCGCTACTATATGTGGTCGGGTAAATACCCTGATTTCCCACAGTAGATGCACAGAACATTACACAACAATGTAAATCTGTAAATCTCGTTTGAGATGTGCGGCAAGCGGACACGCGGCAATTGCCTCGTGCCCGTTTGCCGTACATCTCGAAAGACCGGCACGATGTGCCTTAAAGTCGAAATTCAAAAAGCTGTACTGAGAAAATTATACACTATCGGTCGAGACAGACAGATAACTAAGAAAGGCGTTGTCGTCTTAAGGGTGGTGCGGCAACAAATTCCGACCATTAAAATATCATAATATAATAATTTGAAATTTATAAAGTGGTCTGAAACCGGTACCAAAGTGTGTGTGTGTGTGTGTGTGTGTGTGTGTGTGTGTGTGTGTGTGTGTGTGTGTTTGTGTGTGTGTGTGTGTGTGTGTGAGTGTATAAAAAATAAATAAATAAATAAATAAATAAATAAATAATTTAAATTAAATAACTTAAATAACTCAAATGACTGAAATAAACGAAATAAATAAATAAAACATACACAACTAACATATCATAGTGCATGTTCTTTCGTGTGCTAGGATTGAGTGGGTTAAACTTATACATAAATAAATAAATAAATAATAAATAAATAAAATAACATTTAAATAAATGAATAAATAAATAAATAATTAAATAAATAAAACCTTCGCTGCTGTGGCAAGGTGAATGCTACTCATCTGCAAGAGGCATAAACCAACATCAGCCGCCGCAGTCGCGTGGACTCATGATGATTTATGTCGTTTTTTAGTCCCCGCGTTTTTCATATTCGTGTCCCATTTACATCTGTGTTCCTCAAGCGAAAAGTTGATCAGAACACGGTCGTTTCAGTCGCAAAATTCCTGATGACTGGCAGCGAAGGGGGGGGGGGGGGGGGGGAGATAAATAAATAAATAAATAAATAAATAAATAAATAGCTTAATATATTATTAAATGAAATAAAAAAAATAAGCAATGAGTAAATAAATATTATAAATAAATAATTAATAAAAAGTAAATAAATTAAAAAATAAGCAAACAAATAAATAAATAAGCAAATAAATAAATAAATAAATAAATAAATAAATAAATAAATAAATAAATAAGCACCGACTACTTCGCTTTAACAAGGTGGGATAAGACAAAACCGGGCTTAACAACACATTCCATAGCTCATGACAACACTCTTTCTAAGTCAGTAATTTATGTCACTTTAACTCATTCAGCCCCACGGCCGTATTTCCCCAATTTTGGAGGCGTCATCTAATGACAATGCACCAGCTGCAGGAGATGGATCGACCATGATAATTCAAGTGCAGTGCCAGATTAGCTTGGCGCCGACAGGCGCCAAGCTAATCTGGCACTGCCCTTGAATTATCATGGTCGACCCGTCTGCTGCTGTAGGGCGTCAGGGTTGAATGGGTCCAATAAACTTCGAATAATAACAAGAAAATGTGGCCTCCCAGGCGAAATTGTCACATCCATAGTTTACTAACTAACTAACTAACTAACTAACTAACTAACTAACTAACTAACTAACTAACTAACTAACTAACTAACTAACTAACTAACTAACTAACTAACTAACTGACTAACTAACTAACTAACTAACTAATTGACTGACTCACTGACTGACTCACTGACTAACTAACTAACTAACTAACTAACTAACTAACTAACTAACTAATTGACTGACTCACTGACTGACTCACTGACTGACTGACTAAACACGGTCTCCTTCGCTTATAACAAGGTCTGATATAAAACGTCGGATATAATAGCACTTTTCAGAGGTCCAGGCAGGGCTCGTTGTATGTAAATTACCTCGCTTATAACCAACTTTGGAGATAACAACAAGAAAATGGGGCCGCTGGCGATTTTGTTATATCCATAGTTAAAATGGTGATAAAAAAATAAATAAATACATAAATTAAGAAATAGTAATAAATAATAAATATTAAATACTAATTAACAATTAAAAAAATAAATAAAAAATAAACAAATAAAATGTTAAGAAAAAAATAAATAAAAAATTAGATAAATAAAAAATACAATAATAGATAAATACACAAATAAATAAATGAATAAATAATAATTAGATAAATAAATAAATACAATAATAGATAATAAATAATTAAATAAATCAATAAACAAATAAATAAATAAATAGCTTTTGTTACTCTTTAATTTTGTCAATGGTTCACACTCATACATGAGTGCACAAGATTTGAAGAGTAGCGTCATTGCGCCAAGTCTGTCAGTCACTACCTTTAAACTGTCTGACTTCAATCCTCCGCCTTTTAAAAAAATCGTCATTTAATATTGGATAGACTGAAGATCCGTCACCAGAAATAAAGCAATGCCTCCTTAACCCCTTGAATACCGAAAAAAATTGGAGGGCCCCGCGATCCAGCAGTAAGAGGCATAGATCCTCATGAGCTCCCGCGACTGCGGGGGCTCATGAGGATCTATGCCTCTTGCTGAGACCACTTTGTGTCCATGTTCCTGTTACAGTTTTGTAGCTTTTTGGTCGTGGACAAAAAAAAAAAAAAAAAAAAAAAAAATTAGAAAAAAATGGATGCGTCTACTGACAGTGAAAGGGTTAATACGTGGTACAAATGTGCTTGTCGGTGATTTTGTACCATATAGTTTAAACCCTTCAAACTCGCCCAACATACTGTGAAATTTACCCCCGAAAAACCCACCTTCAAATGACACCTAATTTCACGTTGTTTTCCTCCAGCTAACAAAACTCATCAGTACGAATGTCCAAGTTGTGTTAGTGTCCGCGATGGCTCTTGTGTATATTTGGCGCGAAAGACGAGGCTTGGGTTCATTCAAAATTCAGTTTTCCATTATGCCTTTATCTATGGGCCGATGGCCGCAAAACATCTGTTCAGTCTGCCCCACAGTGGGGTAGACCCCTGATACAGCGCTTCTGTGAGCGCTGTGCTGTGCGTGCGTTCGTGCGTGCGTGCGTGCATGTGTGTGTGTGTGTGTGTGTGTGGGGGGGGGGGGGGGGTGGATGGGTGTGTGCGTGACTATTATGAGTACCAATCCCAAGAAAAAAAATGCTTTTTGTTTCTAGTTTGTCTGTTTCCTTTCTCGTTATGTCATTTGTTTTTGTTTTGTTTTGTTTGTTTGTTTTTTTCACTTATGTAATCCCACCCACATTTGAATGGGTCATTGACCTACCGAATAAAGTGTTCAGAGTTCCCCTGAGTTCAAAATTCAGTTTTCCCAGGTGAAGTTCGTAGTATGGATCGGCAACGCTTTAAGGCCCCAAATCACAGATTACCACACGATTAACTCATTCAGCCCGACGGCCGTATTTCCGAAAAAAAATTAAGTCGTCATCTAATGACTATGCACGAGCTGCAGGAGATGGGTCGACCATGATAATTCAAGAGCAGTGCCAGATTAGCTTGGCGCCGACAGGCGCCAAGCTAATCTGGCACTGCTCTTGAATTATCATGGTCGGCCCATCTCCTGGTGTAGGGCGTCAGAGCTGAATGGGTTAACGCGACAGTCCAAGTGTCGGTTTGCACGCGTGAGAATGTGCCAGTTGTCAGAACGACATCAGATTGTATAACTGATTTCCGACTGCGACTGAAATTGTCTTAATAACCTCCTCCCTGACGGCGACAGAAACTGAACACCCCCCCCCCCCCAACTGCAAGAGGCATATATCCTCATGAACCCCCGCTTAGCGGGGGCTCATGACGATATATCCCTCTTGCTGACAGCATTGTTTCCAGGTTCTTTGGAAGCGGGATTGCGGAGGGGGGCTTTGAATGAACATGAAAGATTTCGGAAACAGAGTCTGCCGTCTGCAGATTGTCTTAACCGGTGTGCGCCCCTTTAGCGATTTCCGCCGTGAGGTGGCCTTAGTTGCCTGCTCGGCGTTAAACCCAAATAACTTACTCTTTAGCGATGTCTTTCCAGGCGGAACAGGGACATGGGTGCACATCATAAAAGTTAGATAGTCAATGAAATATTCTATGCATTCGGCCCGCTCTTTGGGTTTTTCTCAACGCTCTCCCGACTTTCTTTTCCGGGGCCATAGCAAAATATGAATATGAAAAATTACATGAATTAATGAAATCATAAAATATATGGTAAATATATAAATAAATAAATAAATAAATTTCGGCTATAACAAATCGCACGGGGAAACAAATGGAAAAAAATGGTTTTATACCTGACTTCTAGTATCCGACCTTGCTATAAGCCGAATTGAGCTAAAATAAATAAATAAATAAATACATTTAGGATATAGGAAACCACACGACGACCCTAATGTTTTTGATGTTACATTCAAAGTTAGTTATTTGTAAAGTAATCTGTGTAGGAAAGGTGTTGTTAGAGCCGACTATTTTTTTTATCCGACATTGTTATACGTGAGAATGAGTGTAAACAAATAAATAGATAAATAATTCAATCAATAAAATCAATAAATACACGAAAATGAAAATAAAATGTAAACTAAAAGTGATAGTAAAGAGAAATGAAAATGATGATTAAAACACAACAACAAAAACCACAAAAATAAACAAACACAGCAGATCGGTTAGCGCTGCCAAGCGCCTTCCTAATGGACAACGTTTTGCAATATTGGACAATAATTTTGTTGATTTTTTTTCCCTGTGTTCCTAGGTGTGAGGAGATGACTGGCGTTCCCTGCAGCGGACAGATGCGTTGTGTATCCTGGCTACCAATGTGTCGGTTAATTTCCTGGCCAGTTAGCCTGCGCGAGAGGTAATTAACGTCCACACCAGGGGGGGCTAACTGTTGGTAATTGCACGCTTACCTCCCCTTGACCGTCAGGTGAGATATGCGCAATTCCTTGACAGTGCCCCTCTGTCCGAAAGAGGCACAGATTCTCATGAGCCTCTGCATCCGCATTGGCTCATGAGAATCTATGCCTCTTTAAAAAAATCAAACAAAATCAGTGCATTATATAGGCGCTTTATCCCAACTGAAAATCGGCTTAAAGCGCCGCCGCGAACTGAACCCAACAAGCACGCTCACGTGAATCACGCGCATTCACTCACACACTGTACACAAAAAGAACATTCACGACATACTAAAGGCAAGCTCAAGTGAGTTGCTGAGGTGTCAAAAATTGAATTCGTTTGTATTGAGTGAAAGTTGATAAAGTGGGCTGAATTTTTATACCAAAGTGG
Source organism: Semisulcospira habei (assembly GCA_036245525.1). Lineage (NCBI taxonomy): Eukaryota > Metazoa > Mollusca > Gastropoda > Semisulcospiridae > Semisulcospira > Semisulcospira habei. The sequence goes on along the minus strand of BTPG01000003.1, from coordinate 107,699,164 downwards.
TGGGGGAGGAAGAGCCTGAGTACTCGGCAAAACAACTCCCGAGTTAACGTTGACACTGACCCGAGGAAGAAAAGTCCGACGCCGGAACCCGATATCGAACCTGGCAATTGTGGCATCACTGCGCCACAGACCGTCTCCAGAGATCAAGCAAAGACAAAGACAAGACAAGACAAGACAAGACAAGAAAAGACAAGAAAAGACAAGACAAGACAAGACAAGACAAGACAAGACAAGACAAGACAAGACAAGACAAGACAAAGACAAAGACAAAGACAATAAAATACATGGACATCCTTTCTATTTCGTAGAGTGTTTCTTTACTGACTTGTTCTTTTAGTTGAAATGTTTGTCTCAAGATCAGTTAACCCTTTGGCTGTCAGTAGCGGTTTTTGTCGCGACGATTCCTTCAGGAAGGGTCAAGGAATCGTCGCGACAAAAACTGCTACCGACAGCCAAATGGTTGGCAATTCTTGGTGTTTTCCGATATGAATTTGCCGTAAACCTACAGTTAGTTTGGCTGACTGTGCACGTGTGTGTGTGTGTGTGTGTGTGTGTGTGTGTGTGTGTGTGTGTGTGTGTGTGTTGGGGGAGGGGGAGGGAAGGGGAATAGAGTGGGGAGGGGGGGGGAGCGAAAGAGGAAAGTGGGGTGGGGGGGGGGGGGAGGATGGGGGATGGGAAATGCACAATAAGACTCACATCTTTCGCTCATACTCTGCCTAGCTGTTGCTACTCCGGCTTCGATTCCAAACTGAATTATCTCTAACGCCACTTAGTAACCTTCCCCCCCCCCCCCACCCCGCCTTCCCGTCCCTTTTTTTTTACCTCGACCGTGTGTACATCTGTCAGTACTTAGTGCAACCTAACATCCGCCAAAGTGGCGTTTATGTCATGAAGGGGATGCAAATCGGAGGCCAAAGGGCGGATAACTATCATCTTAATCGTACGCAACTTGTGTGGAAAATACTGGTTATCTGAGCTGCTGCAGTTGTACCCCATTTTTTTTCCCCACATCTCAAGCAACCTCCTAGCCAGCTATATGTAACTACCAGCCTCTCTCTCTCTCTCTCTCTCTCTCTCTCTCTCTCTCTCTCTCTCTCTCTCTCTCTCTCTCTCTCTCTCTCTCTCTCTCTGCCCCTTCAAAATCATTTTAAATATAACAAAGGGGTACTGATGTTTAAAGTGTGGAACCATAGCGCTCCAGAAAAATCAGATTCCTGCTATGGGAACATGAGGGGTCTTTATATTGTTCCAAAACCCCGAATAGATATATTTAAATCTACTTTGTCATTTGCGGGTTCCACACTGTGGAACTCACTCCCACATCACGTTAAAGCCACTCCGACATTATCTCGTTTCAAGGCAAGTCTTTATAAGTATCTGACATTACTCAAATAATAATATCTAGTTATTCGTAGACACACGAATGTCCGTGTATATTATAACAATCATGTGTATGTGTGTGTGCGTGTGTGTGTGTGTGTGTGTGTGTGTGTGTGTGTGTGTGTGTGTGTGTGTGTGTGTGTGTGTGTGTGTGTGTGTGTGTGTGTGGACGCGTGAGTGCGTTTGTGCGCGGCGTATGCGCTTGTTTGTGTTTAGTGGACTATATATTTTGTATTATTGTGTTTTGATGTCTCTTTTTTATGTATACTTTGTACTTAGTCGTAGTTGTAGCAACGGCAGGTACGAAAAATGACACAGTCACTGACTGTGTTAATATCTTCACCGTTGTAAAATAAAGATTCATTGATTCATTGATTCATTGATTCATTCTCTCTCTCTCTCTCTCTCTCTCTCTCTCTCTCTCTCTCTCTCTCTCTCTCTCTCTCTCTCTCTCTCTCTCTCTCTCTCTCTCTCTCTTTCTGTCTCTGTCTCTGTCTCTGTCTCTGTCTCTGTCTCTCTCTCTCTCTCTCTCTCTCTCTCTCTCTCTCTCTCTCTCTCTCTCTCTCTCTCTCTCTCTCTCTCTCTCTCTCTCCCATATCATTTTCCGCTGCTAAGTCATGGAATAACTTGCCCTCTCATTTAAAGTCTATTTCAAAGTTATCTTCAGAGCTCGCGTCCATAAATATCTGTTGTCGTTGTGAATGTTCCATCTTTCTGCTTAGTATGTTGCCTCAGCACAGCGTACATGTACCTCACAGGAATTCCCCTACTATACATGACGTGTCCGTTGCTGACTAGTAGTATGTTAAATCTTTAACCTACCCTTTTTTTCATGTACATTTAGTTGTTTAATTTTTTTTCTTCTTAAGTAATAGTACTTTCTAGTAGTTTTGTATGATTCCATGTACATTAAGTTAGTTATTGATGTCACAGTCTTGTTATAGTGTTTTTGTTTTTTTTTATAATGTATTATAGTGAACAAAGGACAGTTTGGAAGAAACGTATTTCAATGCCTAAAACTTTATCCTAATAAACGTTTCATCAACGTTTCATCATCATCATCACCATCTCTCTCTCTCTCTCTCTCTCTCTCTCTCTCTCTCTCTCTCTCTCTCTCTCTCTCTCTCTCTCTCTCTCTCTCTCTCTCTCTCTCTTTGGAGTCCGTGGTGGCTCAGCTGGATGGGTGGTTGGTCGGTTATTTCCCTGGCCTGTCCCGGTTGTACCGTAACTAAGCGGCCCGATCTAACCCTGTGACTCGATCGACCCACATCCGCTTTCTTGATCTTCATCCACCAGCCACCCAAACCTCTCCCATCTGTGTCACGCTACTTTCCCCTTCTTTACGAAAAAAAAAAAAATTCAATTATTTTTCATTTACGCTTTTCATAAACGTGTCTAGGCTACAGGTTCCTCTTTTGCCCGCCGGCATCCCACGCTTTCCCCTACTTCCTGTGACGTCACTTCCGCTTGTTAGCTTTCAGAACAAACTGATTAAGAGCGAGGAGAAATAAACCCGCTTCCCTGCTCCCACAAGCTGTTATTGCCGCCATGCACTGAACCGCCCACCCACTTCCCAGGCTGAGGTACAGAGATGGAAATGGATCCAGCAAGTGGCATAGATTCTCATGATCCTCTACAGTTGCAGGCGCGCATGAGAATCTATACTACTTGCAGCTGTGTGGCTTTGACTTAAGGAGCGACTGCACCACCCGTGCGAACAAAAACTATAAACAATCAGTCGACAAATGGGGTGATCTCCCATTGTCGCTCTCCGCTATGGGAGGCGGTAAAGGCCAGAAGAAAAGAAAATGTCAGGAAAGGCTACCGTTAAAAGAAACAGTGAGATTGGAACAATAAATGATTTTATTAAAAGTTAAGCTAACGTTTAATTAAATATTTACGTAACAGGCAGCCAGCAGGCAAGCGTTCTGGATTAAAAACAAACAAAAAATGCCTTCAACTGCAACACGATCAGTATTCTTTAATCATGATAATACAGCACAATTAGTCGAATATGTTAAAACATTATAAATAAATAAATAAATAAAAATAAAAGAAATACATTAATAACTAAATAATAAAAAATCAAATAGAAATAATAGATAAGTACAAAATATGTAAAAAAAAAAAAATTAAATAACTAAATCAAATAACAAAATAATAAAATTGTTAAAAAATTTTTTTTTAAAAACCGAAACAAACAAACAACAATAATCTGAACTGAACTAAACAAAAGACAATAATAAAAAATTCCAAGAATAAAATAAAAAAATTAAACAAGTAAGTAAATAATAAATAAATAAATAAATAAATAAATAATGAATGAATGAAGGAAGGAAGGAACTGAATGAATGAATGAATGAATGAATGAATGAACACTTAGAAAGATCTGTCGGTGCTGCCAGGCGGTGCGGCGACTCGTCCACGCCGGGGACAGCAGCGCCAAATTCTCCTCTTTGAACGATAAAAGTAAAACTCATTGTTAAATTTTGCATTCCGATGGCGGTACCAAGCTTACAGAAGGAACTGGATCGACCACGATAATTCTAGGGTAGTGCCAGATTAGCTTGGAGCCATCAGGCGCCAAGCTTGTCTGGCACTACCCTTGAATTATCATGGCCGATCTATCTCTTGCAGCCGGTACATGGTCGTTAGGACTTGTGTGACCTCCTCAATTTGGGAAATGCAGCCTTGGAGTGAAATGGGTCAATGCTACGGTCCAACACGCACAAGGCCACTGGCCGGCGTCAGCAGCAGTTGGCTCGCCCGCAGACTGTGACAACCAATCCGGGCCCTACTCCCGTTCTGCGTTTGAAGGACATTAAGTCCAACGTAGCGGAAAGCTTTTACGAGTCCCAAATAGCTCAGGCGGTTAAGCGTCGGAACAAGGGAGCGAAGGGAATCGCCGGGTCGTGGGTTCGAGTCCCCGTAGCATGTCCCTTGAAAGGTCCTGGTAAATCAAAGTGGCACAGTTGCAGTGCGCCTGAATTGATCAGTGTTCAGGTCGTACTCCATAGGCAATAGATTTCCTTGTCCCCCATAACCCGCCCGTCAGGGCCGTCCATTATCACTTCGGTGCCGTGGACGTTAAAACCCGAACTAACCAACCAACCAACCAGCTTTTAGTCACGTGTAAGGGGCGGCATGCCGATTGTCATTAGCCTCACTGTGTAGTCTGAGGGAACTCAAGTGATAATTTAGTGAGGTTACGTTTGAAACGAACGACCCCAAACAACGAAAGAGAGCTTAGTTATGGCGGATACCATGAGCATAGACAACAATCTGAACATCTCCAAAAGACATAGATCCTCGTGAGCCTGGAGGGCTCATGAGGATTTATGCCTCTTGGAGATATTCGGAGTGTTGTCTATGTTTATGAAGCTGGTTATCCGTCGCGACTTTGTTCTCGTTCGTTCGGTATGGGGTCGTTCGTTAAAAACGGAACCTCACTAATGGTGAGGTTTCGTTGGAGGCGAACTTCTTCTCCTCATGTCTTGCTCGAACGCTCAGACAGGGACTCCGCGGTGGCTTGAATGTTCGCCGCTGTGACACTCTATAGTGTGCCCAGAAGATCTTCTCCTGCACCGTTGTGTCAGCAGACCACGGTCGAGTTGCACGAAATTTCCAACAGCCAATTCCTGCCGGTCATATTCCTAAAGTCTTTTTATAGCTATTTCTAGCCCCAAGCAAAAATCTAATTGAAATGCAGAGGAACAGTTGGTGGGCAGTTACTGGCTTGGAGAAGTTTCCTGCTGATCGGGGCATGTTTCTGCTCGAAGGGTCTGCCCGCATTTGCAGGACACTTTTTCTTAGTTTGCTTACTGGGACTATGACAGGCAGAGAAGAACTTTACGGAGAAAGAAACACGCTTAGAAAAGACAGTTCCAACACAATTTATTAACCCATTCAGCCCTGTTGCACTACGGCAGGAGATGGGTTCACTATGAAAATTCAAGGGTAGTGCCAGATTAGCTTGGCGCCTGTCGGCGCCAAGCTAATCTGGCACTATCCTTAAATTATCAAGGTTGATCCATCTCCTGCAACAGGTGCATAGTCGTTAGATGACACCTCCAAAATTTGAATAAGTTAATACCCTTCTTCAAAAAGGACACAAACAAACAAATATAAAGATCAGCCGCTACTTATATTCATTATCGCAGAAGGAATGTGGCAACTGAAGGATGTGACGTAAAATAAAAGAACAACCAAAGGGCGTAAAAAAAATGACAAACTAAAAACTCATAAATTGTGATGTAACTGTCTTTTCTAAGCGCGTTTCTTTCTCCGTTGGGTTTTTCTCTGCATTTTACACGATTGGCAGTCACCTTTTTGGTCTGGATGATGGCAGGCAGGTACTGGCTGTTTAAAATTACGTGCAACTCGACCGTAGCTGATGGCGTTGTTGTTGTTTTTTTTTTAAACGACACCTAACAACCAAACGAGAGCCCAGTCAAAGCGAACGACCAAGCTTCTATCAAAAGCATAGACAAATCTCCAAACATCTCCCCAGCGGAGTGCGAGGGGGGGGGAGAGGGGGGGGAGGGGGACGGAGGGGGCTGGTGCGTGTGTGTGTGTGTGGAGGGGGCGGGGGGTTGCTCATGCGGATCTGTGTCTCTTGGAGATGTCTGATGTGTTGTGTGTGCTTATGGCAGTAGCTGGTTATCCGCCTTGACTTGGCTGGCTCTTGTTGTCTGGTGTTGTCGGGCGTAAACATAACCTCTTTATCGTAGTTCTCACGAAGACCGAACCCAATAAGGAAAAGACTCTCGGCCGATCTCGGACGCAGTGGGCCCAATTGCGACCGATGTCGACCTGAGGATATTTTGCTTACTGGAAAGATGTTACTTGCATTGCTTAAATGGGACTTTAAATCAAACTCATCCTAGAGATCTATTGCTAATGTGACACAACAGTTTCCTTCAGTAAAGAAGGATTTTTTTTTTTTAATAAATCGGAGTAGAAGTTTGCCCAAAATATGGCGTTGACATAAAGGAATGTGTGACATCATTAATATCATGTACTATATAACAAAAACCACGCAGCTGTGGACACCGGACAGCATGGAGGAGCTCCGTGGGTGCTTTGAGGCGACAGATTGGGATATGTTTACTCATAACTGTGAAAAGTTTAATTGTACCAGTCCATTGTGCCGGAACCTTTGTCAATTACTGAAGAGGAGGTAATGAACATCTTTTCTAAGCTGAATGCACACAAAGCACCTGGACCAGATGGGTTAGGTGGAAAAGTATTGAAAACCTGTGCAGGTCAATTGGGGACGATCTTCACCACTATCTTTCATTTCCTTCTTGATCTTCATACTGTCACTACTGCTTGGAAATCATGAATCATTGTTCCGGTTCCTATAAAAAAAAAAAAAAAAAAAAAAAAAAAAAAAAAAAAAAAAAAAAACGCTCATGAATTCAACGATTTCCGCCCAGTTGCACTGAGTTCTATTCTGTCAAAATGTATGGAAAAAGTGATGCGGAGGCATCTGTTAAACGATGTTGCCGAACTCCTGGATCCATCCCAATTTGCTTACAAAAATCATAGGGGTGTGGAAGATGCATGCCTTACTCTGTACAATCTTGTATTTCAACATCTTGAAATTTCAAAGCACATGTGAATTTTTTTAATTGACTTTTCTAATGCTTTTAATACTGTCGAACCACTGATGCTTTTGCAGCGTATGATGGACTTCAATGTGAACACAAACATTATTCTGTGGTTGCAAGACTTTTTGAAGGACAGGCCACAACGTGTAAATGTGCATGGCAGTCTGTCTGACCAAATAATGTTAAATTCAGGCTGCCCTCAAGGTTGTGTCCTCTCTCTGACATTGTTTTCTATATACACAGACCATATGCGGTGTCACACTGCCACTTCTCGTCTCTTAAAGTTCTCAGGCGACATGGCTCTTGTACGCCTACTCTAAAAACAAGACAGTCTGGCTGAGTACTTAGCACACATAGAAGTATTATATTTATGGTGCAAAGACAGTGTTATGAAAATGAATGTACAGAAAACCAACGAACTCGTCATTGATGACAGGAAAATTGATGCCATCTTTATACCTGTCTCAATTAATAATCAACCTGTAGAAGTCGTCACTGAATTTAAATATCTTGGCACAGTCGTGGATAGTTGGCTGTTTTTTTACTGGAAACACCGATCTGATTGTGAAAAAAAAAAAAAGCAAATCAGCGTCTGTACCTTCTTTGGAAGCTGAGAAGTTTTGATGTCAGTTCCAAGGTTCTAGAATCCGTTTATAGAAGCCTGATTGAAAGAGCACTGACTTTTAACATCACTGCTTGGTATGACAACCTCAGTATGAAAAACAGGGGCAGACTGTCACGTATCGTCAGAACAGCTGGGAAGATCATTGGCTTAGGACAGTACCCAGTAGATGATCTGTACCTTAGAGCTGCCCGAAGGATAGCTGCTAGCATTTGTCAATGATCCTCATCACCCACTATCTGATCAGTTTCAAATGCTACCATCAGGCAGACGTTTTAACATGCCACTTGCCCAAAAGAATGTTTTTAAGAAGTTTTTTTTTTTAAATTCCAACTGCTGTCTCGATTTTGAACTCTTGCTTATAGCGCCGCAATATGTGTGATCTAATTAACATTACCTCCCATCTTGTGACAGATTGCTTGTGATAGATTGCTGCAATGATAATTTTCATGGAATGTTCTTGTAGCGTTTATTGTAGTGTCTTATATTATGACGAGCCAAAAGGCCAAGTTCTGTCGTGCTTTGAGTTGAACAGACAATAAAATTGTATTGTATTGTATTGTATTGTATTGTATTGTATTGTATTGTATTGTATTGTATTGTATAATATTAAAATTTTAAATTAAAATCTGTTGCTATAAAATAAATCCATATGTTAACTTGGTTTCGAGCCCCCTTTAAACGTCTCAGCAGCAGCAGCAATGAGTTACCGACAACCATGTCATGAAGCCGAAAGTGTGCGCTACGGCCGCCTTTATTATGGCCTCCATGTTGCCAGCACATGCGCGCACGGCAACTTCCGGGCGCTATTACAGCAGAGAGCTAATGAGAAGTGCGAATGTCAGTGACTGTGTCCAAATATTGGTGTTTACTCACTGGCGCCGCACTCGGGCTCTCCGGCACACGTTCATTAGAACATGATTACTCCTAACTCTCAACCATTAACTCGCTGTGCCCGAAATACGAAGGTACGAAATACCACCATTTTGGAGTTATTCTCTGAAGACTGGATTACAATTCAGGACTGAGACAGATCGACCATGGTAGCCTGGTTCAAGGATGGTGGCAAAATAGCTTGGCGCCTATAGGCGCCAAGCTATTCTGCCACCACTCTTGACTATCATGGTTGAGCCATATCTTGCTGTGGTGTGTCGCGGGTAGAATGAGTTAACGTATCCGAGACGCGACGCATACAGCTACGAGGCAATTGTCGCGTATCAGGGATGCGGCACGTCTCGCAGCACGTCTTGCATGAGTTAAAGCTTCACGTATTACAACTACAGGAGATGGATCGACCATAATAGTTGAAGGGTGATGCCAGCAACTGGTTAGTGCCTCGTCAGCTGTTGCGGCGTATCGGGGAATCGTCACGTCTCGCAGCAGGCCTCGAATGAGTTAATCCTTATCACACTATAACTACTCCGTTAGATGGATCGACCATAATACTTCAAGGGTGATCCCGAAATAGTATAGTGCCTCGTTAGCTGAGTTCAAGGGGCAGTGTCAAAATAGCTAGTATGTCGCTAGGACTGAGACGCCATGCTATCACGGCACCACCAGTGAGCTGTTATGGTTGTTCCGTATCAGTCCTGGACCTGTATGAATCTCACAAGGACATCTTCCAAAGTGGGCAATGTGTATCTTAAAGTATCACGACAAAGCAAACGCGCTCTCGTAATCATTCTTGAATATTCCGCACAGCCTTTAGCCAGTCAGTCTATCATTTCAGTTAACCCATTACATCCTGAGGCTGATTTCTCTTTAAACATTTGTTTATTGTCTTACGTAGGCTTCATTGGTATATTGCGAGACAGATCAAACCAGTTCAGTTCAAGGGTGGTGCCAGAATAGCTATTCTGGCACCACCCTTGAGCCATGATAGTCACGTTTATTTCAAGCAATAATGTGTCAGGATGAAAAGGGTTAAGCCGTAGCTGATATAGATCGCATTGTTTTCATGCAACGGAGCGGAGTCATTGTCAAATTACTGGATGCTAACGCCTTCCCTGCCAATGAACGTATTATTGTATTTCTGAAATCTTCGTTCATTCGTCAACCAGAAGTCCCAAAACGCCCAAGGAAAGTAGACAGCAAATTGGCATTAGCAAGAGACATAGATCCTCATGAGCCCCCGCGACTGCGGGGGCTCATGAGGACCTATGTCTCTTGCAGCTGGATTCTGTTCTGTTTTCTTCGGGGGTGGGGTGGGGGATGGGGGGGGGGGAGGTGGGTGGTGGCGGGGGGGTGGGGGGGGGGGGGGGTTAAGATGTTTTGCGTTGGACAGATTTTGTTTTTTTCTGTGTCTGAATGAACTATATATCTACACATGTATGTAGCCAGGTTTTTGTTTGTTTGTTTGTTTGTTTGTTTGTTTGTTTGTTTGTTTTTGTTAACAGTTAGGGCGGGAATGGTCTTTTAACCCATCGAATGCTGTCGTTACGCGTCTTTTCCGCCGAACGGTATCGTTAGTAGCAGTCGATGGGTTAATGTCTAGCCTGATTTGTTCGCTTCAAAGTAACCGTGGCATTTCTCAGATTACTAAACGACAAATGACGTCGGTGGAAATTGACCTGTTATTGTTCATATGACTCTGAAAGTCAAAGTGCAACATTTTTTTTTAAACATGACTAGTCTCTGAAGTTAATTATAGTGAGCGCGTGAAACAGTTATAATCACAATAAAAATGAACATTATCATATGAAAAAAACAATGAACAGTTTGTAAGTAGGTAACTTTGACCTGACGGAATTCTCTCCACAGTCATGGGTTCATTCCGAGCAGTTTCCTCAGCCGTGAAGGACTATTTTTCGCTGTCTTCTTTAAAAAAAAAAAAAAAAAAAAAAAAAAAAAAATCGTGTATCATGGTTTATATCAGACTTTGCTTCTAAATATTCTTCGTTTTCGCACAGCGGCCCTACGGAAGGTGAAGTATTTTGTTTATGTTTAAAAATAGCACGGGAAATCCCTCTGGCATTCTGGTCAGTCATTAAAGTCACGTGATCCAACGTTTTACGGGCTGACCGTAGTGGTTAGACAGGTCTGTAAGGAGACTAGTTAACTCATTCGAGACGTGCCGCCTCCGGATACGCGGCATAAGCCGCGTATCCGGAGGCGGCACGTCTCGAATGAGTTAAAGTCCCAACCGGCAGTGTGCATGCAGACTCAATCAACGCACATCTGGCTGTGAATTAAACGGGACAGCACGCAAAGCATGATGAATCCCGCCATAAGCGCGCGTCTTGAAGCGATTGCTCGCCACTTCACTGCTCGCTTTACCTGGCGTACCTGATCGACATGTTTATCTATCACACGTGATCGCCATTCCGCCACTAGCCTGCGGCCAACCCACTTCCAGCTAAAGCCTGAAGAGAAGAGATAGATTGCCACGTCTCCGTCAGGTCTGTGCCGAGTGCCAGTGGAAGAGGCTGATTTATAGTTATGGAAATAAAACCGGACTATGTCCATCTGCAAGAGGAATAGATTCTCATGAGCCCCTGCATTCGCAGGGGCTCATGAGAATCTATACCTCTTGCAATGAAAATTTAGCTCTCTTTATTTTTTCCTTATAAGACGGCGAGACTGAATCGGATCAAAGAATATGTTGTGAAGATGGCAATAAGTAATTTTTATTCCACCTTCAAGTCGCATATATTCTTGTGAGCGCTCTTATTGCCACAGCGGCTTATGAGGATCTATGCTTTTTGCTAAAAGAAGTCAACACCCAAGTCTTCAAATGTATCATCACATGTAGGAACTAATATTGTCATAGCTATGCGACTACAAATCTCGACTCACAAACCCAATTCTGTCTAAGAGACAAATACACTTTCATGAGTTTCTGCAGCAGTAGGGACTACATGAAAATCCGTTCCTTCTGCTGTTACGGAGATCCCTGTTTCTCCTGCACTGCAGCCTCAGTCAAAGGGCGAGCACTGGGTTCTGTAACTACAGAACCTAGACTGCAAAGTTTCCTCTCGCGTCGAAGATCACAGGCTAAAGGGAGACAACTATCCAACCTGTGGGCAATTGCCTTGTTATTCAATTAGGGAGGTACGAAAACAGCGGCTAATGGGGTGTTATCGGCCTTTGATTAGCTGCTGGCCAGGAGTTGTTGCCGGCTTGCACACCTCCCGTTAGACCATCAGTGACCTCGTCAATGACGTCATCAATGGGCATCCAGTCAGGCGAGGTCCGAGTCGGCCGTCGGGGTGGGGGAATCATGAATGCAGTGTTTCAGGGTCACCAGCATATCTTTATTAACCCCTTAACTTTCTGCCAGAGATCACTGATTTCGCGTCAGAAACCACTGCAGCACATTGATCGACATTCGCGTGAAGAACACAAACTCAATGGTGATAGAAATAGGCTTCAATAACATAGGAACAACAAGAGACATAAATCTTCATGAGCCCCCGCGAATGCGGGGGCTCATGAAGATTTATGTCTCTTGTATCTGGTTAACGTTCGTCTTGCCCAGAGGTTTAAAGGGTTAAGAATAGAAATACCCCCCCCCTTCCCCCCCCCTTTCCCCCCCCTATCCCCCGCCCCATTCCCCCCCCTCACCCCCCTCTTCCTCCCCCCCCCCCCAAAAAAAAAAAAAAGATCTAAAAATTACACAACAATACATATCATTTCGGGTTTTAATCCAAAAGTTTAATAAACTGTGTTCTGATTGTCCTTTTTCAAAGTGGTCATACAGACAGGAAACTAGTAGCTATAGGTCGTTTGACATCGGACCGCACAACGTTTCTCGCAAATATCTCCGCCAAGGGCCACTTTTCGATATCAATCCTTAAAACACATGTCATTCAGTGACAGTTGACCTAAGACGATTTACTTTTAAGAAAGTCGAACAATGTGACAGTTTTGCTGCGCAGTGGCAAAATAAATCGGGATGTTTTCATGAAATGACCGATTTGACATCCCTAAATGTGCCCCAGATATATGAAGCCCAGTATAAGAAAGATCCATTTTCACGTGACTTTGCCAAGTTTTCAAACTTGAAACAGCGCAGGCATACACGACATCTGCATGCTTGACCTCGATACTGAAATCTGTCGGGGCTCTATTTAGGGTATTGAAAATGGCTCGTTCTTGTCTTTTCACAAATTTGTTACGACTGTACAGCAAAATCGACAAATCGTAGGAGCTCAGTAAAAATATCCCAGATTAGGTCAATTTTACACTAAATGATATTTGTTCTGAAAAGTTGTACAGGAAAGTGTTTCTTTGCGCAAATATCTGGGAAAAACGTTGTGCGCTAAGATGTCAAACGGCCTGAACATATCTTTATCTTTGACTTGCAAGAAGAGCGGCAAGTTGGTATTGTTGTACCTTCCTAATTCACTAACAGCTGGCCGCTCTTCTGGCAAATCATAGATGAGTAATGAATTGTTTTCTTATTTGTGACCTGCTCCCACAAAAGGTACCTTAAGTCGCTTTCAGCCAAATGGAGCTACAGGCCAAAAAGAGTGCAGGGGGTCATCTTGGGTCAGTTCGAGTGATCAACTTTAAATGCATGTTTCTCGCTTAATAACAGGTCTACAACAATAGTTTTTGCATCAAGTTAATTTGTTTTGCTTATAGATTGTGATTATGTAAATATCGCAAAACTCAAAATTTCCGACTTATGTTCCCTTTTGTGGGAGCAGGTCACATTTGTGTGTCCATTTCGAAAATTTGACAAATTGTTTCGTAATTGTCCTTTTTAAGGTCGATCAACTAGGTTGAACACCAGCCAACTGCAAGAAGTATAGATCCTCATGAGCCCCCGCAGTCGCGGGGGCTCATGAGGATCTATGCTTCTTGTTAACTCCACTTTGTATCCATATTCTTTGGGCTGCTAGTTGTTGTTTTTTTTTGTGGTTTGTTTGTTTGTTTAATAATCAAAGTTGAAAAAAAAAAAAACCAGTCTGCGTTAGCTAGGCGATGAATCCTCAAATTTTACCGTTGTGCTCTGAAGACTGCAGTGCAGTACAGGCCACAGATCGACCATGATAGTTCAAGGGTGATGCCAGAATAGCTTGGCGCCTGTAGGCGCCAAGCTATTCTGGCATCACCCTTGAACTGTCATGGTAGATCTATATCATTTGCTGTGGTGTGTCTGGGGCAGAATGGGTTAAGCCCATGGATTAAGATACGACCGAGAGTTTGAACTCTGCTGGGGGCAAATTTTGTTCACAACCTTTTCTTTTTACCGGCCGCCTTTGAAATGGAGTCATCTTGTTATGTCAGAACAAATCATTTATACCCCCAAACGATTAGCGTTTAACGGTAACAGTGCTAAATTAATGTAGAACCCTTGATTACGGGTAGCAAGAGCATACAATTCTCATAGCCACTGCTGCTACGCAGGCTCATGAGGATCTATGTCTCTTGCAGATAGCGCGGCTTAGGATCTATATAAGCATAAGTGTATAAATGATAACATTCCAAGTGCTTTTCCAAGCGGAATAACGAAAGAGGATCACTCTCAGTTCAAACTCTTAATCAGCGTTTACTTCCCCTGCATGGGGCCAGCGCACGCTCAAGGTGATCAAAAGGCCGAGGAATTGCGCGTGCACTGATGCATGCTGGGAGCGTGTGCCGCTGTTTTTCCGCTTGGCGGCGCTGCCACAACACGGCGCAGCATGTGCAACAACGCACTGTCCGCCGACCGCTGTTAACCCATTTCATCCTGATACACTTGTGTCTGAAATAAAGTTCACTGATGGTTCAAGGGTGGTGCCAGATTAGCTTGGCGCCACTAGTTCTGGCATCACCCTTGAACTATCATGCTCGATCTGTCTCCTAATCTGTAATGTAGCCTTTATAGGGCAATCAGCAAATTTGAAAAAGTCCACCTCACGATGTAATGGGTTAAACTGACCAAGGAGAGTTGGAACGAACTACACCAATTTGAAGTCATTTGACTCACTCTTTCTTTCTGCATTATAGTGGCATAGTAAACGGAGGGGTGCCCAACAACCCCACTCCCCCCCCCCCGCCCCCCGCCCCACCCCCGGCCCCCACCCACCCCGTCCTCGGCATGAAAAAGTAGAGTTAGTAAACGGCTGTGCGCGGACTCATTGCGGCCGTCGTGGGCCGGGGACCTTTTGCTACTGGCAAACTGGGTGGATGGGAGGAGGGGGACATTGCCTATCCCTCCCCCCCCCCTTCTCCTTCATATTTTGTGAGTAAATAGGACTGGAAAAGAAAAACATAACTTTTGTTTTCATTTATATTTTGCCAGTGAAATATTTTTGAAGAGTAAACATACTCAAATAAGATTTAAAAAAAAAAAAAAAGAGCGGAATTTGTAAGAGGCTGTCGCTAGGTTTTATAATGTGTATGTCGAGGCCATCTTTAAGAACGTTTTTGCTGTTTAAGGTATTATGGGCCGATGTGACCTTTGCAGCAAGACTCGGCATAAATGTTGTTATTGATAAAACTGTCTATGGATAGTAATTTCATTGCCCTGCCCAGAAGTCAAAGGTCATGTAAGGTCAACAACTGTGTGGACACATTTCGTATCTATACAAAACTATATAGTCATACGGCATTTATTTTGTCCAACTCTGAAGCAAACATGATAAGAGGTACATGTGAATCATTTCATCATGATACAGTATTGCTTAAAGTAAAATTGACTATGATAGTTCAAGGGTGGTGCCAGGATTGCTTGGCGCCTGAGGCGCTAAGCTATCCTGGCACCACCCTTGAACTAAAATGGTTAAGCTACCTCCTAATGTTCGATGTAGCTTTGGACGTAGGGGCGGGTTTATTCAGGGATTCTACCCACACACCCACCCACCCCCACCCCCCACCTTCCCCACCTACCCCCCCCCCCAAAAAAAAAAAAAAAATAAAAAATAAATAAATAAATAAAAAAAAAAAATTCAAATAAGATGTAATTTTCGTTTTGAGGGAGTTTGACTAAAAGTGGAACCTCTCAAGAAAGTGTGAAAAAATCAAACCTCTTCCCCCCCGCCCCTCCCCGTACCCCTTCCATCTCCCGTCCTCCTTGCTGTGCTGATTTTCGGTCGAGAGCGGAAAGATTTCTAAACTTCCAAACACTTACCTACCCCTCACCCCTTCCACCCCTCTCTTCCACTTCTTTGCCCCCCCCCCCCCCCCCCCTAACTGGCATCAGTAATAAACATTGCTGCCTGTTGTCCATGTGATGTCACACCGTGACGCTCTGAAAGCTGAAGATTGAGCAGAACTCACTTGTCTCACAGGCCAGTTGCTTACTAGCCACCCAAGATTGAGCTCAACACCCGTGGCTTCGTGCATTTGAGGCACTCGGGGTTATTGAGGACAAAACTTCATATTCTGGAAGAGTCATAGATTTTCAAGAGCCACCGCATAATTATGCGGTGTGAAGATCTTCGCCTCTTCCAGATTTGTGTTTTCTTAATAATTATGAGTGCTGTTCCGGTCTCGTCGTGCGTGTAGACCCGTGCTCTCCTTCTCTTCAGGTATACAGACTATCATAAAAGATGGATGGATGGATGGATGGATGGATGGATGGATGGATGGTTAGATGGATGGATAGATGGATTGATTGATGTAACTCAAAACTTATCTTTTCTCAGTCCTGATATTATGAGGATTTGTCAGTGTACATCTCATGTGGTCGTTTACTGTCTTCAACGTAATGCAGCCTACCTGCGCGCTCGTGTGCGTGTGTTTGTGTTTGTGACAGACAGAGAAACAGACAGAGAGGCAGATATAGTCCAGAATTAAAAGAAAAAAAAAAAAGAAAAAAGAATTACTGTCTTTTTCACAACTATTAGTCAAAGGGAAGCAACTTGCAGCAAGTCAGAAACGCAATAACTAGGACGTGTATGCTAGTTACGTACCCTGATAACGCCTCCGAGCATCGATAGAGAGGCTCGGAGCCTTGGCCAAGGGATTCAACTCCTTACTGTACGTGCATGTAAACAGACGACCAGCCAGACTCTGTCGACTGGCACATTCAACACAGCCAAAGAATAAAAGAATGTCTGATTTACGTGCAAGCCACATCCGCAGTAGAAAAACATCTGCGGACTGACCGCGACGGCCGTCGTGGGCCCGAGGACCTGTGCTTACTGGAATAGAACAAGATTACCTAGGTTTGTTTCTTCTTGTTGTTGTTTTTTTTTCCAAGTTACCCAAATTAACAGTTTATACCTAGTTTAACCTCACTGCTGCTATTGAATTATGAACAGCTTACTTACTTACTTACGCCTGTCACCCCTACCCGGGTATAGGCCGTCGACGAGAGACCTCCAGCAACTCCTGTCCTGTGCTTCTCCTTCGATTCTACTCCAGGTGGTTCCCAGTCTCTTGATGTCTGCTTGGAGGTCTCGACGCCAGGAGTTTCTCGGCCTACCTCTTTTCCTCTTTCCCTGGGGGTTCCATGACAATGCCTGCCTAGTGATACTGGAAGCTGGCTTTCTCAGACTGTGACCGATCCATCCCCATCTTCTTCGCCCAATTTCATTCTCTGCTGTTATCTGCTCTGTTCTCTCCCAGAGTCTGACGTTGCTGATCTTCTCTGGCCAGTAGATTTTCAAAATTCTTCTGAGGCAACTGTTCATGAAGGTCTGTACTCTGTTGACTGTGGTTTTTGTCAATCTCCAAGTCTCTGCTCCATATAGGAGAACTGCTTTTACATTGGAGTTGAAAATCCGGACTTTGGTGTGTTGTGACAGCTCTCTGGAACTCCACACTTTTTTCAACAATTATGAACAGCACACAACTGCAAAAGGCAAAGAGCTTCATGAGCATTTGCCTCTTGCCGGCTTGCCCCACCCGGGTCTGCCCTGGAGGACTTGGGTGAACCCCGCACCTTTAGCATTGGTGGCAGGCGCCTTAACCACTGCGCCACGGACCGCCCCAACTATCATGAGTTATTTAGCTTTGCGGAACTTCCCATCTTTCTATGACATGAGTTGTGCAACCACTTGCTATGATAGTTCAAGGGTGGTGCCAGAATAGCTTGGCGCCTTTAGGCGCCAAGCTATTCTGACACCACCCTTGAACTATCATGAGTTATTTAGCTTTGCGGAACTTCCCATCTTTCTATGACATGAGTTGTGCAACCACTTGCTATGATAGTTCAAGGGTGGTGCCAGAATAGCTTGGCGCCTTTAGGCGCCAAGCTATTCTGACACCACCCTTGAACTATCATGAGTTATTTAGCTTTGCGGAACAGCTTTCCCATCTTTCTATGACATGAGTTGTGCAACCACTTGCTGCGAAGGGGTTAATGGCAGAGTCCATGGCTGCTGGTAGCGATTTTGGTGGAGCAAAATGCCGACACCCAAACAGTTTAAAATAAAACCAAATAATCAGCTGAATTTTACATTGCGATGTAGACCTTCAGCAAGGAGGCATTAAAGCCTTAATATAGGCATATTATGCACACATAGGAATATGAAACGTGCAAAACGAATTTTTTTTTTATCTCCATATTTTCATGGCATCGAAACGTATCGTTCGTGCACGCAGAACCCTTTTGAAAACATTACGAGTAAAAAATAATAATATATTTTTAAAACTTCGATGCAAGCCCGTCGACTTCTACAATATAAGGAAAGACTCGTGAGACGAGAGACGCATTCGGTAATTAGAAGTATGCCCTACAGGAATTCGCGGAGAATATCCATACAGTTGGTTGCTCTGCAGTCCGACAAAATCACGGATGAAGATTTGGAAGCCAGCTTGTCACGTTTGGCGTGAAAATGGCGTCACTCATGACAGAATCGGAACGACGCTGACTGGGCCGCTGGAAGATATGTTGCTATGGGATGCTACGGATATAGTGTAATTGCCGTTTCTCTGAAGTGCCAAACCGCCTATTTCGGCCGATTTTGGGTCGAAATGGGCGGTTTGGCACTTTGGAGAAACGGTTGAAATGGAGGAGAAATGGAAGAAACGCGTTCGCTTGATTGAAATATCATTTCATTTCGGCATCTGCGGGCGTCATTAGAGAAAATAAATCGCCTACAGAGGACAGGATTGTAAGTCTGAAAAAAGAGCTAAAAAATAACGAAGTCAGTCACGGTTATCAAATGCGACCCCATCTGTGACGTGAACTGGATAGTGGTGGGGAGGATTGTATGGTGCCGAATATTACTGAAGTAAGTAGGACACCTTGTCTAACATAGCGTTTCCTGGGCAGCTCTCCATAGGATCTGGACGGCGGTGCAGTAAATCAATTATGGCGTCATTTTGCCTTTCTAAGCTTGTTTCTTTTATAGGTTGTGATTTTTTTTTTCTTCTGTGAAATAGACCTAGTCTTAAAATCAGAAATCAGTCAAAATTGCAAGTGATATCAGTGAATTAACTCTTTGGAGACGCGCCGTATATGCGCTATAAAAATTGACTTGATGATGATGATTTATGATGGTGACGATGATGATGATGATGACGACGACGACGACGATGATGATTATGATGATGATAATAATATAATAACAATATAATAATAATAATAATAATAATAATTATTATTATTATTATTATTATTATTATTATTATTATTATTATTATTATTATTATGCAACGCACAAACACACACACACACGCACGCACGCACGCACGCACGCACGCACACACACACACACACACACACACACACACACACACACGAACGCGCGCGCGCGCACGTACGCACGCACTTAAAGCTGAGGTGCAATGAGAAAAACCCGCCCAGCGCGTGTTTTAAAAAGACTCTACAGGACCCAGCTTGGGCCCTGCCCCTAAGTGGGTCAAATCGGTTCGTAACACAGTTGACGGAGTTGGCAACTGCGTATCCCGAGCTTGCAAAACTCTCGGAAAACGACAGACCACTTCCTGTTGCACGGAAATCATCGCGATTAGCAGATCGGACAACAGCAGACGATTCTGTGACACTTTGAAACTGACCAACAGCCACGGATTTTACGCGTTGGGGACTATGATGGCAGAATGTACGGCTGTACATGCTGTAAGTATGACTCCTGACACTTTGTAGTTGTGAACGAATTTTTTCAACACGTACCTCCAGTCCAATATAGGCTAATATAAATAAATAAAGAAGCATTGTGATGTACAACCAACACAGTACATTGGATGAGAGAGAGAGAGAGAGAGAGAGAGAGAGAGAGAGAGAGAGAGAGAGAGAGAGAGAGAGAGAGAGAGAGAGAGAGAGAGAGAGAGAATCGACTGTTTACATAGATGCCAAAAGATACAAGGTCGCCATGGGTCAAGCTGATTTTTAGTAGCTGCCCTTCGTATGGAGAATTCTTTTTTGCTGTAGGCCACTCCAGATGAAAAGATATTGGTATCAGTTTCAGCCCACTTAATCAAATTTCAAATACAAACGATTGTGAATTTCCAAAAACTACAGTAGCTCGCTTGAGCTAGCCCTTAGCACCACGTGAATGTTCTGTGTTTATGTACTGTGTGTGAGTGAATGCGCGTGATTCACGTGAGCGTGCTTGTTGGGTTCAGTTCGCGGCGGCGCTTTGAGCCGATTTTCAATTGGGATAAAGCGCCTATTTAATGCGCTTATTATTATTATTATTATATAACAACAAACACAAAACGACAAATAACCGGCCCTCCTTCCTCACCCTTCCGATATCGAATAAAGCTTCAGGCTGTGCTGTGTAACGTACGGATAGCTCGGCCTGGTCCATATCCAGTGTGCGTCCAGGCAAGACACAAATGGCCTGCTCTGTCCGTCGGGTGGTCGAGTGTCGTCTGCTACTGTTGCTGTCAGTAGAAATATCGCTGGTTTAGATCAGTGATCGCGGTGACCACTCCGCGCTGCATACAGGAAGTGGCCTGTCTTTTTCACGGGAGTTTTGCCAGCACGACAAACGCAGTTGAAAACTGAGTCAACTGAGTTCCAAACCGGTTTGCCGAAGTTAGCCGAACGTTCACGAAGACAGGGCCCTCGCTGGGTCCTGCAAAGTTTTTTTAAAACACGTGCGGGGCGGAGTTTTTTGACTGTTTCTCAGCTTTAAAGGTCCGGGTTCAGCAATTAGTCAGTAGAGGACATCGAAAAAAAAATTTCAAAGTCCCTACCTGACACAGAAAGTGCAACCCTGATAGGGCCCCGTGTGATAGGATCCCCGAGCACGCACGTTACTATAGCTGCTGTAGAGTGTCAGACGTCCTT
>BTPG01000003.1:107557936-107678392 GCA_036245525.1 Semisulcospira habei | reverse complement strand
TCTACAGCAGCTATAGTAACGTGAATGTTCGGGGATCCCATCTGATGAGGCCCTGTCAGGGTTGCACTTCAAGTCAGGTCAGTAGGGACTTCGAAATTTTTTTTCGCTGTCCTCAACTGACTAATTGCTGAACCAGGACCTTTAAGCACGCACGCACAAAACCCACCTGGCTCTACAAGGCGGCGGCTTGGCATACCTGCGGCTAGACCGCACCATTTAACAGCATCTCGAAACGTTGTGATTTTCCCTCGTGCAGTATAAACATCTGTTACTGGCAAGCGTGTGCCACAACTGAATTAACGTATCTAACCCCGAACGCATTACAGCAGGATGGATGGACCATGATAATTCAAGGGATGTGCCAGATTATGTACAAGTGCCAGTGTAAATGGATCCACCGTGATAATTCAAGGGTATTGCCAGATTAGTGACCATGATAGTTCAAGGGTAGTTAGTGACCATGATAATTCAAGGGCAATGCGAGATTGGCAAGCTAATCTGGCATTGCCCTTGAATTATCATGGTCGGTCCGTCTCTTGGTACTGGAACGTAGTGGAGAAGTGACACTTCTAACATTTGGGAAACGCGGCCTTCGGGTTAAATGGGTTAATCACGTGATCTGATTTTTAGTTGGCGCGCACGCTGTGGACTAAACTGCTTTTTTTTTTTTTTTTAAATGCGTAAGCGGGCGACACGCGATGCTTTGTGTCCTGCCCACGCACGTTTCTTCCACTCTGCAGGCAAAAAGGCAGCATGTCCATTTTCTGCGAAAAGCGAGATCTTCACTGTAGAACAATGAAAATCTTGCTTTTCACCCAACATGGAAATTCCGCCTTTCGCCTACCAAAACACGTTGTTCATGACAAACTCGGCAAACTAGGGGAAGATCAAAAGGGGGCGGCGGGGGTGATGAGGGCGGAGGGGGGTGGTGGGGGCGTTGAGGGGAAATGGTGGTGGGGGGGAGGGGGGGGGAGGAGTTGCTAGGGGGTATCACCACAAATTCAGGACGATTTATTTTGCGACGGCTTTGCATTAACTAGTTTCCAATGCGCAAAGGCCATCGGGCCGACGTTTGGCCGCCCTTGGGCCACGCCCGGCCGTATTTCATTTTTTTTTTTTAATTATTTAAAACATTTTTAGTAACTTTTTTGTATGAAATTGGTAATATAGGCCGAACACAACACGTGCATAATTATATTTATTTGGTTGCGTTCTCAATTTTTATTTATCCAGCTTTTTGTTTCTCGCAGTTTCGAATACGGCCAATACGTGATAGCGCATTCGCTTCATTCGAATTTTCCTGTCGTTGATATCATCTAACCAATCCAATTATTCAGTTACGTTTTGTATGAAACTGGTACCAGCGGTATCACAGAACGCCTACACGTAGTTCTTTTGGTATTGTAGCCACTTGAAGTGTTTTTATTTATTTTCATCTTTTTGTTTAGATGTTTGACTGAATGAAGATTTGGGTACATTTGCACTGAGAAAATTAATGTGATTGGTCAAGAACGTATTTTGGGGAGAACGCTTTGCTCAGCGAATAACTTTGTCATCGTAATTTGTAATAAGGGAGACTACTAATCACATGTTACCTTGGTAACATGTGACAAGGGGACTCCCGTTGCCTTGGGAACGGGGTATCAGGGGGTAAAATCGAACAGAACCCGGCCAATAAGAAAAAGTGTGAAGAGGCTGAAATAAGACAATTGATCTTCACTTTCCGAACAGCTAAGACCGCTCCAAGTGCAAGAGGCATAGATACTCATGAGCCCGCGCATATGCGGGGGCTCATGAGAATCTAAGCCTCTTGTCAACATAATTTATATCTGGGTTCCTCCCAACGTGGACTGACATAAATACAAGAGATGAAGCAAAGATTGGAATTTGACCTTGAGTGCTGTCAGTGAGAGAGCTGCGGCTCAGCGCCCATGTCCGTCATTTCCAGAAACAGCTGGAGTCCATCTTGCAGTGGCAAGAGATCTAGATTTTCGTCAGCCCCTGCAGTTCGCAAAGTCTCGTGACAATCTAGGTTTCTTGCGGGCAAAATTCGCCTGAACTAGCGACTGTCTGAAAGGTGTGGTTTTGTCACCTACTCAGTTTTACGTGCTGGAGGTTTCGTCCATAACTTTAACTCATTGTACCCCAACACCGAAATGCCAAAATTTTGCCGTTGTCCTCTGAAGACTGCATTGCCGGCAGTGCAGGACACAGATTGACCATGATAGTTCAAGGGTGATGCCAGAATAGCTTGGCGCTCATAGGCGCCAAGCTATTCTGGCATCAGCCTTGAACTATCATGATCGATCCTTATCGTGCTGTGGTGCGTCTGGGGTAGAATGAGTTAAGTACGCAGTCCACAGTATTACCACGTCTTAACTCTCTTTGTGCATGCAGCCATTGACACTGTGAACGGTATAGGTGGGCTGCGTGCACAATGGGTCTGAAATACTTTCACGCCGAACGAAAAACAATAGATAAGCTCAAACCCTTAAGCAAACGTCCTCGGGCTCGCTCCGGCTGCATTAGGCCCGTGCACAGCTGTGCGCGGGCAAACTGCCGCCGTCGTAGGCCCGATGACGTCTTGCTATTGGGGTATGGACCAGGCAGCTGTATTCGTCGGGATGAAAAGGGAGGGCTGGGTCGTTGGCTGGAATCTTTCTTTCTTTGACACCCATCTTTCTCATTGTAAACTACGTTGCTAGTCTAAAGCAAAATAGCCTGATTGCATTCTTTGGCGCATGCGCACTACCTCGCTAACTGGTCTGATCGCGACTCGCGGATTGCGTAAGTAGGTGGTTAGACGTTCTACACCACCGCGCGCCCGGCTGGCCCAACCATAGCCAGAGGGCCCGTGGCACACAGGCCGTTTCCTATCCCGTTATATAGTATCCCTGCCCTTAGGTACTGTAGCCTAAGGTTATAGTGAGGTCGGACTTGCCGCCCACTCAAACGGGGTTGGGGTCAGAAGGGTTGGGCCCCCACCTGGGTCTGCCATGGGGGACTTTAGTGGGATTAACTACTATTTAGTCTGCCCTGGTCCATTCACCTGTATTTTCCTATTTTATACTCTCCCGACTGTCTGCGCTGCCTGTAGCTCTTGATATTGGATGTGCGTTGCTAAATGGTCTTAGGTTTATTTAGCTTATTCGACCGGCTGGCGACAAACATACAATGTTTTTTGGGTGTTTTTTTTCACAAGCAGTGCAAACACGTCCTGAGAAAATCGTGTTACTGTCGGGACGTTAAGCAATGTACAACCAACCAACCAGAAGGGTTGAGAAATAGGGATTTAATGGTTACCCAGGTCCTCACCCCATCTATCTCTCATGAAATAAGTGGTCCTCATTTTAAATTGAGCTGTTGACTGGATTCGCTCTCTCAGTCTCTGTGTCTGTATCTCTGACAGTTTGATGTAGGAAGACCGCTAAGGCTCAAAGTTTCTGCCCTTGTTGAAATCACTTTCTTGGTGAACACAGGACGTTAATCCCTACGCATTTAACGTTTTGTTTTTTGTTGTTGTTGTTGTTGTTGTTGTTGTTGTTGGTTTTTTTTTTTTTTTTTTTTTTTTTTTTTTTTTTACTGGGCGAGAGGGAGTGTCATGTGTAAAACACAGGACAGCCGCTTTAAAACTCTTTGTCAGTTATAAAACACGATCCCGTACACACGTTCGTAATAGGTGTCAGCCTCTTTGACACGCGAGGGTGTGCAGTCCTCCCCAGGTAAAGGTGCTATACAAAGTCCCAGAAAGCAAAATGATCTTCCGGACGACGCCGACTTTAGCTAGCCCGCGCCCGACAGGGCCAGCTAAAGCCAGCGTCGGCCTGAAAGGGCAGGTTTCATGATATTTCTGACAGGATTCAAGCTATCTGGAAACGAAGTCAGCGGAAAACTGTGCATGAAGATATTTTCCTAACTGTTTCATCTCTCCCTTGAAGTGATCCACAGCAGGAGCAATACGTCAGCTACCATCGTCTATCGGAAAGAATCTTTTCACGCATTCGTCAAAAGATTCCGGTGGGCCTTTTATTTCACTTTGAACGGACGAAAGAAAGCATTTGGTAGGACAATAGAGTGGTCACTGTCTAAGTGGGGTATGTATACTGAATCTCAATAAAATCGTTTTTCGAACTGAAGCCTTAATTAGTCGACTGTGCCACTTTAACTCATTCAGCCTGGCGCATGTCTTCCCCAAATTTTGGAGGCGTCATCTAACGACTATGCACCTGCTGTTGTGCGTCAGGGCTGAATGGATGGCGTGAGACTAGAAGAATTTGAAGTTAGAGTTTCAGAAACTGCCGGAGACAAACTTAATGATCGCTACTGATTTTCATTGTGTTTTGAAACCCCGCAAAGCACAGCTATTTATACGATTTTGTAGAACTATCGTCATATTCAACAAGGAAAAGATCAAAGTTGTAATGTATTGTTGAAAAATTAACAACATTTGGTCTATATTTACGAATTATTGTTAGTATTTTCACGTGTAACAAATCTCGTTTTCGCCGATTTCGGTAGGTTTTTGCCACCATTACCGTGAATTGTGCCAAAATCTTTTTCACACCTGGACGTATTATGTAACTATCCATTTCAAACTCTTGATAAAAATGGAACATATTGATCGTGAAAGTTGACAGTGCACCGACGGATACATGGACACACGCCAGTCTGGTCATTGCCTGTCTTGCGAATTGTGTATGCGATGTTATGCCGCAAAATTAATGAAGAAAAATGAAAGGTTAAAAAAGATGTGTCGGTAGGACCTTACTTCGTGGTAGAAGCGTCATAGGCAAGGTTGTGTTTTGTGTTCGCGCTTTTCGTCAGCAAATGTAACCCTTTGGCTGTCGGTAGCGGTTTTTGTCGCGATGATTCCTGTCGGAATCATCGCGACAAACAACCGCTACCGACAGCCAAAGAGTTAATGACTAATTTATGATTTCAAACAATAATGATGAAACTGCTAGGTCAGTGATATTACATACTGCGGCTTCCATTCCTTTAGATCCAAAATTCACTCACCGGTATAAAATGAAGTCAACATCTTGAACCATTGTATGCGTTTTACAAAGGTCGTGTTCTGAAAAGGTTGAAGCAGTTCGGGCAAAGTTGTTTAGTTTATTTTCAGTTTCGAATTTTCTTTGTTTTACGAGCTGTGGGACCTCCAAATACGCTACTGCAGCCCACGAGCTACAGGCAAGATGATGACTATTTCACTTCTCGTTATTCTGGCAGTTGCTGGCTTCGCGTCTGCTGCAGGTGAGTGCCTGTGATAAAACCCTACACATAATGTTGGTACTTTTTTTGTTTTGAGAAACATGTAACTTGCAGCGACTTGTCGTATTTTTAAAACTGAATATGCCCATCAATCCAGCCAACACGAATGTGAATATGATCAGGAAGATGTAAAGAACATCATTAGCCCCCCCCCCTCCCCCCCCCCCCTAGATGCGGGGGATCATGCGGTTCTTTGCCGCTAGCAGTTGGGTGAATCGATCCAAATGCGGCATAGTACCACTTCCCCTAAAATAAGAATATGTCGATTTTGAGGTAAAACCGATTTCAAAAGGTGCTTAGACAATAGGGTTCGAGTGGATTACCGACAAAAAAATGTTGACCGTGTACATTGTTTGGTGGAACCCTTGAATGCGAGCTTTACCGAGCGTTCGGCTCCACCATAAGTCTATGAGTGTAAATGTGAAACACGGGTGCCGCACACGTGGTAACATGTAACTTTAGTCGACGCGTAGTTATCGATCGCCCTAGCTTGAAGATTCCGTAGTGACGTGAAAAAAACAAGTACGCAGACTTCAAAGATAAAAAAAAAAAAATCAGGCCGGCATCATGGGAAAGTTGCGTAGAAATGTTCGACACTACGTCATTGTCTTAGGCAATGTGGTGTAATAATAATAATACCGGTTATTATATAGGCACTTTTCCCAATTCTGCGAATCGGCTAAAAGCGCCGCGAACTGAACCCAACACGCACGCTCACGTGACACACACGCATTCACTCTGAAGACAAACACAGTACAAGACAAACACAGGACATTCACGTGGTGCGAAGGGTCAGCTCAGCTACTGAAGTGTCGGAAATTTTGATCGCTTATATTTGAGATTTTATTGTGTCCTGAAGCCGGTACCACAGGTAATCAGATAGTATGCAACATGGCGACACGTGCGGTCACTCTATGCTGCTTGAATCTTCTGAAAAAATGTAGAAGACGAAGCCGAGGAACGACCTGTTAAAGGTACATGGTCGATAACGATTGTTCTGTCCGACATCTAGCAGACCGACCATGAGCAGAATTTTTGTTTGCTTTGTAACATCTGTGCAGGTGCAGAAAAGACATGGGAAAATCGTACCAGTTCGTTTTGTCATCTCTCATGCAACCATTTGTCCTCACCCCCCCCCCTCCACCACGCCCCCCCCCCCCCACACACACACACATACATACATACATACATACATACATACATACACACACCACGCAAAATCCTGCACTGTGCAAACAAGTATTTTTTTTTAACATTGCACGCTTAGAACAATACTTGACATTTACATGCGAATAAGTCATAAGAGGAACATTTAATTACGCGAAAAGAGTTCTTTGTATCTGGCCCGTGTGGTACATTTTATCAGTGTGCTCGACACCCTGCCTTAAAATAAATGCTTAGAAAACACCTGTTCAAACGCGCGTCGCCCACGACACTAGGCATCGACTTTTTCGATAGACGTTACATAATTATAGTAATAGACTTATGGCTCCACCAAATAACATTAAGGGTGAATATCTTTGTATTCTGTAATCCTCGGGAGCCTTGTTGACTAGTTTATTTTGCGTACCTCCTTCTAATTACTGTTTTTGTGGACTAAAATGTGACCGAAACAGCCTTCAAAAATGATGCACTTCGCATCATGTTTACTTTTGTCTCCTCAAACCTTACATGTGTGCTTCGAATGCCAGCAAATCCGATCATTAGCTCTCATACCAATTGCATAATTCAGA
This sequence comes from Semisulcospira habei, assembly GCA_036245525.1. Taxonomy (NCBI): domain Eukaryota; kingdom Metazoa; phylum Mollusca; class Gastropoda; family Semisulcospiridae; genus Semisulcospira; species Semisulcospira habei. The sequence goes on along the minus strand of BTPG01000003.1, from coordinate 107,671,385 downwards.
AAAAAAACTCTAAATCTAACATGTTTCTGCCCGGAATTTCCTTCAAATCACTGTAGACACTTGTACAAAACCCCTGTGATTTCGCCGATGTCGCCGCTGCTTTTGATTACTCGTGACGAAAATAAGCCTGTGTGTGACGTCAAATTTCCATTTTAACGTTTAAATGACGCACATCCCTGCTCCACGCATTCGTCATTGTTACGTCATTGTTTCATATGCATTATGCCTTAATAATGAAAAGATACTATCTTTTCTGGACACATGTTTAAATTTGTTACCACAGACACCACAATATCTGCCTGAGTTATTCATGTACACACAAAAGTTATTTCCGTGTTTGCTCACCAGACACGTCGCAGTATACGACCCGCGAAGGGAGGGAGGGATCCTGCGTGAACATTGCAGGTAAGTTTTCTGTCATTTTCTTTTCCTTCGACGCACAGGTAAAATATTGTGCACTTAAGTCGACTTCGGGATTTTAAAAAAAAATTATTTTTTTATTTATTTATTTTTAATTTTTTTTTTTTAAAAACTGAATTGACATACGGAAACTACATATTAGATCAGCGCGACAGCATTTGTGTCGCCCCTTTGAGCGACTAAAAAGCGATTTCGTTGGAAGGGACCCTGGCTTTATCACGCGAGAACAACAAGAACAAAACAACAACAACAACAAATAATAATAATAATAATAATAATAATAATAATAATAATAATTATTATTATTAGTAGTAGTAGTAGTATAATGATAGTAATAATGATCTATTATTATTTTCCATAAAATCATGTAATAATAATAATAATAATAATTATTATTATTATTATTATTGATATAATTTTGTTATTTAGTTAATATTAAATTATGTATGTAATTGTCATTGCACTGTAATAATAATAATTATATTATTATAATAATTATAATTATAATTATTATTGATAGTAATAATAATAATAATAATAATAATAATAATAATAATAATAATAATAATAATAATACACTGCTACTAATAATATAAATATTTACTTATTTATTTACTTACTTATTTATTTATTTCTCGATTATTGCGAAAGTAATATTTTCATTGTGCTGTATTATTGTACGATAAGAAAAAATCTCGTTTTTCAATAACTGACTTGCTCGAATTTCTTGCGCTTACCGCAAAGCCAAGCTGCCGTCAGAAATGCGTCAAAAAGAATCTAATTAAGCCACTAGCACTAGCGTGCAACTCAAAATCTGTCACCGGAAATGTGTGACGAAATCCACAATCGTTAAATGTAGACTGGGACTTGGCAGCTGCAAGATGTGTGCACACTGGGTGCTTCTGTCCAATCAGTGAACACGCTTTACGAAATTAACCCCTTCTCTTCCAACGAACGTGCATTTTGTTTGTGAAACTTGTGAGGTCTCAGCAAGAGCCGTAAATCCTCATGCGCCGCCGCAGTCGCGGGGGCTCATGAGGATCTATACCTCTTGCGGCTGGATCGCGTTGAATTTATCTCGGCAGTGAATGACATGATAGGTCCGTTGGGTGTCGCTGCACTGTAGCGACACGTCTTTCCTAGATAACGGGCTAATTTTCACTTCGTGGGACAAGAAATAAGTGAAATAATAAAATAATGAATGAATGAATGAATGAATGAATGAATGAATGAATGAATGAATGAAGAATGAATGAATGAATGAATGAATGAATGAATGAATGAATGAATGAATGAATGAATGAATGAAAGTTTAAATGAATGAATGAATGAATGAATGAATGTAAATAATAAATGAATACATAATAAATAAATAAATCCGAAATCCGTTTACCTCTAACATACTGAAATAGTATAAAGATCGACCATGATAATTCAAGGATGGTGCCAGGAATAGAAAATCTGGCACCACCCTTGAACTACCGTGGTCGATCAGATTCTCTCTCCTGAATCGTATTGCAGTCTTCTCAACAACTTTCAACTTGTAAACTGCAGTCTTTGGATTTAAAGCGATCTGCTCCATGAAGAGGATTTCATAAAATTCACCGTTACAAAGGGTTATCGATGTTGTCTTGACCCATCTAAGACTTCCCTATCCTTCTTTTCACAATCCAAGTGAGTAGGCACACTACAAGTTAAAAAAGAAAAAAATAACGGAAGTAACCCTTTTTGGGTTTTAAGAAGGCGTTTGACAGGGTGTGGCATGCAGCCCTTTGGTCCACCATAAAGCTGTACAACATCAATGCCAACCTGATCAAAGTAATAGAAAATCTTTACTACAAGGCCACTAGCGCAGTCTGCTTCAACGGCAAAATAGGAAACTGGTTTATGACAACAGTCGGAGTCAGACAAGGCTGCTTGCTCTCACCTACTCTTTCAACATCTTCCTGAAAAGAATCATGACGGACCCTTTGACAGATCATGAAGGAACTGTCAGTATTGGAGGCAGAACAATCAAAAACTTGAGCTTGGCGGTCAGGAGCTAGCTCAGCTGGTGGTAAATCTGGACAGTACAGCCATTGCGTTTGGAATGGAAATCAACGCAGAGAAGACCAAACTGATGACCAGTAACGCCAGTGGCATTTTTCATCAAAATCATGGTTGGAGGCCAAAAACTGGAAACAGTTCAGAAATTCAAAGACTTAGGAGCCATTGTGACAGATGAAGGATCAAAACCAGAAATAATGTCCAGGATTGCGCAGACAACAACAGCACTGACAAGACTGAAGGCCATATGGAAGGACAGAAACATCACACTCTGCTCCAAGATCAGACTGATGCGCTCCTTAGTCATCTCAGTGTTCTTATATACCTGTGAGTCAGGGACCCTCACAGCAGACGTCGAAAGGAGGATACAAGCCACTGAAATGAGATGTTTTCGAAGGCTGCTTGGCGTTTCGTACAGAGATCATATCACGAACGAGGAAGTGGGAAGCAGAATTAGGCAAGCCATCTGGTCCTATGGAAACTATTAGCCATTGTGAAAAACGCAAACTGAAGTGGTGTGGGCATGTCACGCTATCAGCAGGGCTTGCCAGGACAATCCTGCAAATCACTGTGCAAGGAGGACGAAGGAGAGGAAGACAGAGAAAAAGATGGGAGGACAATATCTCAGAGTGAGCAGGACTGAAGCTGAGCGACACACTAAGAATGGCAGAGAACAGAGAGGAATGGAAGGAGCTGGTTGCCAAGTCATCAGTGGTGCCCCAACGGTCGGCAAGACTACGTGATAGATAGATAGATAGATAGATAGATAGATAGATAGATAGATAGATAGATAGATAGATAGATAGATAGATAGATAGATAGATAGATAGATAGATAGATAGATAGATAGATAGATAGACAGACGGACGGACGGATGGATGGATGGATGGATGGATGGATGGATGGATGGATGGATGGATGGATGGATGGATGGATGGATGGATGGATGGAAGGATGGATGGATGGATGGATGGATAGATAGATAGATAGATAGATAAGTCTCGTGTACACAAATAAGAAGAAGAGCAGAAAAGTATCTCATTTCGCGACAATCAAAAACCTCTTAATGTGAGTTGGCCCTTTCGACCAGCGTTAATGCCCCGGTCCGTTACTGTGAAACGATCTCCTCATTTAAATCACTTCTCAAAACCCACCCCTACATCGCTGCCTTTCCCTAGTTTATTACCCCAGCCATGCACAATTCATCACCACGGTCACGTATGTGTGTGTGTGTGTGGTGTGTGTGTGTGTGTGTGTGTGTGTGTGTGCGTGCGTGCATATGTTGTGTGTATGTGTGTGCGTTTTAGTTGTTAGCCTTTTCATTGTATCAACGCTTAAAGATTCTTTTTGAATAAGCGCTTAACAAATCTCCTTTATTATTATTATTATTATTATTATTATTATTATTATTATTATTATTATTATTATTATTATTATTATTATTATTATTATTATTATTATTATTATATTTAATAATGCAAGACATACCTACTGAGAACATTGATATATAGGAGTGATTGTGCTCTGTTAACCTTTTACTGCCTGGAGCATAGGTCTCTGTAACCCTTTGACTGCCGAGAAAAGGTGAACAAAACCCAACCGCAAGAGGTATAGATCCTCGTGACCCCCCCCCCCAATTGTGGGGGCTCATGAGGATCTATGCCTCTTGCTGAGACCAATCATAGTTCAATAGTGGTGCCAGAATAGCTTGGCACCCATAGGCGCCAAGCTATTCTGGCACCACCATTGAACTATATATCATGCTATATCCATGTCTTGTGTTGTGTCTGTGCTGAAAGAGTTAAATACGCGAGTTTCATTGTAGTTCAATGCGGCTTTCGTTCAAGTTTTGACTAACTTTATGGGACACGGCCGTTCTTGTGCGTGTTGATAACCTGCTTAGCCATAAAGATGAGTATCTTGTCACACCTGTCAACTTCATAAAGCCTTAAATACAGTTAAGTAGCACGCTCAGCTTTCAATTGACTAAACCAGTTTGTTTTCTTCAGTACGTCACACGACCAGTCACTTTAGCGCAAACCGTACCATGTGACCGTGATATAAAAACCCCTGTAGCGAGAAATGGCGGACGTTTTGTAGCCCTCTGGATGACGCATCTTGGATGCCAGTTTTGTTCTATAAAAGATCGCCAAACGTTTTAAAGTACAAAGTTACGTAGTGTTGTTCGAAACAACAAGCACACTCAGTACTGGAGACGGCAACGTCATGACATATTTTAAATTACGTCATGTCTATTATGTTTTAATGTATATTTCTTTGACGTCAGTCATGTCTGGCGTGATCCAGGTCGCAAGATGTCTTCTTGATTTCTTTTACAAAAATAGTGGAGAAATGAAAACAGATACGTTATTAGTCGGAGGGGATCGCTGCAATGACCCTTTTACGCCTTCGGGAGGTCAAAGGACCCATTGTACCCCTCGGCCTTCGGCCTTCGGGATACAATGTTTCCTTTGACCTCCCTCAGGCCTACAAAGGTCCGTGTAGCGAACCCCTCCGACCAATAACTTATAATGTACGCTGGACCGAATTTACCTGATGTACCTGATTTGTGTGAGTGGTTGTGTGTATGTGCTTGTGTTTGTGTGTATGTTGTGTGTATGTGCGTGCGTGTGTATGTGTGTGTGCGTGCATTGCGTGTGTATGTGTGCGTGCGTGTTTGCACGTGTGTGCGTGCGTGCGTGCTTGTGTGTGTTTGTGCGTGTTTGTGTGCTTGCGTGTGTGACTGCCTGCGTGTATACTTTATTGCAAGCGTGCGTGCCTGCGTGCGTGTATACGTTCGCGCTAGCGTGCGTGCGTGCCTGCGTGCGTGAGTGAGTGTGTGCGCCTGCGTGCGTGTTTGTAGTTCAATCAAATGATTTTTTTTTTTGGCGAACAATCAATATATCAAGGGGCCAAAAATGACAGCTAATCAGAAAAAAAGAGGAAAGAACATTAACTCATTCTACCCCAAGACCGAAATCCCCAAATTTGGAAGTCGTTCTCTGAAGACTGTGTTGCAGTGCAGGACACAGATCGACCATGATAGTTCAAGGGTGATGCCAGAATAGCTTGGCGCCCATAGGCGCCAAGCTATTCTGGTATCACCCTTGAACTGTCATGGTCGATCTTTATTTTTTGGGTGGTCCTGAACCCCATAGCTGCCAACAAGAGGCATAGATCCTCATCAGACACCGCATTCACGGGGGCTCATGCGGATCTATGCCTCTTGCTGAGACCAATTTGTAACAATGTGCCTTTGACTGCTGTTGCTTTTGGTCGTAGAATAAACATAGATTTTAGAAACCCCACAAAAAAAAAAAAAAAACATCCAGTGCGGGGAAAGGGGTGTAGGATAAAAATGCGGTTTCCATAGGCACCAATCTGGGGTCAGTTGCATGAGCGAGCTTAGGCCTGCACCAGACACTAAGCAAGGTGCGCCGCTTGGTGCAGGACTAAGCTCGCTCATACCACTGGCCCCTGACAGAATACGAACCGAACCGAATCGGGTCCGAGACAGCGAGACAGAACTGTTTATGCAAGTTGCTTTTGTGATAGTGTGTTTCCATTTGTCGGAATTTATACCGAATTTCGTAACTTACTGCGAAATGAACACGACATGTTTGTTTTTGGCTACCGTATTTTAATAAAATACGGTAGACTTTGAAATGGGGCTTTTTCGGGCGCATTCCGAAGCATGCACATGGCGATTTTGGCGTGCGGCGCAGAAATTCTGGCGAAGAAGTAACAAGATAAAAATGACGTCACGTCTAGCTATGCAAACCTTGGTAGAAAACGTCCTTTTGGCACCAATCGCTGTATGAGTGTGTGTGTGTGTGTGTGTGTGTGTGTGTGTGTGTGTGTGTGTGTGTGTGTGTGTGTGTGTGTGTGTGTGTGTGTGTGTGTGTGTGTGTGAGAGAGGATGTGACAGCTACTAGAGCCCGCGTTTGAGGACGGACAAGCTTGAAATTTTAGGATATTGTCCCTAAAAGAATTATCTCGGGACCTTTATTTCAAATGTCATTGATTAAGATGTTCATTGGCGAGAAAATGGCCGTTTCACAAAAAACCGGTTGATCCAGACTAGAGTAAATAATTTTTTTTTAATTTTTACCAGATATTTTTGGCGTATTGCTAGATAAAAGGGACATACTGAATAAGTTCGTTAACCAGCATTGTACGGATAGAACTTTTTGAATGATAATTAATATATATAATATATATAATTTTCCCGTTTTGGGGATTAATTTCAGCAATTAAATGGGTTAATAGTAAATCAACTGCTTCTTTTGTACGAAAAGAAACCCCAATTCTCAATAATAATAGCATGCATTTTCGTAAACTTTATTTTACTTAAGCATGCAGTTTGTCTCAGCTGTCGGATACGTTTAGGTCAATTGTAACTTGTACTCCCTAGGTGTGAAAATCAGAGAGTTTTCTGCACCACTGTTTAGGAGTCATTTGTAAAACAGCTAACATAACTTTAATTTGTTTTTCTTCTCATTAATACCCGCATGATTGTTTTTAATAAATACTGTTTGCATAAGCCTGCTAGTTGTCCCGGCCCTTGGGTAGGATTAGGTCAAATTGTAAACTGTAAGCTCTAGGCATGAAAATCAGCAAGAAAACTGCGAAGTTGATTCTCTGATACGTCAATTGTTAGTGCTGCGATGATGGCGTATAACATCGAGTCGTCACTATGAATTCGTCGTCGTGAGACTATTTATGCCACGACGTGAATCTTGAAGTGACGTCATTTCGCTGCTCGTGCCGGGTATCATTCGGCTGCTTCAGAATAGCTTTGCTACGCCAGACCACAGAATCGCCGTGTGTCCGTCTTTATTTCTGTGTGCCAGTGTGTGTGAATCAGATGGTGGGTTAGAGTAGAAGGAGATGGATTCCTGTCGCTGCACGAGCCCACAGAGCGTACTAATGGCGGGAAGCGCCGTGTGTCCGTCTTTATTTGTGTGCGCCGACGTGCGTGTTGATCAGAGGTTGGCTTAAAGAGGAGGGAACTGGATCAGCATAATAAGCCTAACAATAATATGAACAACTCTGAATGTTCCTAAAAGATAAACGCATCTGAGCTCCAAACAATACGGTAGACTTTGGGATGAAATCCTCATCTTGTTTTGTTTTGTTTTGTTTTCGTTTTTGCTTTTTATTTGTGTTCGATCAGGGATGCCATTTTTTCAGAAGTCAGATGTGTTCAAACTGATAGCATGACGTAAATTTTATCATCTGTTGCACGTTATAGCACTTTTCTGATATTGTTTTGCTTCATATCAGTAGTTCCCAAAACGGCGTAAATCTGATGACGCACGTTATATATAGAAACACGACGCGATGTTTTGGAGCGCTCAGGGAAGAGAAAATCTTTTTCGAATGTTGGATGTGTTCGGACCGAAAGTATGACGTGAATTTTGTCTTGCGTCATAGCTTAAATCCACGTTTCCACATGCACGAGTCCGAAATGAACGCATTGCAATTTTCGCTCAAAATTCGTGGAGCGCGTGTTTCTATATATAACGTGCGTCATCAGATTTACGCCGTTTTGGGATCCGATTCGGATCGAATTCGTATCGAATACGTGCTTAAGCCACGTTCCATAAGAACGAATCCGATACGAATACGATCCGAACCAGATGCGGTGATTACATTTTGCTTCAAACACTGCGTCATTTTCGTTTGAAGTCGGATGCGAATTCGTTTCCGCAATGGGTGTATGGAAACACACAACGATAAAAAGCACTTGCACGAACCTTTCTGCTTCGGACCCGTTTCCGATCGAATTCGTATCTGATACGTGCTTATTGAAACGTATCTTAAGGCGTGTGATACAGTTGACAAAGGCTTGTGTGTGTATATCTGTGCTAGGCGGGAAAGCACTGAGCTGCGAGGAAGGCTACCAGCTGCAAGAAAGACTGGCCAGCCTCGAGCGTGATCTGAATCGTCATGTGGTTAAAGTCACGTACCAGCTGACGCAACAGGCTAACGTCATCTCTGCTCTCAAGGAAACGATTGTCAATGGCTTGAAGCCAGTCAGTGAGTTGATGAAACGTGAACGATAATTTAACCTTATTTGAGACGTGCCTCATTCGGATACGCGGCATAAAAGCACGTCTCCAGTGTGTCAACCCTTTGGCTGTGGGCAGCGCTTTTTGTCGCGATGATTCCTGCAGGAATCATTGCGACAAAAAGCGCTGCCGACAGCAAAAGGGTTAAAAGCTCTCTACCGCCATAACTGTTTAAAGGAACACTTCTGCAACACATGGTTACAAAACCTTACACACAGGTCTGGCTATGTTCATTTAGACACAGAAGAATCTAGTTCAGCTCACGTGATCGTAATATCCAGTAATTTGACAATGACTGCTCCCCGTTCTATAAATACAAAGGTCTACAAGTAACAGCTAAAAATAGAATGATGCGCTGACTGCTGCGCAGAGTAAACAAGTATGATTACGCATCTACTGCGTATCTCAGCTGCAGTAGAAGTTCATTAGTCGTGTTGACAGGATATAACAAATACTATTGGTGCGGAAATTTGTCATCGGATATACGGGTAATGGTACTATTATACAATGAGCATTACTGTCGACATTCCCAAAACTGGGACTTTAATATGAAAACAATATGAGTTATACTTCTCACTATTGAAGAAAAGAAGGACGCATTGTATAATTTGTCCATTTTTCAAAATGAACTTACAGACACATTGTACAATGATCTAACCTTATTTCCGTTATAACCGGAAAATGAATTTAATATTAGTATGTTGTATATTTTTCCCTTTCTAAGCTTGTTTCTTTTTCTTTCTTTTGCCATTACCATTCGGAATACACAAGTGTGTGAAATAAGTTTGACTAAAACAGTTCGAGGTAGTGCTAGAATAGCGTGGCTCCACTAGGCGCCAAGCTATTGTGGCACCACCATTGAACTAAAGCCATTAGTCTATAACCTTATCTGTAAGTACTATAATGTAGCTTGCATATGGGGGTGTACAAATTTAAAGCTTTTAGCCTCAGTATGATATGGGTTAGGGCGGGTGGGGTGGGGGGGGGGGGGGGTGTTATAATGAAGGCTGCGGCATATACTCTCGGTTCGACTAAGGGGACGAACATGACAGTTGAATGTTTGTCTCAGAATAGTTTGGCGTCTTCTTTTTTTGTTGCAGCGGTCGAGCCTTACGGAGTGCAGAGCGCCAAATCCAGCAAGCAAATCGTTGGTCTGTCTATCAGCGACGTTCACGGCGTGGTGTGTGCGCCTGAACATATTGATACAGACAGCACGATCTCTACATTTGTCAGAATAATCTGCAAGTAAGTTCATATCACTATTTCAGTTCAAAATCATGTCATACCGATGTACAGCGGTATGCATGAACGTAAGCTGAAATAGTGGGCCCGGTATACACCAGAAGTCTTAGCCTACTTTTATGACAGTAGACCAAGACCTGTGGCGTAAAGCAGGATCGGTATTTATGACGACACGGTAGTTATTTGTCAGACCTGCTAGACTCTCTGAAAGTCTTCAACTTTTGCATTCAATGACGTTATAGAACAGACTTGACGTGAAGCTTATAATGACGTCATTCCGCTGCAGTCGACAGCACACATCTAGAAAATATAGCGGTTCTTTTGCGTTTCTTCTCACCTTTGCATCCCATTAAAACAGGGGGATCACTTCTTCGTCTAGTGATCGCCCAGTGTCAACAGGATGGCGCGGAGCACATGTTAGTGTATAGGCATCCTTCTTCCTTCATTTTATAGTCCGCTTGGCAATTAAGCATAACAAAATTTGAGAAAATTTCCTTTTTGATCGTGAAATAAGACCTAGGAGCCAGTTATCAATAACGTTTCACAACAATCAAATTCTTCCATTCGAGAATTGTTTTATTTCTTTGTTTTTGTTTCTTAAATTTATGTTAATTTCTTTTTTGTTAAATCATACACAACCACGAAGGAGTAGGACAGCCAGGCAATCTTAAGGAGATCAAGAAAGAGGAGCAAAATGACGTCAACATGCGTTCCACGTCATGGCTACGTTATTCACACGACACCATGACAGTTGATGATAGCCATATAATGAAGGTTGTGTTTTGGTACTCCTAGTGCATATATTTTGGCAAAGGTCCTCGGGCCCACCACAGCCGACAGAGCGCGGGTTCACTCTGGCCATCGTGGGCCCGAAGACGTGTTGCTAGTGGGAAGAGCAAAGACTACTGTGATGTCAGTTGGCTCCTCGCGCAGTGCACGGTCTATTTTGTCCTTGTAATAGAAGAAAAGCTGAAGCGGAAGGGAACTTCCCCGCGAATCCTCAAAAGATCTGGTGGTCCTTGGATTCGTGCAGCGACTTGACGTCAGATTCCAAGATCACCGACTACTTCTGCGTCACCAAGGTGACATCCTGCCGCAGCGGTCAAGGGATCACTCCTGGTTGTTAGGCAACCATTGGAAGACCTTCCCCCCAGCTACATGAGTCAAGTCTACGCGCCTTTGCTCGTGATGGTTTCTGTCATAACAATTTTATAGATGCACACAAAAAAACTTCTCACACGTTCGATAAGTGTCGCATTCGGATACGCGGCTTTACGCCGCGTATCCAAATGCGGCACGTCTCGAATGAGTTAATGTTAACACAATCAATCCTAACACACCATCAACAACAAAAGACAGAGAGCGATCACAGACTGGGGCAGAGAGATACATTTTATTTTTGTTTACAACGCTGCGTTTCAACGCACAGTGTCTATTTCTTCTGTTTACAGACATCAGTATCAAGAAGCACTGTACAAAGGTACATATCGTAACAAATCATTTATCCCACTGTCGGCGAGATTATCTTTGATCTTTACATGTGTCTTTTGTAAATGGTCATAATCTGAGTAATTTGTGTTTGTGTCGCCTGTGTGCATGATGACGTCAAAGGTTCTTTATCGTGTTCCGCGTGTTCATTCTGGGATGATCTATGGGACCGTACACTCAGACCACTCAGGGCCAGATGTGGACGTAAATTCAGGGCAAGGCAGAGCAGCGGAACACAGCAGAGCATCCCTGACGTCAGAGCAGAACTCACACTAATTGTTGACGACATAGCTGCAGAACTTCGTGTAAGAGGGAGGGGGTTGGGGGGTGTTATTACAAGTCTTCTCATCTTGGCTTGACTTCGCGAACGAAGATTCTATAGGGGTTGCGCACGACGTCTGCAGGCATGTTCGTGGCTGCGGAGGACAATCCGGGACAGGCAGGTTGGACCGCAGTGGCTGCAGGGGAAGGTCTGGCCAGGGTTCTGAGTTTCGACATCTTCGTTTTTTCTTATGAGTCGTATGTCCTTAAGGCTAGTTCTGCGAGAGTCCTAAAATGAGACGGCTGCCTTGTGAATGGTGGAGCGCCAGGTGTTGCGGTCCGCAGCAAGCGAAGACAACTGGCGGTGGTCGATTTGGCAGGCACTAAGTGACTTTTTGAGACCGTCTTTGTATCTCTTCTTTGATGCCCCTTTTTCTCGGTGTCCAGTGGCGATCTCGCCGAACAGGGTGATCATGGGTAGGCGATGATCTTCCATCCTGGAGACGCGCCCCGCCCATTGAAGCTGTGTACGCAGCAGCAAAGCCTCGATGCTCACAGTTTCCGCCTGTTCAAGGACCTCGACGTTGGTGACATAGTCACTCCAGTGAATGTCGAGGATGGTACCCAGGCAGTGCTGGTGGAAGCGTTTGAGGAGTCGCAGTTGGCTGCTGTAGACGGCCCAGGACTCGGAACCATACAGCAGGGTGGTGAGGACGACAGCTCTATACACGCTGATCTTGGCGCCTTTAATCAGCTGTTGATTGTGCCACACCCGCTTGAATAGTCGCCCAAAAGCACTGTTCGCTTTTGCCAGCCTGTTGTCCAGCTCTTTGTCCAGCTTGGCGTCTGATGTGATAATGCAGGCAAGGTAGGTAAATTGGTGTACAAACTTCAGTTCGGACTCGCCAATGGTGATGTGGGGGAGGGCGATGCTCTTCCTTGGGTGACGGCTGATGAAGGACCTCTGTCTTTTTCAGACTGACCTCAAGTGCAAAGAGCTGGGCAGCATCTGCGAAGCAGGAAGAGAAGCGCTGCAAGGCTCTCTCTGTGTGTGCAACGAGGGCAGCGTCATCAGCAAAGAGCAGCTCACGAATCAGTCGGTCTAGGGTTTTGGTGTGGGCCTGCAGTCGTCTGAGGTTGAACAGGCTGCCATCGAGACGATACCTGACGTACACTGCGTCGTCATCGTCGAGGTCCACTGTGGCCTCCTTCAACATCATGCTAAAGAAGATGGTAAAGAGGGTCGGTGCCAGCACGCAACCCTGCTTCACGCCGTTTAGAATGGGGAATGGTTTTGAGAGGTCACTGTTGAGTCTGACCTGGCCTTGCTGATCCTCGTGGAGCTGGAGGATCATGCTGAGGAACTTTGGGGGACAGCCAAGTCGCTCCAGGATTTGCCACATGCCTTGCCTGCTCACAGTGTCAAACGCTTTTGTTAGGTCGACAAACGTTACGTACAGCCCTTTGTTCTGCTTGCGGCACTTCTCCTGAAGCTGTCTCAGCACAAAGACCATGTTGGTGGTATTTCTGTTGGCTCTGAAACCACACTGGCCCTCTGGGAGGTGATCTTCAGCGATGGCAGGTACCAGCCGATTCAGGAGCAGCAGTTGCGAGAATTTTCCCGGCAATGGACAGCAGGGTAATTCCACGATAATTAGAGCAGGCAGACTTCTCTCCTTTGTACTTGTATAGGGTAATGATGACTGCATCACGAAGATCATTTGGTAGTGTTCCTTTCTCCCAGCAGCAGAAAAAGAGGTCGTGGAGCTTGTTGTGCAGTGCTGGGCCTCCATGTTTCCAGATCTCTGGCGGGATTCCGTCAATGCCTGCTGCTTTGCCACTCTTGAGCTGGTGGATGGTTTTGAGGGTCTCGTCAGTGGTGGGCGGTTCGTCCAATTCAAACTTTACTGGGAGGTTTGGGATTTGGAAAATGACTGCTTCTTGAACAGTGCGCTCAGCGCTGAGGAAGTCCTGAAAGTATTCCGACCAGCGGTTCAAGATGGACGTACTATCTGTGAGGAGTGCCTGTCCATCAGCGCTTCGCAGGGGACTTTAAACCAGGTGCCTGGGGCTATACGCTGCTTTCAGTGCTTCGTAGAAGCCCCTGTAGTCACCGTTGTCAGCGCAAAGCTGGGTCCCCTGTGCGAGTCTGGACCACCATTCGTTCTGGAGCTCTCTAAGCTTGCGCTGGAGACTGCTGCAGATGAGGCGGAAGGCAGACTTCTTCACAGTGCAGGAAGGCTGGGCTAGGTGGGCCTGGTGGGCGGCTCTTTTTTTTTTGTTTGTTTCTTTTTTGCTAGAAGTAGCGAAAACGCGTAGAGATCCAGGAACTTCTATTACAAATAAACCCGAAGTAAAGAATCGTGAGTAACTTCAATGGAGTCAATCCAATCTCCAACGCGGCATGGCATGAAACAGGGATCATAATTAAAACAGTGAGATAATGCTTTAAACCACGCTGCTACTGATTTTTGAGCCCCGACTTGCTCTTGACACACACGTTCTGGCTCCGAGGCTCTGCCTCGGAGCCAGAACGTGTGTGTCAAGTGCAAGTCAAGGCTTTTAAATCATCACTTCTCTACCCCAGTCTGTGAAAGCGACTTCGCTAAAGCTGCAGTGGGACGCCTGTAAAGACAGAAAATCTATTTTATGGTGAAAAGCGCGACTTTCATTGTATTACACTGAAAGCCTCGATTTTCACAAACAATGGATGTACTGTCATTAGCCTTCTTAGGGCACAGATCTAGGAGGGTTTCCATGAGCCAGATCAGAACGATACCACCCATGAACTGTATCTTAAACGGGCGTGTAGTCGTTGGAAAAACAACTCCCAATGTTTAACATTTTTTACCTCAGTGTCTATTGTGTTAAAAATCTCAAGGGTTGTGTTAGCGAGTATCGAGACTGGAAAACGCACTCGGGTTCGAATAGTACACTAGAACCTGTTTGGAGCGAGCACTCTTCAAATTTAGACTTGACTGAGTATCACTCAGCCACCACTCTTATGAGAGTTCACCTATCGTTCAAGACCATCAGTGAGGTTGCTTTAACCAGCGAAATAATTGTCTTCAGTTAATGACTTTTTTTTTTCTTCTTAAACAAATAAATACATTTGACTGACTAGAACACACCGACCATAAATGAACATATCCTTTGATGTATTTCTTGCCTCAAAAAGGTAAATAAATTTAGAACACGATACACCTGCAACAGACATTGATCCTCATGAGCCCCCGCGGCTGCGGGGGCTCATACGGATCTATGCCTCTTGCTGAGACCAATTTGTATCCATGTTCCTTGGGTGGTGCTGGCGTTTGGTCACTGAGTATTCCTAGATTTCAGAAACAAAAATGTACGTACAGTGGCAGGGAAGGGGTTACTGTATACATGTCTTAATTTGAAAAAAAAAAAAGAAGTTTAATAAACTGTGTTGCACTTGTCCTATCGTAGCGTGTTTCTTTCTTTACCTCTCTAAATCACTCTTAAAATTGTCTCTCAACCTTCTGTTACTAACCAACTTTGAGGGAAAATGTTTCAAATATTTACGAGAGAACCATCATGATTTTTAACATTTTATTATTATTATATTATTATTATTATTATTATTATTATTATTATTATTATTATTATTATTATTATTATTATTATTAGCCCGTGCAGACTTCTCTTGAGACGGAATCTGCTTTATATGACCATATTTCTCTCGCGAAAAAAAAAGAGGAAGTGTGACTGGTTATAGCCACCTAGATTATGATGTTTACCCGTTCTCTGCAAAGAAAAGCTTAACTTGATTCAACTGCAAGAGACATACAGATCCTCATGAAGGCCTTACACATGTTATTAAAGACCATCATTGAGGTGGCGACAGCCACAGTCACAGCGACAGCCACAGTCACAGCGACAGCCACAGTCACAGCGACAGCCACAGTCACAGTGACAGCCACCTAAATGATGGTCTTTAATGACAGGTGGCCTCTCATACGGATGGCCGCTCAAAATAGGTTCTGTTGCATCGGTTACGAGTATGTGTATTCCATGTTGACTGGGATCCACACGAGTCCCGGATCCGGCTGTACCGACATTTTATTGCTAGCTGTTGGAACGTATTATCCTTGTTACATTGCTGTGGAGTGAAATGTCAACTCATTCTGCCTGCGACACACCACAGAAAGATATGGCTCGACCAGGATAGTCCAAGGGTGGTGGCAGAATAGCTTGGCGCCTATAGGCGCCAAGCTATTCTGCCACCACCCTTGAACTATCATGGTCGGTCTGTCTCTTGAATTGTAATGCAGTCCTCCAAGGATAACTCCAAAATGTGGGTATTTCGTACCTCGAGCACAATGAGGTAATGTTACACTATAAGTGTATACGACCAATATCACGGTCGGGTAATTTTATAATTTCCCTTGATATGAAAATAACGAGAATATAATTAGTACCACGGGCAGAGCACGGAGAGGGTTATGACACGGTCCACTTTGGCTACCACAGGCTCACGTGAAGTTGACAAGTGGCCGGCCCTACTAAGCTCGGACTAATGAATGATAATTTCGAGTGGAAATACATCAATCTCACTCTAGCGGTCACAATGCGGGCAGTAGCGAACTGGGAGCTGAGACTAATGAATAAATAATGGGTTACTGGTCAGCGAGGATCAGAGGACGCTGGCCACCATAATAGATGTGGGATAATTAGGAGACAGTAATAGGTCCCTGGTCAGCTAGGATCAGAGGACGCTGGCCACCATAATAGATGTGGAATAATTATGAGAGACAGTAATGGGTTCCTTTGATAGCGAGGATCAGAGGACGCTGACCACCATAATAGATGTGGAATAATTAAGGGAGACAGTAATGAGTTCCTTTGATAGCTAGGATCAGAGGACGCTGACCAGCATAATAGATGTGGAATAATTATGAGAGACAGTAATGGGTCCCTGGTCAGCTAGGATCAGAGGGCACTATCCACCAGAGCAGATGGGGGGTAGATTATGGGCGGCAGTAATAGCTCCTTTGACAGATAGGGTCAGGGGATGCGGGCCACCATGATAGATGTGGAATAATATGGGTGACAGTAATAGCCCCTTTGACTGGTTGAGACAAAGGGGCGATGCCCTCGGCCAGAACGGGTATAGATATTGGGGGTAAACACCAGAACGTGAGAGCTCACAACGAAGAAAACGAGATAGAGAGAGAGCTCGCACAATGACCAGAACGAGAGAGCTCACAACGAAGGGAACGCGATAGATAGAGAGTACACAACGAAGAGAGTGAGATAGATAGATAGAGGGAGCTGAGAAGCGAGAGACCGAGCTCCGGTATTTTCGCCATTTTAGTATGCCATGCTAGTAGGTTGGTTGTGCCCAACCTATTAGACCCACGATGACCAAGAAATAAAAGACTTCTGGAAACACTCTTGTCTGGCTGCGTCTTCCATCTACAACACCTTGCGTGTGGCTGCGGTAGTGTAACACTACCCTATCTTCTTATTTGGTGCCGTGACCAGGATCTCGGAACGGGAAGAAACAGAGGAACGAAGAAACAGAAAAACTAGACTATCAGCACCAAATCGACAGCCAACGACGCAAGGGTGGAAGAGCAGACCAGAAAGAGAAGAGAAGAGTCAAGCCAACAACCCGAAGAGAAAAGCAGAGTTCGAGCCCACTTCAAGAAAAGCAGAGTTCGAGCCCACTTCAAGAAAAGCAGAGTTCGAGCCCACGTCAAGGAAAAACAGAGTTCGAGCCCACGTCAAGGAAAAGCAGAGTTCGAGCCCACGTCAAGGAAAAGCAGAGTTCGAGCCCACTTCAAGGAAAACAGAGTTCGAGCCCACGGGACGTCTGCGACTCATTCAAGACCAACAGCCGAAAGGATCACGGGGTAAGTGACTTTTTTCGTTTAACCCTTGTTGAGTCTTATATAGGAGCCAGACCAGTTAGCTAGAGTTGTGTTGTTGTTACATTTAAAAAGAAACAAAAATGGCAGAGGAAGTGTTTAGGATTTTAGGCGAAAATGTAGAGGAAATGAGTCAGGCGATTAACGCCCAGAGTATAGGGCAGATGGTAGGAACGTTTGACGGAAAGCCTACCAAATTTAGGGAGTGGATAAAAGAAATTGACAAATATGCAGTGCTAATAAAAGCCCTCAACAGGCACCCGGTCATTGCTTACCAAGCAAGCTCGGGGGTGGTGAGCGATTTTATCCATCGATTCTTACAAACGGAAGCGGCAGGGGATTGGGATGAACTGAAAAGGCAGCTAACCGTAAGGTTCGGCGAAATCGCCGATGAAAATCATGCTTTTGCGTTGCTACAGCGGGTGAAACAAAACCCGAGGTAAAGCGTGCCTCTGTACGCAGAGCGACTAATGACTCTGGCCGGCGAAGCCTTCCCGAGTCAGATGGGCGCTGCTGTGGTACAACGGCAACTAACAAATTTCTTTGTTGACGGATTGGCGCACGACTTTCTTAAGATGAAAGTCCTGAGGGATAACTCAAATACATTAGATAGGGCCGTGCAGGTGGCCATGCAGGAGGAAAACCTTCGCCATAGGTTTGAGCTACGCACGATAAACAATCGGCCAGTTAGTCAGCCGAGAGCGACAGCTAGGGGTGGAGAAGAGGCTATGGAAGTAGACCATGCTCGTCACCGTAATTGTTTTAAATGCGGAAGAGTAGGGCACCAGGCAAGAAATTGCCGAGTGATAGGGGCGGTTGGTCAGCAAACCATGCGTCCCCCGATTCAATGCTGGAAGTGTGGGGAACGAGGTCACATTCAGCGGAAATGTAGAAAGGCCGGAAACAGACGGCCACAAGGTCAAAGAAGGTTTTTGCCGAGGCAGGAAAACTAGAAGGTTCTGCGGCACACGAAGCCGTTACGCAGGACCGGAAAGGTAGAAAGAGTCAGTTGTTTAGCATTAATGTAGCGGGTAGCCCTAAGTGCATAGTGTTCAAAATTGGGAAGCAACGATTTCGTAGCTTGATCGATACGGGAGCAGAGGTGTCTTTGATTAGCAAGGGGGCTTACGATAAACTCAGTCATAAGCCAAAGTTAGGAAAGGGAGATGTGTCGTTACAGTCAGTTAGTGGAGAAGCTTTACAAGTATTGGGGAGTTCAGAATTAGAATTTACGGTAGCGGGGCAAAAGTTTAAACATAAGTTCTATGTGGTATCAGGGCTCAACAGGAACTTTATTTTGGGAAATGACTGGTTAGACAAAAACGGGGTGAGGATTTATTTTGACTTGAAGAAACTCAGAGTCGGAAGTGTTTATGTGCCCTATGAACAGGACATCCACATTTCGTCTTTGGTCAGAGTGACTAAGACGAAAGTGATAAAACCTCAGACGGCAGAAGTACTCCAGGTACGGATGAAGAATGCTCCGTATTTTGCAAGAGAGACACTCTTAGAGATTTCGGAAACAGACAAGGGATTTATAGCACAAGAACCGGGACTGTTAGTGACAAGCACGGTAGTCAGGCAAAATAATCACCAGACGTATCCCATACTGATAGTAAACAACACAAACAAGACGTATAGAGTTAGAAGGGGTTGTGTTGTAGGGAAGGTAACAGCAGTTCAGGAAGTACATGAAGTACAGATAGGGTCGGTTGGTCGGCAGGTATCGGCAGTCGACTTGACGGAAGTCACTGCGCCGGAGAAGATGAAAGATGTAGTGTCAGAGCTCATTACGAACAATCAAGACTTGTTCGCGAATAGCGACCTTGATTTAGGGGCTACTGACACTGTCACGATGAAACTAGATACCGGCGATCATCCTCCCATTAGGATAAAACCGTATAGAATCCCGCTTCAAGATAGAGAGATTGTTGACAAGGCTCTAGAAGAGATGTTACAGGCAGGTGTGATAAGACGTTCTCAGTCCCCATGGTCTTTTAGTTTAGTGATTGTATCCAAGAAGGATGGGTCGAAACGTTTATGTGTTGACTTTAGAAAACTGAATGAGATTACAAAGAAAACATCGTACCCACTACCGCTGATAGATGACATTTTGTCACTACTTGGAAAGGCCAAGTATTTTACCAGTCTGGACCTTAAGTCGGGATACTGGCAGGTCAAGATGGCGGATCAGGAGAGTAGGGATAGAGTAGCATTTGCATGCCACAAGGGATTATTCGAATTCACGAAAATGCCTTTTGGTTTGGTGGGAGCACCGGGATTGTTCATGATGCTTATGAATATCGTGCTAGCCGGTTTAGAAGGTTTTGCCTGTGCCTATCTCGATGACATTTTGATCTTCTCAGAAACAATAGAAGACCATCTGTGTCACCTTCAGACAGTCTTTGATCGATTGAGACAGCATGACCTGAAGCTGAAACTCAAGAAGTGTCAGTTCTTTGAGGAAGAAACCAAATACTTAGGGTTTGTCATTAGTAGCCAGGGGATAAAACCGGATGAGGAAAAGGTAAAAGTCATTAGGGCTATGGCGGCTCCGACCTGTGTCAGAGAGTGCCGTTCGTTCATTGGTATGATTGGGTTTTACAGGAAAATGATTCCTAACTTCTCCCAGATGGCTGAACCAATCATAGCACTGACACGAAAGTATGCGAGATTCAGTTGGACAGAGGAATGCCAGAAAGCGTTTGATTTGATGAAGGAGACGTTAGCCGTAGCACCAGTGTTAGCCTATCCAGATACACGGCGTCCGTACATCCTTTACACGGATGCCAGCGACACATGCGTGGGGGCATGTCTCGCGCAAAAATGCGATGAGGATTCAGACATTTCCCCAGGCTCAAAGGTAGAAAGACCTATTTACTTTCTATCCCATAAACTTAGTACCAGTCAGAGGAAATGGTCGACAATAGAGAAAGAGGCTTTTGCGATCCATTATGCGCTTCAAAAGCTAAATCACTACTTGCATAATGCGGAGTTTGTAATCCGCACGGATCACATGCCTCTTAAGTATTTGCTTAATTCACCAATGCAGAATAAGAAGGTGCAGATGTGGGCCCTTGGCATTTCAGGATATAACTGTACTATTGAATATATCCCAGGTCCCCAAAATGTTTTGGCAGACTTACTATCCAGAATGCCGAGTGGTACTCACATGCCAGAGCATGAGGAAGAAGAAGAGTTAACCAGAGAGGTCAATGACAATGCTTTTGTCATTGGAGTCATAAACTCCAACCATTTCACACCCAAGCAGTTTGCTAGTTGTACAATAAGGGCAGGGTGTGACGAGAAGCTGGAAAAAGTTGATCTTCCAGGGTTTGATATTATTGAGGAACAGGAGAAGGATTCTGAAATAGTGCGCTTAAAGGACTTATTGATTAGTGAACAAGGAACCATGACAGTCAATAGGAGATACATGCTGATAGAGGATGTTCTATATTTCTTGTCTCATCCTGATGATGAACCAGTAGCCAGATTGTATGTCCCGTCTCACTTGGTAGAGTACGTAGTCAGACAGTACCATGACGAAAATGGTCACTTAGGAATAGACAAGACTCATGACACAGTCAGTAGAAAGTATTACTGGCCTAACATGTACAAACAACTGTATGAATATGTTAGTGGGTGTGTCATCTGTCAGTCTAGAGTGTTACAAAAGAAAAGGGCCCCCGTCCAGGAAATGGACATTCCTCCATACCCATTCGCTAAGTTGTCATTGGACTTGGCAGGTCCGTTTGACCGCTCTCTTAGCGGGAATCGCTATGTCATAGCATTCATCTGTCATCTGACAGGTTGGGTAGAGGCGTTCCTTGTACCAGATAAAACGCCGCAGTCAGTGGTACAGCTGCTCGTAGAAGAAATTCTACCCAGACATGGCTGTCCATTGCAGATAGTATCAGACAATGGGTCTGAGAATGTGAATAGGGTTATGGCAGAAACGCTGGCAGAACTGAACATAGATCATGTCACGACCAGTCTTTATCATCCACAGTCCAATGCTAAGGTCGAACGTTTTCACAGAACTTTTAACGACATTCTGTCCAAAAAGATACAAGAGGATTTTTCGACATGGGACGTGCATATTAACCAGGTACTAGCAGCTTATAGGGTTTGTGTTTCGGAAACTACGCAGGAATCTCCTTTCTTTTTACTGTACGGTCGCGATCCAGTGCTACCGTTAGATAACATCCTTAGACCCCGAAGAAAATACGCTGGTGAAGATTTTCACAAGATAGCGCTTGAGCAGCAACACAAGGCCTTCACCCAGGTGTATCGGCGAATTAAGAAAGCACAGAAGAAGGGGGCTAAGTATGCTAATAGAGGTGTACAGCCTGTCGAGATTAAGGTCGGTGACCCAGTGTACCTTCGTAATCACCGTAGACACAATAAGTTAGACAGTAAGTGGAGGTCGCACTATAGAGTGGTGGAACAATTGTCGCCTGTCACATTCAGGGTACGACATCAACTAGATGGCACTGAGGTCAGTTCACATGCTGAACACTTGCGGATAGCCAAAATTAGCGAGTGGCCTATTCCAAAAGCCAGGGGGAGAACATTACGTAAAGCCACACAGGTTGTAGCTCCAGAATCATCCGATAGCGACAGTGACGATGCAGTAGGGCAAGAGAACGCACGAGACAGACTGACTAGGGGGGTGCGAAAAGAGCGGGAGAATTCTTCATCCGAGGAGGACGTTCCGTTAATGGAGTTAAGAAAGCGCCTAAAGACAAGAGAGAAAAGATCTCTCTCCGCAGTAAACGTTAGTTGTAACAAGGGCACATCAGACAGTTCTGATGATGGGGAGATCGACGACAATCGTTCGATTCAGCCTAGTTTACAGACTAATGGGGTTAGGGAAATTCTTGAAGCGATACTGACTCTTCTGCCAAAGAAGGCTTCAAATTAGAAATGCGACTCTCAGACGGTATCTGGGAGAGGACTATTGTAATGTGTAAATCATGAAGCATGATTTGAGTTTTGTCAGAGACAGTGGTATAAGTCTCTGGTGATATCTCGTATGTTGCAGACAACAACAAGATGAAGTGTTTTTTTTTTTAGTCTGATAGTATTGGGGCTAGCGCAGGGTTTAAATATTAATCACAATGTCGTATTTCAAAAACTTGATGAAGTTACCATTAGTAACTGGAGATTCAGGTCGGCCTGCGCCAGAATCAATGACGGCTCAGTATGACTTAGAATCCACAACAATAGCAGTAGACGCTTACGGAAGCTGAACTTGAAGCTCGTTCCAAACCCTTGATAGGATTCTGTGCGATTCGATGTGCAATATATCCTATGAACATTAATCAGTTTTGTGTTGCGGCGCTGTCTTTAAACAATTCAGACGTAATTGCAACACACTGCCAAACAAAGGTCAAGTTGGGTACAGTGTTACCTATGGCACGGTATATAATGGATGGGCTATGGGTCATTAGTAATCATAGTCCACTAAAGATGAGTATTAGTTGTCACGGTAAAGGGGTCACGTACCAACAAATCAACCCACCATTATCGCTAATCCGCCTCAATGAATCATGTACGGCTATTAGTGATAGATTGATGTTAACCCCCTACTACCAACAAGAGAGCCAGTATCAGGTGGAAGACAAATTGATAGGATGGCTGGAAAACTATGCATTTTCCAATATAACGTTATAAAAACCATTTCATAGCGCTTTACCAGACTACGATCCCATCTCTTTGTCCAAAGAGTTAGGTGAAATTAAGGAAATGCCAATGGATCATCTAATTGCTCGACTTCAGAGCATGCGATTCGTTAAGCCAAAACAAGAATGGGCGATATGGAAACAGATCATCATTGGTTCTATCGTAGGGACAGTTGTAGTGATCATAATTGGGGTAGGGTGTATACGATATAAGAAGGAAACTAGCGCATGGTTTGGCTCCATGCTATCACGACTCAGGAAGGGTGAACGTGAGGTCACTGTGCCTACGTTGATTTCGGCGGCTGTGCAATCAGCAGACGTGAATGACGTCGCAAGAGCGAAGGACTCTACGCCGATGATGGAGGGAGGAGTGCAGTTACTCCCCGCCTCGAACGTTGTCAAGTTTTACCCGTCGTTGGGGTAACCAAGGATCAACGCTGTTGCGATCCAGGAAGAATCGTGAAGAATAACGAACACATGTGCAAAGACATAACTGAGTCGACGATTTTGATGTGAACATTTATGGGCGTGATTACGCCGGACAATAATAATTTTTAATAAGGAGTGATCGATTTAAATAAGCGGTCATTCCGAAAAATGATGTATTTTGTGGATAACATGTTTAATTGTTTGAAATGATGTTGTTGTCTGAATATTGTGTAATGAAAAAAAAACGAATCTTGTGAATTAAGATTCCTTTTTTTCTTTCGGGTAGGTTTGGGAGGAGTTGTTACACTATAAGTGTATACGACCAATATCACGGTCGGGTAATTTTATAATTTCCCTTGATATGAAAATAACGAGAATATAATTAGTACCACGGGCAGAGCACGGAGAGGGTTATGACACGGTCCACTTTGGCTACCACGGGCTCACGTGAAGTTGACAAGTGGCCGGCCCTACTAAGCTCGGACTAATGAATGATAATTTCGAGTGGAAATACATCAATCTCACTCTAGCGGTCCCAATGCGGGCAGTAGCGAACTGGGAGCTGAGACTAATGAATAAATAATGGGTTACTGGTCAGCGAGAATCAGAGGACGCTGGCCACCATAATAGATGTGGGATAATTAGGAGAGACAGTAATAGGTCCCTGGTCAGCTAGGATCAGAGGACGCTGGCCACCATAATAGATGTGGAATAATTATGAGAGACAGTAATGGGTTCCTTTGATAGCGAGGATCAGAGGACGCCGACCACCATAATAGATGTGGAATAATTAAGGGAGACAGTAATGAGTTCCTTTGATAGCTAGGATCAGAGGACGCTGACCAGCATAATAGATGTGGAATAATTATGAGAGACAGTAATGGGTCCCTGGTCAGCTAGGATCAGAGGGCGCTATCCACCAGAGCAGATGGGGGGTAGATTATGGGCGGCAGTAATAGCTCCTTTGACAGATAGGGTCAGGGGATGCGGGCCACCATGATAGATGTGGAATAATATGGGTGACAGTAATAGCCCCTTTGACTGGTTGAGACAAAGGGGCGATGCCCTCGGCCAGAACGGGTATATATATTGGGGGTAAACACCAGAACGTGAGAGCTCACAACGAAGAAAACGAGATAGAGAGAGAGCTCGCACAATGACCAGAACGAGAGAGCTCACAACGAAGGGAACGAGATAGATAGAGAGTACACAACGAAGAGAGTGAGATAGATAGATAGAGGGAGCTGAGAAGCGAGAGACCGAGCTCCGGTATTTTCGCCATTTTAGTATGCCATGCTAGTAGGTTGGTTGTGCCCAACCTATTAGACCCACGATGACCAAGAAATAAAAGACTCTTCTGGAAACACTCTTGTCTGGCTGCGTCTTCCATCTACAACACCTTGCGTGTGGCTGCGGTAGTGTAACAGTAAGTGGTACTGTGAATAACACCACCTAGCTTTGGCGCATTTCCGTGTATTTGAATGTGTGTGTGTGTGTGTGTGTGTGTGTGTGTGTGTGTGTGTGTGTGTGTGTGTGTGTGTGTATGTGTGTATATGTGTGTGTGTGTGCGCGCGTGTGTGTGTATGTGTTTGTATGTGTGTGTGTGCGTGCGTGTGTGTGCGTGTGTGTGTGTGTGTGTGTGTGTGTGTGTGTGTGTGTGTGTGTGTGTGTGTGCAAGCAAGCAAGCACGTGCTTAACCCATTCAAGTCCCCCGCCCCCCATCAACAGACGGCGGCAACGCTATACAACGCTTTCGCAGGTATTGATGCTAGGCGACCTGAATGAGTTAACCCCCGTGTGCATGCAGGCCCCGCTCTGTGAGCAGCACCGAGTCCTGCATGCGCAAGCGTGTTAAAACATAAATACTTTGTACATGAAGACGCCCAGTATGTAAGTGTAAATAGATCAAAGGGACTCTGCCGACAATATAAATAACCATTCACATTTGTTTTACGTAAACGTGATATAATAAACGTGATAGTTGTCCGAAAAAAAGAAAAAGAATATTAAATCGCAGTATTTCAATATTTTCTTTTCTATTTTTTTTTTTTTAGTGATATTTAAAAATAGACCACAAACGTTCACTATAAAAGAAAAGGAACGCTTCTTTGGTACAGCATCAACTCGTTCCTGGAGCCCAGCATCAATAGCTGCGGAAGTGTGGTATAGCGTTGCCACTCTCATTCAAGGCGCTCCGCATCAACAGCTGCGACAGTGCCGTATAGCGTTGCCACTGGCAACGCTATACGTCACTTCCGCAGCTGTTCAAGCAGGGTGCCTTGAATGGTTTAGATTTTCACAGACTGTTTTGAATACCACATTCACGTATGTGCTGACCTTTGATTTTGGACTTTCCGGCGTCGAGCAGTACGTGTCCAAAATCACCGACCAACACACAAAGTTTCAGTTTCGGCCGGTGCATGAGGTTCCGCTTACCCCCGATGACTGCCAAACAACGATCAAGCTTGAAGTCACGTCTGAAAACAGCTTACGCTAGAACCATAGACAACACTCCGAACACTCCAAGCTGTATACATCCTCGTGAGGCCGGGGGAGGCTCATGAGTACCTACGCCGTTGGAGATGTTTGGAGTGTTGTCTATTTTTTTGTTTTCTTTTTTTTTTTTAACAGGAGAATCCGGTTATCCGCCATGACTTCGCTCTGGTTCGATGCTTGGAATCGTTGGTTGCAAACGGCACCTCACTATTGAACAGACGTCTGCAGGAGAATTTTCTTTTCGTTTATAGCAGAGTTAGTGCTATACCGACTAACCCCTTCACTGCGGGGAAGCGTGATAACGACCCAACTTCAAGAGGCATAGATCCTCATGAGCCACCGCAGTTGCGGCGGCTCATGAGGATATACGCCTCTTGCCGATGTATTTTTATATCCTAGTTCCTTGGACGGTTTTGGGCTGTTTGGTGTTGAATTAACAGTGATTTCAGAAACACAATCTGCGGTCAATGGCAATGAAGGGGTTAATGTTACCCACCCACCCACACCATCCATTTCACGCACTCCGCCCCAAACCCTAAACACTCAAACAAATAAAGAAAGGTAAAACAGCAGCCAAAAAAAAAAAAAATGAATGGCAAAGCTTTCGAAGCTCATGCGCAAGACTAATCCACATAATTAATCTGACCTTCGTGACCCTTTCACTGAAATGAGTTTGTGTTCAATTGTTCTTACATAACAGTAAAGGGTTGGCTTCTGCATCCACGAAATCAACGTTTTATCAAAATGTTTGTGTTGTTCACACTTTTGTCAATAAAAGTCGGGGAACAAACACGCTGATAATAAATAATATTCTACATAAAATAGACATTTTCGAACATTTTTTTAGGTCTATTTCCCGATCCTCTGTGACCTTGAACTTTGAGAGACGTAACTGAAATTGGTATGTTTAGAAAAATCCTGCCAAATGTAGCCTTGGGCCAGGCTTGAAGACATTGGCTTGAATAGTGTCCGAGAAATTGCCAACGTCAAAATTTATCTCGAACGACGGACGTCAGTCGACGGGCTGCGGACGGACAGACGTACGACACTGGTCCATTAACCCCTTACCTTCTACAGTAAGTATATAGCTATTTCTGAAATCTGTGTTCATTCAACAACCAACAGCCAAAAACGTCCAAGAAACATGGATACAAATTGGTCTCATAAAGAGGGATAGATCATCATGAGCCCCCGCAGTCGCGGGCGCTCATGAGGATCTATGTCTCTTGCAGTTGGATCCTGTTAACGTTTTCTCTATAGTCAATGGGATATAAATGGACTGACTTTTTGCTATGGCACTTGAGGAACCCCAAAATCAATCTACTGCTACTCTGATAATGATAAATTATTTAGCAAATACATGCGTGCCTGCCATTTCTGACATTCAGGCCGTCTTTTTTATCACTGTGTTGCGTTGCGGAAAACAACTTGAAATGACAGTTCACGAGTCGACCCAGGCAATAACATTTAAGGGTAGTGTCTAGTTGTCTCAACTATGGAATAGGCAACTTCTTCGACGTAATGGTTGATATATTTCGGTAGTGCGGGCGACCCGTCAGTCTATTTTGCTGCTAGATATCACAGAGAAGAACCCATCGGAGAAAGAAACAGGCTTAGAAAAAACAGTTACAACACGATTTGGTTTTAAGCGTCTTTTTTAAGCGTGTTTCTTTTTCCGTTGGGTTTTTCTCTGCATTTCACACACTTGGCAGTTACCTGTTTGGTCTGGATTGCTAGATGTCACAGATGCACAGATCGCCATCTAAGCACTGCGTAGCAACACAGAAAACAATAGAACCATGACAGCTCAAGGACAGACCCACGCGGAAAAGGCAAATCTACCCTAAAACTTCAAGGGTAGCGTCTAATTAAAGTCGGCCATTCAAAGGGTAACTTCGGCGTGCCGGTTGAAATCTTTCCTCAGAGATGAACAGTCTTCCAAGCACTGCGTATCGTTTGTCTGTTTTGGCGCTAGATCTCTCAGATGTGCAGATCGTCTAACAAGCAAAGCGTAGCGTCACCCTGTTTTGGTGCTAGATCTCTCAGATGTAGTCTTCCAGTTCCACACACGGCGTAGCGCCTGCGTATTATATTATGGCGCTAGATTCCTCATATATACCGTCTTCCAAACACGGCGTAGCGTCTGTCTATTTTGGCGCTAAATCTCTTAGATGTAGTTCCTCCAAGCACTGCGTGGCGTCAGGCTATTTTGGTGATAGATCTCTTAGATGTAGTCTTCCAAACACGGCGTAGCGTCTGCCTATTTTGGCGCTAAATCTCTCAGACGTAGTTCCTCCAAGCACTGCGCGGCGTCAGGCTATTTTGGTGATAGATCTCTCAAATGTAGTCTTCCAAACACGGCGTAGCGCCTGCGTATTATATTATGGCGCTAGATTCCTCATATATACCGTCTTCCAAACACGGCGTAGCGTCTGCCTATTTTGGCGCTAAATCTCTCAGACGTAGTTCCTCCAAGCTCTGCGCGGCGTCAGGCTATTTTGGTGATAGATCTCTCAAATGTAGTCTTCCAAACACGGCGTAGCGTCTGCCCATTTTGGCGCTAAATATCTCAGATGAAGTCTTTCAAGCATGGCGTAGAGTCCGCCCATTTTCGTACTAAATCTCACAGACGTGGTCCTTCAAAAACGGCGTAGCGTCTGCCCTATTTTGATGTTAGATCAAGTAATGCGTACCGTCTGCCTATTCTGGCGCAAGATTTCTCACATGAAGTCTTCCAAACAAGGCTTATTTCGGTGCTAAATCTCCCAGCACTGCGTGGCGTCAGCCAATTTTGGTGCTAGGTCTCTCAGATGTACAGATTGTCCTAAAAGCACTGCCTATTTCGGTGCCAGAAGCAAAAGATTCCCGGGCCTACGACGACCGTTGTCAGCCCGCGCACTGCCGTGCGCGGGCAGACAACGGCCGACGTAGGCCCGAGGACCATTGCTGGCTGTTTTGATGCTAGAAGCAGAGCGTTCCCACTCACTTCTTGATTACGCTTTCATCGTCACTAGACGCATGCGCGTCATGTGAAAATAGGGTTGCCTCACCAAATCCGCATAAAGTCTCAGACCTGTTGGGTGACACTGTTTGTTTGGTGAAACATTCTTCTCTTAAAGCGGGGTCGCTTAATGTTTCGGTGACAAATAGCGCTTCGCTGGAATCGTTTTCAAGTGGCACGGGTTCGTCCGTTTCACACTCAAAAAGTGGTTCACTTAAAAACAGAGTTTCGCTGGTTTCACGTGGACACACTGGTTCGCTGGTGAACAGCGCTGGTTCACTCGTGTAAACGGTTTCGCAGGTAGCCCCGTCTGCTGCTGGTGCTCGTTTCTGTGTTGGACGTTGTTTGGGGGTCATTGTCGCCCCAACGTTGTGTCGTGTTTCGTTTGCGGTCTTCTTTTCTGCATCAGGATTTTCAATGTGCGTGATTAAGAGTTTCGCTCTGCAAACGTCAGCATCGTTGCTGATAAGATCCGAACAAATAGTCAATTTATCAAACGTACAGGCGGATCGAACTTCCCTAGAGATTCCTGTTTTTACGTTGGTGATTGCTGATTTTTCGCAAGGGTCTTGACTCTCTTCGCCGCAGTTTTCTGTTACTTCGCCGCTGTTTTCTCTCACCTCGCCGCTGTGTCTGGTTACTTCGCCGTTGTATCCTGTTAATTTGTCGTTGTTTTCTGTTTCTTCACTGTTTCCCGTTACTTCGCCACTGTTCCCTGTTACCTCACCACTGTTTCCAGTTACTTCGCCAGTGTTTCCTGTTACCTCACCACTGTTTCCAGTTACTTCGCCACTGTTCCCTGTTACCTCACCACTGGTTCCGTTTACTTCCCCGGTCATTTCTGCTATTGTGCCCGTTTCTATTGCTTCACTGGAGACTACAATCCCTTCGTCGGCAGTTGTTACCGCTTTCCTGGTGAATTCTTTTCTTTCGCCAGATGAGCATGACGCACTGCCGGTCAGCTGTGTTATTTTACCGGTCAGCTCTGTCACTTCATCAGTGATTCTCTCCTCTTCGTTGGTGATGAATCCTGTTATTTTTCTAATGATTTCTCTGACTTCGGTGGTGAGACCTGCAACTTCGCTGGTAATTCCCGCAACTTTGCCGATCAGTTCTGTCACTTCACCGTTTTTTTCTCTCATCGTATCAGTGTTGCAAGTCACTTTGCCGTAACTCCCGGCTAGCTCGCTGACGAATCCTGTTGATTCTTGATCGATTTCCCTATTGACTCCCTTTTTTCTGTCTTTGAATCCCGACTTTTCGCAGGAAGGTTCGTTTGTGTCCGTAATAGTTTGGTTGCACTTTGTCGTTTCACCGGAAAGTTTTTTCTTGCCCTCAAAATTTTCGTTAAATTGTGCCAATTTGACGGCGAGTTCATATTTCTCTGCGTGTGTTTCGTCGAGTTCAGTAATTTCGTCTGAGAGTTCGCAGTGCGAAAAGGCCATCGGGCCGACCTCGGACGCCGTTGGCCCGCGCACGGCTGTGCGCGGGCCAACGGCGTCCGAGGTCGGCCCGATGGCCTTTTCTGCATTGGGTTCGTGTTTGCCTGAAATATCATCGTTCAGTTCCGTCATTTCGCCAGGGAGTTCTTTTATGGGGGCAAGCTTTCTTTTGAATCGCTTAATTTTGCTGGAAGGTTGCTTTCTGTCTGCAATAAATGTTGCAGATAGAAAACAACCCATCTCCCAAAAGTCCGGACTGAACGACTGTGCAAGTAGCTCTTTTCCGTAAGTATCTTTTTTGGCGCTGTTTACTTCGCACAGGGACACGCTTCTACAAGATGCATCATAAGATGTGACTTCTGCTTTAGTGCTACACTGGGGTTTTCTGGTCAACTGCTGTCCCACGAAGACTTTGCCCTTGGCTTTCAGGAAGCTTGCTTTGCTCGCTGCCGACTCATTCTTGAAAACACCGTGTAGGACAGACGGTGTTGGGGACACAGTCGCACCAGTGGTGTCTGTGGGTTCGCTGACAAATTCTGTTGCACTTGTTGTCGCGGCATATTCAGCCTGACTGTCGATAACCTGTGTGCGTTCTTCTTCGTTGGAGAAAACGTGAATGGTGTTGCCCGCAGAACTGTTTTCATTCAACAACTCCGCCTCTGCGGCCAAGGCTGACTGATCGTTGTGCGTGTTTAAAGAGTTGGTTGATCCGCTTTCCTGGAGCCCTTCGTTGGATGCTCCTTTTTCCATAGTGGTCTTCCCTGTGGAGGCGCTGAATCCTGCAGAAGGCAGTGACTCAGCAGTGAAGTTGTTCTCGTCTAGATCCGGATTTATGATCGTGTTGTCTATCGTCTCTGTGTCGTGTGAAAGCAATGCTTTGCCAGTGCTGTTGGTCTGAGCGAAATCTTCAGTTTTGCTGTCAATTTTGCTAATGTCAAAATTTAGCATTGAACTGTCTGATTCTGATTTTGTGCTGACATTTATACTGCTGACGACTACCGAGCCGTATCTAGATGGGCCTTCTTCTTTGATCTCGTCTCTCTCCGGCTCCTCCTTCGCCAGATGTTCGCCACTGACACTACAGACTTCGGTTGCACAGCTGACGGCAGTGTTGTCCTCGGCGACGGAGGCAGTTTCGTCGGCAATGTCGTTTTCAGCGTTAGCATGTATCTCGCTGCTGACGATTGTCTTCTCGGTGGTGACGCTGTCGTTACTGAGCACCGCTGTCCTGGGGTCAAACGCTGTTCCGGTGTACATTTCTCGCTCAATCGTCATCTCAACATTCACCTCCTTGTGCATGCTACCACTGGCACTGTTGTCAGTACCGATGGCTGCGTGCGCAAATGTTTTATCGTCAACTCCCGTGATCATGACGCCAACGGAATTGGCGTCATGATCATGGGAGTTGACGATACTTTCTCCACTGACGTCATTCTCTGTGACCGCAATGGCATCGGTATCTGTCTCGAACACTGCGTCCCCGTCGAGTCCCTTATCTATGGTCGTATCAGTTTTGCTGATCACGTCCCCGTCGAATCCCTTCTCTATGGTCGTGTCGGCTTTGCTGATCACGTCCCCGTCGATCGAGAAGAGGGTTTCACTGGTGAATCTGTTGAGAGCGTAGATCCCCGCTTCTAGGGCGGACATGGCTTTGCTGTCCTTGTCCTTGCCGAGGGCCGTGTCTAGGTTGAAGGTTGCCTCCGTTGTGTCGGTCACTTCCCTGGGGATGTCGATCTGCGCCTTCATCAACAGCAGCTCCTTTCTGTGGGAGAGGGGACGGTTGGGGCGCCTGGAGTTGATTACAGGCGGTTCCGCCACCGTGTCTGGACCTGTTAGAGTTAGAATACTGTTAGTGGCGCCGGCGAGGCTCGACTGCGCCACTAACACTATAACCCAGCCTGCAAGCCCATGAGTACCCCCATATAGCCACAGGCAAACCACTCAAATATATATAGCCACAGGCAAACCACTCAAATATATATAGCCACAGGCAAACCACTCAAATATATATAGCCACAGGCAAACCACTCAAATATATATAGCCACAGGCAAACCACTCAAATATATATAGCCACAGGCAAACCACTCAAAGCCCTCGTTGGACCCACCTCGATACTCATGGTCTTGCAGGCAGGGTAGTCTGTTTGTGCAATGCTTGCATCGTGTCTTTG
Source organism: Semisulcospira habei (assembly GCA_036245525.1). Taxonomy (NCBI): domain Eukaryota; kingdom Metazoa; phylum Mollusca; class Gastropoda; family Semisulcospiridae; genus Semisulcospira; species Semisulcospira habei. Next base: position 107,638,737 of record BTPG01000003.1, on the reverse strand, counting down.
TACATATACCTGTTGAACGCAAATGATCTCAAAACACCTCAAAGAAAAAAGAAGAAAAAAAAATGATCAGCAGACGTCACTCTATATTTTCAATATTTTCTCTGGTGCTGACAGCATTGGGTTAGCCAGTGCTCTCGGGTAATTTTGAACATGACCTATTTAGACCTGAAACAAGAAAGGCATGGCCCTTATAGCTCACCTAGATGACCGATCCACATATTTATGTGTGACCTATGTGACAATAAGCATAGGGCTGGCATCTGCATCAGCAAAATCTACATCTTCTCAAATTTTAAACATTTTTCACACATCTGTCAACCCTCGTGACCCTTGACCTTTGCGATGAGTCGACTAAATTAGTATGCATTAGTAGTCTTTTTATCAGCTAACTTTGTGCCAAATTTAATTGAAAAGTAAAAAAACATGTTGATAATAACTACAATTTTATGAAAACTTTGCATTTTATACACATTTGCCGACCTCTTGTGACCCCTTGACCTTTCCGAGGGATCATCCAAATTAGTATGCATAGGCAGGTGTTACCATCAGGCATATCTGTATAAAGTTTGGGTTTGAAGTTGTAACTAGTATTTGAGAAAAAACAAACACATCTTTGTCAAAATATGGCTATTTTGGACCCATTTCCTGATCTCTTGTGACCCATGACGTCCCTGAAGGGTCAACAAAATTATTATGCATAGAAGGGTCTTACCATCAGGTATCTTTGTACTAAGTTTGGGTTTGAAGTTGTGAATATAATTGTTTAAAAAATTCTAATTAATGGCTATTTGTTTTACCTAATTCCTGATCCCCTGTGACCTTGACCTTTGTAAAAGGCCACTAAAATTGGTATGTTTAGAAAGGTCTTGCCACAAAGTAACCTTGGGCCAAGTTTGACGACAATGGTTTATATAGTCTCCGAGAAAATGCCAACGTTAAAGTTTACCACGGACGACGGAAAACGGCGGATAGACGACAGACGACGGAAGACAGATGACGGACGACCACTGGCCCAGAACATACTTACTTTTGCTTCACATGTGAGCCAAAAATGGACCATGATCTAGCCCCACCGAATAACACTGACATGCATGTATATTTCTGTAAAATGCACCCTCTTTGTGCTGTGATGTCGTACATGCTGGTCTTGCAAGGTGTCTGATCCGTGCATAGCCTGTCATAGCTAAATCTTCAGTCATACAGGTCACTGAGGCCTGAACAGGGTATACATACTTCGACTTTTAAGTATAGGTAATCTTCATGATCTTCCGAGGGTAGTAGCTAAACCGTTTTTCTTTTTAAGACTACCAAATTGAAAAATGAATTAGAACCGAGTTTGGTGATCACTTTGTATCTACCGTAGACGGAGCATGCACAAGACGTTGTTGTCGTGCGGGGCAGAAATTCTGGCAAAAAAGTAACAAGACAAAAAATGACGTCACGTCTAGCTATGCAAACCTTGCAAGAGAACGTCGTTTTGGTGCCAACTCCGTGGTGTGTGTGTGTGTGTGTGTGTGTGTGTGTGTGTGTGTGTGTGTGTGTGTGTGTGTGTGTGTGTGTGTGTGTGAGTGTGTGTGTGTGTGTGTGTGCGCGCGCGCGCGTGTGCGTGTGTGTGTGTGTGTGTGTGTGTGTGTGTGTGTGTGTGTGTGTGTGTGTGTGTGTGTGTGTGTGTGTGTGTGTGTGTGACAGCGACTAGAGCCCGCGTTTGAGAGAGGCCCAGCTTGACATTTTAAGATATTATCTCTAAAAGAATTATTTCGAGACCTTTGCTTTTGATTTTATTTATTAAGATGCTCACTGGCGAGAAAATGGCGGTTTCACCAAACCATTTGATCCACACTGGAGTCAGTAATTTTTTCTTATTTTTACTATAATATATTGTGCGTATAGATAGATAAAAGGGAGATATTGAATGTGTTGTTAAGCAGCATTGTACCCCTAGAACGCTTTGAGTGATATTTAAATATTCAGCATCAGCAAAGCCAGCCAAGCCCTGGGTCGCCTGCGCACTCGTGTGTTGAATAACAACAACGTCAAGCTTTCCACCAAGATCAAAGTCTACACGGCAATAGTTCTCCCCAGCCTCCTCTTCGGCTGTGAGTCATGGACGCTGTACAGAAAGCACCTCAAGCAGCTTGAACATTTTCACATGAGATCCCTGTACTCACTCATGGGCATCAAATGGCAAGACAAGGTGACAAACCTGGAAGTCCTGGACAATGCTGGCTTAGTGAGTGTTGAAGTCTTGATCTTAAAGACACAACTCCGCTGGACAGGTCATGTCATACGCATGGATGATTCTCGCATGCCACGCCAACTCCTGTATGGTGCACTCTCAAAAGGCCACAGGAAGCAAGGAAGGCCAAAGAAACGCTTCAAAGACTGCATAAGAGACAGCCTCAAGTACTGCGTCTTCCCGGTAAACGAACTGAAGCACAAGCACAAGACAGGTCCGGCTCCCGTGCCGCCACCAGGAAAGCCTGCACGCTCTATGAACACAATCGGCGCGAACGGATCACCAGTGCCAGAGCTCGCAGAAAGACAGCGTCGACTCTCCCCACAGCTACGTTCCAGTGCCCCCATTGCCCTCGCAGGTGTGGCTCCAGGATTGGCTTGGCCAGCCACACCCCCACCCACAAATAGAAGTCATGCACAATGACGACATCATCGTTTTCGATGGTCTACCCGTCTTTATTTGTGTGCGCCGACGTGTGTGTTGATCAGAGGTTGGCTTAGAGAGGAGGAAAATGGATCAGCATTATAAGCCTAAAAATATGAACAACTCTGAATGTTTCTAAAAGACAAACGCATCTGAGCTCCAAACAATACGGTAGACTTTGGGATGAAATCCTCGTCTTGTTGTTTTGTTTGTGCTGTCACGAAATTTGTTCTGTTGAAAAGTTATTTGCAGCAACAAAAAGAAAGAAGGAGAAATAGGCTCAAACGTGCTGTATTAACACACCGTCTCTGTGTCCATCAAACCCGCCCGTTAGGGCCGTCCATCATCATCGCCTCGGTGCCACTGATGTTAACCCTTTTACCCCCGAGACCCTGCATCAGGAGATGGGTTGATTCTGATAATTCAAGGGTAGTGCCAGATGAGCTTGGCGCCTTCAGGCGCCAAGCTCATCTGGCACTACCCTTGAATTATCAGGATCAATCCATCTCCTACTCCTGGTACATAGTCATAAGTGAACACCTCCAAAATTTGAGAAATGGGACCTTGGGGCTGAAAGGGGATAAACGCCGAACTAACATCATCTTGGTGGTGTATATATCCAATGTTCAGGCATTCAACCCCCCCCCCCCCCCCCCCCCCATTGCGCTACCTATGCATCACACTCTGTCCCCGCCTCATACGCCTACACGTCTCATCCATACACCCCCTCCTCCACACACACCTCCCTCAACACGCCACTAGCCTCTTACTCCCTTGGCGCCACCTCACTCACCTGTTTGCATCCTCCGGCCCAGGTAGACGGCAGCGCTGATGACGACAGCGATGGCCACAGCCCCAGCGAAGACTCCGCCCACCATCACTAAGGTCTCGTTGCTGCTGTGCCGCGGACCCAGCATGGCCACCCCAAGTTCGTCGGTCAGTTTGCCCTTGCTAGCGTTTAATCATATAAGGGGCGGATCTGGGGGTGGGGGTGGGGTGGGATTCCGCCCCTCCTCCTCCGCCCCGCCCCCCCCCCCCCCAAGACCTAAAATTCTTTAAAGTGCTATAACAAAGTGTTTGACACCCCCTCCACTCCTCGCTGTTGTTGGATGATATTTTGGAGAATGGTGAGATTCTTAACACGCACGCCCTCCCCCTCTCCCCCACCCTGGTTTTCGATTTTTCGGCCCCTGGAAGCAAGGTATAGCGTCGTGGAGGCCTTTTGTATCAGGTTGAAGGTGCCAAACAGAAAGTTGGACCCCCCCACCCCCCCACCCGCTTGTGGTAACTGATCCGCCCCTGAATATTATACAATAGAACCCGCTTTAACCCTCTAGTTGTCGGTAGCGGTTTTAGTCGCAATGATTCCTACAGAAATCATCGCGACTAAAACCGCCACCGCCACCCAAATTGTTAAGCGATCACTTTTGGAGGGTCAGCAAAAAGGCCACAAAAGACAGCCGCTCTCGCAAGAAAGTCTTGAAGGGCAAAGAAAGTGCCACCACTTGTCATGAAAGACCATCATTTAGGGGACTACAGCCACAGTCTCATCTACAGCCACCTAAATGATGGTCTTTAATGGCGGGTGGTCTCTCATTAGATTGATCGCTCAAAACAGGTTTCGCTGTACCAAGTCACATGACACAAGTCCAGTCCACTTTCGTCCAGCATAGCCAGGTCTAGTCAATTTAATCCCTCTAATAATAATAATAATTACGGTATTTATAATGCGCTTATCTTATATAATTATAACTCTAAGCGCTCACTCACAACTCGCGCACGCTTTAGACAACGACTCACGTTCCACAAATAGTGCAATACATTACGACAGAGAGCTTAGGGTGGGGAGTGTAATGGTATAGTGCTAGAACTGTTGAAAGAGGTGAGTTTTGAGGGCGGAATGGAAGGAGGAGAGAGAGTGTTTCTGACGGAGAGAGAGTGGGAGAGTGTTCCAGGTGGCTGGACCGTATACTGAGAAGGAGCGGGGGCCGAAAGTGCTGAGTTTGGTGCGGGGGATGTGGAGGCGGAGAGAGTCGGAGGCGGAGCGGAGGGAGCGGTGAGGAGTGTAGAGGTGAAGTAAGTTTGAGAGATAGTCGGGAGCGCAGTTGTTCAGTGATTTGTAGCAGAGAGACATAATCTTGTATTGGATGCGTTGGGGGATGGGGAGCCAGTGAAGGAGTTTGAGCAGGGGAGTGATGTGGTCGGCTTTTGTCTTTCTGAGAACGAGGCGGGCAGCATTGTTCTGGACGCGCTGGAGAGTGAAAGTGGTGGAGTGACGGAGGCCGGAAAGGAGAGAGTTGCAGTAGTCGATGCGGGATAGGATGAGAGAGACAGCAAGTTTGGTGGCAGCTTCGGTAGTGAGGTATTTTCTGATCTGACTGAAGCGGCGGAGGTGGAAGTAGCATGCCTGGGCCGTGGCGGAGACAGGTAATGGACGCAAACTGTGTTTCTAAAATCTGTGCGTACTCAACGCCCAAGAACCCCAGGGGTACAAGGGTCTTGGACCCAAAGTGGCGTCAGCAAGAGGCATAGATCCTCATGAGCAACCGCACCTGCGGGGGCTCGTGAGGAACTATGCCTCTTGCCGATGGATTGACATCACGTTTTCTCGGCAGGGAAGGGGTTAAACCGAGCACAATCAAATTCAACCAGCCTGCGTCCTCGCAGAATACATTATTTTCGCTCTTATTGATAAAGAAAATAATATATGCGCTCGAAAAAGCACTGATACAATAAAACTGGCTGTAATTTAAGCGTGTTCTACGGAAACTGCTTTGTTTATATAACAAAGTTTAAATAACAGAATAACAGTCCCCTGGCTGGTGCATGCCAAGTTCACCAGAAAAAAAGGGAGAAGATCATCTTCAGAGCCCAAACGGCCTCATTCAGAGAGGGCTAAATCCACTCGCCTATCGCGAGTAAATTTCTTGTCGGGCGAGGCAAAGTGTTGTAATCGAGGGATACGTGATAAACATATTTTAAACGGAGGAAGAGAATACTGAATGCGTGGGTGGGGGGCGGTATGTCCGGTGGTAGCCGAAGTACTGTGTATAACTAAGAGGGGAAATGTCCGACTATGTTGAGAGATGGAGATTGAGCGAGAGATAGAGGGTGGGAAAGGCTGGAAGGAGTGAGGATACGTAGGCGAGGATAAAAGATTGGGTGGGAGGAGTGGGAGAAGGGGAGGTAGATGCGTGGGCGGTACAGGGGTGACTAAATTGAAAATATAATTGAGCTCCCACCCTTTGGGTGTCGGTAGCGGTTTTTGTCGCGATGATTCATGTAGGAATCATCGCGACAAAAACCGCTACGACACGCAAAGGATTAACTTGAATGGTAGTCCGAATGGCGTCTGGAGTCCTACAACATTTGGTCTTCCCCGCCACATACACCCTACCATATCATCTCTCAGTAGTGAGATGAAAATCTCCCTTTTTACAAAACTGCTCTTTTGCCTGTACAGGCGGCGACCTCTACACGCACACACACAGGCACGCACATACAAATACATACCTGGTAGAATTAACTTCTGCGTTGTGATTCCTGGTTGTTTCATTTTCCGGAACAGAGATAAGTGTAATGTTGAACAGCCTTGATGCTCTTTTGGCTCTGCCAGACGCCGAATTGAATTCTGAAACACACAGATGACAGCAATGAGAGGAGAGAGAGAAATGAAATGAAATGAAACTTTATTTCTCAATGATAAATGATTAGGTACATAGACCTGTTTTCAATTATGTCGTTGCACACACACACGCACACACACACACACACACACACACACACACACACACACACACACACACACACACACACGGCACACACACACACACACTAACACAAACATACACATAAATATCACACGCACGTGCATACTCACGCACGCAAGCACTCACACACACACACACACACACACACACACACACACACACACACACACACACACACACACACACACACACATACACACACACAAACACACACAATGCCTGGGAAAAAAGAAGAATAAAAGTAGTTAACCCCATCCAAGTCTCCAGTGCAGATCCGGGTGGGGAAAGTACAAAGTAATAATATATTTACAAGAAAAAATGTGTAAACTGAAATCAATGTTTGCATGTATACATGTGCATCGGGCATTTACAAGAAATTACATGGGAAAAAAATGGTAAAAAAAAAAAATACACTGATATAGCTGGGGTGGGGTGGGGTGGGGTGCGGATGGGGGGGTGGGTGGGTGGGGGTCAAATAGACGCTTACAAGAATAGCTTCAACAAGTCTACGCTATGTACGTATTGAAGATTTACTACACCAACTTCAGAAACGAAAAGACATAGTCACGTGAGAAACGAAAAGCTATAGTCACGTGGTTTACTCTTAACAGCATTTCGAGGTATTCCGGAGATACTTCAGCAGCTGGATTTTAAAATTCTAACCGATGGCGCTGCTCTAATATCTGCCTAATTGGAATTCCATAATTTGGCCCCAGAACAGGACAAAGATGACTTGTAAATATCTAAGCGGGGCATTGGTCCTAGCATTGGTACTATTGTTTCCTGGTGTTCGGCTGGACCTATGGGCAAAGCGGAATAAATTTGTGGGATAAGTAGGAGATTCCGAGAGGGTGATTTTGCGCATGAATACCAGTTTATTATAAATAAAAAGTTCGTGAAGAGGTAAAACAGCTAGCAACTTGAATTTGTCATCTGAACTAATGCTTTTTGTGGATCTGTCAACAATTAGTTTAAAGACCCTTCTGTGGAGCGAGTTGAGTCGTTTAAAGTTATCATCACTACTCCCGTCCCAGATAGTAAAGGCATAATCGAAATGTGGCTGAATATGAGCACAACATACATTTTTCTGGTGGATTCGTCAGTGAAAAATCTCAGTTTAGAAAGTAGGTATAAAATTATAGATATTGTTTGACAAACATTTGCAATATGATTCTGCCAGCACAGCTTGTCGAATATGGTGATTCCGAGCACGCGCTGCTCCCTGACTTGCTCAACAGACTGGCCATTAAGTGCGAGTTTTAATGGAGGAGGGTTCAGCTGGTGTTTGTGTCTTGTGGTAATCAGCATACATTTAGTTTCGGAATGATTCGGTACCATGGAATTTGCACGACATGGGTTTTTTTCGTCTAATTTTGTAGGGGAGTAAGTTTAGAGGGGTGTCAGGATTCAGTTAGTCACCGGGTGACGATAGCCTAGGTGTGTAGTATTTGGACTGTACACGAGTTTTTGTGCCGTGTTTGTTCGGAGGTAGGCGTGAAGCCACGTGGCCGCCCAGTCTGAACGCCATCGGGTGGTTAGTGTTTCACGTGTCTCCACATCACGTGATGAAGTGAGCGATTTTTCGCCAACCTTATGTTATCCAAATTTTAACCAGTCGCTTTTCCAACTGTGAACGAGTCAGTCGCTTTACCAGCAAGTCTCCGAGTGTGGTTTTTCAGGCGTGGTTCGCCATTTGCTGGAAGCCACAAGCAGCTGTGTCGGTCTGGTTGTACCGGCCCTGCGATACGGTTCGGGTCGTCCCCGGAGCCGTTGTCCGAGGAAGGAGAGAGAAGAGAAGAGATGCGACGACTTTACCCCTGGCTTGTCTTGTCTTGTTTGTCTTCGTCCTAGCCGGGGCGTCTTCACGGATGACATGCATCCTATTTCCGACGGGTTCCTATCCTAACCCAGTGGTGTACCGAGAGTGGAGGCTGGCGTTGTCACTCCGCCTTGTAGGCTACGACGCCGAACCTGAGCGCCTTTGCGGCGCACCTCGTTTAGTCAGGTCGGGTCGTCCCGTTTAAATATTCATAGCTTGCTTAAGCGAAGTTTTGTTCACGTATAATCTTGTAAAAAAAAAACGTCATACATTGTGAGATTTGTTTCATCTCCTTGTAGCGACTGTATTGTGAGAGGAGCTTTGTCACAGTGACATTTTGAGATTTTGTATTATTTAACTGTGTTACGGAAGACCTTATCGCGGAAGCAAGAGCGTCGAGTTGAGCTGCGCTTAACGGTTGTGCTTCCGGCGAGAAGGTCCAGTGACGTGAAATATATTTATTTAACTTTCAGTTATACTAAGGACATTTGCTCTATTTGCATATGTGATATTGTTTAGTCTCCATTTTCATTATGCGATATTGTTTAGTCTGCAGTTGCATATGCGATATTGTTTAGTCTCCAGTATATTGGTTATTCTGAAACGTTGCCAGTAAAAGGAGCCTTGTGTATTCTGAGACGTGCTAGTTAAAAGAGCCTTGTGCTGTTAATGTCTAGTTTGCTAGAGCGTTAGCTTAATTCGAACTTGTCGTTCGTGCTCCCGCTGAGGAAGTGTAGTAGCTTTTGAACAATATTCCATTTTCTTGATCTTCGCTTGTTCTAGTAGGCGCATTTGGTTCATGTAGTTGACATTGTACTATTTGCCATACTATATTACTTAAGGAGCCACATGCTGTGAGGGACTCTGCGCGGAAGCAAAGGCGCTGGTTTAACTGACGTTAGCGCCTGACGCTTGTGCTTCCGTTGGGGTCCAGTGGCTTTTGATCTAAACTTTTCAGTTTGAGTTTTCGTTGTATGAAGGATAGTAGTTTTATTATATATTGTTCGTTTGTATTTTATTCGAGATATTTTGTTTATCATATATTAGTTTGATCAACCTTTTGCATTAGGAATAATTAGTTTATTTATCTGTTATTTTGTATTGTGAATTAAGGGTATTTGGTTTGGGGAGTTTGGGCGTATGTATGTGTGAATGTGACGGGTGAGCGTGTGGTTAGGATTGAGTGTGAACAGTTGGTTGTTGTTAGGGTTATATTTAATAAATGTCGTCGTCATTGTTCCTCTGGTGTTTGTGTTAGGTTTGTGTTAGTGTGGGTTGGGTGTGTCTCGAGCGGTAGCGCTCATAGTTCGCACCTCGGAAGCGGGGTCGTGACAAAATTATTTTGACACCACTGTGAAACATCATTCAAACTACTCTGAAGAGATCTGGTTATACAATATATATCTGATGACGAAACGTCAAGAGTTCCGTCGTCTGCAAAGAGACTGCAGGTTACAGTGGCATCGGATATATGTAGTGGAAGATCGTTGATACAGACAGAAAACAAAAATGGACCAAGGATAGATCTTTGCGGTACTCCTTGCGCTATTATCCCATCGCGTGCGTCTGTCCCATTCACATGGACATAATATTGTGTGCGATCGTGCAGGTATGACGTAAGGAATGCAAGGACGCCAGCACTTAACTGAGAGGCAGCAAGCTTCTAAATTAAACTCTCATGATTAACGAGGTCAAAAACTTTCGAGAGGTCCAACAAGACAGCCCCAGTCATGTGACCGCTATTCATCGCGGTCAGCTATCTATCAACTAAATGTGATAGTGCTGTGTGACAAGCGTGCTTTTACCGAAAGCCCGATTGCAGTGAATAAACGAGTTTGTGTTTTTCGCGATAATGCTGCAAATGCGTATGGATGTGCCTTTCAATCGGTTTAGACAAAGTTGCTAGTAGGGAAATAGGTCTAAACTTGTTTGGGTCAGTGAGATCTTTTGTTTTAGGTAATGGTATCACCTTTGCTGTCTTTAAGCTGGAAGGAAATTTGCCTTGCTGTATGCAGATGTTGTAAACGTACGTTAACGAATCTATGATATACGGCAGAGCCAATTTGAGAACATTGCTGCTAATACCATCATGGCCAGACGCACGTTTATTTTTTAATGCCCTGATGGATTTTCCCACTTCATGAACCGTTAATAATGGAATATGAAATGATGTATCGGGAGTCAACCTTTCATTACAGAACCTTTTCAATTGTTATGACACCACAGATGGCTGTTCGGGAGATGTGGTCTGGAGTGCTGTACTCGGCTCTGTTACGTCGAGGTGTTAAACTCATACTTCTTGGACCCGCTCTGTTACGTGGTTGAGTCGTAGTCGTAGTATGATAAACACACCAGACGCACGCACGTAAGGTTCTTTTAAATAAACTTCATTCAGCTGCAACCCGTCACATGTGGCTTAAGGATGTAGACAATACTGGTGGAGTAACAGTTCCAACAATATTTTAATTCAGCGATGCGATCTCCACATATACATTTCCAAATGCGCCAACACTGATATAATGTCTCTTCTGCAAATGTCCACACTGGCGACACAAAGTTTCTCATACAACGTACACCACGTTTCGCTGCGTCTCTCACAATGTACACCCTATACGGGCCACGTACCTACGATACCTACGATAAACTGTGTGTCTCTACAACTGACAATGCAAGACAATGTACGAACGTGCTTCCCCAGCACCAATCTTTTATAGTACCACCAATTTCTAGGATAATCCAAGAAGATCATACAACGCAACCAATAAGAACGAAACACGTAACTGAAACTCATAAATATTAATAAAGACAAATTTTTCTGGAATAAACTAAAATAGTCTACAAAAATTCGGCTGCTCATTTCACCCCCAAATCCCAGTGTGTAAAGATATCACACAAAAATATGGCAAACCGTTTACGACTTTTCATAATACCCACTGACCGGCTGCTAAATTCACGCGCACAGTAAACAACTATCACTAAAATTACTACAGTGTAGCAAACTGTTGCTTACACTTCGACGTCACATGTAAGGTTACTCGACAGTGCGATTTTGCTCGAACATTTTGGTTTATTCTCAGCGAAACTACGCAAAACCAAAAATCAACCGCTATTCTCCGTGCGACTTTTCTAGAAGCTTCCGGACTAAACTAAGCGTATCACAACAAAGCCAAAACAGCTATCTGCGCGAATCGATAGAGAATCCTTCTGAAAAAGTACGTGAATCATAATCACGACAGCTCAAATAAACATCGGATCGTTTCCTACGATCAACACATGCATGCTTTCACAGGACAACACAACCACAATCGTAACACGCTCCCACATACAAAAAAAATCAAATATCTTAAATTGCTGGCATTAAAAAAACAATTTGAATTTAATCGGTGTGTATTAATGTACAAGATTCTACACGAGAGTGCCCCACTGCATTTGCGAACTCTTTTTGAAGATAATCATAGACAGAACACGAGAAACAGGTCGCTCCACCTACCAAGAACAAGACTAGATATATATAAAATTAGCCTGGCCTTTTCAGGCGCAAAAGCATGGAATAATTTACCCCAGCATCTTAAGTCTATTTCTAAATTTAGTATTTTTAAAGATTGCCTTTATCGCTTTTTACTTCTAAACTAATACCACGATTCAATTCTCCTCTATTGACCCTAAACTCTCAGAGACGTGTTCTAATTACAAGATGACCTTCAGCTTATGTCGCTGTTATTATGTTTGTTTGTTTTTTTCGCATTTGATGCTTTTCGTACACTTGAATGTTCTTGACACTATGTATATACTTTTTTAAATAATTTTTTTACTGTGTCGCTCGATGTATTTATGTGTGTATATTAGCAGGACAGTTTGTAAGAGAGGCATTCGAATGCCTACAACTTTATCCTGAATAAAAAGGTTTCATTATTATCATCATCATCATCATCATCATCATCATCATCTCTCTCTCTCTCTCTCTCTCTCTCTCTCTCTCTCTCTCTCTCTCTCTCTCTCTCTCTCTCTCTCTCTCTCTCTCTCTCTCTCTCTCTGCCGGCGTACGTGTGTGTGTGTGTGTGTGTGTGTGTGTGTGTGTGTGTGTGTGTGTGTGTGTAATAATAATAATAATAATAATAATAAATTTATTTCAGTTTTTGCAGGCCATCAGGCCCATATGAACACAAAATACAATTTACAACCAGAAAATACAGGAAGGTGGTTGTAAAGAACACAATCACATAGCATTACATCAGCGCACATAAATAAACAAAAACAAAAAAATTCAAAGCAAATCCCTCTAATTCCTTAATTTAAGGCACCCTGAAATATACATAGCAACTTTAAAGACCAGTTTATCATGTAGGTTTCCACACAGCAGCTGAACTTTGAGATCGGATGGGAATCTGTAGTAAAACAGTGGAATGTACTTTTTACGTAAAGGGGAATATTTTGGACACTCGAAAAGAAAATGACACAAATCTTCAGCCTTATGCCAATCACATGAATTACATTCTGGATTAGTGATGGGTTTTCCAAATCTGGATACTCCGTTTAAAGGTAAACGGTTACATCTAAGTAAACAAATTGCCCGCCTGAGTTCACAAGAAGTCAGCTGCCCTATGTAACTTGCTCTAAGTATTTCTGGGTGGTAATGGCAGTATTCTGTGTTTGATGTAAGGGATGCATGCCAGTCCTGTCGGAAACAATCCATCAGCCGATCTTTGAATATCTGAATGAACAGAGGAGTGTTTCCAACTGACTGCATTTCCCATACATACCCAAACCCGTGCATACACAACAGAGTCTTTATTTGCGTAGCCCAGTTCGATCTACCTGAGGCATCATGCATACATAACATCGTGTAACACTGTCTTGGGTATCTGTTTTCTGACATGGTAAGAAGTCTGCACCAATACTTCACCATTCGAACATAGGCATCAATATACATAGGAAATCTTCCACACTCACCCAGCGCAATATTGTTTTTTACATCTCTTCCAACACCAAGGACCATTTTACAAACCTTTATATGAACCTGCTCAATTACATCATGCCTCTGGAAACCCCAAACCTCTGACCCATATAGCACAATGGGCTTAATCTTGACATCAAAAATGTGAAAAACAGTGTCAGCTGGCAAGTTTTGTAATTTGAAGTATAGTCTTTTGATGCCTGCAACTGCTCTCCTGGCTTTTCCAGCTAAGTTTTCTACACATCTAGCCCAGTTCAGAGTAGAGGAAAATATCACACCAAGGTAAGTATAACTGGACTCGACTTGAATCTGCTTGTCAGCATAAAACCATTTTTCACAATTTTTCACAAAACCTCCATTTTTGAAGACTACCACTTTTGTCTTGTCCATGTTCACAGTGAGACCCCATTTTTTACAGTATTTTTCTAAACAATTAATTTTCTTTTGGAGATCTGCTACAGAGTCAGAGACAATGGCTATATCATCAGCATACATAAGAAGGAAAATACCCAGTGGGTCCGCAAAAATATCAATGCCACGTGCACCGCACGATGATATTTCTGTCTCAAATTCTGAAAGAAAGATAGAAAACAGCAGTGGGCTCAACACACAACCTTGTCGCACCCCTGACATGCAATCAAAGTAGTCGGTAACTTTGGTTCCAACCCTTACAGCAGCTTTTACATGTTTGTACATACTCTCCAGTGTCTGAAGCAACTTACCATGAACTCCTTTACGTAACAAGAGATACAACAGTTTTGTCCTGTGCACACTGTCGTAAGCTTTAGAAAAGTCTACGTACATGGTGTAAAAACGGCCACCCTGCTTGCTAAGATACTTTTGCACTAGTGCCTGTAAACAAAAAATGTTGTCTATAGTACTGTACCCTTTACGGAAGCCAGCTTGAGCCTCAGGAATACAATCATTCTCTTCACAAAAACGAATCAACCTGTTGTTAATGACAAAACTGTACAACTTACTGATAACGTTCAAAAGAGAAATTCCTCTGTAGTTGTCAACATTTCTAGGGTTACCCTTTTTGTGTAGTGGAAATATCACAGCCATGGTCCAGCTTTCAGGGTATTCCGCACTTTGAAACACACGATTGAACAAAGGATGCAGAAATTTCACAAGGATCTCACCTGCATGATGAAAAAGGTCAGTGGGCAAGCCATCAGGGCCTGATGCTTTCCCTTTCTTCATGCTATTAATAGCACTGCGAATTTCATCCTGCGTGATTTCCTCGTCAAATTTTGCATTGTGACAACCATCACAATCATTAGATAATATATGGTCATTCAAAACACCCTCGGCCTGTCTGCTGAAACCTGAATCATCAACATTCTGATCCACATTTAGCAAATTACGAAAATAATCATACCACACGCGTGGTGAAATAACATCAGAACACAACTTCTTAACGCCAGTCAGAGACTTTATTTTTTGCCAAAATGTTCTTGAATTTGCATCGTTACATGCATCATTGAGCTCATTCAAAACCCGTGCGTTGTACTCTACTTGTTTTGTTTTACACAACTTCTTAAATTCTTTCTTCATGTCAAGATACTTCCCTAAGTCGTCATGTGTGTTTGTGTGTCTGAACTGCTTCAACTGTATGTACTTGTTTTGTTTTGCTAACTCGCAGTCCGAGTCCCACCACGGCGGCTGTGCACGGGATTCACCACCCACCTTCTTACCTGACCTCATTTTGTCAGCCGCCTTCTGAATGAATGCTACAAAACAGGCCGACCCTTCTTCTACACTCGAGTCAAGCGCTGACGAAAAGTGTTGAAATTGAGTCTCCTGATTATCTTCAATGTATGCCCAAAAGGACTCAGCGTAGTTTTCTTTCCAAACAAATTTAACCCCTTCCTCTAGTATTATATCATCATTTAAATCATCATCATCATCACATGAATAAACAGACTGAATAGAAGTAAACGTGGTTACAATGGGGAAATGGTCTGACTCGCACCTGTCTGCAACAAACATATCGGTCACTAGGTCAAACACGGATTGAGAGCAAATACAGTAGTCCACCACACTTTTGCCTCTGTTGGCCACGCACGTAATTTCTCCCTCACTGTCACCTTTCGTTCTGCCATTGACAATAAACAAACAGTACTCTTGACATAGTTCTATCAGTTTCCGACCAAAACTGTTTACGCCAATATCTTTTGACCTCCGTGGGCGTTGTGGTACATCCTCTAGCAGATCTGTTAATTCCTGTAAAGGCTGCACGTGTGTATTATCATCAATAAAATCAGTATCAGACAGACCGGCGGTGCGGGCGTTAAAATCGCCACATAATAGCCAAGGCAGCTCAGGATGAGCACGTAACACTTGAGCCATGTAGTTTTCTAACACTTCAAAACCATCAACGTTATCTTCACCATATACAACAGAACGCTCTGGAGCCACATACACAAATGCTGCCAGAACATCAGATGCAGAGTTCAAAACAGACTTACCGATCTTTAGAAACACAATATCCTCAGCTGCCTGCATTAAACGCAACACATGACAGGCTATAGATTTATGTACACACACGGCCACGCCCCCTTTCAACTTTTGTGTACGTGGTGAAAAAAACACCTGATACTCTGGAAAGGTATCCTCTATAACATTTTGCTTACATGACCAGATCTCTGAAAATGCAAAAATTTGACACTTTTCACAGAACTGCCTAAAAGAAACACTTTTCAGCTTATTTACAAGACCTTGGATATTCCATGCCATGATGCGAAACACAGAGCTACCACTTTCACCACTACCACTTTCATCATCACCGTGTGCTGGTGTGGGTTTGAGTGTGGGGACTTGAGTGTGTGTGTGTGCAGGTAAGTCGTCCTTTGAAGACACATGGTGAGGGCCCTGGGGGTCTGAATGAGGGACGGGCTGTCTTCTCCTGGTTGCTGGGTCAACATGCCGGCCTGCCCCTCATTTCTGCCCCCTGCGCTCCACTGGCCTCTGGGTAGCAGCGTCGTATGCGTGGGTCTTTCCCTCAACAACGAGGGAGTCGAAGCGGAGGAAGGCCTTCTTCCCCGCCTGCTTGGCCTCCTTGAGGAAGGGTAGCAGCTTGCGGCGCACGTCCCTCACCCGAGGGGTGAAGTCCTCAGAGATGTAGACCCGTGTGTGTGTGTGTGTGTGTGTGTGTGTGTGTGTGTGTGTGTGTGTGTGTGTTTTCGTGTAGTTTGTAGCAAGGTTAAGAACGAAAAAAGGTCTGTCAACCTATTCTTTCATCCTTGAACAATAAAGTTTCATTTCATTGCATTTCATTTCAATAAAGTTTCATTTCTCACGCACGCACGCACGCACATACAGAGGTACCCGTAAGAAATATATACACATGTCATAATCACCGTGCGGGATCCCTGCCCATACAATCCCAGATAGAGAGAGATGATGATGATGAAACGTTTTTATTCAGTATAAAAAGTTTTAGGCATAGAATTGCCTGTCTTCCAAACTGTCCTGCTAATCTACACATATAAAAATACATCAGACGATACAGCAAAAAGATAAAACATATATAAGTAAAAAGACCCATCCCCCCCCCCCCCCAACCCGGGAAAAAAAATAAAAATAAAAATAAAATAAAATAAACCAATATATATATATATATATATATATATATATATATATATATATATATATATATATATATATATATATATATATATATATATATATATATATATATATATATATATATATATATATATATATATATATATATATATATATATATATACATATAGTTCGACTGTCTGCATTAACATGTCAGGTTTATGCCAGTGTGTGTGTATATATATATATATATATATATATATATATATATATATATATATATATATATATATATATATATATATATATATATATATATATATATATATATATATATACACACACACACTGGCATGAACCTGACATGTTAATGCAGACAGTCGAACTATTACATAACCTGCAGCAATCTGCTGTGCTGGAGCAACATACTAAACAGAAAGATACAACATTCACAACCACAACAGATATTTATGGACGCGAGCTCTGAAGACAGATAACTTTGAAATAGACTTTAAATGAGAGGGCAAGTTATTCCATGATTTAGCACCGGAAAATGATATGCTAGATTTGAAGAAGTCGATTCTCGGTTTTGGGAGATGGAGTAAGCTGTTCCTCGTGTTCTCTCTATTCGTGTGGGTAAACAGCTTACAGAGAAAGGGAGGGGCGGCATCATTTAGATTTTTTTTGCACAAGTAAGCATCTACTAAGTTCCAATTGTTTACAAAGTGGTAGGATATTAAGGGCCTTCAGTCTTTCATCAGTAGGGGACGAACCAGGAAGAGTAAGCTTAATACCATGCCGGTAAAGGGAATTAATATTTTTCAAATGAATGTCTCCACAGCCGTCCCAGATATTGGAAGCATAATTACAATGTGTCTTGGTGTGTGCGTTAAAGAATAGATTTCGAGCATCAATGTCAACTATACGACTTAATTTAGATACTAGAAAGAGATTCTTCGAAATAGTTTTACAGGCAGTTTCTATGTGAGGCTCCCAGCTGAGCTGTTCGTCGACTGTCACTCCTAACAAACGATGTTTTGACACTTGCTCTATGGGCTGAGAGTTAAGGGACAGCTCAAGGGGTTGTAAACCACGTTGATGCTTCGTCACCAACATACTTTTAGTTTTAGGAATACTAATAATCATATGATTTTCTTCACACCAAGTTGACACTTAATCTAAACTATGTTGGAGGACAGCGCTCACGGTTGAAACATTTTATCAGATACTTGTAATAATGTATCATCAGCAAATAGTTCACAGTTTGTGTCGGGGTGTGATATTGACAGTGGAAGGTCATTTATAAATATGTTGAATAATAACGGTCCTAGGGTGGATCCCTGAGGAACACCATGGGTCAACAGTCCTTCCGCTGAGTATTTGCCATTCAAGAACACTTTCTGCGTTCTGTCTAAGAGATAGGACGAAAGAAAAGCGACTGCACTTGAATCAATGTGATATAAAGGTAACTTCTTTTGTAAGATTGAGTGCTTAATGAGATCGAAGGCTTTTTTTAAGATCTAGAAATACTACACCTGAAAGTTTGGACTCATTTTTGGCAGTAATCAATTTGTGGGTTATGAGAGTTAAGGTTGTCTGACACAAATGTTTAGGCCGAAAAGCTGATTGTGCTGTACTAATAAGGCGGTTTCCTCCAGGAACTGAAGTAAATCTTTATGTATATGCTTTTCAAGTGGTCTGTACACTGCTGATAGATTGAAATAGGTCTGTACTCACTTGTGTCACTCAGATCTTTGCTTTTTGGTAGATGAGTAACTTTTGCTATTTGCTATATATATATATATATATATATATATATATATATATATATATATATATATATATATATATATATATATATATATATATATATATATATATATATAGAGAGAGAGAGAGAGAGAGAGAGAGAGAGAGAGAGAGAGAGAGAGAGAGAGAGAGAGAGAGAGAGAGAGAGAGAGAGAGAGAGAGAGAGAATCAATGAATCAATGAATCAATGAATCTTTATTTTACAACAGAGAGAGAGAGAGAGAGAGTGAGAGAGAGAGAGAGAGAGAGAGAGAGAGAGAGAGAGAGAGAGAGAGAGAGAGAGAGAGAGAGAGAGCAATTGCGCGGGCTCTTGAGGATCTATACCTCTTGCAGTTGGGTGGTGTTCAGCTTTTCTCGACATTCAGTTGAACCGGTTACACATAAGCATTGACTACTAAGAGTATACAGTCTCACGCTGCATGGTCAGCTAACAATCTATTTTTTTCTCCTCTAGTGCCATAGTCTTGGGAACTGTAGTCTAGGTGCAGATAATAGTCGATTTCTTGAAATCAGAAGAAGATCAAAACTGCAGGAGTTTCGATGAAAACTGGATAAAATGCTCGGACAGACATGCAACAGCGCATGTTTTTTTTCTCGGGCTTTTTATCCACTGTTTTCACAGAAACAAAAGCAATTATAACCTTCTTCCGAATGACGAAGAACGTCTATTTTCAATAGCCAGTTATTGCCTGTCATAGTCACAGCGGATTTGTTTCAACTATTCAGTTTTAGCCCCACGAAAAAAAGTTCAATCGTAGCGGTACATGAACACCGCAGAGATAAAATTAGTTGGCAATCACTGGCTTGGACAAGTTTTCTGCACTTGGCGTCAGGAGTCCTGCTTGAATAAGTTCATGGGGCTAGTTTGCATGAGTGAGTTTAGTCCTGCGACATCCACTAAGCAAGGTGCTCCGCTATAGTGGAGCACCATGCTTAGGGGCTGGCGCAGGACTAATCTGAGCCCTGTACGATTTGCGGGACAACAAACAGTGCGTACGCCACAAATGCTCTTCTATTTAAATGAGATGCGTCTAGATAGTACGCCACGAGTACACTTCTATTCAAATGAGATGCTGCGCATCTCATTTGAATAGAAGTATACTTGTGCGGTACTCCCCGAGTGGGTCTTTCCGGGAATTACTCCCGCAAACGGCACAATTACGTTACCTTGAAAAGTTATATTTCTTCTCTCTTCTGTTTGATTCCACTCATCGCGATAACAGGCCAGGCATGCGTACTCCGTTTGATCTTTAAGTGTGCCTGCCGGCATCACGTAGGTTATGGATGTTTCGTCCAATGACTGACACATCACGTGGCTTCCCTTCACGTAAGACACATTCTCACATGACCACACCATCTTTTCGAAGTGCTCCACTCTGGTCCGTGCTAGAGTTTGGTTGGAGTCTCTGTGCTTTCCTCGTTGAATCCGGAGCAAAGTCAAAGACAGAAGTTCCGATCCTGTTTCAGTTTTATTGGCGCCTGAGCACGTGATACTGACGCTGGCAAACGATTTGTTGAAAGTGAGGTTTATTGTCGATGATGATGTCGTATGGAGGACATCATTGTTACCTGTGATCACGTTAAAAAAAATAAATTACCTGACTCTATATCAATTAATATAAATTATTTGTCTTTAATTTGACGTATAGACGCAATAGATGAGAACCGAAGAAAAAAAGAAAGAAAATGTGGGAAAAAAGGATTATTGGCTCACATAAGAAATCCTAAAATAATGACCCAGCCTGCTTAACACATTCGCGGCCACCCGCATCCTGATGCGCGGCATAAGCCGTGCATCCGGATGCGGCTGGTCGCGACTGAGTTAAACACGTTGGCTATTTCTTTCATATGATGGCAACACGCAATTACCGATACCATACCAATGCGCGAAAGGCCGTTGGTCAGCGCACAACTGTGTGCGGGATATCGGCGGCCGACATCGGCCCGACGGCCTTTCGCGCATTGGAATGATGCTTATTTGCTCCGCTGTCGAGTCATCGACAAATTTGCACTTGTCCTCAGATCTACATTTCCAAGTGGTAGCACTCCGATTTCTGCGTTGATTACGATTCTGCATTGACGTTACTCACCTTGGCTTATCGACATTTTAGGTAAACATATTTCGGCAGCTGTCACTACAGTCACTGACGGAAAAACTTGACTCACTTTTTGCAAAGGGATATACATCTTAGATCCTTAGAAGCAATTGTGTTGTAACTCTCTTTTCTAATAATAATAATAATAATAATAATAATAATAATAATAATAATAATAATAAAAATGATAATAATAATAATAATAATAATATTAATATAATGAGTACTTGTATAGCGCCTAACATCGGATTAGAAAATAACTTATTACGAAAACGCAATTAACACTAAGTGTTAAAAAAAAATATACAACGCTCTCAATTAACATTCTATAAAGTCACCATTGAAAAATGCTACGCTTATGGACTAATATTCGCACTCAATCACGCGTGTGTGTGTGTGTGCGCGCGCGCACACACACACACACACACACACACACACACACACACACACACACACACTACTTCTAATAGAGCTATAGATGACTTTAACATGACAGGTCTGTGACAAAAGTCATTCGTAGCAGACACAAAAAAAAAGATGAGCCTTTAGGGCTTGCCTGAATGCCTCTCTCCAATCCACGTGCTTCTTTCTTCGCTGCGCTATTCCCTTCATTACACGTTTGGCAGTCATGCACCTGTTGATCCGGATCTCGGATTATTCATTGTACGAAGGCAACCCCGAAATTTACACGATAGAGAACAAAGATTACCTGTTGTTGAGTTAGGGACCGCCATCCCAATAGCAACACACAGAGACAGGGCCGATGTTTGATTAACCATGGATGTCGGTTGTTTTAGAAGCCTACTTTCTATCCGCAAAATAGTGTCTTCTTTTTTCAGCCCCCCAAATGACTGCCTTTCCTCTATTCAAGGATCCATTTTGGTTAGCAGTGTCGTGACGTAATGAGTCATGATGTAACGCAGAGAGTGAGTGACGAAAAAGTCATAACTGACGTAGGCACGTATCTGAGCGCGTTCCAGCTCCGCCGCAGCATTGTTCACTTTTGAATCAGAGTCGGTGATGCACCTGATATAGTATTTATATTAACTCATTCAGCCCTGAAGCACTACAGCAGGAGATGGATCGACCATGACAATTCAAGGGTAGTGCCAGATTGGCTTGGCGACTGTCGGCGCCAAGCTAATCTGGCACTACTTTTGAATTATCATGGTTGATCCATCTCCTGCAGCATGTGCATAGTCGTTAGATGACGCCTCCAAAATTTGGGAAATACGTGCGCCGGGCTAAATGAGTTATAGACAGAAAATCCCAACAGAAAATGAAAACAGGTACAATAAATATAAATCGTGTTGCACTTGTCCTTTCTAAGCGATTTCTTTCTTTGTCGAGAATTTCTTTGCATTTTGCATACGTGACAGTCACATTTTGGGCCTGGCACCTGATAGAGAAAATTGGTGGGCTCGACACCATGTGTGTACATGTGTGTGTGTGTGTGTGTGTGTGTGTGTGTGTGTGTGTGTGTGTGTGTGTGTAAGAGAGAGAGAGAGAGAGAGAGAGAGAGAGAGAGAGAGAGAGAGAGAGAGAGAGAGTAAGAGAGAGAGAGAGAGAGAGTAAGAGAAAGAGAGAGAGAGAGTAAGAGAAGAGAGAGAGAGAGAGAGAGAGAGAGAGAGAGAGAGAGAGAGAGAGAGAGAGAGAGAGAGAGAGAGAGAGAGAGAAATGAAATGAAATGAAATTAAACTTTATTTTTCAAGGATAAGTGATTAGGTACCTTCAATGACCTTTTTTCAATCATGTCCTTGCTAAGCTATAGCATGCACGTAAACACACATACACATAATGTTTTATATAAAAGTAAGTAAAAATACTGACAGGCAACAATACTTCCATTTCAAATAATCAATGCTCACATTACACGCCACACACACACACACACACACACACACACACACACACACACACACACACACACACACACACACACACACACACACACACACACACACACTGACATCAAGCAAAACATCGAACATTAAACAATAAAAACAAAAATTATGATGTTATGCTGCAAAAGAAATGACAAAGAACACCTCAGCAAGTCTAAAGTATTATGTATGATACATGAATATGAATAAGGAAATGTTTCTGCACTCAATGACGGTATGAAAAAAAAATGTTTTCACATGTTCTTAATAAATTTAAGCAGTTGGTACTTGAACATTCGTAAGGAAGGTGTTGCTTTAATGTCTGCAGGAACTGTGTTCCATAATTTTGCACCAGAGTAGGAGAGTTACGTCTTGTAAATATCTAAGTGGGGCCTTGGTACTACCAGATTGTTCCCTGATGTTCGACTAGCTCTGTGGGCAAGTGCGAACAAATTAGAGAGATAGGCTGGTGAGTCTGAGATGGTGATTTTGTGCATAAGAACCAACTTATTATAAATGAACTGCTTGTCAAGTGGTAGGATATCCAGCAGCCTGAACTTGTAATCCGTGCTAATGACTTGCATGGGTCTGTAAATGATTAATTTTATTGCCCGCCTGTGAA
Organism: Semisulcospira habei; assembly: GCA_036245525.1. NCBI lineage: Eukaryota > Metazoa > Mollusca > Gastropoda > Semisulcospiridae > Semisulcospira > Semisulcospira habei. The sequence continues at coordinate 107,615,555 of BTPG01000003.1, read as the reverse complement.
GCGAATTCATCCTTTCGAGATTAGCATCACTGCTTCCATCCCAAACTGAGGAGGCATAATCCAAATGTGGCTGAATATGGGCAGAGTAAAAAAGTTTCCTTGTTGGTTCGTTAGTAAAAAAATCTTAATTTTGACAGTAATAATAAGTTTTTTGATATTGTTTTACACACTTTGGTAATATGGCTTCAATGATGATTCCAAGCACCCGCTGTTCCTTGACTTGCTCAACAGACTGCCCATTCAAATATAGCTGTAAGGGAGGCAGGTTCAGCTGCTGCTTTTGTCTAGTAGTAATTAATTAACATACATTTGGTCTTAGTAGGATTCGGAATCATATAATTGTTTTGACACCATGTGGATACATCATTCAAGCCGCTTTGTAGGGACTAGGTTTTACAGGATGCATCCGACGATGACACGTCAAGAGTTCCATCATCAGCAAAGAGACTACAGATTAAACGGGGGTCGGATATATGTAAGGGAAGATCGTTTATAAAAACTGAAAATAATAATGGACCGAGGACGGATCCTTGTGGTACTCCGTGTTCTATCACCCCCTCATGTGAGTTTGTACCATTCACACAGACGTACTGTGTGCGCCTATTTAGATATGATGTAATGAAGGCAAGGGTGTCATTACTCAGGTGATAGGTAGGAAGCTTTTTAATTAAAAGATCATGGTTGACAAGATCAAAAGCTTTAGAAAGGTCCAAAAATACCGCTCCAGTCATTTGCCCATTATTCATAGCAGTTAACCATCTGTCAACCAGGTGAACCAAAGCTGTGTGACAAAATTTCTCTTACGAAAACCAGACTGTAGTGGATGGATGAGTTTGTATTTATCTAAGAAATGTTGTAAATGTGTGTGGATATGTCTTTCAATCGGTTTTGACAGAGTTGTCAACAGAGAAATGGGTCTGAAATGGTTGGGGTCATTTAAATATTTTGTTTTAGGTATTACCTTTGCCGTTTTCAGACCAGACGGAAATTGTCCATGTTGTTGATTGTACATTGCTTAACGTCCCGACAGCAACAAGGCTTTCTCAGGACGTGCCTGCACTGCTTGTGAAAAAAACAAACAAAAAAAAAAAACAACAACAACAACTAAACAGAACATTGAATGTATGTCGCCAGCCGGTCAAATACATTAATAAGCCTAACACAAGGGGCCTAAATAAAGCCAAGACCATTTAGCAACACACATCCAATATCAAGAGCTACAGGCAGTGCAGACAGTAGGGAGAGTTTTAAAAAAGCAAATACAGGTGAATGGACAAAGGGTACACAGAAACACATGCCCCAGAATAGAGAAGAAAACTCACCCTGTGGGGCTGACCAGGGTGACCCTGGGAACTAAAAAGTACCTAACCCCACCCAAGTCCCCCAGGGCAGACCCGGGTGGGGGTCCATGTTGTATGCAAAGGTTGTAGATGTATGTTAGTGACTCGACGACGTATGGAATAGCCATTTTAAGAACAGTGCTGCTAATTCCATCATGGCCAGATGTACGTTTACTCTTTAATGAAGAAATGGATTTTCCCACTTCATAAACTGTTAAGAGCGGAATGTTGCAAGACGTGTTAGGTGTTAATCTTTCAGCACAAAACCTTTTTAGCTTTTCTGAAACATCAGACGGTTGACCGGGCGACGTAAGATTCTGTAGCAGTGTAGTGGCGGTAGAGAGAAAATGCTGATTAAACGTAGCAGCTGATATTTTAGTGCAATGTGCGGTATTTCTTGACCTCGTAAAGGCGTTTATTGCACGCCAAACAGAAACGATATCTTTTTTGCCGTTCATGAGATGGTGAAAGTGAGACCTCTGAGCATTTCTAACTAAATATTTTAAAAGGTTTCTTTGTTTTCGGTAAGCTACAAAATTATTGCTCCTTTTATAATCATCTCGGAGGTGCATGGCATCTTTAATTTTGTTGTTCAACCACGCGGGAAGTTGTGGATTTTTTTACTCGTTTCTCTCTGAAAGGAGCATGTTTATCAAGAACACCAAGAAACAATCTGTACCATTCAGACAGAGCCTCGTTTGGGTCACCTTGGTTGTAAACTGTGTGGAAAGATACTTGACTTAGGTCGTGCAGAAATATGTCTTTGTTGAAGCGCTTCAAAGATCTATATATAATAGTTGTATGCTGGTGTTTACGAAAAGTAGTATTTACTTTCAATACCCAGCCACAACACACAGGGTAATGGTCACTAATCCCTATTTGGGGCACCTTTACTCCCACTACCCTTGACTTATTAGTTGTGTAGATGTGGTCAATAAGGGTGGAGGAAGTAGAATTAACACGGGTAGCAGCAGTTACTAACTGCTTCAGTCCCAACATAGAAATGGTACATTCCCAGGCAGGGTTATTCAGGAGCAAATTGATATTAAAGTCGCCCAAAATCAACATTTCTGATGTGGCCTTTTCTGACCTTATCCATCATAACTGTAAATTCGTCATACCATTGAAATGTTGATGCTGGGTTTCTATAAATGTATCCGACGAGCGCGGGACTAGATTTGTCTGCCCTCAACTCAATCCAGACACATTCCACCGTTGGTGATTCCAGGTCTTTACGCCTGCGGGTGATACCGCTGATTGAATTGTGTATATACACTGCTATACCTGTCTGTCCCGAGTGTTCAGCATCGCGGCGCAAGACAGCAAAGTCCTGGATAGAAACGGCCTCATCACTGATGTTAGGATTGAGGCGCGATTCAGTGACACCAAACAAATGAAAAGGACTGGGTTGAGTCAAGAGCACACATAGATCAGGGATTTTGTTATACAAATGATATATGTTTAAGTGACCAATATTTAAATGCTGATCTGATATTATGTTTATAACGTTTCAGATGAAACAGCAAAATTGCTCAGGAGACTAATGAAATGAAAGAAATTAATACAAAAGGCTAAATTTAATAATGTAACTAATTAATAAAAGTTACAAACAGAAAAAATACTTAAAACAGATAAACACTAGATGCCGCTGCCCTGGGGAGCTAATCGGCTTTTAGCGTCAATAGTTCACTGGGCTATACAAGACAGTCCAGTCAGTAAACAACTCGCTTCACTGCCACAGTAAAAGAATTCGCTTCAAGGTCACAGTTGAATGCCCACCGCTTGCAACAATTACGGCGGAAAAGGCACACTCAAAACACTATACGGCGTCAGCACAGGCAATTAATGTCGCGCATTACAGCTCAGTCAAAAACCTTGCATAGCTTTATCGCTACTTCCAACATTGAGAAATTAGGAAAGAAAACCACTCAGCAACCACTTGAAAGAGAATGGATAATGTTAGTCATAACACCATCCTAAGACATATGAAGGTATGTAAAAGGAAGCCGTTCATATATAGGACTTGTCCCAATAATGTCACGTGGCTAGGCTATATGTAGATACTTAGCACACTGTGGCGTGGTTTTGAGACTGAGCCCACTGAAGGTGTTGATAGCCGTAATACGGTGCCGCGTGTGGGTACTGTGTGTATTGCGGCATCATCACGTTCAGGGGTTTGAACCAAGAGCCACTGTCCTGGAGGCCACGCTGATTGTAGGACGTCACCGATGACCGCTGGTAGGTACTGCCAAGCTGGTTGCTGGGATGCCCGTCTGTGCTAAGGGAGGCAACACGGTCTGTCGACTGAGAGACCTATGTGACTGGCCAGCAGCTGAGGCAGGGTCCAACTCTGATCCGCTGATCAGTTCTGAAGCCTGCCCCTGTTGCCTAGTAGTGGCGACAGTGGAGTAAACTTGTTTGGGCACTGTTAAATCAGAGCGGTCTCGATAATCTGTACTCCCTGCGGCAGGTTTAGAGCGACTGGAGTCGAGGCGTCCATTAAGCTTGATGTTTAGAGCGAGGCTAACCACGCCCTGCCGGCTGGGGTGAATCCTGTCTTTGGTTTGTCTGTATAGGGTTTTCTTGGTTAGGGTTAGGGTTAGGGTTAGGAGCCTGTTGGTGTGGTAAAAATAGCATAATTGTCAATGAACACCATTTCCACACCATCACAGACTTGTCGGAGACTAGCATTAGACAGGTGTATATTACTTTTGATGGTACAGTGTCCTCTAGCAGGGATGATACCCGAGGCTTGTAGTTGGGCGTGTGGAAAGGCCCGTCTACATAGGCTGGCAATGTCCATCCATACATGGGGGCTAATAGCACGGCCTAGCTTGCAGTCTTTTATGCCGACATGGAAAGTCACGAGTTGCACGCCTGGAGAAGGAGGTATCTGTGCCAGCCAGTCTATAATCTGCTGGGTGTTGAGGCCGGACACAGAAACTACCTGCACTTTGTCCTGGGGGCCGGTCGCCATCCTGTCTCCCCTCACGTGCTGCAGGATGGAATCTCCCACAAGCAGAGTGGTTGTATCAGGGAGGACACGCTGTTGCATCATTACTACCGCTGGTCCTTGACGGTTGTTACGGCGACGGGGGCCAAGGCCGTAATGCTGTGCATCGTGCGGCCCTTGGGCGAGGCTTCCACGGGGGTTGGTATCGGGGCCACTGCTAGGGTCGGGTGCAGGGCGGCGATTATCCTGACTGGTGGGACCTGTGGAAGTCAGGGCTGGATTATTCTGATTACTGGGCTCAGTTTCCATGGCTCCACTTTGTCCTGAGCTATTGTCGAGACACCGAGCATTGGAGGTGATCAGCACTGGGATACGGTCGCCACATGGAGGGCTGTCCCTGCCGGCGGGGATACGTGGGGTCATTGTGGTGCTGATCCCACTCGGGGCAACTTCCTGTGTTGGGACAGTCGCAAGCATGGTCAACTTTTTATTCAAGTCACGCATGTGATTAGTTTGCTTATCGGCTTTAGCAGACGACAGGTGGTTCACGGTGCCCTGCAGTGTACGCTGTGTGTCGCTCAGACTCCGTAGTTGCCCGTTGAGCGCTGCGAGATCGGCACCTGCAGTTCTGTCGGACACTTGTAGGGTTTTCTTCGTTTTGACCGCCTCATCTCTGATCCGACTGTCCAATTGGTCAATTTTAGTGAAGGCATACGTCAGGCCTATTTTTAAGATGCCAATCTCCTTCTGCGGGCGTTAAATAGTGCACTGGGCGGAACGGAGGTCAGCCCGTAGGCAAGTAGTCGCCCGCAATGCTGGTGCCGCTGCCAACTTTCGAAGGGGCAGCCGAAAGACTGAAAAAACTCGCCGGCTGCCTGGCGTCATCGTGTCCTCAGGAGGACCAGCTGCCGGCCGCTGTGATTCTGCCACATAAGCAGTAGATGCGTCGGTAACCGGCACGATGACGTGGTTACTTAATCCAGGTGTAGGCGTACTGACAGTATCAGCTGTTGTATGGATAACTGACTCCAGATGAGCGCGGTGTGTGGTGGGCGTGGCGAAGGTCAAGTTGATTACATCACCACCACCAAACTCCCCAGGAAAACTGACAGCTTGGCTGTCGGGTGGAGATGGTGTGGAAGTTGCCCTCAGGATGGTCGCTGGTGTTCTCTCCCTAGTGGCTGTGGACCCTCCCACAGCCCCAGAGGCAGGATTAGCAAGGTGCGGCGTGCAGGGCTCGGAGCCCAGATGTAATAGATCCTAATCAGTTTGAATATGATAAAGGACACTTTTTTGTAAATACAGACAGAGGGAAAATAAATCTAACCCATAAAAATAACACTGCTAAGTTTAGAGCTTTAAGTACAATTAAAGGTAAAGTTGGTGGTAACTCTGGGTTGGCAAGGTACCTTGGTATTGGAGGGTCTCCTGCGCCACCACTTGCGCCTAGACTGGTTAGTGCCCTCACGACACGCAAACAAAGTTGCCAACAGGGCAAGATATTGAAATGGCACCAGTAACAAGCCTACCAGAAATAGCAAACACAGTGATACAAGAAACCTCATTTACTTAAGGACAAATAAATGATGCTATGAAAACAATGGATGGCCCTCCTTTGTCAATGCGGGAGATTATGGGGTTGGATAAATCTCTGCAGACGATAAGAGGTGAGATGGCAAACAATGTAGCCAAACTGGGTGAGCTTGATAAACACATAGAACGTGAAAAAGAAAAACTGGCTACAGCAGACAATGAGAATCTTGACACAGAAATGAAAGAAAGAATACAACACAGATTAAATGATTTGTATATAGAAAGATCAGGACGGTTAGAAACGATTAGTATTGCAAGACAAAAACTGAAAACACAGGTCAACAGGATTAGAGAAACTATTAAGAAAATACTTCACGAAGACACAACATTGGCTGAGAGACTTAAAACACTTTTCAGAGAACAGGGTATTACAATTGCTAGTTTAATTACTGCTCTTGGGTTTATTATTAGTACTGTTGTGTTGGCTGTCTCTGGCAGTGGGGGTGGGGGCAGTCCAACACCGCCAGCACCACCAACTGATCCAACAGATTTACAGTCATGGGTAAAGAAACAGTTGTCTCATATATCAGACTTGCTTAAGAAATTAGCTGTAAAAGCGATGGATGCGTTGCCTGGCATTATAGGCTCACTTGTCAGTTGGATGATTAGTACTGCAGTAAAGGTAGTAGGCTTTATGGCAGAAAATGTTTGGGTCTTTTTGGTGACAGTAGGAGGGTTAATGGTGGGTTATTTAATGAAACAGGTAAAGAAGTAATATACCTAATCCTGTCAGACCTATTGTCAATGCTGTTCTCTCTGACTCATGTGTGTCAGGCGTTGGTGATGGCGTTTGGGGTGTTCCTGGCGTTACTAGCGTTACTGGCTGTATGGGTGTTGGAGCAGGGGAAGTAACCGTGTGTAATGGTTTTAACAACTGTATATGCGCGGTTGTTGCTCCTAAGTTTACTGATTGATTGAGACCGAGTTTTTGACCAACACCTGCAACAACTATTTCATTATTATAATTTGTTATTGTCCCCATTTGGAGTTGAAGATCAGACGGTAACATGTATAACCCGATGCCAACTACAAAGTAAACTTTTGATCTCGCATATCTGAGAACGTCTTGATAGTGCTGTATGCTTGATGGGAGATCAATTACTGAGTTGATCGAGTCTTCCAGGTTTGCAAGAAACTGTTTTTGTGCCTCGAACTTCCCACTTCCATTCAAAATATTCGATTTTGTTAGTGATTGTGCACCTAGTATACACCAGACATATGTTCTGATAGACTCATGTACGTGCTCCACTCCCGCTTGAGTAATCCCGTCACTCTTGTCTAAAACAAATGTGGTCCAGGCATTAGACTGTTTCTGTTCAATTGAGCATAACCAGACTTGTGATTTTGAAGAGAATGAAGTGTAACCAGGGTAATAATCTTGTGGGTATTGTCTGTGACTCATAGCATAATACAATGTACCCATGCCATTGTGATCATCAAGTTTTTGTGTAAAGTCATACTTAGGGCTGATGTTAAACTCATTACAGATCCGTTCAAACGCTTTCATATCCATGGGGTTGTTAAACCTGTTGAAACTGGATTCAGTTGGTAGTGGTGTATGCAGTTCTGACAGTATATGTCTAAGCTGGTAATACATGTGGAAACGATACACAGACCTAATCAGTTTGTTTGGAATGGTCTGTGAATGAAACACCACAGCCTGCAGTTGAACATAGTATAGCAAAGTTGAGTTGGTTTTGAAACATCCGTAGTGGATTTGAAGACCACTTTCTTGCAGTAACATCGTCTGTAATTGGAGGGTTTATGTAATGATCAAAGGGGTTGGGTACTTTGACTTGGAATAAATCTTGTTCACTTACTGCTATATCTAGCTGATTTAACTGAATTATTTTCTGTTCATAAGTAGGTGCAACATTATATTTGGCATTCACGTCAAACTGAAATGCGTTTGTAGTGGTAATGGTTGGAGATTTAAATTCCATCATGTTCTTTTTATATATGATAATAAAAATGTTTATTACCTTAACAAATCTTGACACAAGCAAACCAGTGTGGTTAACTAACGGGATTGATAATCGAGATGGTAGCAAGGCTGTAGCTATCCATGAAATGTTTTATACAGTAAAGTGGTTTAATGTAACAGATGATACAAGTTATAAAGTAATTTTTGGTGGTGTGACTGAAGCTTTACCATCTGGGTATTATGACTTTTGTACTATAGCTGAATGGTTTCAAAGTAAATTTAATATTAAAGCAACTTTAAATCCAGCTAACCTATTTGTTACATTAGAATCTCCGAAACAAGATTGGTTAAAAATGTCAGGCAGATTTGCATATTTACTTGGGTATTATTTGGATGAAGATTGGTATCAATCAGATGATATTGATGAAGCTATTTTTGGTATTATAACATTGAGGACAAATAAACTTAAAGTAACTGGAAAACGCCCTGTCTATTTGTCAGTACACACAGTATTTAATGTTTATTTGAAAGAACTAAACACAACCGAAAATGTTCACAATGGAAAACCATCAACTTTGTTGAGATGTGTGCCAGCTGGAACTGCTCCCTATTGTGAAAGTGTGGTTGTTAGATTTCCTAATTTACAGTTTAAGAAATTAGGTTCCAGTTTCTTTGAGTCACTATGTATATCTGTAACTAATCAGGATGACAAACCAGTTGTTATGCATGATTTTAGTGTTGTACTAGAAGTTAAATAATTTTATTTTTGTTTATAAAAATGAGTGCTGGTCCAAAGCCAAGAATCATACCAGTTGCGTGTCCGGTAACAGAATTGAAAGATTTGGCAGACGTACAGGATTTTGAGAAGGAGGGAGAGGTGGGGGAAGTATATGGTTTTGAACTTGATTCAACTGGTATGTACAAGAGGAAAGTAATCAATGACATGAAAGACAGCACAGAGAGACCGATTCCTATTGGTCAGCTTCGTGATGTTACTGTACCAGTTGTGCCTACTCTTGTAAATAATGTGCCCTACAACTTAATACATGTGGGTAATAAGTGGGTTGTTTTGCTTGTGCCTGCACCACCACCAACAATTGACTGGGACATAAAGTTGGAATTTATCAGTCCTTATGTATACACTGATGATGAAGGCGCCTTAGTGTTTAGGAAAGTTGTTAACTCTGGCCCGCTGATTGTAAGCCTTGTTCCAAGCTTTGCCCCAGACAACAATAGCAGAGATAAACTGAAAGTTGAAAATTATGAGAAACGGAGATATCTTCTTATGCACAGGAAGGGCAGGTTTGATGCGATGGTCGTGTTTGCACCAGCAAACTTTCCCATCGCAAGAGAAGCGACAATAGTATTTGAAATTATTATGAGATCTGTAGCTTCTGTAAAAGAGGCAGATATTGCACAGGGAATAAAACTAACTTGGGATGACTCTGTGCAAGAATCATCAAAGGCCTTTCTTGCTATTACAAAAAGTGCTGATGTTATTAATGTTTCGAACAGTATTCCCGCTGTTAAGGTGGTGGTCGACAAAACAACTTTTGTTCGTCTAAATTACATAAACCTTGAACACATTGATCTTGTTTCATTTTATTATGCTAGCAAATTATATACTCTTGATGAGTTGCAAAATGTAATCACTGATTAAATAAATTTTAAAAAAATATATGTCAATTAAAAAAAATGGTAAACTTCTATCCGCAACTACCGACGACTGAGTCTGTGTCATCGTTTGCACCTGATCCGCATGTGTCATTTGCATCAGATAAAACATTACAGGCAGACACATTTCGATTAATAAATATTACAGAAGCTTTGAAATGTTTGGAAGGAGAGGAGGCGATGTACACTAGGTGTAAAAGGAGGTATCAGGCAGTTTTCAATTCTGTACAAAACACATCTATGGCTATGGGTGCTATTTCAGCTGGATTATCTGTAGGAGGTATTGCACTAATTGCCACAGGAATTGGAAGTTTGATTGGAATTGGACTTGAAGGAGCTAGCATTGCCACAGGTCTAGCATGCTTTGGTTTGGAAGGCATAAACAAGAGGTTTCACACGAAATTACAGAAACATGAATCGATGAGTACGCTGGCTGGTGCAAAACTGACCAGTTTAAAACTGATTATCAGTAAAGCATTGGACAATAATTATATTAGCGACGATGAATTTAAGAAAGTGCAGGATGATTTACATAATTATAAAAAACAGAAGTCAGGAATCCAGAATAAAATGCGTAGTCAATCTCCGGTAAATATTGAAGAACTAAAGGCCAGTTTTTTAGAGATGGGAAAACAGATTGGTGTTCAGGAAACCACAGAAAAGCTACACAATCTTTTAAACAAATAAAAATCATGGTAATCATTTAATAATGTCATACACTTCACAGAAATATGCCATGCCACTTACACAGTTTAGGCCCGTATACTTAGATCCATCTGCGCCCCCACCAGAATATTATTTAAAAAAAAGTTTTTCGTTGCCCTTGTATCTTATTAAAAATGACTTAGTATACGTGACTAGAGTCAAGTTGTTATTAAGTACTTGTAAGTAATTAGGGTAAGTAATTAATAAGTTCTTAATGGTAAGTAGTTAATAAGTTCTTATGGTAACTCACTTAAAGGTTACTTTTAAGTGAGTTGTGACTTATTGTTTTACTTGAGGCCACTTGGTAGTTTCTTATCTAGCTGTTTTTCAGTGCCTGTATGTAGAGTAGTTAGTTTGTTCGGGTTTACCATCCACAGCACCAAAGTGATCATGGATGGCCCTGACGGGCGGGTGATGGGGGACAGGGAAATCTATTGCCTATGGAGTACGACCTGAACACTGATCAACTCAGGCACACTCCATCTGTGCCACTTTGATTTACCATGACCTTTCAACGGAAATGCTAATGAACAAGTCCGTTTTTCCACCCTGGATTAAAGTGTAGAGTATAACCACCAGTTGATTTTCTAATTCATCAAAAACCAGTCATGAATACATTAAGCCCACTTGTACAAATCCCCCTCCTTTCAAATCATGGTATCCCCTTGTCGATCTTTGACGATACTTAGTGATTTGAAAGGCTGTATTTATGAAAGGCTTTTGACGGCTGAGAGCCTTTCAAAAGCACAGTCCTGTTGCGGCTTGTGCCTGAATTGAAAAGAGAGGAATGTGTCCCCTCTATTGAATAGTGGTGTGAGGCAACACAAAGGCGTTTTAGCTGTGACACCACCTGGTAGATGATTACGCTTATGGTGAATTGTGTGTGTCTGTTTGTTTGTTTGTTTGTTTGTGTGTGTGTGTGCACGTGTGTGTGTGTGTGTGTGTGTGTGTGTGTGTGTGTGTGTGTGTGTGTGTGTGTGTGTGTGTGTGTGTGTGTGTGTGTGTGTGTGTGTGTGTGTGTGTGTGTGTGTGTGTGTGTGTGTGAGAGATAAGCAGGCAAATTGCTCTTGTAAGTTGAAACAAATGTCCGAGTAATTAAAGACTTGAGTCAACTTCTTGTAACAAGTTGTTGGTAAGTAGTTGCTTGTTCTTATGGTAAGTAATTAATAACTTCTTATAACAACTGACTTTTAAGTACTTGCAGAGGTTACCTTTAAGTTGTAAGTATAAAATTCTACTCAGTGCCACTGCGTGCTGCATTGAAAGAAAATGGAATGTCTCCTCTATTGAATAGCAGCGAGTCGCCTCACAAAGGCATTCAACTGTGACACGTGGCTAAACGATTAGGCTTGTCAATGCGTCAGTGTTGGCATTTATCCAATCTGATCATTTACATTTTCCGGGTTCAGCGGGGAGGCACTCACGCATTTCTCGGGGTCATTTTCCAACTTGTCTGCATACAGTTAATCGTGTATACATATTAAAACATGTTTTCGCAAACCGTTGTTGGCTCAAGTCTCAGTCAGAGTGTTACCCGCTGGCAACGGGCTGTGTACATAGTAACATTGCGATCACAGACATATGAGCTAAGAGAGAGAAAGAAAGAGAGAATTGAAGTGGTATTAACACTATGACTGAGTTAACCCCTTAATTATTATTATGGAGAGGTACATAAAATTGTGGTTGTTAAAAAGCAATAATTTAGGGGGTAAATTCGATGGTATTTACTCTGTGTCGGGAACATGGGTAAAGAGGGTTCAAAAAGTTATAATTGAAGGGGTTAGCTCAGTCATTATAATAATGATTCTTCAGTCCTCTCTTTCTATATCTTGTGAGAGCGTGCATGTGTTGATCGTAGGTAACGATCCGTTGTTTATTTGAGCTATCACGGTCACGATTCACGTGGGGTTTTTAGTAAGATTTTCTTTTGTTTGTGAGTAGAGCCGATTTCGTTTTGTTAAGTTTAGTCCAGAACGTTCTAGAAAGGTCGCACTGTCTAGTGACATCGTAAGTGTCACGTCGGGGTAGTTGGGTACACTTCTCGACATTTTCGCTACTTTTTGTTTTCTTGTGCGCGTGAATTGAGCAGCCTTTATTTTGTTTTGGAAATGTTCTCGTACTTTCTAGAGCTATCATAGTACGTGGTGATAGGGCTACCATACTTTTATGTGACTTAATTATACGCTAGAATTTAGAGCTGAAGTAAGCAGCCGAGTTTTTGTAGCCTGTTATAGTTTTTTATAGTTTGTGTTAATGAGCTTCGGCTGCGTGTTTCGTTCTGATTGGTTGAGTTGTATGATTTCCGTAGACGATTTTGGATTTTCGTAGTATATATTATAAGGAGGGCGCTGGGAAAGCCCGTTCGTACATTGTCTTGCTTTGTCAGTTGTAGAGACACGTAGGTTATTGCGAGAGACACTGTGTGTCGCAGTGTGGACATTGCAGAAGAGACTTTGTATCAGTAGTTTGTGCATTTGAAAGTGCATTACTGTGTGGATATCACATCGCTGAATTAAATATTATTGGAACTGTTACTCCAGTATTGTCTACATCCTTAAGCCACGTGTGACGGATTGCAGCTGAACGAGGTTTATTTTAAAGAACCTTACGTGTGTGTCTGGTGTGTTTATCATACATCGACTACAACTCCACCACGTAACATTTTGGCACCTCCGAACGGGACCTCTTCAGTTGATTCAGTGGAAAGGGTAGCCGGAGAAAACAGTCAGCAGTGAAAAGCAGAGATGGCGACATCGGAAATGGAGACATTCCTGAAAATTGGAAAGGAATGTGGACTCGAAGGAGCTCAACTCCTCGAGTTTGTAAAGGAGAGAGAAGAGAAAGAAGAAAAGAAATGAGAGAAAGAGGAAAAGAAACGAGAGAAAGAAGAAAAGGAGAGATTGGAGAGAGAAGAGAAAGAAGAAAAGAAACGAGAGAAAGAAGAAAAGAAACGAGAAACGAGAGAAAGAAGAAAAGAAACGAGAGAAAGAAGAAAAGGAGAGATTGGAGAGAGAAGAAAAAGAAGAAAAGAAACAAGAGAAAGAAGAAAAGGAGAGACTGAAAAGAGAAGAAAGAGCCAAAGAACGTGAAATCAAAAACTTGAAATCCAAGCAGAAGAAGCAGAAAAACAACGAGAAAAGGCGGAGAGGCAGCGACAACACGAAATTCATCTGAGGCAGATGGAGATAGAGGCACAGATCCAGAGAACTAATGAAGCAACAGCATTAGCGAGCAGAGAACAAACAGGCCGTGCGCCAAAACTTCCACCTTTCATTGAAAATTCAGATAAGATGAACGCTTATCTGGAGCGATTCGAGCGCTTAGCAAATTGCAACAATTGGAAACAAGAGACTTGGGCTATTAAACTGAGCGCACTTCTAACTGGCAAAGCCTTTGAATTTTACACCCGGCCTGGCCGCCCATCTCAGAGAGCAAAAAGACCAGTCACTAAAGGCCCTGGCCGTTCGCTCAAAGATACCTTGACGCTCACAACATGAAGTTCGGGTCCAGTAAGCCACAGCGTGTGTCTGCACCAGCAGAGGAAATCCATAATGTCAGAAACACCCCGAGATACAAGCCGGTGGAGAACCTGATATGTTTTCTCTGTGGAAAGAAAGGTCACAAAGCGATACGGTGTCCTTCTAAAGATGTTCCCCGAGGCGACATCAGAAGATCCAACCCAGATCGTGGGATAGCAGGCAGAAGCAGTACCACGTCTCAACACAGAGCTGCCGCTGTATTAGCCAATGATGTGACGTCATCCAATGACTTTGAGTCCAGAGAAACGCGAGTGACACCAGAGCTGATTGAACCTTTCAAAAAGAATGGACGCATCCCAGTAGGAGATGGGACTACATTTTTACCAGTCTCAAACATCGCGCAGCCTGAGAATGAAGTGCCGAACATGCCGGTGGTGTCAGGATTCGTCGGCGACACACCAGTGAGAGTGTTGAGAGACACTGGTTGTAGCTGCATCATCGTGAGAGAGGACCTAGTAGCTGAAGACCAGAAGCTACAGGAGTGGACCACCCTCATTTTGGCTGTTCGGAACTGTAAGGATTACCCCCCTTGCCAAAGTCAGTGTCGACACCCCATACTTGACAGGAGAGGTGAAGGCGTTATGCGTGAAGACGCCAGTCTACGACCTCATCATCGGAAACATTGATGGGGCCAGAAACGCAGACGATCCAGATCCAGAGTGGAGACCTGAAATATGTTCTGTTACCACGAGAAGTCAAGCAAAGAAGAGTCACCAGACCATCCCTCTTAAAGTGGCGGACAACACGGAAGCAGCAGTGGTGAATAAAGAAAGGCTGGTGGAGCTACAGAGAGCCGACACCACGCTTGACACGTTCCGAGGTCAGACCGAGCCCGTAACGCGAAAGGGAAAAGAGATAATCTTCGAGACCAGAAAAGATATCCTGTACCTGATATTCGACAGCAATGGAGATAAACCTGTGCGTCAAGTAGTAGTTCCTGAACCTTTGAGAATGCAAGTGATGAAATTGGTATATGATTCCATATTGGGAGGACATTTGGGAATTAACAAGACGCTCGATAGAATCCGAGCCGTCTTCTACTGGCCTGATATGGGAGGCGACGTCACCCGATTCTGCAGATCGTGCGACATATGCCAGAAGACAATCTCCAAGGGAAAGGTGCCCAAGGTTCCTCTAGAGAAAATGCCATTGATCGATATGCCTTTCAAGCGGGTAGCTGTTGACCTTGTGGGGCCAATATCTCCTCCGAGTGAAGATGTTCATCGATACATTTTGACCCTGGTGGACTACGCTACACGTTATCCTGAAGCCATACCATTGATAAAGATCGACACTCCAACAGTAGCAGAGGCACTCGACGACATGTTCAGCCGTTTAGGAATTCCTGAAGAGATCCTGAGTGACCTAGGAACTCAGTTCGTCTCAGACTGCATGGAGGAAGTCAGCCGGCTATTGAGCATCCGACACCTTACTACCACCCCTTATCACCCCATGTGTAATGGGCTGGTTGAAAAGTTTAATGGAACTTTGAAGGCTATGTTGAAGAAACTGTGCGCTGAGCAGCCAAGGTTGTGGCATAGATACATCAATGCCTTGCTCTTCGCATACCGTGAAGTTCCTCAGGATTCGACAGGGTTTTCCCCTTTTGAATTACTGTACGGTAGGAGCTGTGGACCAAGGATATCGACGCACCTGAGGTGAAAAACAGCTACCAGTACGTCTTCGACCTGAGAGAGAAGCTGGAAGATACCCTCAGGATGGCTCGAGAAGAACTAGGGAAGGCGCAGAACAAGGGGAAGCATTACTATGATCGTAACGCAAAACCTCGACGATTCCAGCCAGGTGACCAAGTATTGGTTCTTCTTCCTACCGACAACAACAAACTTCTGATGCAGTAGAAGGGACCATACGTTGTCGACACGGTGGTTGGCATCAACGACTACAGAGTCAAGGTCAACAACAAGGTGAAAACGTACCATGCTAATTTGCTGAAGAAGTATATTGAGAGAGGTCGTCAAGACAAAGCACAAATGGCCGCATCGGTGCGTCTTGATGATGACGAAAGACTAGACGACGAGAACCTGTTTGACCTTAATGAACTCCGACACAAAGAGGATGTAGAAGATATCCAGTTCGGTCAGAATCTGACCCAGACTCAACGTGAAGAACTGCGCGTCCTGACTCAAGAGTTCGAGCATCGGTTTACACCTGACCCAGGGGCAACAGACACCATTCTGCACGAGGTAAACCTGACGTCAAACGAGTCAGTTCGCAGCAAACCTTATCGTCTTCCTTATAACACGAGGGAAGAATTGAAAATGGATATCAAGGAAATGCTGAGTCTGAATGTCATCAGAGAGTCCAAGTCACCGTATGCGTCCCCAGTTGTCATCGTGAAGAAACCAGATGGATCCAACCGAGTGTGTGTGGACTATCGCAGATTCAATAAACTAACAATCTTTGAGCCTATGCCCACAGCGGAAGAACTGTTCCAGAAGGTCAGTGGAGACCGATTTTTCTCCAAAATTGACCTAAGCAATGGGTATTGGCAAATCAAGGTTGCAGAAGAAGATATCCCCAAGACAGCGTTCGTCACACCCGACGGTCATTGGGAGTTCCTGAAAATGCCTTTTGGCATGGTGAACAGTGGTGCCACATTGAAGAGAGGACTGAAAAGGATCCTAGAAGATATGCAAAATGTGGTCTTTTACTGGGATGACATTTTGATCCATACCAAAACTTGGGGGGACCACCTCAAAGCCCTCCGAGAATTATTCCAAAGACTGTCAGATGCGAATTTCACCATCCGTCCAAGCAAGTGTATTCTTGGGGCTGACAAAATAGACTTCATTGGACATAAATTGAGCGAAGGTTTAAAGGGGCTACACGACGCCAACGTGCAGAAGATCAGGGATGCCCCGCGACCTACGACCAAGACGCAAGTCCGCTCATTTATGGGCTTGGCGAACTACTACCGGGAGTTCATACCAAACTTTGCGGCAGTCACAGCACCCCTGACTGATTTGCTGAGGAAAGGACAACCTAACATAGTGAAGTGGGAGGAGGCCCAAGAGCTAGCATTCCAGGCGGTTCGAGACATCCTAACCGAGAAGCCTATTCTACACCTTCCTGACCCGTTGAGACCGTTCTTCCTGAGAACAGACGCCTCCAACTAAGGAGTAGGTGCAGTCTTGATGCAAGAAGATAACGGAAAACTCCACCCAGTGAGCTACGCCAGCAAAAAGTTGACCAAAGCTGAGAGAAACTACTCGACCATCGAGAAGGAGTGCCTAGCCATCATCTGGGGAGTAAGGCGATTCGAACTATACCTTCTGGGAGTGCCATTTGTTCTCCAAACAGACCATCAGCCCTTGAACTATTTAAACTCTGCTAAGTTTACAAATTCTCGTATTATGAGATGGGCGATGTTCTTGCAGAATTTTGACATTAAACTACAGTCTATCAAGGGTTCGCAGAATTTTGGAGCAGATTACCTGAGCAGAGCAGTTTAAATGAACATTTCTGTGTCCAGAACATTTGTATGAAACATTTCGATGCTCAGGACTGTTTACAGGAACTGTGAGACGTTTATTTTAATTATATTTTTGATGTGAAATTATATTTGTTTAGTGTTTGTGTAGGTTTACACAGACACAACCGTATTTTTGAAATTTTAGAAGAAATTTATGTGAAATTTCATTCTTAAGAGGGGGGTAATGTTACGATAGTGGTTGTGTTATCCTGTGAGAGCGTGCGTGTGTTGATCGTAGGTAACGATCCGTTGTTTATTTGAACTAGCACGGCGTATTCACGTGGGTTTTTTTTAGTAAGATTTTCTTTTGTTCGCGAGTAGAGCCGATTTCGTTTTGCTAAGTTTAGTCCAGAACGTTCTAGAAAGGTCTCACTGTCTAGTGACATCGTAAGTGTCACGTCGGGGTAGTTGGCTACACTTCGCGACATTTTCGCTACTTTTTGTTTTCCTGTGCGCGTGAATTGAGCAGCCTTTATTTTGTTTTGGAAATGTTCTCGTACTTTCTAGAGCTATCATAGTACGTGGTGATATGGCTACCATACTTTTATGTGACTTAATTATACGCTAGAATTTAGAGCTGAAGTAAGCAGCCGAGTTTTTGTAGCCTGTTATAGTTTTTCTGGAAAGTTTATGTAAATGAGCTTCGGCTGCGTGTTTCGTTCTGATTGGTTGAGTTGTATGATTTCCGTAGACGATTCTGGATTTTCGTAGTATATATCATGTTATAAGGAGGGCGCTGGGAAAGCCCGTTCGTACATTGTCTTGCTTTGTCAGTTGTAGAGACACGTAGTTTATTGCGAGAGACGCTGTGTGTCGCAGTGTGGACATTGCAGAAGAGACTTTGTATCAGTAGTTTGTGCATTTGAAAGTGCATTACTGTGTGGATATCGCATCGCTGAATTAAATATTGATGGAACTGTTACTCTAGTATCGTCTACATCCTTAAGCCACGTGTGACGGATTGCAGCTGAACGATGTTTATTTTAAAGATCCTTACGTGCGTGTGTCTGGTGTGTTTATCATACTTCGACTACAACTCCACCACGTAACAAATAGAAGAGCACCTGACACATCCGAGTCTGTCGAAGAGGGTAATAACCTCTTCGTCTGCTACGCTGATGGGTATGTCCTGTATGTAAAGCCGTGCAGTCGGTGTTTCTGAGCGAGATTCCCGCAGAATGTAAGGGTTCTTGTCGTGTAGACAGAGATCGCCCACCTATCTCCATTCCATTTAACAATAAAGTTGTCCTGGCCTCTCTATTCAGAGGATATATTCGCCATAGCCCGCGTATACGCTGAGCTCCAGCAATTGTCCCTTTGCCAGAGACACTTTCGGCCGCCAAACACACATCCAGTACACTGGCGTCTCCCGGCATGTCGCTCGCCTTTGCAAACACGGGCTCAACGTGCATAGCTGAGGTCGCCATATTGTACCGACCGGCCGCTCCACTCACCACAGCACTCGAAATCCTCCGTCCGTCCTCTGCTCCAACAGGAGCTAGCACAAGAGAGAGAGAGAGAGAGAGAGAGAGAGAGAGAGAGAGAGAGAGAGAGAGAGAGAGAGAGAGAGAGAGAGAGAGAGAGAGAGAGAGACTGAGAGAGAGAAAGAGAGAGAGAGAGAGAGAGACAGAGACAGAGAGTTGATTGATTGTACATTGCTTAACGTGAGAGAGAGAGAGAGAGAGAGAGAGAGAGAGAGAGAGAGAGAGAGAGAGAGAGAGAGAGAGAGAGAGAGAGAGATAATGATGATGATAAAACTTTATTACATAACGGTAGAAGTTGTGACAGATACAAATACGTCATTTTTCAAACTTGCCGTTGCTAACATACTACAACAGGAAATATACTGAAGACAAGCAAAAAAATATTTAACGCAAACACAGATCATAACTAAATAAATACAGACACACGCAGTACAGGACAGAAAATGATACTAAGGTAATAATAAACCAATACAAAAAAAGAAAATAACACTCCTCAGCACAAATTAAGTAGGGGGGAAAAAAAGTGTTGACCGGCCCTGGTCGAGACGATACACAGCTTGTTTTGTGGTGCTCTTTTTTGCTTGTTTTTTTTTTTTTTCTTTTTCTAGTTTAATAGGACTGTACTGACTCAAGCAGTTAGGAGAATCATTGTAGCCACAAGAAGAAGTTCCTGTCAAGCTCTCTCTCTCTTGTGCTAGCTCCTGTTGGAGCAGAGGACGGACGGAGGATTTCGAGTGCTGTGGTGAGTGGAGCGGCCGGTCGGTGCAATATGGCGACCTCAGCTATGCACGTTGAGCCCGTGTTTGCAAAGGCGAGCGACATGCCGGGAGACGCCAGTGTACTGGAGGTGTGTTTGGCGGCCGAAAGTGTCTCTGGCAGAGAAACAATTGCTGGAGCTCAGCGTATCCGCGGGCTATGGCGAATATATCCTCTGAATAGAGAGGCCAGGACAACTTTATTGGTAAATGGAATGGAGATAGGTGGGCGATCTCTCTGTCTACACGACAAGAACCCTTATATTCTGCGGGAATCTCGCTCAGAAACACCGACTACACGGCTTTACATACAGGACATCAGCGTAGCAGACAAAGAGGTTATTACCCTCTTCGACAGACTCGGATGTGTCAGGCGCTCTTCCATTACATATGAGCGTGCCCGTAACACTGATGGTAAGCTGACCCGTTTCCTGACCGGACGTCGGTTTGTTTACATTGAGATCCCGACGGTTCCATTGGAGCGTAGTTTTCAGATGGGCCCCTTCAGAATTGCTCTATTCTACAAGGAAATAAAGAAAACGCGCGAGCAGAAGTGTTCCAACTGCCTGCAGACAGGACACTACACTCATGAATGCGTTAATCAGGTGGTGTGTCGTGGGTGCAGACTGGGTGGACACAGAGAAAAGAGGGCAAGTGTGTACAACTGACAACCGAGGGAAACACGGCTGACCCAGTAACTGACACGGACATTGCCGACGTTATTGTGACATTCCCTGCCCGGGACACCAACAGACTCTGACCCCAAAACCGATCCCGCTTCGTCTGCCTCTGGTGACAGCGCGGATGTGGGTCAGCGTGTACAGAAAGGTCGCCAGCTGTTGGAAAGAGGTCGCCACGAGAAGAAAGGAAAACAAACGAAGCTTACCAGT
This sequence comes from Semisulcospira habei, assembly GCA_036245525.1. NCBI lineage: Eukaryota > Metazoa > Mollusca > Gastropoda > Semisulcospiridae > Semisulcospira > Semisulcospira habei. The sequence continues at coordinate 107,595,205 of BTPG01000003.1, read as the reverse complement.
CTTGTCCAGCGTAGACACCGATCGGAAACACCTAACAAAAGACTGAGGTCGGAATCCAATTCCCCTCCTCATTCCCCAGGTAAAAACGCACGCACTCTACTGCCAACAAAGGACGGTCGGGAGACTGGAGCCACTGAAACTTCCGAGTCCGACTCCGTGCCACAGGGCCTGACCTAACAAAATTGGCCGAATATGTGGCTCTTTCCCGGTTTTGACCTCGCACCCATCCCTGGACTATGAGACCGTTATGCGACTCAAAGTATTATCATTATGAATAGATTAATAAATAAACACTGTTAGGCCCTTTATGGATGTTATATCAAATATTAATGTTGTAACGCTCAACGTAAGAGGAATTAGAAATAAGCGAAAACGAAATGTAGTGTTTCGGTTTCTTAGACAGAAAAAAAGTGGATATTGCATGTTTACAAGAAACGTATATTACTGACGACGCGAAGGAGGAGTGGCAGAATGAATGGGGTGGTCAATTGTTCTGTTGTTGTGTTAGCAGTCATTCAATGGGTCAGGTTATCTTAGTGCGAAGAGATTTTATATACGATACAAAACTCGTGCATCACTCGGACAGAATACTGTCTCTGGAGGTGTCTATTGATGACAACATACTCATGATACACAACGTATATGCCCCGGCTTCAGGAAAAAAGGCTCCTTTCTTTGAGCAGCTGGTACAACATTTAAATTATTATCCTATATCGTCTGTCTTGGTGTGTGGAGACTTTAACTGTGTTCTAGACAACAATAAAGACGTAATTAGTGGAGACAGGCACTTAGTGAAGAACGTTTCCTCTTTTAATGACTTTCTGATTAACAGTGATTTGAACGACACATGGAGATTACTGAACCCACAGCAGACGGAGTTTACATGGTCTAGAAATAACCCCACTCAGGCTAGACGGTTAGACTACGCGCTTTCTTCCGATGAAGTGTTTGACAGAATTCTCTCATGTGAGCATGAGTCGGTGTTTTTCTCTGACCATAGATGTGCCACATTAAAGTACTGTATATCTAATGTTACTAGAGGCCCAGGCTACTGGAAATACAATAACAGCCTTCTCAAAGGTGAGCAGTACGTCAAAATGATGAATGCATTAATCTCTAATTTTAACGCTACGACAGATGAAACGGGTAGTCAGATAAAATGGGAGTTATTAAAAATTCAAATACGTGAACTCAGTATAAACTTTTGCAAAATTAAAAAACGAAAGGAAAGCAAAAGGTTAGAGGATTTACAAAGAAGACTGAATACTTTTGATATAGCACTTGCCAACAATCCCAGTAACATTGATATTCAGCAACTACGTCAGAAAACAAAGATTGAACTTGAAATCTTTGAACAGCACGCTGCAAATAGCGCTCGAGTCCGTGCTCGAGTAAAGTGGATAGAAGAAGGCGAAAAAAAATACGAAGTATTTTTGTAATTTAGAAAAAGCTCGCGCGAATTCCAAAGTAATGGATAAATTAACGCTGGAAGATGGGTCAGTAGTTACAGATCAAAACAAGATACTGGAGAAACAGATGAAACACTTTACATCACTGTATGCATCTCGCACAGACCAGTCCCGTGCTTCGCTTGGCGGATGACTTCATAAGTGACACTGCAATTCCCAAACTTTCATCCCTTGATAGTGAGTCATGTGAAGGTTTAATAACAGTAGATGAAGCTTCCATTGGTTTGAAACATTTAAATAACGGGTCAGCCCCCGGCTGTGATGGTATTACAGTAGAATCATGAAAATGTTTTGGGTCCATCTGAAGGATCTTGTGGTGGACTCCTTGAACAAGGCCTTTGAAAATAGCGCTTTGTCTCCTTCACAGACCAAAGCAGTCATTACTCTAATACATAAAGGGAAAAATCTAAGTCGAGATACTTTGAGAAACTAGCGTCCCATCTCCCTAACAAATACAGACTATACAATTTTGGCAAAGTGTCTTGCTCTCAGACTGGCCAACGTGGTTGGAGATATTGTCCACGAAGATCAAAAAGGTTTTATCAGAGGTCGCAAAATCTCTACAGGTATAAGGTTAATTGATGACACCGTTGAGTACATGAACCAAATAAACTCCCCAGGATTACTGCTGGCGCTCGATTACGAAGCTGCCTATGATAGTATATCGAAGGAATTTATTTTATATTCTTTAGAAAAACTTGGGTTTGGTCGTGAATTCGTTCGGTGGGTATCTGTTATCATGTCAGACGCTAAGAGTTGTGTTAATTACTGTGGCTGGTTGTCAGAGTTCTTCCCAGCAGCACGTGGAATCCGTCAAGGTTGTCCGTTCTCACCGTTAGCTTTTGTCGTTGCGATGGAACTCTTTGCAATTAAAATTCGACAATGCAAAGAAATAAAGGGAATTGTAATGCCGTATGATGGATCCGACGAACTGAAGTTATTAAAGATTCTTCTCTACGCTGATGATGTAACCATGTTCTTGAGAGACGAACATGAGCTAAGAAACGCTCTTGCCATAGTTGCTCATTTCTCGAACTTTTCGGGCCTACAGCTTAATAAGAATAAATCAGAAGCCATGTGGCTTGGCTCGAAAAATAACTGTGATGAACAATATGGAGTACTCCGTTAGAGCAAAAAGGTTAAAATTCTTGGACTCTACTTTAAAAATGACCAGCCAGCGTCACAGGTTGAGGAAAACTGGACCGGTAGAATTCAAAACATGAGAAGTATAATATCGAAATGGAAAAAGCGCAAATTAAGCATTCGGGGGAAAGCTTGCGTTGTTAAAACATTTATTATTTCACAGATGGTATATGCAATGCAAGCGCTCAGTATCCCATCAGACGTACTAGACGAAATAAACACTTTGCTTTTCAGATATTTATGGAAGAACAAAAATTTGAATAAGAAGGCCTTTGAGAAGGTAAAACGTTCAGTTATGTGCAGTGATTATTGTGAGGGGGGAATTAAAATGATTAACATGAAGGGTATGCAAGCCTCCTTTCTCTGTGAGTGGGCAGTGAGGCTGCGTACAGCCATAAAACCCACGAGAGATACTGTCATTAGGTGTATTTGGTCATGACTTGATATGCTTTGAATTTAATATCAATTCCCAAAAATGTAAAGGGCTTGAAAATATTAAGTCGACCTTCTGGAGAGACGTCATAATGTCATGGTTGGATACTGTAAAAAACAAACCCAGCACGGTCCTGTGAAATAACAAGTTATTAATGTACAAGTCTAACGTTCTGTTTTTTAAAGACTGGGTCCGCGCAGGCGTCTATCGAGTGGAGAATATGAAGAAAGATGGCGAGATTATGTCGTTTGAAAATGTCTGTCGCATTGTTGGAGATTCCCCTGGGAGTTTGCTGGAATACAACGTTGTAAAAAGTGTCCTTACCTCGTACATGCGATGCCTTAATAACAACGCTGACTCCATGTCAGAGAGTATAACGCCAACTTCAGCAAAGGAGTTTAGGATAACAATTGTGCAGCAGAAATACAGTCCCCCTTGTGCCCTTCATTTCTGGGCGATCAAGTTTGATGTCCAATTAAGTGAATGGCAATGGGGTATTGTGAATAGAGCAACAAAGGAAGTGAGGTTGCGAGAACTGCAGTGGAAAATTCTACACAATATTTACCCAACCAATATTTTATTGTCTAAAATGGGCGTCGTTAATGATAGATACTGCAGCTTTTGTCCTCATGAAGTTGACTTTATTGGGCATTTTTTCTACTTCTGTGATTCAATATCTCAAATCTGGAAAAGCGTTGAAGAACTTTGTTCAGGAAAATGCAATGTACAGATACGCATAACCTCTGCCCAAGCCTTAGTGATAACGTGTTAGGAGCAGCAGAAATTGCATTTATTAACCACGTCTCCTTAGTAGCTAAGCTGTGTATTAGCAAGTACAAGTATGGTACACCAATAGATATCACAAGAAAGTTTCTGTGGTAGAGACAATAACGTTTCCCGCAGATTCACGTAATAGTTGCACGTGACCCACATCTCGAATTACAGTAACTGTGAAACTAATTGTAATCTCTCTCTCTCTCTCTCTCTCTCTCTCTCTCTCTCTCTCTCTCTCTCTCTCTCTCTCTCTCTCTCTCTCTCTCTCTCTCTCTCTCTCTCTTTCTCACACACACACTCATACACTCGCACACACATACATACACACATACACGCTCACGAACTCACAGGCATACAGGAGCGCCCTCTCAGTCTGCGCTTCTGTACGTGTAGATGTGCTGTGCATGCTTATACATCGCCACATACCTGATCTATGTTAACAACTTGTGGCTGTACTTTGTACTATACCGATGTTGCGAATGAAATGTGTCCATTATAACGAACTAAGACAAACTGTCCATCAAATCACCTTTTGAGAGTACAACGTAAACTGTTGTCATATCTAGTATGATAATTGCTCCACTGTAATATAGTTGAGTAAAAATCTATCCTTTAAATAAAATAAAAATAAGGGAAATATGATGTCAGAAGGAAACAAATAAACAAAAAAAAAAAAAAAAAACCAACCAAAAAAACAAAAAAAGAAAGAAAGAAAGATTGGACACCTTCTAACTGGGGCATTTGTCGCCCATCTTGACTGATTTAAAAAAACAAAAAAAAAAAAAAAAAAAAAAAAACCAAAAAAAAAACAACAAAAAAACATGCACACCAGCATAGGCAAACATGCACAAAACACACTGTTCCGCACGCATACACGCACCAAAATACACACGCACTCATGCACTTACATACGTGATAACAGTTATTATTCAGAACGCATTAGTCGCATGCACTTTGTTAGGTCCCTCAATTAAGTGCCCGAATAGTCTTGCCTTGAAGGTGGACAAGAAGATACCTCGGTAATATTGGCCGGTCACATCCTTTTTTTTTTTTTTTTGACGAGTTGTCACGGCGACGAGTTTTTTTTCCCTGAATTGTTTTGACTCTGGCTTTTCATTGGCAAATTCAGTGGCAAGTTGTCTTTCAACGAGCTGTCGTTCAACAAGTTGTCAGACACCCATTCAGTGCATCGTTTTGGCATCAAGTCTCTGAAGACAATGGAGTGTACGTGCTTGCTGGGTCAGTCCGAGTGAGTTCTCAGGGCGCAAGCCTGGGCGACGTGTATGGAGATCTTGGGATGCCCAGTCGTCAAGATCCCCCTCTCGGCCTCGCTGATGTAGTCCAAAGGAATGCAAAGCAGTACGTTTGGCACCAGTTTGGCTGCAGGTGCTGCCAGAACAGTGCGTGAATACAGGCATCTGTCTGCCTTCGGGGATCGACTCCTGATTTGAAGGGTTTACTCCCCCACATTGGCCGTTGGATCCAACCTGATCTCCTCCGTCCTCTAGCCGTTGGCTTTCAGAAACAGCTCATCCGCCTACTGGTGCAATGAGAACACCACCCCCACACGTGGTTTAGCCCACCATGTGAGGTGGTTTGCCAGGGTGTGGCGCTTGGAGCCAGCACGTGAGAGATTAAGGAAATGGATGAGGACCAGTGATGCCGGCCCGTCTTGTCCTATGTAGGACGCACTAGCTGCCGAACCGGCAGCAAAGGTACTACCTCTATCCAGAGCCCCCTACACCACACCCATTGCATCACAGTGATCTAATTACCGGCATGTAAACAGCACAATATGTTCGCAGGCCTAAGACGATAAGAGGGTCGGAGGCTAGACTGCTAAATTAGACAAAACTGTTAGGGCGAGTTGTCTGCTACCGATTGCTGGTTGACCTTACCTGGGGCGAGATCATTTGGGGCGAGTTGACCGTAAGCCAAGTGTGTAATGTCCCTTTGTTAAAATCTTCCAAAAAAATGGCGTCTGGTCTCGGGTCGCGCAAAATTCAACAAACGCGCTTATGAAGTTATATATGGACGTCAGTAGCTGCATGTAAGTTGTAGTATAAATAGAAACTTACTGAATTATCATTAGCTCATTTCATCCTTATGCACCTTTGACCTTAGGTCTTCCCTTTGTTGACTGTGTAGCACCACCGTGGTGGCACATCTACATTATCAAAATGCCTTAACTTGGGGATGGGTTTTACTTTTAGGCTTTAGTTTGTGTGTGCGTAGCTTAAACGCGTATAAAGGTAGTGTGTGATTGTGTATACATGTGTATAGCGTAGTATAACTGTTGTAACACACTTAGCGCCGATACTGCGGATTTGGTGCTGTGATTGAGAGCGTGCTCATCGATCACGGTTTGGCATGGTTCCATCACGGCCAAAAGAGAAAATCAGACTCAGCAGGGTGGTCAAGTCAGCTTTTAACTGAATCAGTGAGGCCTGCCCGTTTGCCGTGTTTAATACTGGTATTTGCTTAGTATTTAGAGTGAAAATCATATATTACAGTTTACTCTGTGTGTTATTTTAGTCTCTTAGTAACTGAGTCTTAGTAACTGACATCAAGACAACAATGTTTTTATTGTTGTGTACATGGAAACATTTGGCAATAAACTATCTTATCTTTTAACTCTTAATCACCTATAAGAACATACACTGTCTATTCTCCTGTACCTAGAAGATAGTAAGAAAATTACTTTGAAAATGGGTTACTTCACCAAAGCGTCTATAACTTTTTTGAATAGACAGATATTTAAGTCTGTTTTATTTTTCTTAGCTGACATATGGATGGATAGTATTTTATGTTGTGGTGGAGTGTAATTTGATACCTGTTTATATTATTTACTGTAATTAATTACAGGTAAATTAACTGAAAAAAAATGCACCTTGATTATTTTGATATGACAAACAAAAGACGTAAAACTGAAAAATGTGTCGGTGGGCGAAAATATGAAAGTGTGTGATAGTGGAGTGAGATAATTTTACATTAGTGATCACTATTACCAGGCAATCCACTGATAATCCTTCAGGTAATCGAAGTGCACGTATCCCCGTTGGCGGATGTTGCTACAAATTGATCGCCAAGTTCGTCTGTTGGGCGAAAATTTCGAACATTTCAGCAGGGAAATACTGATAAAAATAATCAAGTGGTGTCGCTTCCAACTCAAGTGGAGTTGTTGGGCCCACATATCGCGTGAAAGGCTGCAAAAAAGTCTGAAATTGGCTGCTGATGCCAGATAGCATCGCCGCCGCCATCTTGCAGTCGTCGCTTCGGTAAACACTGCTGAAATACTCTGGTATTTTTGTCATCCCAGTCCGACAGATCGCTAGTATGTACACTAGATGTACACTAGACACACTTATGTCACTTCCCTCTGGCTCTGAAACTGGATAATTGCCAATTTACTCCGAAATAGCGGTAAACTCTGGGTCACTGTCGTGTATGTCGCCATGTTTGCAAACACGTGCGTTAGCGAGCAGGCCAGGTGCACGGTAAAACTCTCCCAATTCGACACACACAGTGGCTTAGAGCGCATGCCCAGTGTCTAAAGTTAGTTTGACCTTGCCCCCTACGGTATACAATCTCACCTTCTTCACAGAAGAACCCACCAACGTATCACATGACTTCTAAATTTAGTACCGAGGACGGGCGTCTATGGGCGCTTTAGGTAAAGACCCGGAGGGCGTTTACGGGCGTTATAGGTGATTAAGAGTTAAATCCGCATTATCATTATATATAATATTACCTGTATGAAAAATATTTAGTAAGAATGAGAAAAAATGACCAAGTAATCTGCGGATAACCTGTTTTCATTGAAAAACCTTTTTTTTTTTTTTTTTTTTTTTTGGGGGGGGGGGGGGGGGGGTCAATGTGTAGTCTAATAAAAAGCTCCCCCAAACTACCTTAAGATACTCTTAATAGAGAAAATATCCTAAAATTTCTAGCTTTTCCGCCCACAATCATCAGCTTTAGTCACTGTCACAAACACACACACACGGTGCTTGGTGCTAAAAGTAGTTTCTCCCCATTAGGTTTGCTTAGCTAGATGTGATGTCATTTTTATCTTGTTACTTCTTTGCCATTACTCATGATGTCATGTGAACACGTTCAGACCAGCCTCATTTTAAAAGTCTACTGTATTTTCAATATGGTAGACAAATATGGATCTTAGACATCCTTCACAGAGAAATCTGGATATAAAAGAAGCATCCAAATAATTATTTAGCTCTTTGTGTGTCAGTAACCTTGTTAGTCGCAATGATTCCTGCAGGACTAAAACATTGCGACTAAAGCCGCTGCTGTCATCCAAAGGGTTAGGAACACAGAGGCCAGTGAAATGTTCACAAATATGTGATAAAGTTTTGGAGGTTATGTGATGACACCAACCTCACCCCACCACACCCAACTGCCTTGTAATCTTGTTGGTTGCATTCAGAACTGATGTACTTATCCTGGTTGTGTTTACAGGCTGTAGTGTGGCTTGGATGGATGTTTCTGTTGTGCTGTCTGGCCTGATGTACTTATCCTGGTTGTGTTTACAGACTGTAGCGTGGCTGGGATGGATGTTTTTGTTGTGCTGTCTGACCTGATGACAGACAATTGAAAGTCCTAGTGAAAAGCCTGTTGTAATAGATTAGAATGATAAAAGAAAGTCATCCTCAGCGATCTGTGATGAGCCTGTCCCCCACTTTCCCAATTGTAACTACAGACGGATGACTAGGTTGTCAAACATGCACTAGAAAACATCGTGTTACTATAGTGACAGATTTGCAGGGGATGTAACGGCCTTGCTGCCAACACTTACAGGTGGTGGGATGATAAATTTGCCTGAAATGTGCTGTTTATCTAGGTACTTAGTTGATGAAGCTCACAAACCAGACTGGTGAGGCTAGCACTGGCAGAATTGTATGCATACCAAGGGGAACGACTCAGCGCTGGACAGACTGTGGCGATTGGGTGCCTGATAGGTGGGGGCAGGGGATCTAACTCTTAGTTGATGAAGGCATATTGTGTCCAGTCACCTTTGTACAGTAGTCACACAGCTCTACTTTCTGGTGTTAACATTTAATGTCTTCACAACAGAATCTTTAAGTTAGCCCTCTTAACCCCATAACCACAATTTCCAAACTTTATGTTTTTGAGGTGTTGTCATTGACTATATCTACCAGTTGTAGTATGAATTGATCATGATAATTCAAGGGTGGTGACAGATAAGCTTGGTGCCTTCAGGCACCAAGCTCATCTGGAATTACCCTTGAATAATAATGGTCAGTCCATCCCTTGCTGCAGGATCCTGGGGCTAAATGAGTTAAACTTATTTAACCCTTATCATTCGGAATACGCCAGTGTGTGAAATAAGTTTGACTAAAATAGTTCAAGGGTAGTGCCAGAATAGCTTGGCGCCTCTAGGCGCCAAGCTATTCTGGCACCACCCTTGAACTAAAGCTATTGGTCTATAACCTTATCTGTAAGTACTATAATGTGGCTTGCATATGGCAGCGCACACATTTGAAGCTTTTAGCCTCACTATGATATGGGTTAAACTGTTTACAACAGGGGGAGCTGAGTGGCTAGGTGGTAGAGTGTTCTCCTCTTGTCCAGGATGTTGTGGGTTTGTATCCAGCTGGCATAAAATTTTGTTCAAACCCTTTTGGGAGCCCCGTTTTTTTAAATCACCTTCCTGGTGGACAAAAAACGATAAGCCCTAAACGTGTAATTTGTGTGTGTGTTTACAACAGATGATTGTGGTATTGTATGTATTGCATATAATATTATTAATATCGTGAAACTGTGTGACTTCATTACAGAGGCAGCTGGGGGCTAAAGTTTAAAGGTGATTTGAAATTGGGGATGTGATGCGACTTCGCATGTCATTTTGTCCTGGAGGGTTAATATGAAACTAGGTCACATAAACTCTTATTTATTACATGTTGGATTTCCATCCTGTGTGATGTACTTCTAGTTCTACTAGTGTTGTGTTTTGTGTTAACTAGGCTCCTTGATTTGAGCTGAACTGAGGGCTTCTGGGCACTACTGTGGACACAAAATGGAGTCACATAACTGGCTGGTGACAGCAGATTTGTAGATGGAGATTGATATGGCAGAGGAAGATGTGACTTGCATAAAGCAAGACAATGGTAATAGTATACACACTTATGTATACAGCACATCTCTTAATACAGACACTTACTTTTACTTACTTACAGCCTATATGCTGTTTCTTTTTTGCCATGTGCATGTATTTTGGCTCACATGCGAAGCAAAAGTGAGTATGTTTTGGGTCTGTGGTCGTCTGTCCTCCATGGTAAACTTTAATGTTGGCATTTTCTCGGAGACTATTCAAGCCACAGTCTTCAAACTTTGCCCAAGGATACTTTGTGGCAAGACTTTTCTAAACATACCAGTTTCAGTGACCCCTCACTGGGGATCAGGAAATATATAAAAATTCACAACTTTAAATCCAAACTTGGTACAAAGATACCTGATGGTAAGACCTTTCTATGCATGCTAATTTGGTTGATCCCTTGGACAGGTCAAGGGTCACTAGAGCTCAAGAAATAGGTAAAAAAAAAAAATAGCTGTATTTTGACAACAGGAACATTAAAGACAACAATACTGAATCAACAAAAATGTGTGATACGTAGTTGCCTGAACGTAATGCTGACAACCTTCAACCGTGTGTAATGTTACGTACAAGCCGACACAACGGCAAGGTGATGGTAAAAGGTAATAATTATTGTTTCAAAGTGTTGCTGCGCTACAAAACTAATCCGAACATGTACATTACTTGTTCTGTTTTATCCTTTGAAATATTGATTATCATATTCAGAGCCTTGAACGTAACTGTTACAACCAAAACTAAACCGTCGTCATTGGATGGAGGCAAATTCCATCAAGTAATGTTTTATTCCTTTGTTCAAAACACGTAGTCATTGAGCCGATTGATTTTACATTTGTTTGCGTCAACATTTATTTGAAGTAATTAGAAAAGCGGTACACTTACATTGCTTTTTTAAAACATTTATGGTGCTCAGTCATCAATTTTGCATGACGTAACCATTTACAACCAAAACTTACCTTCAACTTTGTCGCTTCCCTGGTCCATCGATGTCACCTGTAGGTAAGAGGTACGTAGGACTGACCAAATGCAAATCTCAAAATGGCGGCCAATTCCAGGAAATACGCATGTTGATGATTGCGAGATTTTTTCCCGTGTTTGAACGTAACACAAAATGTACAACTTTCGGGTTTGAAGAAGCTTAAAACGCAGCCTTCTTTCAATTCTCAAAGGATTTCAAATTTTGATTACGGTAATCAGAATGAAGAGTAATGTTGTCTAGGATATGTTAATTAGGTGCCTCATGGTAATTTTTTTGTTTTCTGGTTCACAGCGAGATTTGCACATGTGAAATTGACGACACACGTTGCGTTCATTCTAACCTTTACTTGCCCTCAAACTACTTCAAACTTAGACACATGTAAAACAAGATGATAATTATGGTAACAAAATAGTAACTTGCATTGGCTGTCTATAGGCCTAAACTTGGTTTCAAAATTCTATTTCATTCCCCAGAATTTTTTATCTGAAAGCGAACACACGTGAGTGATGTCACGTTTTGAAATTTTGGCTTCCGCTGCTTGATTGCACAAAACAATGAATAACTCTTTTATCCCATCGGACATATGCAAAAACAACACAGGATTAGAAGGTATGTTCAATTTCTAACCAGTTGAGAAATGGTTGTGTGAGATGCATGCCTGATTTTGAGTTTGAAGGCTTTGTTTTGTCAGTTAAGTAGCGAAACGGCACTCAACGCTTAGTCATACTCTTGACCATATATATTTAAATACGACCACAAGAATTCACTCATTCTGGGGAGCTAATATAGATGTAAATAGGGCTGCAAAATGCTGCACAGATTCTCGTGAGATGACTCAGCCTGTGAAGGTGCATGGGAATCTTATGTTAAGTGTAGTTGAAATAATCTGACATGGGAACATTGTTGCCAGTGACATGAACATAAACACGAGCGCTCACGCCGGCTTGATAAGGTTTCCGACCTCACCCTGGGGTCAGGAGGTATCGAGGTTTCCCTGAAATTTCAGGGACTCTGGTGGCGTTGGACCTATGACTGAATACTGCAAATATTGCTAACCTATTCACTATATACTATTACTAAACTGGTCAGCCCCACAGGGTGGGTTTTCCCCTCTATTCTGGGGCATGTGTTTCTGTCTACCCTTGGTCCATTCACCTGTATTTTCCTTTTTAAAACTCTCCCTACTGTCTGCGCTGCCTGCAGCTCTTGATATTGGATGCATGTTGCTAAATGGTCTTAGCTTTATTTAGGCCCTATGGCGTAGGTTTATTTAACGTATTGGACCGGCTGGCGACATACATTGAATATTACGTTTATTTTTTTTTCACAAGCAGTGCAGGCACGTCCTGAGAAAGTCTTGTTGCTGTCGGGATGTTAAGCAATGTACAATCAATCAATCAACTATACTAAATCAGATGGCTGAGTTGTGATAACAGCATATTGGGGGTGGCAGGTTATTGCTCATAAGTGTCTGAAGAGAGAGAAATAGTGTGTTATGAGGTTAGCTTTCCATTGTCTTAGGCTGAGCCTAATTAAATTAGCCTTTCTTGACAATCAACACCCATCAACCCTTACAAAATCTGTCTTGCCCAATGCAAGCAGCACATTTGCAAATCACCTCAGAGGCCCAACCCGAACCACAAACTGTATGTGAAAGTATAGGAGACTCCTGAGAATATACTGCCCCACCCCCACTACCCCACTATTTCCTTACATCCCTCACCTGGGTCTGCCTGGGGGACTTGAGTGGGGTTAACTACTTTTTAGTTCCCAAGGTCACCCTGGTCAGCCCCATAGGGTGGGTTTTCCCCTGTATTCTGGTGCATGTGTGTCGGTCTACCCTTGGTCCATTAACCTGTATTTTCCTTTTTTAAACTCTCCCTACTGCAGACCTGCGCTGCCTGTAGCTCTTGATGTTGGATGTGTGTTGCTAAATGGTCTTATGTTTATTTAACGTATTAGACCGGCTGGCAACATACATTCAATATTCAGGCATCAGAACTGTCCGATTTTCGGCGATTTTCCGATTTTCCTGGCCCCTGTTTAATAACACTTTTGACTTGGAAATGGCTTTAAATAACTCTACAATTCTTCAAAATCGCCGTTTTCCGATTTTTTTTGGGTGAACAGTTCTGATGCCTGAATATTCTGTTTAGTTGTTTTTTTTATTCACAAGCAGTGCAGGCACGCCTTGAGAAAGTCTTGTTACTGTCAGGACGTTAAGCAATGTACAACTATGAAGAATAAGAGTACTTTAATATCCTGAAAAGAGAAATTTGTTTGTGGTACATTTATAACAAATAGTACAAACAAGACATGAAAACATTATAACATCATTGTGAACATTTTCTCCCTCTCTTTGGCTGGACTTCGCGAATGAAGATTCTATAGGGGTTGTCCACGATGTCTTCAGGCATGCTCATGACTGCGGAGGCCGATCCGGGGCAGGCAGGTTCGACTGCAGTGGCTGCAGAGGGAGATTTGGCCAGGGTTCTGAGTTGCGGCATCTCTGTTTTTTCTCCTGAGCCGCTTGTCTTTAAGGCTAGCTCTTTGAGAGTCCTCAAAGGAGACTGCTGCCTTGTAAATGGTGGAGCGCCAGGTGTCACGGTCCGCAGCAAGTGAAGACCACTGGCGGTGGTCGATTTGGCAGGCACTTAGTGACTTCTCGAGACAGTCTTTGTATCTCTTCTTTGGTGCCCCTCTGTCTCTGTGTGATCTTGGGTAGGCGATGATTCTCCATCCTGGAGACATGCCCAGTCCAGCAGAGCTGTGTCCGCAGCAGTAAAGCCTCGATGCTCACAGTTTCTGCCTGTTCAAGGACCTCGACGTTGGTGACATAGTCACTCCAGTGAATGCCAAGGATTGTATGCAGGCAGCGCTGGTGGAAATATTCGAAGAGTCGTAGTTGGCTGCGGTAGAGTGCCCAGGACTCTGAACCATACAGCAGGGTGGTGAGGATGACAGCTCTGTACACGCTGATCTTTGTGCCTGTTTTCAGCTGTTGATTGTGCCACACCCACTTGTATAGACGCCTGAAAGCGCTGTTTCCTTTTGCCAGCCTGTTGTCCAGCTCCTTCTCCAGCTTGGCGTCTGACGTGATGATGCAGCCAAGGTAGGTAAACTGGTGCACTGACTTAAGTTCAGACTCGCCGATGGTGATGTGGGGAGGGCGATGCTCTACCTTGGGTGCCGGCTGATGGAGGATCTATGTCTTTTTCAGACTGACCTCGAGTCCAAAGAGCTGGGCAGCATCTGCAAAGCAGGATGTGATGCACTGCAGGGCTCTTTCTGTGTGTGCAACGAGGGCAGCGTCGTCAGCAAAGAGCAGCTCACAAATCAGTTGGTCTAGGGTTTTGGTGTGGGCCTGCAGTCGTCTGAGGTTGAACAGGCTGCCATCGAGATGATACCTGATGTACACTGCATCGTCATCGTCAAGGTGCACTGTGGCCTGCTTCAACATCATGCTAAAAAAGATGGTGAAGAGGGTTGGTGCCAGTACACAGCCCTGCTTCACACCGTTGAGAATGGGGAATGGTTCTGAGAGGTCACTGTTGAGTCTGACCTGGCCTTGTTGGTCCTCCTGTAGCTGGACGATCATGTTGAGGAACTTTGGGAGACAGCCAAGTCGCTCCAGGATCTGCCACATGCCTTGCCTGCTCACAGTGTCAAACGCTTTTGTTAGGTTGACAAACGTTATGTACAGCCCTTTGTTCTGCTCACGGCACTTCTCCTGAAGCTGTCTCAGCACAAAGACCATTTCGGTGGTGCTCCTGTTGGCTCTGAAGCCACACTGGCCCTCTGGGAGGTGGTCTTCTGCAATGGCAAGTACCAGCCGATTCAGGAGCAACCTTGCAAGAATTTTCCTGGCAATGGACAGCAGGGTAATTCCATGGTAGTTGGAGCAGGCAGACTTCTCTCCTTTGTTCTTGTACAGGGTGATGACGACTGCATCGCGGAGATCTTTTGGTAGTGTTCCTTCCTCCCAGTAGCAGAGAAAGAGGTCATGGAGCTTGTTGTGCAGTGCTGGGCCTCCATGTTTCCAGATCTCTGGTGGGATACCATCAATGCCTGCTGCTTTGCCACTCTTGAGCTGGTGGATGGCTGTGAGGGTCTCTTCAGCAGTGGGCGGTTTGTTCAATTCAGCCTTTACTGGGAGGTGTGGGATTTGGAGGATCACTGCTTCTTGAACAGTGCGCTCAGCGCTGAAGAGGTCCTGAAAGTATTCCGACCAGCGGTTCAAGATGGAGTTATTATCTGTGAAGAGTGCCTGTCCATCAGCGCTTCGCAGGTGACTTTGTATCAGGTGCCAGGGGCCATACACTGCTTTCAGTGCTTCGTAGAAGCCCCTGTAGTCACCGTTGTCAGCGCAAAGCTGGGTTCTCTGTGTGAGTCTGGTCCACCACTCGTTTTGGAGATCTCCGAGCTTGCGCTGGAGACTGCTGCAGACCAGGCGGATGGCAGACTTCTTCACAGGGCAGGAAGGCTGGGCTAGGTGGGCCTGATGGGCAGCTCTTTTTTTTTGCTAGGAGTTCCTGGATCTCTACGTCGTTTTCGTCAAACCAGTCTTTGTTCCTCTTTCTAGCGAAACCCAAGACTTCTGCAGAGGATTTTGCGATAGCAGTTTTCAGCTGTTCCCAGAGTGTTTCAGGGGAGGAGTCTGCTGGGTCAGCTGTGTCTGTGAGCCTGCGCTGTAAATCTGTCTGAAAGGCAGCTTTTACGTCATCACGCTGAAGGCTGGCAACATCAAGCTTTTTCTTAGGGGGGCCCCCCTTTCTTGAGTTTTGGCTTGAAGTGGAGCCTGAGTTTGCAGCGGACAAGGCAGTGGTCAGTGTGGCACTCTGCGCTGGGCATCACTCTGGTGAGGAGGACGTCACTGCGGTCCCTCTGACGCACTAGGACATAGTCAATAAGGTGCCAGTGTTTGAAGCGAGGATGCATCCAGGTGGTCTTTCGACTGTCCTTTTGCTGGAAAGTAGTGTTGGTGATGACAAGCTGCTGCTCTGTACAGAACTCCAACAGTAGGTGACCATTGTCATTGCAGTTCCCGACGCCATGCTTGCCGAGGACTCCTTTCCAGGCTTCAGAGTCTTTTTTCTCCCTAATAGTAATACAACTACCCTCTATTCTGGGGCATGTGTTTCTGTCTACCCTTGGTCTATTCACCTGTATTTTCCTTGGACCCACCCGGGTCTGCCCTGGGGGACTTGGGTGGGGTTAACTACTTTTTAGTTTCCAGGGTCACCCTGGTCAACCCCACAGGGTGGGTTTTCCTTTCTATTCTGGGGCATCTGTTTCTGTCTACCCTTGGTCCATTTACCAGTATTTTCCTTTTTTAAACTCTCCCTACTGTCTGCCCTGCCCGTAGCTCTTGATGTTGGATGTGTTTTGCTAAATGGCCGTAGGTTTATTTAGCATTTTAGACTGGCTGGTGGCATACATTCAATATTCTGTTAATTTTTTTTTTTTCACAAGCAGTGCAGGCACGTCCTGAGAAAGTCTTGTTGCTGTCAGGACATTAAGCAATGTACAACCAACCATCTCCTTACAATACCCAGTATACCACTACAAAGCCTGTCATGCCTGTCTAAACTTAAAAGAGTGTAGAACTATGGAACGCTTGGTCAACGCCCGCCTGGTGTGGCATCTTGAGTCACAGGGTCTCATCACAGACATCCAGTGCAGTTTCCGTTGTTTCCGTAGTACAACTGACCATCTAGTCCGCTTTGAGTCGGTTATCCAAGATGCTTTTGTCAACAAGCAGCATGTCCATGCAATTTTCTTAGATGTTGAGAAGGCATATGACACGACCTGGAGATATGGTATAATTAGGTACCGGCAGCCCTATACATAGAGCACTGTCCTGGTAAATTAGGTCCTGCACCTGACTTTTGGTCCTCCAACCTCTTTGCTTCAAACAGGTCTAGCTCTTTTAGTTTAGGCTTCCAGGCAATAAACTTTGTATGCATTTGCAGAAAATGTTGCGTTATTTCGTTTTGAGTCCAAGTGTGAGTGTGGATGTTGTACCGTTAGTGAAAAAAAGCAGTTGTTAAAATTGACTATTTTCATCGAAACCGCACCGGTTGCTCACTTCCCGAAGCGAGCTCACTGCAGTCGCGTCGTTTCATACACTTGCCGAATAAAACAACACAATGGTATACGTCACTGGAAAGTGCTCGTTGCAAGCTTTGCAATGGTGCCAAATATGAAAGACTTTTTTTTTTTAAAACGACTTTTATTGCGAATTGCAACTTTTGAATTCAAGATTTGTCCTCTTGCTGAAATATTATGCATAGCTTGCTTATTATCATTCAAAAGTTCATTTTTCTTTTATAAAATCTTGTTTCCGATGAGATTACATGTATCGTACACATCCATTGGTTGAAATTCCGAGGTCACCTATAGTCAAATGTGTAAACGGTCATATCCTGTTCACGCAAATGCACACATGTTGACAGAAATGCACTTCCCTACCACCTGTTTGTAAATCAACACAGCCATCTGATTTTTTTACTATTGAGAAAAAAAAGTTTGTAAGCCTTGCCAAATATCCTGGCAAATCTGTCTAAGTAACCTATTGTCTTATGTTAAAGAAGTTGTAAGTTCCTTTGTTTAATTACTTCTAAATTTAACTTAGTTACAAGTACTTACAGCAATATATCTTCAAAGTTATAATCAACCTATCTAATATGTTATCATGTGCTTGTAGCCAACTGATAAGTCAAGGCCACATTCCTACACTCAACACTGAATTCAATTGCTGAATGACAAGATGCCTTGACTTTTTTAAAAATTTGTTTTTGCGACTCTTTTATGCATAGACTATAGTGGTTGTATGCATTAGGTAGCTTAATGCATGTTAATGTATTCCATTCAGGGGCACTTGAATGAAAGGTGTATGGATTGAACTCACATGAATTGAAAAGGCTGTTTGTAATAGGCACATTGGGCAAAGTGACATTAAATGGGATATAATAATTGTAAGAGATTCTCCGGAGCTTTTCAATGGTTACTGTTGAAATAGGCATGGGTTATGCTTTCAGTGAAATGCCTTGGCAACCGTCAGGTTGATTATAGACTATGTGAGGACAAAATGTGGGATAATGTTTTCAAAAAAGGAATGGTTCAGGGGTGAACTCTGCCATTGTTTTAATGGTGACCTTGAAGTGTCAGTATAGATCTTTATCTCTTAAAATGGTAGGTAACCCACTCTGTGACTTTTGTCTCCATGTGTGTGTGTGTGCATGCTGTGTGTGTTTGTGTGTGCGTGCGTGTGTGTGTGTGTGCATGCTGTGTGTGTGTGTGTGTGTGTGAGAGAGAGAGAGAGAGAGAGAGAGAGCACCCATATATATACATATTTGCCCTTGCTGTATGAACTCTAATGTACTTAATGATTTTCTGTGTATTGCTTTACTTTGCATTTTTACACATTTTATATTTTTGTGCGGACGCGGATCTATGTGTGTGGCTGGAGTGTATTCCGAGAGCATGTGTGTTTATTGTGCGTGTGTGTCTTGAGTGCATGCTTACGTAAGTTTGTGTGTATTTGTGTTTGTTTTGAATGCGTGCTTATGTAAGTTTGTGTGCGTATTTGTGCGTGTGTGTCTTGAGTGCGTGCTTACGTAAGTTTGTGTGTGTATTTGTGCGTGTGTGTCTTGAGTGCATGCTTACGTAAGTTTGTGTGTGTATTTGTGCATGACTTGAGTGTGTGCTTATGTAAGTTTGTGTGCATATTTGTGTGTCTTGAGTACGTGCTTATGTAAGTTTATGGGTGTGTCTTGAGTGCATGCTTATCTAAGTTTGTGTGTGTATTTGTGCGTGTGTCTTGAGCACGTGCTTATGTAAGTTTGTGCGTGCGTGCATGCAGAATTGTGTGTGTGTGCATATGGAATTGTGTGTGTGTGCATGCGTGCATGCAAAATTGTGTGAGTTTGAGTGTGTGTGTGTGTATGTGTGCGTGCATGTGGAAGTGTGTGTGTGTGCGTGCATGCATACATGCGGAATCATGGTGTGTGTGTGTGTGTGGTTGTGTGCGTGCATGCATGCACAAGTTGTGGTGTGCATGAGTGCACACCTGAGTGCATGCGTGTATGTTTGTGTGAGCGTGCGTCTGTGCGTGAGCAAATGCATACATGCGTCGGTGTGTGGTATGTGTATGTTTACATGTCTTTGTCATTATGTAGTAGATATAGCAACGGCAAGTGTGAAAACTGGTCCTGTTACCACCAATAACTTCTACCATTGGAAAATAAAGGTTCATTTTTCATGATTTTTTCCCAGGAAGTATGCCAGCTGATTGCGCAGACTTGCTCAGCAAGGCAAACAGAGGCCACAGTAACTGTGTGGTTACTGATGAAGATACAGGACAGGCTACTGTACAGGAATGGGAAGACCCTGTCCAACCCTCACAGGTCAAACTGGAGCCTAACACCCTTGTGCATGCATCCACCAGTATTAGTAGTAGCAGTGGCTGTGTGCACAAGGGGGCCAAAGACACAGGGGAACCTGGTGTTCAACCACAGTTTCTGACCAGTACAGAGTGTGAGGTTTTCCATCAAATGAAACCTTATGTCAAGATGGAGTCCAGCGAGGGGCGTGAACCTTGTGTATACTGTATGGACTGTGATGGTAAATACAAACATAGAATATCTGAAAACATCTCACTAGGTGAACAGAAAACCTACGCTGAAAAATGTGTGGATGTTGAAGAGGGTGGCATGCCATTTGTGTGTGAGATGTGTGAGGCATGTTTCCAGTCACGAAGACAGTTGCACAAACACATGTCTACTCACTCACAGCCTGTCCAAAATCCACAAGTCAAACTGAAAACAGGTTGCAAGGTCAAACCTGGTGTCCAGTTTCTACCTGGGACCAACTCAGAGCCAGAAGTGAACCCCTTTGTGCCTGTAGTCACCAATACTATAGCCAGTGTCAGTGGCTGCATGAAAAAGGGGGTTAAACTGGATCTCTGTACTCACTCATGGCTGTTCCAACACCCACCAGACAAGCTGGAGCCAGAAGACAAGGTGGAACCTGGCGTCCAGTTAAGACATGGGAGCAGCTCAGATTCCACTACTGTAGACAGTACCGTTGGCTGCATGTACTATGGGGTGAAATTAGAACCGGACATCATGGACAAACATTGTTTCAAGTTAGAGCCTGGGGCCAGCTCAGATTGTGGGGTTAAACTAGAACCTGACATCAATCTAAAGGCAACGTCTGGGATCCAGACAGACCAGCAGCACTCAGAGAATGGTTTGGGTTCTGTGGATTATGTGCACAACAGTGATGTGAACATGCACCAGTACCAGTCAGAAGTGAAGCCTGACACGGTCATATTGTGTGACACTAAGGTGGAAAACCTTGATGCTGCCAACTGTAATGTACATAGCTCTGGAGCAAGGTTTGTATCCGTACCTCTGTATGAGTGCGATAAACCTGCTGCAGAGTTGTCCTTGGCTCCACACAGTGATCTGATGACAGCTGCTCACGGTGATTTGATGACAGCTGCTTACAGTGATTTGATGACAGCTGCACACAGTGATTTGATGACAGCTGCTCACAGTGATTTGATGACACACGATGATTTGATGACAGCTCCACACAGTTATTTGATGACAGCTCCACACAGTGATTTGATGACAGCTGCACACAGTGATTTGATGACAGCTGCTCATAGTGATTTAATGACACACACAGGCCAGAAACCACATAAGTGTGCAGTGTGTGGTGCTAGTTTTTCCTGGGCTAGCAGTTTGAAAATGCACATATTTATCCACACAGGCCAGAAACCACATAAGTGTACAGTGTGTAGTGCTAGTTTCTCCCGGGCTGGCAGTTTGAAAAGACACGTGTTAACCCACACAGGCCAGAGACCACATATGTGTACAGTGTGTAGTGCTAGTTTCTCTCGAGCTGGTTATTTGAAAATTCACATGTTAACCCACACAGGCCAAAAGCCACATAAGTGTACATTGTGTGGTTCTAGTTTCTCTCAAGCTGGCAATTTGAAAATCCACATGTTAACCCACACAGGCCAGAAACCACATAAGTGTACAGTGTGTGGTGCTAGTTTCTCCCCAGCTAGCACTTTGAAAATGCACATGGTGACCCACACAGGCCAGAAACCACATAAGTGTACAGTGTGTAGTGCTAGTTTCTCCTGGGCTGGCAGTTTGACAAGTCATATGTTAACACACACAGGCCAGAAACCACATATGTGTACAGTGTGTGGTGCTAGTTTCTCCCAAGCTAGCATTTTGAAAAAACACATGGTAACCCACACAGGCCAGAAGCCACATAAGTGTACAGTGTGTGGTTCTAGTTTCTCTCAAGCGGGCAATTTGAAAACGCACATGTTAACCCACACAGGCCAGAAACCATATCAGTGTACAGTGTGTGGTGTTTGTTTCTCCCATGCTAGCACTTTGAAAAGACACATGTTAACCCACACAGGCCAGAAACCACATAAGTGTACAGTGTGTAGTGCTAGTTTCTCCCGGGCTGGCAGTTTGAAAAGACACCTGTTAACCCACACAGGCCAGAGACCACATATGTGTACAGTGTGTAGTGCTAGTTTCTCTCGAGCTGGTCATTTGAAAATTCACATGTTAACCCACACAGGCCAGAAGCCACATAAGTGTACAGTGTGTGGTGCTAGATTCTCCCAAGCTAGCATTTTGAAAAAACACATGTTAACCCACACAGGCCAGAAGCCACATAAATGTACAGTGTGTGGTTCTAGTTTTTCTCAAGCTGGCAATTTGAAAATGCACATGTTAACCCACACAGGCCAGAAACCACATCAGTGTACAGTGTGTGGTGCTTGTTTCTCCCAAGCTAGCACTTTGAAAAGACACATGTTAACCCACACAGGCCAGAAGCCACATATGTGTACAGTGTGTGGTGCTCTTTTTTCCTTGCCTGACAGTTTGAAAAGTCACATGGTAACCCACACAGACCAGAAACCACATAAGTGTACAGTGTGTGATGCTAGTTTCTCCCGGGCTAGCAGTTTGAAAAGACACGTGTTAACCCACACAGGCCAGAGACCACATATGTGTACAGTGTGTAGTGCTAGTTTCTCTCGAGCTGGTTATTTGAAAATTCACATGTTAACCCACACAGGCCAGAATCCACATGTTAACCCACACAGGCCAGAAACCACATAAGTGTACAGTGTGTGGTGCTAGTTTCTCTTAAGCTAGCACTTATGAAAATGCACATGGTAACCCACACAGGCCAGAAACCACATAAGTGTACAGTGTGTGGTGCTAGTTTCTTCTGGGCTGGCAGTTTGAAAAGTCATATGTTAACCCACACAGGCCAGAAACCACATATGTGTGTGGTGCTAGTTTCTCCCAAGCTAGCATTTTGAAAAAACACATGGTAACTCACACAGGCCAGAAGCCACATAAGTGTACAGTGTGTGGTTCTAGTTTCTCTCAAGCTGGCAATTTGAAAATGCAC
Source organism: Semisulcospira habei (assembly GCA_036245525.1). Taxonomy (NCBI): domain Eukaryota; kingdom Metazoa; phylum Mollusca; class Gastropoda; family Semisulcospiridae; genus Semisulcospira; species Semisulcospira habei. Next base: position 107,572,814 of record BTPG01000003.1, on the reverse strand, counting down.
ATGTTAACCCACACAGGCCAGAAACCACATCAGTGTACAGTGTGTGGTGCTTGTTTCTCCCAAGCTAGCACTTTGAAAAAACACATGGTAACTCACACAGGCCAGAAGCCACATAAGTGTACAGTGTGTGGTTCTAGTTTCTCTCAAGCTGGCAATTTGAAAATGCACATGTTAACCCACACAGGCCAGAAACCACATAAGTGTACAGTGTGTAGTGCTAGTTTCTCCCAGGCTAGCAGTTTGAAAAGACCCGTGTACAGTGTGTGGTGCTAGTTTCTCCTGGGCTAGCAGTTTGAAAAGACATGTGCACAGTGTGTGGTGCTAGTTTCTCCTGGGCTAGCAGTTTGAAAATGCATATGTTAACCCACACAGGCCAGAAGCCACATAAGTGTACAGTGTGTGGTTCTAGTTTCTCTCAAGCTGGCAGTTTGAAAATTCACATGTTAACACACACACGCCAGAAACCATATAAGTGTATATACAGTTCTGGTACTAGTTTCTCCCAAGCTAGCCATTTGAAAACTTATTACTCACACAGGCCAGAAACCATATAAATGTTTTTTGTGTGTTGCTAGTTTCTCCCAGGCTGGCAGTTTGAAATTTCACATGTTTACCCACACAGGCCAGAAACCACATAAATGTACATTGTGTGGTGCTAGGTCTCCTGGGCTGGCAGTTTGAAAAGTCACATCCCACACACACCAGAAGCCACATATCTGTACAGTGTATGATCCTTGTTTCTCCCAGGCTGGCAGTTTGAAAAGACACATGTTTACCCACACAGGCCAGAAACCACATAAGTGTACAGTGTGTGGGGCTAGTTTCTCCTGGGCTAGCAGTTTGAAAATGCATATGTTAACCCACACAGACCAGAAGCCACATAAGTGTACAGTATGTGGTGCTAGTTTCTCTGAGGCTGGCAGTTTGAAAATTCACGTTTATCAATAACAGGTGTAACACACGCAGACTTACTGATACTCCAGTCGCGCATACAGACTGGCAACGAAACAGGCATACACACACACACTGACTCAGCTGCATTTGTGCCGCACAAACTCAAACACTATTTCCTTTCTCTGTGGCTACCTTTTATATTCAATTCAATTCAATTCAAAATACTTTGTTGTGTCAGTCTAGCCGACAAATTTTCTTTCGTTGGGATCACATGCGCGCTTACGGATTTAGCCACATTATAACAATGGTGGAAAAACAAACAAACATGACCACAGTGTACATTGTTGGTGGTATAGGAGTATATATATACATAACTAACAAAACAAACTTAAAAACTACTCTTCACAACATACACAATTCGCCACACTAACATCGCACTCTCAGTTCCACACGCACTATAGTAAAAGCCAGGTTAGCTACAAGTCCTCATAGTCCAACCTGTTCACTGGTGTTATCGTGTGCACAGTTTGTATATCCCCACGTCTAGGCGTGCAGTTGCCTTGCTTCCCACGTTGCTGCAGATGTCCGACGCTCCCTAAGCAGTGGTTGTCCTCATGACACCTTTCTCTAGCGCAGCCTCTGTTGACCCTGTTGTCTTGGCACCACTTCTCTCGCTCCCTGATCGGTGAATGTCCTCACGACACCTTTTTCTAGTGCATCCTCTGTTGACCCTGGTGGCTTGGCGCCATGTCTCTCGCTCCCCAAGCGGTTAATGTCATCACGACATGTTTCTGTAACCCCCACCCGGGTCTGCCCTGGTGGACTTGGGTGGGGTTAACTACTTTTTAGTTCCCAGTGTCACCCTGGTCAGCCTCACAGGGTGGGTTTTCCTTCTATTCTGGGACATCGAGAGAGCTTCTTTGACGAAGCTGTCGACCTTCTCTTGGACCCCGCCCCCCTCTCCTGATCTTGCATCCCATTTCGATTCCTCCCTTCGAAAACTTCTAGACACCCATGCCCCTGTCACCACCTGCTCCATATCCAACCGATTCCCACCCCCCCCCCCCCTCCTGGCTCACTGACGACATAGCTGAGGCCAAGAAGGAGCGCTGACAAGCGGAATGCCGCTGGCGCTCATCCGACCTCACCGTTCACAGACAGATCTTCCAAACAACCAGATCCAAAGTTTGCAGAATGATCTCCGACTCTAAACGTAAACACCCTCAAAACAAACTCCTGGAATCCACTTCTTCCAAAACCCTCTACGCTACCATGAACACGCTCCTAGGCACTTCTAAAGACTCTCCTCTCCCAAACACACACAGCAAAGAAGAACTCCCGTCCGCTTTTTCCGCCTATTTCCCCAACAAAATCCAAACTCTGTGCAACACACTCAACACTCTGCCTTCTCTGCCTTGCCCCCACCCGGGTCTGCCCTGGGGGACTTGGGTGGTGTTAACTACTTTTTAGTTCCCATGGTCAGCCCCACAGGGTGGGTTTTCCCTTCTATTCTGGGGCATGTGTTTCTGTCTACCCTTGGTCCATTCACCTGTATTTTCCTTTTTTAAACTCTCCCTACTGTCTGCGCTGCCCGTAGCTCTTGATATTGGATGTGTGTTGCTAAATGGTCTTAGCTTTAATTAGGTCCGATGTCGTAGGTTTATTTAACGACGGCTGGCGACATACATTCAATATTCTGTTTAGTTTCTTTCACAAGCAGTGCAGGCACGTCCTGAGAAAGTCTTGTTGCTGTCGTGACGTTAAACAATCAATCAACCAACTCTGCTTTGCCCCCACCCGGGTCTGCCCTGGGGGACTTGGGTGGGGTTAGGTATTTTTTAGTTCCCAGGGTCACCCTGGTCAGCCCCACAGGGTGGGTTTTTCTCTCTATTCTGGGGCATGTGTTTCTGTCTACCCTTTGTCCATTCACCTGTATTTGCCTTTTTAAAACTCTCCCTACTGTCTGCACTGCCTGTAGCTCTTGATATTGGATGTGTGTTGCTAAATGGTCTTAGCTTTATTTAGGCCCCATGTGTTAGGTTTATTTAATGTATTTGACCGGCTGGCGACATACATTCAATGTTCTGTTTAGTTTTTTTCACAAGCAGTGCAGGCACGTCCTGAGAAAGCCTTGTTGCTGTCGGGACGTTAAGCAATGTACAATCAATCAATCAATCAATTAACTCTGCTTTGCCCTCCCGACCCCACCTTTTCTGGTACTCGCCTCTCATCCTTCCGCCCCGTCTCTCAGGATGAAGTCTTCAAGATAATAAAGTCCATGCCTCTCAATACGTGCGAACTAGACCCCCTCCCAGCTTCTCTCTACCAGGACGGCCTTCCAAAACTTCTGCCCTTCATTACTGACATCCTCAACACATCTCTAGAGAACGGCTACATTCCCAATATCTTCATGTCTGCCATCGTTCATCCTCTCCTCCAAAAAAAAAAAACAACAAAAAAAAAAAAAAAAAAAAAAAAAAACAACCTCGACCCAAAAGAACTCAAGAACTATCACCCAGTCTCCAATCTCTTTCCTGTCCAAGCTTCTTGAGAAGGTTGTTCTCAACCTCCACCTCGCTGTCAACAATATCCTCAGTCCCTTCCAGTCTGCCTATCGCAAACATCACAGCACTGAAACAGCCCTTCTACATATCATAAACGACCTGCTTCTCTCCACCGACTCGGGCAACATCTCCCTTCTTACGCTATTCGATCTCTCTGCTGCTTTCGACACTCTAGACCACTCTATCCTCCTCCACCGCCTTCATCACTCCTTTGGCATCACTGACTCTGCTCACTCCTGGTTTCTCTCCTACCTCTCCGACAGACAGCAGTCCATCACCATCGACTGCATCTCCTCCAACCCAGTCTCGCTCTTCTGCGATCCCCACCCTGGTCTGCCCTGGGGGACTTGGGTGGGGTTAGGTATTTTTTAGTTCCCAGGGTCACCCTGGTCAGCCCCACAGGGTGGGTTTTTCTCTCTATTCTGGGGCATGTGTTTCTGTCTACCCGAGGTCCATTCATCTGTATTTGCCTTTTTAAAACTCTCCCTACTGTCTGCACTGCCTGTAGCTCTTGATGTTGGATGTGTGTTGCTAAATGGTCTTAGCTTTATTTATGCCCCATGTTGTAGGTTTATTTAATGTATTTGACCGGCTGGCGACATACATTCAATTTTCTGTTTAGTTTTTTTTTCACAAGCAGTGCAGGCACGTCCTGAGAAAGCCTTGTTGCTGTCGGGACGTTAAGCAATGTACAATCATCATCATCTTCTGCGAAGTTCCACAGGGGTTCGTCCTGGCTGCGGTCTTTTTCACACTCTACACCTCTCCCCTGTTTATCATCATCATCCAGACTCAGCACATACACCACCACCTCTACGCTGACGACTCACAACTACTAGACAAAGACAAACTCGACAACACTCAGTAAACCCCACCCGGGTCTGCCCTGGGGGACTTGGGTGGGGTTAGGTATTTTTTAGTTCCCAGGGTCACCCTGGTCAGCCCCACAGGGTGGGTTTTTCTCTCTATTCTGGGGCATGTGTTTCTGTCTACCCTTTGTCCATTCACCTGTATTTGCCTTTTTAAAACTCTCCCTACTGTCTGCACTGCCTGTAGCTCTTGATATTGGATGTGTGTTGCTAGATGGTCTTAGCTTTATTTAGGCCCCATGTGTTAGGTTTATTTAACGTATTTGACCGGTTGGCGACATACATTCAATGTTCTGTTTAGTTTTTTTTTACAAGCAGTGCAGGCACGTCCTGAGAAAGCCTTGTTGCTGTCGGGACGTTAAGCAATGTACAATCAAATCAACACTCAGTAACTACTGACTCGCACGGCTGACTGCTACGAAGACGTGAAACACTGGATGACAGCAAACAAGCTTAAAACTGAACGATGACAAAACGGAAGCCATGCTGGTAGTGGTAGGCACTGGCCAGAAACTTTCCCAGCTCCCTCCGTCTATCTACCTTCAACTCGACAGCACCCCCATCTCCCTCTCTGACTCGGCCAAGAACCTCGGCATTATCCTCGATTCCTCTCTGTCCATGACCAGCTTCGTATCCGCCACAGCCCAGGCATGCTATTTCCACCTCCTTCGCATCAGTCAGATCAGAAAATGCCTCACTACCGAAGCTGCCACCAAACTTGCTGTCTCTCTCATCTTATCTCGCATTGACTACTGCAACACTCTCCTTTCCAGCTACCCTCACTCCACCACTTTCACTCACCAGCGCATCCAGAACAATGCTGCCCGCCTCGTCCGCAGAAAGAAAAAATCCGACCACATCACTTCCCTGCTCAAACTCCTCCACTGGTTCCTCATCCCCCAAAGCATCCAATATAAGATTCTGTCTCTCTGCTACAAATCCCTGAACAACTGCGCTCCTGCCTATCTCTTCAACTTACTTCAGCCCTCTCTGCCTCCACATCCCCCGCACCAAACTCAGCACTTTTCAGGCCACGCTCTTTCTCCGTCTACGGACCAGCCACCTGAAACACTCTCCCACTCTCTCTCTTTCAGAAACACTCTCTCTCCTCCTTCAAGTCCACCCTCATAACTCGGTCACATCAATGAAAATGGACTATAACATGACGCACACGCCATACGTTTGTGAGTAACTTAGAAAAGATTAAACTTTACACAACCACGTACTACCTTCATAAGCGACTTGGGCATACACACCTTGCATTCTTTAGTTATCCATCTCTGTAAATAACTACATAGAAAAATCACTGGTTATCGCAACTTCAAAACTGACATAACTGAACCAAACCAACGCTACACAACCGAACTAAACCTTACTAACGCTTATTACTTTTAACTCAGTAGCTGTTAATATAAAAACGTAATTGAAATCCAGGTCATATGATAATGAGCGTCCAAGTAGGAAGGCCCTGGCTTGTTATAAACACTGACATTAGCAACTGATCGTGCGCATGCGCCGCAGCTGACAAGCCCATGCCGGCCGCTTGATGCCAACCAATCATGGCTCGCTCTGTGGCTCTACCCCTCCCTGGCAGTGCTGGAGTCATTAGATGTAATGTAAACCATTCTCCAAAGGTCACTGTAAATTCTATTTTTATTCAGAGGCCTTTCGTTCTCACATTTTCAGCCTTTTCAAGTCGGCAACGCGATCACTGTCTCCTTTGCTAACGACGCTGTCCCACATTTTGTTTTTACTCTCTTCTCAGACTAAAAAAATTTGATGTTTGGGAAATTGATATTTTGTTTAAAGTGAAATATTTTTTGTTAAATGTTTCAATATAAACATTTTATTTAAAATGCTTAGAATGATCTACAGTTGATACAATACTTTTGCTTTGAGTGTATATGTATTTTTAGTGTTGTCTGGCTGCCTCATGTGGTGCATGTGTTAGATTCCAGGCTAGACCTTAAACTGTACAACTAAAATATGAATGTTCAGGCTCATACACTTTTTAAAGTAGCCAGGCAGTTGGAACTTTTGGCTTACACGTGAGCAATCGAAAACCAACACACCTTCTGGCTGTGAGCCGCAGCTAGCCAGATCACTAGCCAATCTCTTTCAGGTACGCTATCACTAGAAAATAAGTTAAATGAAACCTGCAGGGAAAGATTAATCACTAAATGCTTCCGATTTTTCAATGGGACATGAATGTGTTGGAGGCCAACACAGTACACACTGCCGCCGGTTTCATGAGGGCACCGATGTGGAAAGTAACGAAGCACTCCCAGGTACGCCGTATCTAGGGAACAGAACTAAATGAAGTGTGCAAGAAGAGTTTAATCGATGAAGATTTTGGTGCGGGTGAAGATCCCTGCAAATATATGCTGCCAACACTGATTGCATGTGTCTCACGGCTGTGCAGAACCACACTTTTAGTTAGGAGCGGATCGGGGCCACTGAGTGCAAGATAAGCCATCTATGGCAGTTTCCAAGCATGGGGGCAATTAATCATTAGCGCGCGCCTCTTCAGGCACAGTGGAAGAGTTGTTCATGGTCCTAGAAAGGCGTGCTCTTCCAATACCCTACACTATGTGTATGTGCGGACAGCCGCTTACCAGCGCGCTGCAGCGGAAAGGCTTTAGTAACTGAACATTCACAAAATGCGTTTTTTTTCTCAAGAATGTCATTATAACATGAGTGTAAATTTGTAGCTGATAAAATTTGCTTTCTTTTCATACTAAATATGCCCATGCTGCTTACTACAAGCACACCTTCAAGAGCAGTTACATTTCATATTTGCAATACAATGAACATGCACTGACACAAAAAAGCACTAACTTTCAAGCTCAATCTGTTGGGCATGTCACTTTTCTGTGGGATGAAAAATTGATGTATCTAAGCAGCATTCTAGCCTCAGTACTGTTATCACTTACTAGAATTTGGGTTCCTCTCCTGCAAGAGCAACACTGGCGTCAGAAAGTACTCCACTGCTGAGAATTGGGTGGGGTTAGGTATTTTTTAGTTCCCAGGGTCACCCTGGTCAGCCCCACAGGGTGGGGTTTTCTCTCTATTCTGGGGCATGTGTTTCTGTCTACCCGAGGTCCATTCACCTGTATTTGCCTTTTTTAAACTCTCCCTACTGTCTGCACTGCCTGTAGCTCTTGATATTGGATGTGTGTTGCTAAATGGTCTTAGCTTTATTTAGGCCCCATGTGTTAGGTTTATTTAATGTGTTTGACCGGCTGGCGACATACATTCAATGTTCTGTTTAGTTGGTTGTTTTTTTTTTCACAAGCAGTGCAGGCACGTCCTGAGAAAGCCTTGTTGCTGTCGGGACGTTAAGCAATGTACAATCAATCCACTGCTGAGAAGCTGGTAATTCGTTAGGTCCATCAAGACGATCAACACAAACATGCTGATCCCAGAATTTGTGTACTGTGTTTATGCCGTACACTTGAGTTACACAATACATGCATATCCACTAACACAAGTAACAGGTCTTAAGCACATCACACTGGTTCCTTTATATTAACATTAACACAAATAACAGGTCTGAAGCATATCACACCGGGTCTTTATTACAACACGAACACAAGTAACGGGTCCTAAGCATATTACACTGGTGGTTCCTTTATATTAGCAGTTTTTTGAATTTCCCAAAAGTTTTTAGAAGTTCCTTTATATTAGCAGTTTTTAGAATTTCAGCACTGCACAACAAGCTCCATGACCTCTTTCTCTGTTGCTGGGAGGAAGGAACATTACCAAAGGATCTCCGTGATGCTGTCGTTATCACCCTGTACAAGAACAAAGGCGATAAGTCTGACTTCCAACTATCGGGGAATTACCCTGCTGTCCATTGCTGGGAAAATTCTTGCAAGGCTGCTCCTAAATCGGCTGGTACCTGCCCTCGCTGAAGACCACCTCCCAGAGAGCCAGTGTGGCTTCAGAGCAAACAGGAGCACCACCGATATGGTCTTTGTGCTGAGACAGCTTCAGGAGAAGTGCCGCGAGCAGAACAAAGGGCTGTACGTAACGTTTGTCGACCTAACAAAAGCGCTCGACACTGTCGTGGCAGATCCTGGAGCGACTTGGCTGTCCCCCAAAGTTCCTCAGCATGATTGTCCAGCTACACGAAGACCAGCAAGGCCAGGTCAGACTCAACAATGACCTCTCAGAACCATTCCCCATTCTGAACGGCGTAAAGCAGGGCTGCGTGCTGGCACCGACCCTCTTCACCATCTTTTTTAGCATGATGTTGAAGCAGGCCACAGTGGACCTCGATGATGACGATGCAGTGTACATCAGGTATTATCTCGATGGCAGCCTGTTCAACCTCAGACGACTGCAGGCCCACACGAAAACCCTAGACCAACTGATTCGTGAGCTGCTTTTTGCTGATGACGCTGCCCTCGTTGCACACACAGAGAGAGCCCTGCAGCGCATCACATCCTGCTTTGCATACCCTGCCCAGCTCTTTGGACTCGAGGTCAGTTTGAAAAAGACAGAGGTCCTCCATCAGCCGGCACCCAAGACAGTGTATCGCCCTCCTCACATCACCATTGGCGAGTCTGAACTAAAGTCAGTGCACCAGTTTACTTACTTGGCTGCATTATCACGTCGGACGCCAAGCTGGACAAGGAGCTTGACAGCAGGCTAGCAAAAGCGAACAGCGCTTTCGGGCGACTTTTCAAGCGGGTGTGGCACAATCAACAGCTGAAAACAGGTACCAAGATCAGCGTGTACAGAGCTGTGGTCCTCACCACCCTGCTGTATGGTTCCGAGTCCTGGGCCCTCTACCGCAGCCAACTACGACTCCTCGAACGCTTCCACCAGCGCTGCCTGCGCACCATCCTGGGCATTCACTGGAGTGACTGTCACCAACGTCGAGGTCCTTGAACAGGCTGAAACTTTGAGCATTGTGGCTTTGCTGCTGCAGACACAGCTCCGCTGGGCGGGGCATGTCTCCAGGATGGAGGATCATCACCTACCAAAGATCACCCTGTTCGGCGAGCTTGCTACTGGACACCGTGACAGAGGGGCACCAAAGAAGAGATACAAAGACTGTTTCAAGAAGTCACTTAGTGCCTGCCAAATCGACCACCACCAGTGGTCTTAGCTTGCTGTGGACCGTGACACCTGGCGCTCCACCATTTACAAGGCAGCTGTCTCCTTTGAGGACTCTCGCAGAGCTAGCCTTAAGGCCAAGCAGCTCAGGAGGAAAAACAGAGATGCCGCAACTCAGAACCCTGGCCATACCTCCCCCTGCAGCCACTGCAGTCGAACCTGCCTGTCCCGGATTGGCCTCCGCAGCCACGAACAAGCCTGCAGACGTCGTGGGCAACTCCTATAAGATCTTCGTACGCGAAGTCAAGCGAAGAGTTAGAATTTCCCTTTCAGGGGTGAATACAGTTTCTGTAATTGAATTGAATTACGTCTCCTTTTTCCGACCCCACCCGGGTCTGCCCTGGGGGACTTGGGTGGGGTTAGGTATTGTTTAGTTCCCAGGGTCACCCTGGTCAGCCCCACAGGGTGGGTTTTTCTCTCTATTCTGGGGCATGTGTTTCTGTCTACCCGAGGTCCATTCACCTGTGTATTTGCCTTTTTAAAACTCTCCCTACTGTCTGCACTGCCTGTAGCTCTTGAGATTGGATGTGTGTTGCTAAATGGTCTTAGCTTTATTTAGGCCCCATGTGTTAGGTTTATTTAACGTATTTGACCGGCTGGCGACATACATTCAATGTTCTGTTTAGTTTTTTTTTTCACAAGCAGTGCAGGCACGTCCTGAGAAAGCCTTGTTGCTGTCGGGACGTTAAGCAATGTACAATCATTTTATCAATTTTTTTTAAATTAAAAAAAAAATTAAATAATTTTTTCCCCATAAATTTATTATTTTATTAGAAAAACATCTCATCCGGTAAAAAGCACTTTGCATAAATTATAACGGTTCAACCGGCAACCAAACCTCCCACCCGGCAAAATTAACACTAACTGGCAAGGATAAGTACTATCCGGTCATGTCTGAGGCTAAACACTAATCAGTCCAATGCGAAAGCGGCATTTTCTGTTGCATTTGCTACAGGTGAAGCATGTGACTGTTGCTGTAGTCACTGGCTCTTCTTTCTTCGTCTGCGCTGCCTCTTCTCCTCCCACTGGTTTTCTCTCCTTCCCTCACTCAGCTTTATGCTGGTCTTCACTGCGAGCCGCCAGCTGGCACGATCTGCGGTGGTGGCTTCTAAGTCTGCGGGACTCAGGCTGCCAGCTTTCAGATCACGCTTGCAGACATCTTTGTATCTAAGCGCTGGTCTGCCTGTTGGCCTGGTGCCGAGGCGAGCTCACCATACAAGATGTCCTTAGGAATCCGACCATCCTGCATGCGGCAGACATGCCCGAGCCAGCGTAGGCGTCTTTGTAAAAGGAGTGCGTACATGCTAGGAATGTTTGCCTGGGCCAGCACTACAGTGTTTGGTGTAAATACAAAATAAAAGAGGACCTAAGATTGACCCCTGCGGAACTCCGAGGTTAACATTTTTAGTAGAATTGCAATTACTTTCTGCTTCCTGTTTTCGAGGTATGATGTAAACAACAAAACAGCCATGTCGTTTCAAAGATAATGCTTAAGTATGGAAATCAATATTGAATGGTTCACTAAGTCAAAAGCCTTTTTTAAAGTCAAGATAAATTACACCTGTCAGCTGCAAATTATTCGTATTTGAAAGCCATGTGTCTGTTTATCTGCTCAGAGCCGTATGACATGAGTGCCGAGGACGAAATCCTGACTGCGAAGAATGTAGCAACTTTCGTGATTCTAAGTAGTCAGGCAGGTGTTTATGTATATGCCTTTCCAGGGGCTTAGATAATACTGACAGCAGAGAAATGGGTCTATAATTGTTAGGGTCAGTACGATCTTTCGATTTTGGCAGTGGAACGACTTTTGCGACTTTAAGGTCTGTATGGAATAATTAATAATAATGGGTAGACCATCGAAAACCGATGATGTCATTGTGCATGACTTCTATTTGTGGGTGCGGGTGTGGCTGGCCAAGCCAATCCTGGAGCCACACCTGCGAGGGCAATGGGGGCACTGGAACGTAGCTGTGGGGAGAGTCGACGATGTCTTTCTGCGAGCTCTGGCACTGGTGATATTTTCGCGCCGATTGTGTTCAAAGAACGTGCAGGGTCGGGATGAGGCCACTGGCGCCGGCCATTAGATGCCTTGGCGACGGGCTTCACCCGTCTCGGGTCATTATCCATATGTAGCTCTGTTATTGAAATTTGTGGAATGAGCGAGTAAGTGAATGTGAGCAGCATCTGCGGTGGCAAGACAATTGTTGCAGTGTGTGATTTATTTTTATCACAGCCGGGCAACAATAAAGTCATCTTGAATCTTGACTTAAGAGATCAGTGTTCACTGTGATTTGGAGATATTGACGTGAGAGATCAGTGTTCACTGTGATTCGTGGATATTGACGTCAGAGATCCGTGTTCACTGTGATTCGTGGATATTGACGTGAGAGATCAGTGTCCACTGTGATTCGTGGATATTGACGTCAGAGATCCGTGTCCACTGAGAATCGTGGATATTGACGTCAGAGATCAGTGTCCACCGTGATTCGTGGATATCATCATTGACGTAAGAGATCAGTGTCCACTGTGACACTTGATGATGACTTGCCCACTGGTGTTTCTTGTACAGTGACAATTTTATTCAGACATAAACACATCTACGTCGAAATGGAGATTCTGAGTACTGATAGTACATTGAAAACGATCAACATGTGCAAGAGAGATAAATTCTCATGAGCCCCCGCTCTCTCTCACACACACACACACACACACACACACACACACACACACACACACACACACACACACACACACACACACACATACATACACACACACACACACATACACACACGCACACAGACACACATGCACACACACACATACACACACACACACACACACACACACACATGCACACACGCGCGCTCGCGCGTTTATTGGACGTTAAGTCGGTCAAGTCATATGAATAGTTGGCTACACACAAGCTGTATTAAATAAAACTGAGTCATCGAAAACATGCAGTTAATGATCTAATCAGAATAGTATTGTTCAATATTAACAGATAATTATACTGAATTGATTGACACTGCACTGGCACAAGTGTTTCGGTTCGGACGATGTGTAGTGGACAATTAATGTGATGCTACGACCGCTGTTGTGTGATCTCATATCTTACTGCACAGCGCCGTTAGGTCCAAACTCACAGACCAACACACGTTAACCCCTTTACCATTTGACGCACAATTGTGTTCATGAAGACAGAACGCTAATAATGCCATCAACAAACGGACCGTGGATATGAATGTTGACGCTACACGATACATAGATCCTCATCAGCTCACGCATCTGCAGGCACTCATGAGGTTCTTTGCCTCTTGCAGCTGTGCGATGTTCGTGTTTTTACGGCAGTGACAGGGTCAAATGCACTCATTCAGCTTGCCGTGATAGAGTCAGCTTGCCGTGATAGAGTCAGCTTGCCGTGATAGAGTCAGCTTGTCGTGATAGAGTCAGCTTGCCGTGATAGAGTCAGCTTGCCGTGATAGAGTCAGCTTGTCGTGATAGAGTCAGCTTGCCGTGATAGAGTCAGCTTGTCGTGATAGAGTCAGCTTGCCGTGATAGAGTCAGCTTGTCATGATAGAGTCAGCTTGCCGTGATAGAGTCAGCTTGCCGTGATAGAGTCAGCTTGCCGTGATAGAGTCAGCTTGCCGTGATAGAGTCAGCTTGTCATGATAGAGTCAGCTTGCCGTGATAGAGTCAGCTTGTCATGATAGAGTCAGCTTGCCGTGATAGAGTCAGCTTGCCGTGATAGAGTCAGCTTGTCATGATAGAGTCAGCTTGCCGTGATAGAGTCAGCTTGTCATGATAGAGTCAGCTTGCCGTGATAGAGTCAGCTTGCCGTGATAGAGTCAGCTTGTCGTGATAGAGTCAGCTTGCCGTGATAGAGTCAGCTTGTCATGATAGAGTCAGCTTGCCGTGATAGAGTCAGCTTGTCGTGATAGAGTCAGCTTGCCGCGATAGAGTCAGCTTGCCGCGATAGAGTCAGCTTGCCGTGATAGAGTCAGCTTGCCGTGATAGAGTCAGCTTGCCGTGATAAGAGTCAGCTTGTCGTGATAGAGTCAGCTTGTCGTGATAGAGTCAGCTTGTCGTGATAGAGTCAGCTTGCCGCGATAGAGTCAGCTTGCCGTGATAGAGTCAGCTTGCCGTGATAGAGTCAGCTTGCCGTGATAGAGTCAGCTTGTCGTGATAGTCAGCTTGTCGTGATAGAGTCAGCTTGTCATGATAGAGTCAGCTTGCCGTGATAGAGTCAGCTTGTCGTGATAGAGTCAGCTTGCCGCGATAGAGTCAGCTTGCCGCGATAGAGTCAGCTTGCCGTGATAGAGTCAGCTTGCCGTGATAGAGTCAGCTTGTCGTGATAGAGTCAGCTTGCCGTGATAGAGTCTGCTTGCCGTGATAGAGTCAGCTTGCCGTGATAGAGTTAGCTTGCCGTGATAGAGTCAGCTTGCCGTTATAGAGTCAGCTTGTCGTGATAGAGTCAGCTTGCCGTGATAGAGTCAGCTTGCCGTGATAGAGTCAGCTTGTCGTGATAGAGTCAGCTTGCCGTGATAGAGTCAGCTTGCCGTGATAGAGTCAGCTTGCCGTGATAGAGTCAGCTTGTCGTGATAGAGTCAGCTTGCCGTGATAGAGTCAGCTTGTCGTGATAGAGTCAGCTTGCCGTGATAGAGTCAGCTTGCCGTGATAGAGTCAGCTTGCCGTGATAGAGTCAGCTTGTCGTGATAGAGTCAGCTTGCCGTGATAGAGTCAGCTTGCCGTGATAGAGTCAGCTTGCCGTGATAGAGTCAGCTTGCCGTGATAGAGTCAGCTTGCCGTGATATAGTAAACTTTAAACACGAGAGTGTGTATTTCCTAAACAACCTGAGCTGCATTTCAGATGTCTCGTGGTGTATTTTGCATTATCGACCAATGATCATAGATCTACTTTGGTCAAAGCACACACACACGCACGCACGCACACACACACACACACACACACACACACACACACACACACACACACACACACACACAAATAGGAAAGAGGGGTGCGCTAAGTACGTGACTGGAAGCAATGCATGGAACCCCCACACACCCCTCGCACCCCACCCCCTCCCCTGCACCTCCCCCCCCCCCGCTTCTCCCCCCACCCGCATCCCCCCTACCCCGAAAGGGGGCGGGGGGTGGTATCGCATATCCACTGGATTTCCAGCCCCTTGGTGCATAAAAATATTAGATCTAGGTCCCCCAAGGAGGGTCCAGATGTTTAGCCGGTGTGGATAGCTGTTTCGGTCTATATGACCTCTTCAGCACACCATCGGCAACACTGGAAGAAGAGAAGGAACTTCTGCCTAATTGGATAAAAGACCACATTTTACTGCGGTTTCTGCAGGGGCATACATTCCATACCTCCACCTAGAGCTAAATTTCCTTGCACCCTAAGAGAGAACCTAC
>BTPG01000003.1:107472936-107552936 GCA_036245525.1 Semisulcospira habei | reverse complement strand
CAGACAGGCAGACAGACAGACAGAGTGTGTGTGTTTGTGCGTGTGCATGTGTGTGTGTGTGTGTGTGTGCGCGCGCGCGAGCGCGTGCTTGCGTGCATGTGTGCGTGATGGACAAATTCTCTGTACCTATCTGTAGTGTGTGCATCATTAACTCCCTCAACTGCCGGGGCAAAGCGAATTCTACCTGCTCTCAAGAGACATATAAATCCTTATGAGATCCCGCAGTCGCTAGGGCTCATGAGGATTTATGTCTCTTGCAGTTGGAGCGTGTTCACTTTTTTCTCGGCAGCGAAGGTAACCCCTTAATAAAAACGTTTAGGTCATTTTCCCTTTAGTTTGTTTCACGTAGTAAATCAAAATCAAACACATCCCTTTATTGGCTTTCATAGAAAAAAAAAAATTAGTCGAATTTGGCTTGCTTCTTATTCTAAAACACCAATTTAACACATTCACGTGTAAGGTAATTAAGCATGAGTTCAGTTCCCAGAAATAATGACGTCGTAGTTTAGAGGCGACACAAATCGCACTCACGTGATCACCACGCAGCAAAGACGTGTAAAGACCAACATTGGTATCGTTACGTTGTTGAGGATTGTCTTGTGCATCTACTGGGGGAAATCAGGATACATTTAGCAGTGCACCTTCTTGTCTGCATATGTGTGTTTCTCCTGCCTATTTCCTAAGTTGCAGAAAAAGACATGGGTTATAGGCTAGACCTGATGCATCCTTTGTAGGGATGTATATGATCTTCTTCTTCTTTACCTGTGTATTTTTCTGTGGGCTGGCCATTGGGTGCCTGATATGTACTTTTAAGGAACTCAAACAATATAATATACTTTGCTGTACTGTCGTAAACATTCGAAATTGTTTCATTAAATGACTGATTTTGCATCCCTAAATGAACCCCAGGTATAGCAAGCTCAGTATGTGAAAGATCCATTCTCACGTACACTCATTGGCCAAGTTTTCAACCCAAAACAGCGCAGACACACATCCAAGTCTGCATGCTTGACCTCGATACTGAAATCTGCCGGGGCTCTATTTAGGGTATTGAAATAGGCTTGTCCTTGTCTTTTCACCACATATTTACGACTCTACAGCAAAATCGGCAAATCAACTGAGTTCAGTATAAAATATTCCATATTAGGTCAATTGGCAATAAATGATATGTGTTGTTAAAGTGGTACAGAAAAGCCTTTTCTTTGCGGAGATATTTGGCAGAAACCTTGTGCACTCCGATGTCAAACGACCCAGGCCTAAATGCGTAGCATTCATCCTATCAAACACATGATGTTCAAACACTCGTTTTGCTGGTTGTTTGCTGGTCCGCTTCTGGGTTTGTTGCTTAACCTCTTCACCGGCGAGAAATGTACGGACACGATCCAAATGCAAGAGACATAGATCCTCATGAGCCACCGCGACTGCGGGGGCTCATGAGGATCTATGTCTCTTACTGAGACCGGTTTGTATCCGTGTTTCTTAGACGGTTGTGGTATTTGGTCATAAAATGAGCGACGATTTCAGAGGCAAAATACGAGTCCTGTGGCGGGGAAGGGACTGACGTGGCGCTCGGTTTGCAGTTCGTAAAGAAAATCCCAACAAATAAAGAAACACGCTTTGAAAGGTAAATTACAGCACAATTTATTCCATTTTTTACAATCGTTATTCAAAAAGCCGAATCCGGACCAAAGAACCCAACGCGCAAAATGCCATCGCAATCGTGTAAACAAAAGTAAATTAAAATGCCATCAAAGAAAGAAACACTCTTTGGAAAGATATTTACAACGCCATTTTTCACAAAAATGCACGTACACACACGCATACGAATCTACTTATCTGTTGTAGTAAAACTGTTGCCACAAGGGTTTCTTCGTGTGAAAGGAAAACATAAAAAAGAGGTTGAAAACTCTTTCAGTTAGAAACATGAAACACTGCGTTTCGGATCAATGATCCTTCTTTTCGGTGACATGGAAACAACGTAGAACAGAAAAGAACACACGATCTAGAACAGAAAAGAAAACACGATCTAGAACAGAAAAGAACACACGATCTTTGATCCGAAACGTCATGTTTCATGTTTCTCACTTAAAGGGTTTTCAGTCTCTATTTTCTGTTTTTCTTTCTACTTATCTGTTCTTTGGCGAGATGCCAAATGTTGGCATCTCAACAAAAAAAAAAAAATATAAGGAAAGCATTGCTAACTTGCTCTTAGGTGCACTTTGAAATTTTTGTTTTAACTGGCGTGATTGTCCTTTCAAAACTTCTTTCTTTTTTTGATGGCATTTAGTTTGATTTTTACAGGAGTGGAGTAACTTTGGATGTTTAGCATGCCCGTCAATTCAGCTCTCTCTGTCTCTGTCTCTGTCCGTCTGTCTCTCTCAAATGCTCAGTCGTGCCAACGAGACGTCATAGGGACGTCCCGACTACGTCATAACAACTTTGTGACGTGGACGTGACGTATACATGACGTGGCCTTGACGCTGCAGTGACGTGATCTTGACAATGCGATCACGAAAAGGTGACTTCTTTGTGACGTCCGCCGTGAGAAGGCCTTAGTCGCCTGCTCGGCGTTAAACCGAAATAACTAACTCTTTGTGACAGCTCTTGAAGTTCATGTGACGTCATCTTGACTTTACTGTTGCGCTTTCTCGCCTCCACTGTGACGTTATAAGCACGCCATACCCACATTGTCGTAGACGTGCAGACGACCATACTCGTCCGATTGTTTGGCGTCATCTGTGCGTAGTTTCGCATACTCATTGGATAGCTCTGCAACACAGTTGAGTTTTGCATATAACCATTTAGCCCAGACGTACTACAGCAGGAGATGGATCGACCATGAAAATTCAAGGGTAGTGCCAGATTAGCTTGGCGCCTGATGGCGCCAAGCAAATCTGGCACTACCTTTGAATTATCATGGTCGATCCATCTCATGGAACTGGGATGTTGTTGCTAAGTCTGGCACAGCTTTTTGAATGCTCACGGTTGAGCCATCTCCTGGAACTGGTATGTTATTGCTTAAGTCTGGCACTACCCTTGAATTTATGATGATCGATCCATATCTGGACCTGCTACATGTAGTTGTTAATTTAGTGACACACACACAAAAAAATCTTCTCGCTAAAGCGTTTGACGCCATCACTGACGAGAAAAAAAAAAGTAAACTGGATCGAAATGCAAGAGGTATAGATCCCCATGAGCCCTGGCGGTTGCGGGGGAGAGGGGGGGGGGGCACATGAAGATCTATGCCTCATGGGGACACCACTTTATATCCACGTTCCTTTGGGCGGCTGAGGTTGATTGGTGTTGACTTTACCATTACAGTCTCACTCCGCTTATAACAAGGTTGGATATAACAACTCTTGGGATATTACAACACTTTCTCCAGAGGTCTCGACAGCACTTTTTCTAAGCGTATGCATACTACTTCGCTTTTTACAAACTTCGAGAAACCCCAAGAAATGTTGAGGCTCTCGTGGTGATTTTTTTTTTTTTTTTTTTTTTTTCCCGAAGTATTTCAAAATCATATACTGCTGAATGCGTCTACTAACGGTGAAAAAGTTAGCCTTTCTTGGTGAGTGTTAAAATTAGTTGAACCCGTTCAGTGTCGAGAAAATCTGAACACCACCCATCTGCAAGAGGTATAGATCCGCATGAGCCCCCGCAGTTGCGGGGGCTCATGAGGATCTATACCTCTTGTGACATTACTTTGAATCCATGTTCCTGGGACAGCTTGAGTTATTTTTTTTTATTTTTATATTTATTTATTTATTTATTTATTACTTATTTATATATTCATTTTACTCGTGTTTTCCGTATCCCTAGACTGAATAAGGTCACTCAAGATCATCGTGAATTTTTTTAATTTGGTCCCATTACATGGAACGCACTCCCAGCTGACATGCGTAACTCATCATCTCTCGCTTAAAAAAAAAAAACAACACTTTTTCTCTGTTGCTTATACTTAAAGACCAGTTTGTCTGTCGGCTCATCATGTGTGCGTGTGTGTATGTGCGTGTGTCTATGTGTGTGTGTGTGTGTGTGTGTGTGTGTGTGTAAGTTTTTTGGTCCTGTAAATCAATGTATGTTTGTTGTTTTGTTGTTGTATGTGTATGTTATTATACTTTGCTTTGTGATTCATTTTTGTGATTGTAAAGCGCATAGAGCACCTTTTTTGATTAGGCGCTATACAAATTACCTGTATTATTATTTTTTTATTATTATTAATTTTTTTATTTATTTATTTATTTATTTATTTATTTATTTATTTATTTATTTATTTATTACTTATTATATATTTATTTTTATTTTTATTTTATTTGTGTGTGTGTGTGTGTGTGTGTGTGTGTGTGTGTGTGTGTGTGTGTGTGTGTGTGTGTGTGTGTGTGTGTGTGTGTGTGTGTGTGTGTGTGTGTGAAATTAACGAAGATTGCAGAGACAAACTTGCGTCAATGTTAATAAACTGGACACGTTAACTCCTTCTACCCCAGACACACCACAGCAAGATAAGGATCGACCATGATAGTTCAAGGGTGATGCCAGAATAGCTTGGCGCCCATAGGCGCCAAGCTATTCTGGCATCACCCTTGAACTATCATGGTCGATCTGTGTCCTGCACTGCAAAGCAGTCTTCAGAGGACAACGGCAAAATGTGGGGATTTCGGTGTTGGGGTACAATGAGTTAAAACACCACTACGCGTAAATTTGAAGACACATTTCAGCATTATTTGTATTTGTTATGCCTTGTCGACGCTTTTAATAAACTTCAACAGCAGTTTGGACACGCAGCACAAGAACACCACGCGTAATCGCACTGAATTTTTCTGCGTAGCCGTTAGCGTGTCAATCTATTTGTAACTGTTTCTCCTATTAAATGCGTTGTATTTCTAGAACGGAGTGGAGTCACTGTCAGGTTACTTGATATTCACGTCTTTTTAATTAGAAATGATGGGTGCGGCCATTTTGAACATGACCTTCGACCTACTGGGGACGACTTCCGGTTTTGCTTGCAAACATGGGAGCTGTGAATAAAAAAAAACCTACACAAGTTCCCGATCTAGCGGCCGACATTGCGCAGTAAAAGGTTGCCACAACAACGAAAAAAAGCTGTATGACTTGTTGCAAATGTCATGTTTTGACCACAAACCTTTCATTCGCCGTTATTGTTCGTGTTTGAAACCTTTTTGTTTGTAAAAAAGTGTATCACATCGCACACTATCCGATGAAATGGCCTGTTTTTTATCGGCCGGCCGTACACACTCGAGCGACACAAGTCAGTCTGAATTTTTATGTCTAGTTCATGTGTGTTTCGAGGAAGTTTTGCTTTAAATTGCCGGTACTCCTCATCGTCAGCTGACCAAACCGTGGCGGAGATAGTTATTTTGCGCAGCGTTTTGTTGCACGTATCAAAATCTCCGTTGAAGTTATATCCCCATATTTTTGGTAGGGATTAGGACTACCGACTCTAAGGCCTACCTACTGATGCCAGCAGGTTGTTGTCTCACTCACGCCCTGATATTTTCATACGGTTTTTGTATCATGGGCGTGTGTGATCTTCAACTTTTGTGTAAATGTGTGGGTTTTTTTGGGGTTTTTTTTTTTGTTTGTTTGTTTTTTTTTTCTTTTGTTTTTCCTCCAACTTTTTATGTTCTGTCAGTACAATAGTGAAACTTATTTTGTTCTGTTTTGTCGGTACAATAGTGAAACTTGTAGTAATGTACCCAGTAATTCATATTTATTGTCATGCTGATAAAATTAAAGAGTTTGTTGGCAGATTGTCAATTTTTTTGTGTTTGTGTCATGAATTATCCTTAGAATGCATTACTCGCAATTCTTTCATTGTTTTCAGTATTATTATATTAATGTATACATGTATGGTGCAGCAATACAAGTTTTGTTGTCTCAAACATTTCATAAATAACATGAGAATATTTTGCCACCCAAAAGTAGAGACCAAACAAAGTGTAGAAATAGTGTTATTAGCTTGAGATACACTTGAAAACAGAACACTTAAATAACTACATGGCTACACAAAATATCTATGCATATACACGAAAACTTCGAAAAAAACTTTCCAACGCGCACACGTAAACACTTCTCTGAAAGGCCAAACCGGAAATGCTACACAGCCGAGCAACCTGTTAACCGACCCATTTGAGAATATTACCGTTTGGTAAAAAAGAGGTGAATAAGGACGACGTGCGCTGAACGGGATTGCCCGGTGTCTAAATGAACCATAGCTAGACCTGTGTGTAGCGTATCGAAACCATCTGTTGCAGAAGTGTATATCTTTGAACAGTTACGGCGGTAGTGGGCCTTTAACCCAATCAGCACTGACGCACTGCAGCAGGAGATGGGTCGACCATGATAATTCAAGGGTAGTGCCAGATTAGCTTGGCGCCGATAGGCGCCAAGCTAATCTGGCACTACCCTTGAATTAACATGGTCGATCCATCTTCTGCAACAGGTGCATAGTCGTTAGTTGACGCCTCCCAAATTTAGAAAGAAAAAAAGTCAGTTGGGGTGAATGAGTGAAATGGTTTTCCATGAAACCTTGAGTCTAGGAGATTTCTGACCCTACTTCTATGGTTTGTGACAGAATAATCATGCATGCCCATTGGGATCAAGATGGTTAATCGGTCGGCTGTCGGTGGCGCGTTTTGTCGAGGTGATTCCTACCGCAATCATCGCGACAAAAACCGCTACCGACAGCCTACAAGAATGAAGAAATGGAGTTTACGTGACGCCGCGTTCGACTGCGCCTTGCGACTGGACCCACCTGGCCTGTAAAAATGAAACAATATAAAATAAATTAAGGATAGATTGTCTGATGTGTGTGCAGTAGTGTAGTCCTTGTATGTAGTAAAAAAAAAAAAAAAAAAAAAAAAAAAAATACTGCTAGGGTTTATTCAGATGAACGAGAACAGGTTGAACATCGTGTCTTTAGGACCGTAGTTTGTGTTGAGACACTTAACACGACTGAGCTGATTTGAAATATGTGGGTTAGAAACAGTGTTTTGGAACAAATAAAAGAATGCATGAATGAATGAATAAATGAATGAATGAATCAATCAATTAATCAATGAATTAATCAATGAATCAATGATTCACTGAATCAATGAATCAACGAATGAACCAATGAATGAAAAAATTAAACTGAAATCAATAGGTAAACCAACCCATCAAATTATCAAACAACCAACCACCGAAACAAAGAATGAATGAATAAATGAATGAGTAAATGAATGAATTCTGACTTATGAACAAACAAACAAACAAACAAACAAATATATAAATACACGCAAAAACAAGCAAACAAATAAATAGCTAATAATAAATAAATATCAATTAAATAAATATCAAATAAATTATTTAAAAAAAAATAATAATAAAAAGCGACGATGCCACACTGTGTCTGTCACCTGGTACACGGTTCCTCGTGTAAGTCTTGTGCTGAGCACGGCTGTTGCGTTTTGAGTTCCTGACAGTCCACCGCTGTGTCTTTAACAAAAATGCGATAGTGGTTTATCATCACGAACACATAACCGCCGGGGCAAGCATAAAACGCCGCAAGAGACACGAATCCTCATGAGCCCCCACAGTCGCGTGGGGCTTATGAGGATTTATGTCTCTTGATAGTCGAATATTCTTTATGGGTCACAACTACATCTGTGTTCTCGACGCGAATGTTGACCAGCGTGCATACGCGTAAATCCGTGATCACGGGCAGCGAAAGGTTAAATAACTGTATGCTGAAATGTCACTGACCGTTTTCCGGTAAATCCAGCAAATGGAGGGTATCTTTCCTCAAAGCCATCGTAGATCCAAAGCTTGATGGCTCCAGAGAGCAACCGGTCGTCGAGCCAGCATTGGTCTGATGTGGCCCGCGCACAGACGTGCGCGGGCCACATCAGACCAATGCTGGCCCGAGGGCATTTAGCGTAGCGAGTTGTTAGAGCGCATCTTCTTAAACTCTTATTCTTCTACTCTTAGCCTCTTATTCTATAGTTTGAAATAGGGCCCATCATTGTGGGCTAAAATTGGCATTTTGCCGATAAAACAGTTTCTCAATGTTTGTCCTGCGTCGTCTAAGACTTTTCCCCATCTCTTCATGCATTGGGGGAGCTGGGTGGCTCGGAGGTAGAGTGTCCGAAAGGTCCAGGGTTCGAACCCAGCTGAGGTCAAAATTTGTACAGACCTCTTTTCGGTACCCCGTCTTTGAAATCACCTTTGTGGTGGACAAAAGACGTTAAGGCCTAAACGATTTTTTTATGCTTTTTTTTTTTTTTTTTCATGCATTGTCCATATTACCAGACACACGTAGGTTCCATTGCCAACTGCCGTTTCGCCCTTTGTGGAACTCTCCTACCTTTCCAAGGAAAAGAACAACACAAAAGTCTTTCATTTTACGACATTCAAAACTTCGTGGTTAAACAATAACGACATTTGCTAAGGGTAAATAGTTGGCAATAACTCCTTTATAAATGTTCACAATATGTCAATAACGCTGGACAGAAGGATTTACTTACATTATGAAGTTTGAATGTCGTAAAATATGTCAATAACGCTGGACAGAAAGATTTACTTACATTATGAAGTTTGAATGTCGTAAAATATGTCAATAACGCTGGACAGAAGGATTTACTTACATTATGAAGTTTGAATGTCGTAAAATATGTCAATAACGCTGGACAGAAAGATTTACTTACATTATGAAGTTTGAATGTCGTAAAATATGTCAATAACGCTGGACAGAAGGATTTACTTACATTATCAAGTGTGAATGTCGTAAAATATGTCAATAACGCTGGACAGAAGGATTTACTTACATTATGAAGTTTGAATGTCGTAAAATATGTCAATAACGCTGGACAGAAGGATTTACTTACATTATCAAGTGTGAATGTCGTAAAATATGTCAATAACGCTGGACAGAAGGATTTACTTACATTATCAAGTGTGAATGTCGTAAAATATGTCAATAACGCTGGACAGAAGGATTTACTTACATTATCAAGTGTGAATGTCGTAAAATATGTCAATAACGCTGGACAGAAGGATTTACTTACATTATGAAGTTTGAATGTCGTAAAATATGTCAATAACGCTGGACAGAAGGATTTACTTACATTATCAAGTGTGAATGTCGTAAAATATGTCAATAACGCTGGACAGAAGGATTTACTTACATTATCAAGTGTGAATGTCGTAAAATGAAAGACTTTTGTGGTCTCTCTTCTCATTGGCACGTAAGAGACGTCCTTCCAGGACACTTCAAAAGCAGTGGACAATCTCTAGCACGTGTGCCAACTCACGTGGATTGTGAAAAGAAGGGTAACAAGTCTTAACTGACGCAAGAAAACATTGATAATCCGTCGTATCATCGAATTTTAGCAGTCAAAGCTTGCCAGGCAGCAGCTAGCCTTGTGCGCAGCATTTTAGAAAGACGATTTACAAATGGCGTATGAGCTATTAAGCATTACGGTTTGGAAAAGGTAGTTTAACCCCTTTGCTGCTACCGACGATACGTGTCAGTAGCAGTCAGGAGGCTAAACGGGCTAGAGCTTAACCCGTTCAATGCCAGCCAATGCTGACTGCTTCCGCACTCTTCGTTACTTCAAGACAAAAACAGACTCCGTCTCTGGAGCATGGATTCAAAGTGGTGTCAGCAGGAGGCATAGATCCTCATGAGCCCCCGCAACTGCGGGAGCTCATGAGGATCTATACCTCTAAGTGTTGGGTGGTGTTTAAAAGTAATCGGTACTCACAAGGGAATAAACAACTTACACGTGTTTTTCATTCTCTTAGACTCCATCGGCATGCAAAACCCTTCATTCGTGACGCCTACCGAATTGGAACCTATAGGACAAAATCACAAGGAGAATTACAGTCTGCTTCGCCGTATATAACAGGCTCGGATCATCAAAAGTCGGATATAACTAACTTTTTGTTTGTGTTCTATTTATAAAAGGGATTTTTTTTTTTTTAGGACGGGTGGTGGTGGGGCGAATTTAATAGCATTTCCATGATGTCAAAGGCGGGCAGGCCTGAACCTCACACAATTAAAGTAACAAAATAAACATTACGTCATGTCTAGTTACGCTAACCTCGCTGCTGAAATTACATTTGGCTCGACGCGCCGTATGTGCTTATGTATGTATGTATGCACACACACACGCACACACACACACACACACACACACACACACACACACACACACACACACCGCACACACACACACACACACACACAACACAAACACGCACACACACAAACACACACACACACACACACACACACACACACACACACACACGCGCACCCGATATAGCTAGTTTGAAGATAGACATTGGATGAGTTCGTTAGCCAGCTTTGTACCTTTCAACTTCTTTAGTAAAAATTAGTTCTTTTGTTTAAAAAAAAAATACAACAGTAAAAAAAACTTTTCATCTGGAGAAAGTCAGACAGTGGCGGTGACGTAAAAGAAGCATTTCCGTTACCACGAAGTGTGTGTGTGTGTGTGTGAGAGTGACAGCTAACTAGTTGTTTTTTATGCTCACGTTTTGCCTATCCAATTTTATCAGTTTTAGTCACGCGCGTGAGATTGTTGTGTGAGTGCGTGTGCAAGAACATGATTGAAAAAAAAAGGTCTGTGTACCTAATCATTTATCCTTGAGAAATAACGTTTCATTTCATTTCATCTCTCTCTCTCTCTCTCTCTCTCTCTCTCTCTCTCTCTCTCTCTCTCTCTCTCTCTCTCTCTCTCTCTCTCTCTCTCTCTCTCTCTCTCTCTCACTCACACACACATATGCGTGCATCTCCAAGAGGCATAGATCCTCATGTTCCCGGAGGACGCATGAACATCTATTCCTCTTGAGCATGTATGTAAAATGAGCGAATGCACGCACGCACACGCACACTCATACAAACATCGACGCGCTTTCAGAAAAGCAAGCAAGTGTATAGCGTGTAGCTAGGTAATGTCAACCTATATCACGTTAAATATAAAATTACGTAAAAAACAAACTAATGACGCGTATGCACTGTGCAAGCCCCTTATAGAGTTCGCTATGACGGATTGGCACATCTGCGAGGTTTTTCAAAATGAGATAATTATTTCAACATCAGAATCAAGTCAAAGACAAAAGGTACAGCCGCTTGATAGCAAAGACAGCTCTCATATAGAAGGGACTGTGTGGGTTATGGTTTATCCTATCTTTTTTTTTTTTTCATGCAGGAATCACCGCGAGAAAACCCGCTACCTGCAAAAACAATTCTTGCGTGGGTTAAACAGACCAGTGGCTGAATGCACGCGGGAGTTAAACTCTTCTCTGCCACTCATCGCAGACAATATCAGTGACGGAAGGGGTGGGGAGGGCGGGGAGGGTCGTCGGCAAGGGTGTGAGGGGATGAAAGGGGGAGGGAGGGGGAGAGTGGCTGTCCCTCCTTCTAATGAAAATGTAGTGTCTTTGTGTGTGTGGTAGGGTGGGGATGGGGGTGGTATTTGCCACATATTTTGAAAGAAATATTAAGAACAGAGGTACTTTGAGAGATAAAGAAAATTTCAGGCTAGCAGTTTTCCTACCCCTCCCCTTCCCCCTCCCCGCCATCTCTCGTTGATGCAGTTTTCGGAGGCTGAACCGTCATTTGCTTCGATAACACACACACACACACACACACACACACACACTGACCCACCTCACTCCCCGTTGTTCGTTTCGGAACTGAAAAGTAACAAAGGAGGTATACTGGACCCAGTCGCGGGGGCTCATGAGGATCTATGTCCCTTATAGTTGGATTGTGTTCACGCTTTCCTCGAAAGTGAAGCGGTTAAGTCGAAAGCGACTGATTTTTAACCCTTAACATACTGAGGCTTAAGGCTTTTAATTTGTACACTGCCATAATTATGCAAGCTACATTACAGTACTTACAGATATAGATATAGACCAGTGGCTTTAGGTCAAGGGTTGTGCCAGAATAGCTTTGCGCCTAGAGGCGCCAAGCTATTCTGGCACTACCTTTGAACTATTTTAGTCAAACTTTTTTCACCATTTGGTGTATTCCGAATGATAAAGGTTAATTCACGACAACGTTCCTTACCATTCCCCATCAGCATCTTCTTTTTCCGTCCTCGCATCCACACCGTAATTGCAACCACTACTGCAGCAACCACGACAAAGGGTACGATTATTCCTAGCGAGATGCGCAGAGCGGTATGATAGGAACTTGCGGAAGCTTGACTTGGGGTGGAGTTAGTTGACGCAGTGGTTGCGTTGTCTGCGATGGGGACATTTGGAGATATTGAAGGGCTGGTCGTGTCACCA
Organism: Semisulcospira habei; assembly: GCA_036245525.1. Taxonomy (NCBI): domain Eukaryota; kingdom Metazoa; phylum Mollusca; class Gastropoda; family Semisulcospiridae; genus Semisulcospira; species Semisulcospira habei. Next base: position 107,540,612 of record BTPG01000003.1, on the reverse strand, counting down.
TCGTCAGGAACGGTTCTTTCTGTTGATGTAATTTGAGGAACAGATATAGTGCTTGTACTTGTGGAATCAGTTGTGATTCTTGTTGTACTAGCGAAATCAGTTGTGACACCTGTTGTACTTGAGGAATCAGTTGTGGCGCTTATTGTTATTAAGGAATCCGTTGTGACGCTTGTTGTACTTGGGAAGTCAGTTGTGACGCTTTTTGTACTTAGGGAATTAGTTGTGAAGCTTGTTGTACTTGGGGAATCAGCGCTTGTTGTACTTGGGGAATCAGTTGTGACGCTTTGTGTACTTGAGGAATCAGTTGTGAAATCTGTTGTACTTGTAAAATCAGTTGTGACGCTTGTTGTACTTGGGGATTCAGTTGCGACGCTTGTTGTACTTGGGGATTCAGTTGTGACGCTTGTTGTACTTGGGGATTCAGTTGCGACGCTTGTTGTACTTGGGGAATCATTTGTGATGCTTTTTGTGCTTGGGGGATCAGTTGTGAATCCTATTGTACTTGGGAAATCAGTTGTGACGCTTGTTGTACTTGCGGAATTAGTTGCGACGCTTGTGTTACTTGGGGAATCAGTTGTGAAGCTGGGTGTACTAGGGGAATCAGTTGTGGCGCTTATTGTTATTAAGGAATCCGTTGTGACGCTTGTTGTACTTGGGAAGTCAGTTGTGACGCTTGTTGTACTTAGGGAATTAGTTGTGAAGCTTGTTGTACTTGTGGAATCAGCGCTTGTTGTACTTGGGGAATCAGTTGTGACGCTTTTTGTACTTGAGGAATCAGTTGTGAAATCTGTTGTACTTGTAAAATCAGTTGTGACGCTTGTTGTACTTGGGGAATCCGTTGCGACGCTTGTTGTACTTGGGGAATCATTTGTGATGCTTTTTGTGCTTGGGGGATCAGTTGTGAATCCTATTGTACTTGGGAAATCAGTTGTGACGCTTGTTGTACTTGCGGAATTAGTTGTGACGCTTGTGTTACTTGGGGAATCAGTTGTGAAGCTGGGTGTACTAGGGGAATCAGTTGTGACGCTTGTTGCACTTGGGGAATCAGTTGTGAAGCTTGTTGTATTTGGAGACTCAGTTGTGACGCTTGTGAAAATTTCGGAAGTACTTGTGACGCTTGCTGTTCTTGTGGAAGCAGTTGTGACTCTTGTTGTAGCTGGGTAAGCAACCGTTCCGCGTGATTCAGCTGTAGATAAATCGGACACAAAGTCTGGGGACGTTGACTGACACTCACACTTTACAAACAGGAGTACCATTAAACACAAAGAGTGAAGTTTAGCCGCCATTGTCAGACGATAACGGACCCAAAGTAAACAGTTGGTCCTCGCTGCTGGTCCACCTACTCGATCCCACAATCGTGATTCTCCGCGTTCAAAAATAAGAAGCAGAAAAGAAAATCACTTGTCGATTGCGATTTTTAAGCAGCGACCGAGTGAGCTAAAGATCTTCGGGCGGACATCAGCCTTAGATGGACCGCGCACATCGTGCGCGGGCCGTCCTGAGGCTGAAGTCGGCCCGAATACCTTTCGCTGACTGAAGTCCAGTAAGTAAATTTTGCTGATCGGCCCAAGATAATTTTAGTATATCCATTTGCCTGAGGAAGGATCTACAACCGACATGCCTCTGTCTGCAAATTAAGCGGGCTCTTCTTTTGCGAGAAAGAGGCATATATTTTCATGAGCCCCTACAGTTGCATAGGCTTTATAAAGATCTAAGCCTCTTCCAGATGGGCTGAATTAAATGCCGCAGGAGGCGGGATCGTGATTGTAGGTTGTATAGGTAGTGAGTCACACAAACACGCACATGCTCACAAACAAGCACACACACGTAGGCTTGCAAAGGCGCAAGCCCACACGCACACGAGTGACGTAGGTGCGCAAACGCGCACGCAGAAACACTCGCACGCATTCACGCACACCTGCACACAAACACATTCCGATGCGCACACACACCACACACACGCACGCAAATGTACACAAGCATACGCGCGCAGACACACTCTCACACACGCGCACACACACACATAGACACACACACACAAACACACTCACACACACACTCACACACACACACACACACACACACACACACACACACACACACGCACGCACAATAACGCACACACACGCACGCTCAATCACGCACTTACGCATTCACGCACACACACACACACACACACACATACATATACACACACACACACACACACACATACTTACACTCAAGCGCGCACACACACACACAAAAAAGCACGAACGCATACACAAATTTATGATGATGATGATGATGATAGAACTGACTTTATTGCCATTTGAAACAATACATTAGGGAATCGTTGCAGTGTGCGCAACTTAAAAATAAGAACATTAAACACATCAAAATATAATTAAGCTACTCACGTGCACATACACACGCACGCACACACACACACACACACACACACACACACACACACACACACACACACACACACACACATACACACACACACCCGTATGTCTTAGTAACTATTGTGGTCTAAACATAAAGGCAATAAACACTATTTCACAGTAACACAAATCACATAGGACATATCCGTAATATAAAAAACACAGATGTGACCTTTCATGCTGTTTGTACGCCCCTCCAGGCGATCATTTACACAATCGTTTCTTTTCTTGCTTAACCCGTCCGCTGCCAGGAAAATCTGAACGCCATTCAACTGCAAGTGGCATAGATCCTCATGAGCCCCCGCAGTCGCGGGGGCTCATGAGGATATATGCCTCTTGCTGAGATCACCTTGTAGCCATAAGCGCTCGACGGCTGGAAATCTTCGACGATGAATTTCAAAAACACAATACGCCTCACTGGCTATTAAGTGGTTAAAGCCACCTCTCCTAGGGCGACAACGGGTTAACGGTCGCCATAGCGCCGTTATATATTTCTTAGCATGCCTCACACTGAATAATGCTGCTCAAAGATCTGTTGTTAACCCATTGCCTGTCGGTAGCGGTCTTAGTCGCGATGATTCCTGTCGGAATCGTCGCAACAAACACCGCTACCGACAGGCAAAGGGCAAAATGAATGACGAAATATCAAGGTGGTACACTGACAGACCTTGGCTTTATACGCAGGCGAGTTAACCTGTCAAGAAATCATTGAAACCCCGTTGTTCGGGGCAAATTTATTTGGCAATCAAAACCCGCCGAGGAAAAAGACCACTGTAAATCCTTAAAACAAAACAGTGGCCGTTTTTGTTTTGTTGTTGTTGTTGGTTTTGTGGTTTTGTTTCATGATTCAGGAGTGTCATTGACGTTTGTTAATTAACTTTTTTTGGTGTACGTCGCTGTTGAATAGTATCTTTTGCTGGAAAAATAAAACACTTTGGAATTTACGAGGTGTCAGCGGCCTTTTCTTGTGTAATTTAATAGGTTTAGATGATAATTGTATAAACTTTGTTTAAGTTGTCCTGTACGTGCATGCTTGGGGATTTTCGGGTATTTCTTTACTATCTATAGGGTAGATCTAGATTCAAATATGATATAATTCACAAACATCATCAAACATATGGAACATTCTCAGTGTACACACCAGGAACATAAGTAGTTTTTAAACTGATATTGTTTAACTGCTTTTTGCCGAAAAACATGAACACCACGCAACTTCAAGCGGTATAGATCCTCATGAGCCCCCGCACTTGCGGGGGCTCATGAGGATCTATACCTCTTGCCGATACCATATTGTATTCATGTTTCTTGGAGACTCTTGCTTTTGGTATTTGAATGCACGAAGATTTCAGAAATAAAATATTCTTACATGACAGGGAAGGTGTTAAATTGCCACGGTCAATGAATTTGGAGACGAGTGATGCCAAGTTGGCTGTCTCCTTTTGTCAGCCCTTTGGCACCCAGTGTTAACAAATGTATAGAGATCTTTCACATGCGCATCACGTGACGTACACACAAAGAGTCACGCCCCCCTCTGGAGGACAAGGCGGCCATTTGCACGTTGTGAGAATAGCAATATCAGTAGATTTTAGAGTCGTTTTATTCCCAAATTATGGCAAAAGTTTCACTCGCACTTAAGGAGAAGTATGTAGATACTTTAGACAAGGCTTCCTATGCACGTTATTTGGAGAAAATTGCAACCATTGGAGGTGAGGACCCGTACGAGTTGCCAGACTCGGCCTGGACTCCGGACCACGATGCACTGCCGCCTCTTCGAAACGAAGATGCAGTTCAATATTTAATATTTGGAAAAAGTGCATACACAAGGCTGAATTCAAAGCAATGAAGAGTCTGCAGGCACACAACCAACTGACATCAGGCTGGGTGCGTGATCTGCGTTCCTACCGGTCACCAAATTCACCGAACCTTCTTGTTGCTGCGAAGGTAAGTGTTCAGTCGATGGTTTCTCTGTGTGTTGTCTACACGATGTTATTTCACCGATCTTAATGTGTCTACTTTATCTCATCTAGGTGCACGAAGATGTGGCGGATGATGGGTGTCTAGTTACCTTGTTTCCTCTGTTGGTTTCATTTGTATTCAGCTGTAGGATTCTGTGCTTGGATACTTTGAGTCTGATGTACCCAACTCTTGGATTCTGTAGTGTGTATCAAGTTGTAGGATTCTGTGTGGTGTATCATGTATCCAGCAGTGGGATTTTGTGGTTTGATATTTATCCAGCTTTGGTTTGATTCAGAAAATATTTGGAGCATCACCCAAGATATTAACGTGAAACATGTCTAAAATTTGTATGAATAATGAGGCCATCTAATAGTAATAATTGCACTACATTCCACTGGCTACAGTTTGTCAGCTGTCAGTTTTTCCTTATTACCTTGTGGGGCAAGTTAATGATTACGTCTTGTTTATTTGCAGGTGTACCATTCCCAGCGTATGAATGAAAAACCCACTCAGCCCTGGCTCATCACCTCTGGCGAAGGAGAGGTTTTGTCTGCTCACTGCACGTGTGTTGCAGGCCTTGGAGAGACATGTTCCCATGTAGCGGCTGTAATGTTTATGGTCGACACAGCCAAACGCATTATTGACAAGACAGTGACTGACGTTGCGTGCTACTGGAACCAGCCTTCTTTCAAGTCCGTGGTTTACTTGGAAAATGCGTCCATTGACTTTACATCAGCACCACATAGAAAGAGAATGCTGGATGCCTCCGTGGAGAGTAAGACAGCATCGCCAAAGGCCCCAAAGCGGACAAGAGAAATCAAAGACGTCACCGAAAATGAGTTAAAGTCATTTTATGAACAGATTAAATTTGCAGCCTCAGGTATCAAGCCAGCTCTCCTGTCGGTGCAGAGCGAGTATGTGGAAGACTATGAAATTAAGTTGACAAGAATGCCTCCTCTCTTGACAGGTCTAAGAGAGGATCGCTTCATGACACTAAATTTCATGGAACTCCACCAGGAGTGCTTGAAAGTAATTGCCTCAGGCTCCCTGTCATTCACACATGAGGAATGCAATCTGGTGGAGCAGCATACACGCTTACAAGTAAAGTCACCCCTTTGGTTCAGACTGCGTGCTGGTCGAGTAACGGCATCCAAGCTGCACTCTGTGTGTCACACTAACCTTTCACAACCTGCCCACTCCTTGATCAGCAGCATATGCTATACAAACTCATGCAGCACAAAGACAACTGAGGCCATGCAATGGGAATTGAACATGAAGATCAAGGAAGAGCCGAATATGAAGAAAAACAGAAGAACAGCCATACAGGATTCAAGATGAGCAGCTGTGGCCTGATCATGGATCCTGAGATACCTTTCATGGCTGCTTCACCGGATGCATATTGTTCGTGCAAATGTTGTGGCGAAGGCTGCGTTGAAGTGAAGTGCCCATTTACCGCTCGCCAAATCACAATTGAGGAGGTCCTGTCTCTTCCAAATTTCCCTCTACACCCGGTGTTGGTACACACATCTGCCTAAAACTTGAACATGCCTACTACAGCCAAGTTCAATGCCAGTTGCTTCTGTCCAAAAGAGCTTACTGTGACTTTGTCATTTGGACACAAAAGGAACTGTTTGTTGAACGTGTCCTACCCGATGTCGGCTTCTGGGAAGAAGCTGTACCCAAGGCACAGCAGTTTTTCGAAACCGCTGTGCTCCCCGAGATGCTTGGAGGATTCTACACATCCGGCAGCTGCACTAACAATCCGAGAGCCCATTCACAGCCTGTGAATCCTCCAGCCAGTACAGATGCCAAGAGTCCTCTCGAGCCTGTGCAGCAAAATACAGATGCCACGGATCCTGTAGTGCCTGTCAACCCCACACAGCCTTCTAACAGAACTGACGCCTGGTGCTACTGCGGGAGAGGGGAAGAAGGAAATATGGTTGCGTGTGACAGTGTAAACTGTACAAGGATTTGGTTTCACTTTGAGTGCATTGCATGAAGTCCGAGCCAAAAGGGAAATGGTTTTGCCCAGACTGCAGGAAGAATCGGCCTAAGAGAGGCAAGGCAGAACCAAAAAGGAAACTGTAAATTGACAAGAAAATACAGTTCTGACACTTAGGTGTCTATCTGGACATACATACACATGGACTGTCATTTGTGATACGTTTATTTCATACACGTTTACCTGTTACTGGTTTGTGAAGGGGGTAGTTTAGCTATATACTAAGCACAGATGTATCCAAAGTGTAACCGGTCATGTTTTTGCAGTATGCAGCCACATTGCTGTCGGTAGCCTTATTGTGAAGGTGATTTCCCAAAGTAGATCAAAGTTGTCCCTTTCAGCATTGGAGTGTGTTTTTAATGGCTGGATGCATGTTTGAAGATCATATTGAAAAATGACATTTGTCTGAAAGACCCCCAGGGCGTGCAATTTAAATGGTCATGAACATTTAAGATCTGCCATCAAAGTTGCGATAAACAAGTGAGAACAAAATTGTATTTGTTTGTGTGTCTTTCATTTTCAAAATTGTATCTCTTTGTTAATGTACAGTATATATGTTTTATGTACAAGGCAACACTGATGTCATGTTGGAGCTCCCAAGCCAAAACAAAAGCCATGTGCTGTTTTCAGAGAACAGTTGCGTACGAGCCAACACAATAAAAATGCAATCTTTTCTTGGGTGCATATAAATTGCGTTCAAGAATAGTGAATAAATAGTACAACAGTGTTGCATTGTATTTAGTATGACATTTTCATACTGGTTCAGGTTGGTCTGCTTACATTTCACTTTTCCACTTGCAGGCTTTTTCTAGGTGCAAATAAGCACACACACACACATGCTCACCCCACACATACAAGCATGCATACATGTACACATGCATGTGTGCCAAACATGTTCATAATGTGTTATCATAGAGAAACACAAACATTTTAATGTGACTCTGAATACGCGTCAAACAGGTTATCAATCTTATTTGTTTTATTTCAGCATCACACTGCAGGCACCGCATCAGTTTAACCCATACCATACTGAGGCTAAAAGCTTCAATTTTGTACACTGCCATATGCAAGCTACATTATAGTACTTACAGATAAGGATATAGACCAATGGCTTCAGTTAAAGGGTGGTGCCAGAATAGCTTGGCGCCTAGAGGGGCCAAGCTATTCTGGCGCTACCCTTGAACTATATTTTAGTCAAACTTATTTAAAACACTGGTGTATTCCGAATGATAAGGTTAAAAATCATCTGATAACATCCATTGTAGGTTTAACCCACTTGCTCATGCAGCCACCGGTAACGTTTACAGTACCATTGGCTCCACATGCATGGGGTGAATCAGAATCCCATAGCGATACAGCATCATTGTCCAATTAAACAACATTCTTTGTTTCAGGTTTAACCCCCTTAAACACCCAGCCTCCAATCATGTGCACAAAACCGTTCGCTCCGCACACAGAGAGGTTGATGAGAAATTGTTACTGCATCGCCCCTATCTAGATTTTCCCAAAACATAACACCCACCACATTGACCTACTCAAATCACACGAACACACGCTGAATAGCCTTTCATATTAGGAAACTTTAACCCCTTGACCATGCAGCCACCGGTATTGTTTTCAGTAACACTGGCTCCACATACAACAGTGTTGAAACAGTATCTGAAACATCACCCTGGGCAGTTTCTGACAACACTCGCCTACTCGGGCAGGCACTCGGGTTCATCAGTAAGTACAACAGAAGGACAACAGTTCACAAGTACACTGCAGACATGAGCAATTTTGTCTAACACAGTCATATTTTGATCAGAACAACTGCTCATGTAAGCAAGGGGCAACACACAATCTAAAAATGTGTATTTCTGGCGTAGTGACCCTATCACTCTTTCAACATGGATTCTAACATTTGCAAGCTTCCTGGTTGACTCCACTTCAAAGGCAGATAATTGCTTTTTGCCTCTGGTGTACGCAGGAACCTTCACTTCAGCACACCTTAGTCCTGCAGAGTCATGAATGTTGAAGCCTCTGTCAGCAAGAATCAAATCTCCAGGCAATATTTTGTCTAGAAAGCCACTCTGTTCAGTGATATGCCTGTCACTTGTCCTTCTTCCCCATGATTTGGAAATGTACGAGATAACACCCTGTGGAGTGATTCCCACTAGAAACTTTGTGGTGTTTCCATGCTTGTAGTTTGAGTAGGTCTGGTTTCGAGCCTGGAGATTTGATGCCTTTTCAAGCTTAACTTCAAAACAGTCAATGATTACAGTCACCTTCCGTCCAAATGCATATATGAATGTTGCAGGCATAGTTCTCTTTATGTTCTCTCTCTCTGGCCAGATAACAAGGGGATGCAGTCTCACATACAAAACATCTAACACATTGTAAAAGATCCGCCTGGCTGTGCTGTATGACACACTGAACATGTCAGCAAGCACCTGAATTGGAAGGTTTAGCCTCAATTTCATCAAAACAAGAAGAAACTGCTGGAACTTGGAGAGCCGAGCCTTAGCATCTGTGCTCATGCCTGGTGAAATCAAATTAAATGTTGCAAGCAAAATGATGAAATTTGGCAATGCAGTGTAATACTTCACCCTGTCATCTTTATCACGAAAAGCCTCCTCAGTGAAGTCTTTTCCATTTAACTTTTCCCTAAGATTTTTTATCTCCACATTCTGATCATTCACAACATTTTCAAGCTGTGAAATGTATTCATATGTCAAATCTGTCTGTGTACCTTGGTCAATGCCTGCGTGTGCTTCATTTGAAACATGGTCGGAGCATTCTACTGTGGTGATGCTGTCTGCTGACTCTTGCATGCTGCTCTCGCCTGACTTGCTGCATTGCAACGTCTGCTCCTGCTCCCTCACTGCTTTTGTCATGTTTCGTTTTGCAGTTCTCTCATACAGTTCTGGCTTCGAGGTCATCCCTTTAGAGTGACCTAATCTGAGGGTCGGAATCCAGTCTGGGTGTGTAAACATCATACATGTCTGCTGGCTGACCTGAAATAAGATTGTACATTACTTAATGTAAACATACAATATTGTTTTTAATACTAGCAGATATTAAACAAAAGTTAACAGTAATGTGAATTACACTGTTAAATGGTAATGAGTGCATGTACACTTTGCACTAAATAAATGCAGTGATTAACTAAATGATACAAACACAAAACAAACAAAAACATGCTCACATCTGCAAGTACAGAAATTCACACTGAGAAAGAAACAAGCACACACACACACACACACACACACACACACACACACACACACACACACACACACACACACACACACACAGAGGCAAATTTATCATTGTATCATATTTAAAGCTGAGAAACAGTCAAAAAACTCCGCCCCGCACGTGTTTTAAAAAAAACTTTGCAGGACCCAGCGAGGGCCCTGTCTTCGTGAACGTTCGGCTAACTTCGGCAAACCGGTTTGCAACTGACTCAGTTGACTGAGTTTTCAACTGCGTTTGTCGTGCTGGCAAAACTCCCGTGAAAAAGACAGGCCACTTCCTGTGTGCACCGAGTGGGCACCGCGATCACTGATCTAAACCAGCGATATTTTTACTGATATCACCAGTAGCAGACGACACGCGACCACCCGACGGACAGAGCAGGCCATTTGTGCCTTGCCTGGACGCACACTGGATATGGACCAGGCCGAGCTATCCGTAAGTTACACAGTACAGCCTGAAGCTTATTTGATATCGGAAGGGTGAGGAAGGAAGGGTTATTTGTCGTTTAGTGTTTGTTGTTATATCTCTTCATCTGGAGTGGCCTACAGCAAAAAATTTTCTCCATACGAAAGGCAGCTACTAAAAATCAGCTTGACCCATGGCGACCTTGTATCTTTTGGCATCTATGTAAACAGTCGATTCTCTCTCTCTCTCTCTCTCTCTCTCTCTCTCTCTCTCTCTCTCTCTCTCTCTCTCTCTCTCTCTCTCTCTCTCTCTCTCTCTCTCTCTCTCTCTCTCTCTCTCTCATCCAATGTACTGTATTGGTTGCACATCACAATGCTTCTTTATTTATTTATATTAGCCTATTTGGACTGGAGGTACGTGTTGAAAAAATTCGTTCACAACTACAAGGTGTCAGGAGTCATACTTACAGCATGTACAACCGTACATTCTGCCATCATAGTCCCCAGCGCGTAAAATCCGTGGCTGTCGGTCAGTTTCAAAGTGTCACAGAATCGTCTGCTGTTGTCCGATCTGCTAATCGCGATGATTTTCGTGCAACAGGAAGTGGTCTGTCGTTTTCCGAGAGTTTTGCAAGCTCGGGATACGCAGTTGCCAACTCCGTCAACTGAGTTACGAACCGATTTGACCCACTTAGGGGCAGGGCCCAAGCTGGGTCCTGTAGAGTCTTTTTAAAACACGCGCTGGGCAGGTTTTTCTCATTGCACCTCAGCTTTAACAACAGCACACCTCTCCTCCACTGAGGGCCCGCCCCCTCCACTCCCTGTCTGCACTGCACAACACTTCCCTGCTCGCTTTCACCCGTGTTTTCAGTCGTAACGTAGTGAAATAAAACTTAAAATTGTATTATTTTAACTTACCAGTGACAAAGTGGTCCGAGCAGACTCGATGCCAGCATTTCGCCGAACCAAACGTGATGTTTTTGCGGTTAACCTGACGCACCCATTTTCGTCTTCTCCGCTCCGACAGCCCTCTCTGTTCCTCGTTTTTTTTTAACACATTCGGGATTCTTTGAAATGTCCTATCGGTTTCCCTATCACTGCGCTTGTGGCAGTTGAAAATACAACAGAAATTTACCATTTTGATGCAAACTGTTTCAACTAGAACGCCGAAAACAGCACGAGTACTTGCGCTCGTTCACGTTGCCGCTACTACTCCCGCCGTTCGCTTGTCCTCCAGCCTCCGGTACGCGCAAATTGATGACGTCACATGAAAGATCTCTATTGTCCCTACAGAACGTTCGATGACTTTTTTCCTCGGGGAAGGCGAGCGGCTGCAGTAACAGCAGCACCCGACTTATCTTCTTTAAAAAAAAAAAAATTATTTATTTATTAATTAATTTATTTTTTTATTCTGTTGTTTTGGCATTTTATTGTAATTCTTTTGTCTTAAACGTTTCTTTTCCGTAAGCCACAAAGGCCCCGCGCACATTGAGAAGACGTCGTGACAGACCAGGTGGCGTCCCTTATCGAGCAATCGGGTGACGAAGACTAGAAAGTACATGACAAAGTGTTTGTCTCGTGTGTGTGAAGACGGGTCACATTTGTATGACTTCATTTCAGTTGTATTTCTAGTACACGCGGACCGCTTTCATCGGAACTGCCGTCAGATGGTATGGCAGAAGGTTCTCTGTTCCGACTGATGTGCACAGAGACAAATGAACCTATCAAGAAACATTCATTCCACCGTTACCGCATACTTTCACGAGGATAAATATATTCTTGTTTTTACATCAGACGGATGGCATTCACTGCCTAGCAATGTTCGCACATAACCAAAGACAAAACTCCCCAAGAGGCATAGATCTTCATGAGTTCCGCGCAGAGTGCGAGGGCTTCTGATAAGCTAAATGTACTGTATGTATCTTGGTGGCTAATGTTGCCTCTATGCTGCTATGTTTACGCAGCCGGAATGAAATTGCGACCACCGAGCACAAAACAAAACACCCATGGCTGTCAACACGTGCGATTCGACGACCGTCCCGGCACTGCGGCGTAGAATAGCCGTAGAATAGCGCGATGCTCATGCTCCCTTTAGGTTCACGGCAGTGCAAACTCGAGTTTGGAGACTAACTGTGTAGTGATGTGCAGTATTTCAAGCTAGTGTCGTAATATTCAGTTTAAGTTGAATAACTCTAGATGGGGAAAAAAAAAAACAACCCAGCTCGGACACAAAAATTGAGGGGACTGTGTGAACCGTGTGTGTGTATGTGTGTGTGTGTGTGTGTGTGTGTGTGTGTGTGTGTGTGTGTGTGTGTGTGTGTGCGTCTGTGGGTGTGAATGTGTGTGTGTGCGAGTGTGTGTGCGTGTTTGTGTGTGTGTATTTGTGTATGTTTTTTTGTGTGTGTGTGTGTGTGTGTGCGTATGTGCATGTGCATGTGTGTGTGTGTTTATATATATATGTGTGTGTGTGTGTGCGTGCGTGCGTGTGTGTGTGTGTGTGTGTGTGTGCGTGCGTGTGTGTGTGTGTGCGTCTGTGGGTGTGAATGTGTGTGTGTGAGTGTGTGTGCGTGTTTGTGTGTGTGTGTTTGTGTATGTTAGTGTGTGTGTATGTGTGCGTATGTGCATGTGCATGTGCATGTGTGTGTGTGTGTGTGTTTTGTGTGTGTGCGTGCGTGTGTGTGTGTGTGTGTGTGTGTTTATGTGTGTGTCTGTGCATGTGTGTCTGTGTGATGACTTTGTAAATTTGTTGTGCTGCGGCTTTTAATTGGATTTTCAACGGTAGTTTCCTCCGCCGTCAGTGCAATGCTGGTAGTTTATACACGCCAGCTGATAGTTTGATAGGCAGTACCATGGAAATCGGATCTGATAAGAACAGCGCGCATTATGCTGTGGCAAAGAACCAACGTGCTTTTCTCCCCTTTTAATCATCTCAGGAGTGGCTCTTCCCACGCCACGCTCAACACCAGAGGAGTGGCGTGCGTTCATCGAGGTGAATCAGGGAGTGCCGGCAGGCTTCGGGCCCCTACATTCCAGCCGACTGATGTGATGACGGACACTTCCCCGACACAGTGACTGTGTTTCTTACAACACTTAAAGCTGAGGTGCAATGAGAAAAACCTGCCCAGCGCGTGTTTTAAAAAGACTACAGGACCCAGATTGGGCCCTGCCCCTAAGTGGGTCAAATCGGTTCGTAACTCAGTTGACGGAGTTGGCAACTGCGTATCCCGAGCTTGCAAAACTCTCGGAAAACGACAGACCACTTCCTGTTGCACGGAAATCATCGCGATTAGCAGATCGGACAACAGCAGACGATTCTGTGACACTTTGAAACTGACCGACAGCCACGGATTTTACGCGCTGGGGACTATGATGGCAGAATGTACGGCTGTACATGCTGTAAGTATGACTCCTGACACTTTGTAGTTGTGAACGAATTTTTTCACAACGTACCTCCAGTCCAATATAGGCTAATATAAATAAATAAAGAAGCATTGTGATGTACAACCAACACAGTAAATTGGATGAGAGAGAGAGAGAGAGAGAGATGATGATGATGATGAAACTTTATTTATCAACGGTAAAAAGTTTTGACAGAAACAAATCGTCATTTTACAAACTTGCCGTTGCTAACATCTACAACATAAAATAGATTAAAAGATAATAATAATAATAAAGAATTATATTTACACATATTATTTCATGCAACAATAAAATTAAAAAAAAAAATGACACAAAATAATAATAACACTTAACATTCATCTTATACCATACACACACACACACACACACACACACACACACACACACACACACACACACACACACACACACACACACACACACACACCAACAATATAGATAAATGCATAATTATATTACATAAAACATTAACCATCAGGGTTTGTTTAAATGCCCAGTGTTGTTATGTTTGGCTCATCAGGTAATCGAAAAGTTTCGTTTTAAAGATTCCAAGAGAGAGAGAGAGAGAGAGAGAGAGAGAGAGAGAGGGAGAGGGAGAGAGAGAGAGAGAGAGAGAGAGAGAGAGAGAGAGAGAGAGAGAGAGAGAGAGAGAGAGAGAGAGAGAGAGAGAATCGACTGTTTACATAGATGCCAAAAGATACAAGGTCGCCATGGGTCAAGCTGATTTTTAGTAGCTGCCCTTCGTATGGAGAATTGAAATAATTTGCTGTAGGCCACTCCAGATGAAAAGATATAACAACAAACACAAAACGACAAATAACCCCTCCTTTCTCACCCTTCCGATATCAAATAAAGCTCAACTTCAGGCTGTGCTGTGTAACTTACGGATAGCTCGGCCTGGTCAATATCCAGTGTGCGTCCAGGCAAGACACAAATGGCCTGCTCTGTCCGTCGGCTGGTCGAGTGTCGTCTGCTACTGTTGCTGTCAGTAGAAATATCGCTGGTTTAGATCAGTGAGCGCGGTGCCCACTCCGCGCTGCATACAGGAAGTGGCCTGTCTTTTTCACGGGAGTTTTGCCAGCACGACAAACGCAGTTGAAAACTGAGTCAACTGAGTTCCAAACCGGTTTGCCGAAGTTAGCCGAACGTTCACGAAGACAGGGCCCTCGCTGGGTCCTGCAAAGTTTTTTTAAAACACGTGCGGGGCGGTGTTTTTTGACTGTTTCTCAGCTTTAACAGCGTGTGCATGTGTGTACTGTGGCGGATTAGGAACAACGTGCTTTTCACCTTACTGTTGTAGTTTTATTATTATTGCTTCAAAATGAGTAAGTGTGTAGTTATATACTACGCAAGTTAAGTTATAATTAAGGTGTGGTGACTTTATGCCGGAGCAAATGTCTGTCTAATAGCCGGCGCTGATCTATAGTGACGGGCTCCCAGGTAGCAACTGTGGAAGTATAATTTGTCTTTTTGTTTTGTTTATGCGTATTTAAAAAAAACTTTTATTTGTGAAACTAGTCTCAGCCAAGCAGGAAGTGTAAAAACATTATATTACGTGTTTAAGAGATACTATGATAGGGTTGTCCTTAGTTTGCTTTGTGTTAGGGAGGTTCAGGTCGGGTTGGGGCCGCTGGCGCCGGCCATGAGACGCCTTGGCGACGGGCTTCACCCGTCCCGAACCATTGTCCATTTGTTGTTGTAAATGTTGTGTGAGTTTGGGTGATTGCGAATTGCACCTGAGGTGGCGAAACAAATTTTCCTGTACGTGGCAACATGTATTTGGAAGAATAAAGTTTCTTGATGTGTGTAAGTTTGCATGTGTGTTTGAAAACTATCCTACCCACACCATCTCCCCCACCCCCCTCCAAACCTCCCCCACCACATCCACCCAACCCACCCAAACACCTACCCTCACGCGCTCCCCACACCCCTTCCCGTCGCCAACCACAGACCGGCCCGGGTTGCAACATCACCGCTTCTAAGTGCCGTTATGGGCCGGCCAAAGTAATCCATGTAATGTTTCCTCTCGGCGAGTGTAATGCACGCAGACTTGCCCACAGTCGTACGCACAGACTCTCACGCAACAGACGCATACACCGCCACTGACTCAGACGGGCGCATTCATGCGGTAAAACTCAACACACGGGCTCCCTTTCTAAAGTGACTTTTATACAAGATAAATATACGAAAAAAACGCTCACAACTATCAAGCTATATACATAACTCCTTTCCCTACACCCAGCATCCACATCACATACACATCACACACTATCTCGGCCAGGCTAGGCTTTAGTTTCACACTGTCTCCAACCTGTTTGATGTTATTGCCTGGTTACGTTGGTCCTTCTCACGTCTAGGCGTGCAAGTCCTTCGTTGTACGCTTCTTCCTGCCGTCCTGTCTCTTTGGCACGGACGTCCTCGTACTCGTACTGTAGCGCAGTTCTCGCTTTGACTCGGGTGCCTCGGTCCCGGTCGCTTCACTCCCTGAGTGACGAGCTGGAGGGGTGATGACCTCACGTTAGGTCTGGTGACTCAACGTCTCGGCGTCCGTCGCTCCCTCTTTACAAGCACTCTGAATACGACAACAAAAGTCCCAACGTAACACTTGCTAAACACACAACATATTGGATCATTGAGAAACGTCACGTAACCTGGCCGACACAAATAACTCACACCGTTCATTCACACACACACACACGTGCTTCATAAACTGTCTACTTCCGTAACACCCCTATATCTCTGTCACTATCTTGAAACAGACTATAGCCTAACACTCTTGCTATACACTACTCTATACACTGGAAAAGACTATGCTTAACCAACCACGTACTATCTTCATAGCGGCTTAGACATACACCCCTCACATTCCTTTAGTCATCCATCTCGGTAAACAACTGTATACAAAAACACCGGTTACTTCACTGAATTCTAAACCAACATAACTAAACCAAACCGGAACACCGCTATACAACCACATTACTCTTACCAGCGCATACTGTCTTTAACTAAGCAACTATCAATACTCAGAAACATACCTGAATTCTAGGCTTCAGAGTCTTGGAATACGGGCTAGGTATCTCAAACACATCTGTCCAAGCTGACGATAAGCCCCGTACTAATATATTACTGCTCTGACAGACTAAACTTTTGCCTATAACTCACTAAACAGAACTCACCAAAACTCCGTGCTAACCATGTCTTACAGATTTCACGTGGAGCCTCATGCCATCCGGACTAT
Source organism: Semisulcospira habei (assembly GCA_036245525.1). Taxonomy (NCBI): domain Eukaryota; kingdom Metazoa; phylum Mollusca; class Gastropoda; family Semisulcospiridae; genus Semisulcospira; species Semisulcospira habei. The sequence goes on along the minus strand of BTPG01000003.1, from coordinate 107,523,923 downwards.
CGGCACAAACAAACCGTTAACAAAAACCGTACCGTACTAACCCTAATGTATGAGCACTATGCACGAGCATAGAGCTTCATCACAGCGAGTAGTTTGACTCTTGAAAGCACCTTGGTTACTGTATTTGGTCTGCGCTGCTATCGGCACAGACGCGGGGATATTTCGGGTAACGTATAATGCTTCTCCTTTAGTACAGTGTTGTGTACAGTTGGCAAAAACTCCGCACTGACAACGCCGCACACATGAAGGAAAGAAACACACACACACACACACACACACACACACACACACACACAAATAATTATGTTGCAACACCCTACACCGAAAGAGAAATAATACTTTTCAGTGTTGACTCTCTGTTGGTGTAGGTTGTTGTAAGTTATCTGTGACACCGCGATAGAACTTATTGTTTTAGTAGCCTATAAATTACAGCTGCAAAGCATGTTTGCATTTGACCACTGCGTACACTTCTCCTGACATGAAACCATCTGGCCCCGACGCGTTACAACAGGAGACGGATCGACTATGAGAATTCAAGGGTAGTGCCAGATTAGCTTGGCGCCTGATGGCGCCAAGCTAATATGGCACTACCCTTGAATTATCATCGGTCGATCCATCTCCAGCAGCTGGTCTATTGTTGTTGTGTGACACCTGTAACATTTGGGTAACGGGTGCACGGGGCTACGTGGGTGAAGGCACATGACTCACGGTGTACATCCTGATATGGATCGACCTTGACAGTTCAACGGTCGTGTCGAAATAGCTCAGCTCATCAGTAAAGGCTTAAAACTCTGTGATTAACCCTTTGAGTGCCGGAACACAAGGAGCACACCCCAAACGCAAGAGGCACAGGCCCTCGTGAGTCCCCGCAGTTGCAGGGGCTAATGTGGATCTATGCCCCTGGCTGATCCCCTTTTTGTATCCACTGGCTGATCCCCTTTTGTATCCACTGGCTGATCCCCTTTTTATATCCACTGGCTGATCCCCTTTTGTATCCACTGGCTGATCCCCTTTTTGTATCCACTGGCTGATCCCCTTTTTGTATCCACTGGCTGATCCCCCTTTTGTATCCACTGGCTGATCCCCTTTTTTATCCACTGGCTGATCCCCTTTGTGTATCCACTGGCTGATAACCTTTTTTTGTATCCACTGGCTGATCCCCTTTTGTATCCACTGCCTGATCCCTTTTTTGTTTCCACTGGCTGATCCCCTTTTTGTATCCACTGGCTGATCCCCTTTTTGTATCCACTGGCTGATCCCCTTTTTGCATCCACGCGTTCCTTGTGCAGAAGAAGATCTTCGGATGAATGAAGAAATATTTGAAGACGCACAATCTGCGTCCAGTTGCAGTAAAGGGGACACTTCTCTCAGCCTTCACTTGGCAAACCGCAGGCAGATGTGACCTATCCAAAATAATAGTTCAAGGGTGGTGCCAGAATAGTCAAGCGCCTGTAGGCGCCAGGCTATTCTGGCACCCCCCTTGAAATGTAAAACTGTTGATGTCTCTTATCGCCCAAACAAATGTCATGTAGCCTCAACTGTTTCGACTTTTTCTCCCCCGCGTATAGTGTGTCATGTGTACAGTCTTGCCCTCTCTGCTGTTGCTCTAGACTAGCGACCTGCATGCACTCTACGAATGTATGCACATGCTTAGCAAACGCAAACTTGGCCTTGGGCAAGCTGACCTAGTTTTAAGTTGACTCGGACGTCAAACCAAATTTTAAAAATAATTTTCAATTTAAAATAAAAATTGTCAATAAAGTTATTCAGAGTAACTACGTTTACTATTGGCTTATTTTACTTTAGTAAATATTTTGTTAAGAATTCAGTAAAACATTATCAACTCGTTGTATTCCTTTGCCTGAAATACATAAGGGTAGATATATATTTTTTTAAGTATTGAAAATACGGTAGACTTTGAGGAGGGGCTGGTCGAAGCACTTTTAGTAGCATGCAAATGTCGAACATAGGCGGTCACACATTAGACTCTGACAGTGAAGTAACACGATACAAATTACGTCATGCCTAGGTACGCTAACCGCGCTGTTAAACGTACATTTGGCGGGAAAAGCCATGTGTGTGTGTGTGTGTGTGTGTGTGTGTGTGTGTTTGTGTGTGTGTGCGTGCGTGTGCGTGTGCGTGTGTTTGTGTGGGTGTGTTTGTGTGCGTGTGCGTGTGCGTGTGCGTGTGTGTGTGTGGACGTGTGTGTGTGTGTGTGTGGACGTGTGTGTGTGTGTGTATGGACACGAGTATCTCCGGTGTTTGTGTACGTACAGGCCTGAAACTTTAGAAAATGCTTTGATCTATATGTATTTCGGAGAGCCTCCGAGCACATTTTAAATTTTCGTTCTATTCACTCGGAATTGTGGATTATAGCTAGCTTGGAAATAGACATTGGATGAGTTCGTTAGCCAGCTTTGTCTCTTTTCTAGGTTTTCGTAAAAAGTAATTTAGTGCAGAACAATAACAAGATGGGATGAACCTTAACCTACAAAGTCGCTTCTATATAAGAGCTGTCATCGCTGTCAATGGTCTCTTCCTTTTGTCTTTGAGCTGATTCCGATGTTGAATTATCGCCTATTGAAAACGTTAAGCTGATCTGCCAATGTGTCAGTGAGTTTTATAAGGGGCGCAGGACATACGCGTCATTGATTTGTCAAACGTCATTTGTCATGACGTAAGTTTTAGTTTTTACGTAATTTTAGATTTGTGGTGATTTGAGTTTCACTTTCGCTTCATATGCTAAAGAAAATGGTGACAAAACTAGAACTTCACGGTACAATTTTAGTATTACTATAATTTGTGTGAAAGTAGGTTGACTTTACCTAGCTACATGATATACTAAGTACACGGGGCACTTTCTTTCTCTTCTTAAATAGCGTCGATGTGTGTGTGCGTATTTGTGCGTGAATGCGCGCGCTCTCCAAACATCTCCAAAAGGCATAGATCCTCATGCGCCTGTAGGGCGTATTAGGATCTATTCCTCCTGGAGATGCGCGCATGTTTGTGTGAAAAAGAGAGAGAGAGAGAGAGAGAGAGAGAGAGAGAGAGAGAGAGAGAGAGAGAGAGAGAGAGAGAGAGAGAGAGAGAGAGAGAGAGAGAGAGAATGACGTCATATATAGAGTATTATGTCAGTGTCTGCGTGGTGACGGAGTTGACTCTTTTACCGCACCGCCACTGTCTGACGTTCTCTAGAAGAAATTTTTTTTTTAGTGTTTAAATTCTTTTCTTAAAAGAATTAATTTTTACTAAAGAAGTTGAAAATATACACAGCTGGCTAGTGAACTCATCCAATGCTTTTCTCCAAACTAGCCATATGCAAAGGTTTAAGTAAATATGACAAAAATTACGGATATCTGGGTCAACCGACTTCCTGTAAACGGTTGTTTATGTCTTCAATGAGACATTCAATTACGATCTGCTCGGATTCTATCTTAGCCACCCACTTAAGAAAGTATTTCGCCAAGTTTCAAGCGTGTGTGCACAGAAATTTCGGAGATTCTCTTTATTACATACATACACACACACACACATATATACAAAATTCCACTCTTGTCACGAAGAGCAATCTTCGGACATCATATAACCAGCGGCATTCGTTAGGTTTCTTTTTGTTGTTTTGGAGGCAGGCATTTTCCTATTATGAAACATAAACAGTACCTAATGTGAAACGTGTTTCATATTTAGAACAGTGTTTCATATAAGGAGCAGCGTTTGTCTAGCGTATATATCAGAAACCATTCAGCCATTTTGTTTCAAATTTCAGATGTTCATACTTATTCTTAATGCAGACTATACCACACCGGGATCATGGCACTTTCGTCAAGGTCAAGGTCACAACGGCTGCATTTACTATGTATACCATTGTCCAGTCAGTGTTACTCTAAACATCGAAACGATGTGATCCAAAAGGCAAATCGTGATATTTTGTGACGACACAGAGTGTTTCACACCAGAATGTTACGTGTAGAGTCGTGGTCGTAGTGTGATAACACACCAGACGGCACGCACGTAAGGTTCTTTTAAAGAAACTTCATTCAGCTGCAACCCGTCACACGTGGCTTAAGGATGTAGACCACACTGGAGTAACAGTTCCAACAATATTTTATTGCAGCGATGCGAGCTCCACACAATGCATTCACAAATGCACCAACACTTATACAATGATTCCTCTGCAAAATGTCTACACTTTGACACAATGCGTCTCTCATACAATGTACATCACCATACACTGCATAACTCCGTCACTGACAATGAAGCACGATACCTTGCGTAGCTCTCTCAATGTCAATGCGCTTACGATACACTGCAATTATACTACTGAACAATGTACCGACGCTGTTACATCTCAATTATACAACTGAACAATGTACATACGTGCTTCCTAGCACCATCTTTTATAGTGGTATCCTTTCCAGAATAATCGAGCAAATTCATACAACACAACCAATCAAAATAAAATACGTAACCGAAACTCATAAATATTAATGAAAAAGAATACACCAGAATGGTCTACAAAACTCTGGCTGCTATTTCCAGCCCCTATTTTGGGAAATCCCGATTCGTTATAACGTCACACAAGAGTACGCCAGACAGTTCACGACCTTGCCCGAATAATCCGGAAGTGACACAAGTTTTCGTAATACATACTGGCTGCTAACTTCACGCTCACAGAAAACAGTGGTGATTACTTGAGCGGTTTCTATAATCTTCGGGATTCAACTCCGTGTATCAAAAGACAATTAATTCCGCTCTCCATGCGAACGATAGTGAATCTTACTAAAAAAATATGTGATTCGTAACCATGATAGCTCAAATATATATCGGATCGCTTCCTACGATTAATGCATGCACGCTCTCACAGAACAACACAACCACAATCGTAACATTACACCCCTTTTTATAATGAAATTTCACAAAATTTCTTCTCAAATCTCAAAATACGGTTGTGGCTGTGTTAATCTACACAGAACCCTACATAAATACAACTTCACATCAAGATCAAATCAAATTAATTACTTTAAAATAATTAACTCACAGTTCCTTTTAAATGTCCTGAATGAAGATATGTTCCTTTAAACTGTCAGTGACACAAAGAAATGTTCTTTTAACTGTTCATTACACAGAAATGTTCATTTAGACTACTCTGCTCAGGTAATCCACTTCAAAGTTCTGCGAACCTTTGATTGAACTAAAAGATAATGTCAAAGTTCATTTCTGGAACATCGCCAAATCATGGGGTACAGTTCACACAGTTCAAGCGTCCTGGGTCGAATACTGTCGGCTTATGGAATGTATGATAATCCATACGCACCAAATTGGATTTCTCTGTTTTTTTTTCGCGATGACCACTGGCGATCTGGAATATTTGACGACTCCCAAGTCCGGCGTCTCCCCAACATTTTTCCTCAGTCCTTCACTCGTTTTGCAAAGCAGACAACAAGGCTCGTTGTGATCCGGCTCGTTCGATGTCAGATCAACCTCTTGATGAACAATATCCGCAGTCTCTGATTCGGGCGCAAATTGATGCCCAAACTCCGTTGATTGGACTCTCAGCATCTCCTGTTTATCTCTCTCCTTATCCTCCTCCTGCAGCTTCAACATCTCCTTTCTCAGAGAAGCTCCGTTTTGCTCGCGACCCTCGATCACCTGGCTTTTAGGCGATTCTATATGATGATTGTGGCGGCGCTCGGCATCTTATCGCAGACTGTCCAACTCATGCGCCTGTTTTAGCTGCAAACAGTGGACGGCTGCTCGCTGTTCCAATTCTAACTTATCTCGATCGCTGGCCATGGTCGCATTCACCTGGTTCTGCTGTCGCTCCAGCGCCTTGTGCTTCTCTTCCTCCAGCTTCTCTTTCACCATGGCTGTTTCTATGATGTCAGCCACTTTTAGAGGGATGGTATGGTGGCTTTTCTCTTCCTGACCTCTCGTAGTAACTGCATAGGTTTCAGGTCTCCACTCCGGATCAGGATCGTCTGCGTTTCTGGCACCATCAATGTTTCCAATGATAAGGTCGTAGACTGGTGTCTTCACGCATAACGCTTTCACCTCTCCTGTCAAGTATGGCGTGTCGACACTGGCCTTTGCAAGGGGGATGACTCTGCCAGTTCCATCGGCCAAGATGAGCGTCGTTCACTCCTGTAGCTTCAGGTCTTCAGCAACTAAGTCCTCTCTCACGATGACGCAGGTACAACCGGTGTCTCTCAGCACTCTCACTGGCGTGTTTCCGACGAATCTTGACACCACCGGCATGTTCGGCACTTCATTCTCAGGCAGCGCAATGTTTGAGACTGGTAAGAATGTAGCCCCATCTCCTACTGGGATGCGTCCATTCTTTCTTAAAGATTCAAACTGCTGCGGTGTTACTCGCCTTTCTCCAGATTCAAAGTCACTGGATGACGTCACATCATTGGCTAGTACAGCGGCGGCTCTGTGTTGGGACGTGGTACTGCTTCTGCCTGCTATCCCGCAATCTTGGTGGGGTCTTCTGGTGTTATCGCCTCGGGGAACATCCTTGGAAGGACATCGTATCGCTTTGTGTCCGTTCTTTCCACAAAGAAAACATGTCAAACTCTCCATCGGCAAGTGTTTCGGGATGTCTCTGACGTCGTTGATTTCCCCTGCTGGCGCAGACACACTCTGTTGCTTACCGGCTCGAACTTCATGTTGTGGGCGTCCAGGTATCTTTGAGCGAAGTCTGCAAGGGCCTTCAGGGACTGGTCATTTTGCTTCCTGAGTCGGGCGGCCAGGTCCTTAGAACATGCGTTGAGGACTTGTTCTTTGATGATGAGGTCACACAGGTCATGGTACTCCTTGTTTAAACCAGCCAGCTCTATCCATTTCTCCAGGTAGCTTCTGATTCTTTTAATGAATAGGTCGGGTGTTTCTCCTTCTTCAGGCTTGCAGTTCCGAAATCGTCTCCTGTAACCCTCTTCAGTGAAGTCGTGCTGTCTCAGCAGGGCGGTTCTAAACTGCGTATAAACTTCGGCTTCTTCTCTTGGCAAGCGGGTGTAAAATTCAAGTGCTTTGCCGGTTAGAAGTGCACTCAGTTTAATACCCAAGTCTCTTGTGTCCAGTTGTTGCTGCTTTCGTAGCGCTCGAATCGCTCTAGGTAAGCGTCCATCTTATCTGAATTTTCAACGAAAGGTGGAAGCTTTGGCGCCCGGGCTGTTTGCTCTCTGCTGGCTAAAGCTGTTGCTTCAGTAGCCCTTTGGCTCTGTGCCTCTATCTCCATCTGCTTTAAATTAATTTCGTGTTCTCGCTGTTTCTCTGCCTCTGCTGATTGAATTTCGAGTTTCCTGATTTTACGCTCTTTAGCTCTTTCTTCTCTCTCCAGTCTCTTTTCTTCTTCGAGACTCTTTTCTCTTTCTCTCTTCAGTCTCTCCTTTTCTTCTTTCTCTCGTATCTTTTCTTCTTTTTCCAGTCTCTTCTTTTCTCTCTCCAATCTCTCATTCTCTCTCTCCTTCACAAACTCGAGGAGTTGAGCTCCTTCGAGTCCACATTCCTTTCCAATTTTCAGGAATGTCTCCATTTCCGATGTCGCCATCTCTGCGTTTCACTGCTGGCTGTTTCTCCGGCTACCCTTTCCACTAGCCAACTGAACAATCCCGTCGGAGGTGCCAAAATGTTACGTGTAGAGTCGTGGTCGTAGTATGATATCACACCAGACGGCACGCACGTAAGGTTCTTTTAAAGAAACTTCATTCAGCTGCAACCCGTCACACGTGGCTTAAGGATGTAGACCACACTGGAGTAACAGTTCCAACAATATTTTATTGCAGCGATGTGATCTCCACACAATGCATTCACAAATGCAAAAACACTGATACAATGTCTCCTCTGCAAAATGTCTGCACTTTGACACAATGCGTCTCTCATGCAATGTACATCACCATACACTGCATAACTCCGTCACTGACAATGAAGCACGATACCTTGCGTAGCTCTCTCAGTGTCAATGCGCTTACGATACACTGCAATTATACAACTGAACAATGTACCGACGCTGTTACATCGCAATTCTACAACTGAACAATGTATATACGTTTTTTCATAGCACCATCATTTATAGTGGTATCCTTTCCAGAATAATCGAGCAAATTCATACAACACAACCAATCAAAATACGTAACCGAAACTCATAAATATTAATGAAAAAGAATACACCAGAATGGTCTACAAAAATCTGGCTGCTAAGTCGAACCCCTATTTTGGGAAATCCCGGCGCGTTATAAGGTCACACAAGCGTACGCCAGACAGTTCACGACCTTGCCCGAACTATCCGGAAGTTACACAAATTTTCGTAATACATACTGGCCGCTAACTTCACGCTCACAGAAAACAGTGGTGATTACTCGAGCGGTTTCTAGACTCTTCGGGATTCAACTCCGTTTATCAAAAGACAATTCCGCTTTCCGTGCGAACGATAGTGAATCTTACTAAAAAGGTACGTGACTCGTAATCATGATAGCTCAAATAAATTTCGGATCGCTTCCTACGATTAATGCATGCACGCTCTCACAGTACAACACAACCACAATCGTAACACAGAATATTATATTCACTGCTTTTAATGAGAAGGTCACAACGGCCATATTTGTTTAGTGCAGAAATGTGTGCTAGACAATATCTCAATAGCCATTGGGCCTATTCAATCCAAATTTTAGATAATAGTATTTGACCTATCACACATTGCCATCAATGTTAAGTGCTCCTCTACATCTAGGTCAAGGTCATAGATGCCATACCTGCTGATTATTGAGTAGAGAATACATTTGAAACCGCTGTACTGATTTGCTCTGAATGATTAGGAAATGATGCCTTACAGTCATATGTGATGTCTTCAACGGAATGAATTAATGACCTGTAAGGTGAAGGTCGCAGAGGCCATATTTGTGTGGGCCTGTGTGCAGGCAATATATCTGAAACCTCTGGCCCGATTTTCTCCAAATTTTGCTTGATGATATTTTCACTTAACCCCTTCACAGCCGAGAAATGTCAATAGGATCCATTAGCAAGACACATAGATCTTCCTGAGCCCCGCGGGTGATGTAGATCATGGCGATTTTGGCTCTTGCTGACACAACTGACATATATTTATTTGATGCTTGGGGTTCCTGGGGACTCAATTAAGAAGGATTTCAGAGCAATCTTTGCGTCCAGTGGTAGCGAAGAGAATAAAACAGATATGTCAAAAACAGGTTTATGTCCATACATCACTTTAGGATGACGCGCACAGTTGTTGGGAATGCTTTCAGACAGAAGAAATGGCGCATTACTGTCTGCGGGGACGGAGTGGGGCTAAACAGTTGTTCCAAGAGCAAACCTTGTTGAATTAGGTGTGACAGAAAATGTAAAACAATATAAATATAGTCACCAATCGTGCATATCATCCGCTCTTCAGCTGTTGTGTGTGTATGCGTGCGTTTGTACAAGGCAATTTCTTTGGGAATATATACTATTCACAGACTTTAAAACTCGATACAGCTGTGGTTTGCAAGAACAACTTTACCTACATTTTTCACCTGTAGAAAAAGTCAAGGTCATCATAGGTCGATGTGTTTGTAAAGATTAGTCATTTTTCACATACACATTTGTTTAAAAGTTAGCTTTTTGTGCAAAAGTTTGAAAGTACCTAAGTATGCATGTGGAAGGCAGTTACAAAAAGAATGTGCAGGAGATTCCGTAGACCTTTTCGTAGGAACTCATCAGAATGTGAAGAAGGTGAGGACCTACAAATGAGCCATTTGTTGACTATCAAACGAGGGGTGCGTGGTGCTGGTGTTAGTGCGAGTGGGTGGAGGGGGAAGGGGGCGTGGTCGAGGGAAGGGGGGAGAGATGTCTGGAGACCTTTTCACCAATGGCCGAAAAATCACACGACGGACCGTTTACAATTTCCAAGAAGGGACGCAGGAGGGTGTGTGCGTGTGTGTGTGTGTGTGTGTGTGTGTGTGTGTGTGTGTGTGTGTGTGTGTGTGTGTGTGTGTGTGTGTGTTTGTGTGTGTGTGTGTGTGTGTGTGTGTTTGTGTGCTTGTGTGTGTGTGTGTGTGTGTGTGTGTGTGTGTGTGTGTGTGTGTGTGTGTCGGGGGTTGAGGGGGGGGGGGGTGTCCACACTCCCAAAAATAAAAAATTACACATTAAAAATATTCTGGAGCCGTGCACATTGGAACACCCCTCTCCCCCTAAATTTGCTTCTGAATATGTACATAAACCTGTGTCGATAATGCTAGCTTTTATCAAGTTTCACTTCTGAGGTAGAAAAACGAAATACAGTAGCGTTTATTCCCTCATTCATAGAAGATTTTCAACACACTTGCAGACCATGCCTGTCCTTTGACCTTTGGAAGGAGCCAATAAAATTAATATGCATAGACAGTGTAACCCGTAGCAAAACATATCTACTGGGGTCTTACTGCAAAGTTCACATACAAACTACCTGAAATAGCATCAACCTAAAATAAAACGCATTCTTACTTCCCGTGACCTTTGACCTTAACGAGAGGTTATCGTAATAGAGCTGCAAACAAAAGTTGTATCATCAGTTTTCTCTTTGGCAAGTTTTAAAATAAGATTATAACAGTTTCTTTAAAATATCGCCCGTTTCTTGACCTTTGTAACCTTGACCGTTCATGGAGGTCAGCGCAAGTGACAATCAAAGCTATTGTCAAATAGGTTCACTGTGCCAAATTAGAAGTCTGTGGCTCTGATGGTCTCTCAGAAATTCAAAAAGATAAAATCTGTCACAAATTGGATATACACAGGATGATGGATGGCTGGACAAATAGTGGACCAGTGGCGGATGACTCTTAATATTTAACTCACCTTTGTACTAAATGAGCCTATATTGTGTGCTAACCATCTCTTATGCCTTAATTTTTCATCAAAATGTAAGTGAAACGTGAAAAAAGGAGATATTCACACTGTTTCATAATAGGAGACCTAGTGTTTCATATTAGGCAAATGGTGCCTAATATTAAACACTGTGTCACTTTTTTCAAACTGGAACTGCTTCTGCGTCGATTCGAGTTTTGAAATTTGGCTTTGTCCTAAGATGCACCAAATAATCTCTATCCAACCCTGGATTCGGATTGATTCTACCTTTTTTTGGACGGTCGCGCGAGACGTTTTTGCTTAAGTGTTTCATACATGGGTCTCCTCCCCTACATACTTATATACGCACACACACACATACGCACATACGGCGCTTCGCTCCAAATGTACTTTCAGCAGCAAGGTTAGCGTAACTAGACATGACGTAATTTGTATCTTGTTACTTTAATTGCTAGAGGTTTAGCCTGTTCGCCTTTGACCTCATGGACATGCTATTAAATTCGCCCCACCGCTACCCATCCTAAAAATAATCCCTTCTATAACAGAAGGGATTTAAAAAGTAAGACCTCTCGACTCTCTAGAAGGATCTGACAATGACGTAAAGGGCGCCAAACATGTCAGTGTTAAACGATGTTCCTAATGTGGCAAAGCACAAGAAGTCAGTGTTATACAATGTTTCTGAATTGCCATCAAATTTATCGCTGTGTACACGGCGCCATGGAACTAGCGATTCCACGACTTGAGACTAATGTGACGTCATTTTGCTGTTCGTGCTAATTTTTCCTCTTCAGAATTCCTGTCGCTACTCCAGCCCACAGAGCGTACGAATGGCGGGAAGAGCCATGTGTCCGTCTTCATTTGTGTGTGCCGGTGTCTATTGATTAGAGGTTGAATTAGAGAGGAGGTAAATGAATCAGAAGGATAAGCTTAAAAATATGAACATGAAATCTGATTGCTCCTAAAGGAAAAACGCATTTGATCACCAAACAATACAGCAGACTCTGGGATGAAATCCTCATCTTTTTTGTTTGTTTTTATTGTTAAAAACACCGGAAAACCCGCTAGCATTCTGACAAATCGTTGCGTGGAAGGAAAAAAGCTGTTCGGTCACGTGATTTTCAGGCTTAGCAGACCCTAAAGTGGGTCTGCGAGGGGGAGGTGAAAACGGGGGTTACAGCATGGTCTACATGTGTCATACTGAATGTAGGTATGAGTTTTGTGCAATAGGCAGAACATTACTAAGCATTGTGTTAATTAGTTGTCAGTGTCTTTGTCCAGTAACTTTAATGCACAGCACGCTTGCCCATTATTAAGACATGCGAGCTCATTAATGCCTTCCCTGCACTGAGCGCACAATTCTTGTTTCTGAAATCTCGCATCATTCAGCCACCAAAAGCCAACAAATGTCCAAGGAACGTGGATACAAATTGGTCTCAGCAAGAGGCGTAGATCTTCATGAGCGCCCCCGACAGCGGAGGCTCATGAGGATCTATGTCTCTTGCAGCTGGATCGAGTTCATTTCTTTTTTTCTCGCGGCAGTGAAGGGTTTACTACAGCATTCAAGACCAATGACGTAGGCAGATCTTTTTTTTTATTGAGGTGTATGTGTGTATGTGTGTGTGTGTGTGTGTGTGTGTGTGTGTGTGTGTGTGTTTGTGTGTGTGTGTGTGTGTGTGTGTGTGCGTGTGTGTGTGTGTGTGTGTGTGTGTGTGTGTGTGTGTGTGTGTGTGTGTGTGTGTGTGTGTGTGTGTTTAGAGGGGGTGGGGGTGGGGGTGTGTGGGAGGGCCTGACGTCTTACTTTTCGACCTCTAAACAATTAAACAGCTGGGAGAGGGGGAAGGTGGTTTGCATGTCTAGACTACGTGTACAATATTGCACAATACCGTTTTTTTATTTATTTTATTTTAATTTTATTTTATGTATTTTTTTCTGTAAATATGTCAGTTAGCCCTTGACTGATCTTATCGCTAGCAAACAAGGCACGTTGAAGCCCGAACCAGAACAAAAACGCACAGGTGCAATCTCATTTAGGTGGAGTGTGTCAAATATGACTAGCAACACTAGCGTCGCTCTCTGACATTACACCGAACTATATGTGTGGAGTGTATCGTTACCAGAGTTCACAGTATCGCAGCGATCAAAACTTGTACGGAGGCCAGATACGTCAAAACAACAAAGCAATGAACATGATGTGTACCACGCTACTTAGGCCATCGAGCCAAAGTCAGCCGAAGTAGGCCAGCGCACAGTCGTGATAGTGTGTTCTATCGTCGTATTAGTGTAATCCACAGTCGTGTTAGTGTCATCCACATTCGTGTTAGTTTAATTCTCAGATGTGTTAGTGTTAGTGTAATCAACATTCGTGTTAGTGTAATTAACGTGTTAGTGTAATCCACGTGTTAGTGTAATCAGCAGTCGTGTTAATGTTGTCCACAGTCGTGTCAGTGTAATCCACAGTCGTCGTAGTGTAAGCCACAGTCGTGTGTGTGTAATCCACACTCGTGGTAAAGAAAAGGGGAGACTGCCACTCGTGGTAGTGTAATCCACGGTCGTGTTAGTGTATCCCACAGCCGTGCTGTTGTAATCCACAGTCGTGTTAGTGTATCCCACAGCCGTGCTGTTGTAATCCACAGTCGTGCGCGAGACCACTGCGGCCGACTTCGGTCCGATAGCCTTTTGCGAACTGGGATAAAACGAGCCAGTCTTTTACCTTAGGAGTCACCTTTTGGGTCTAGATTCAGTGTTCAAGCAACAGCGCTACCAAATTCCTACCTTTAGTACTCGCCGTGTTATGTTAGTGAGCTTTCGTTTAAAACGATCGACTACCAACAACGAACGGATTAACTATCCAGCTTGTTCCATAAGCATAGACAACACTCCAAATATCTCCAAGAGGCATGGATCCTCATGAGCCATCTGGGTTCATGAGGATCTATGCGTCTTGGAGATTTTTGGAGTGTTGTCTGTTCGCCTTGATTTGGATCTCGTTCGTTTTATGCGTGTAGTGCGTTGCAAACGAAACTTTAATACTATTTCAGAAACCAGCTCGGCATGAAAGAGCTGAAACCTACCGAATCAGCGAGCTTCCAAACGGCAGTCCGGCCTCACCGTCACTGTCACGAACCCTGAGGGAGGACTGAAACAATGTTGCCGGAACCGACCATCTTGCTAGCGACGGCAGTCGTGCTCCTGTCTGTGTTGTGGTGGCTGACCCCCCGCCGACCCTCGGGCGTTCCTCCGGGACCTGGCCCTGCCCTGCCATTCCTGGGGCACGCGCTCCTCGTGCCTAAAGACCCCCGGCCCAAATACGCCGAGTGGCGGCGTCAGTACGGCGACGTCTTCAGCCTGTTTATGGGCAAGAAGCTGATGGTAGTCCTGAACGGGTACCGCGTGATCAAGGAGGCTCTAGCGAAGCAGGCTGACGCTTTCTCAGACAGACCTCACATCCGCTTGTTTGAAATGCTCTCAGAGGGCAAGGGTAAGTATGATAGATTATTAGTTATTGGTCGCAGGGGTTTGCTACACGGACCCTTGTAGGCCTGAGGGAGGTCAAAGAAACCATTGTACCGCGAAGGCCGAAGGCTTGAGGGGTACAATGGTTCCTTTGACCTCCCGGAGGCCTACAAGTGTCCGTGCGGCAAGTCCCTGCTACCAATAAAGTATTTGTTTTCATTCCTCCAATATTTTAGTAAGGAAATCAAGACGAAATCCTCCCACCTGGATCAAGGCAGACTTGACTGACGTCAAAGAAATATACATTTACACATAATATGCGTATGACGTAATTTCAAATCGTTCATGACGTTTCCGTCTTCAGTAGTGTAGCTGATGTTTCGAACGACACTAAGCAACACTAAGCAACTTTGTACTTTAGAACATTTTGGTGAACTTTCGTAGAACTAAACTGGCATCCAAGACGCATCAGAAAGATTGCTACGAAAAGTCAACCATTTGTCGCCTCAACATAAGTTATTGGTCGGAGGGGTTCGCTACACGGACCTTTGTAGGCCTGAGGGAAGTCAAAGGAATCATTGTATGTGATTTTGGTCAATGATTCCTTTGACCTCCATCAGGCCTACAAGGGTCCGTGCAGCGAACCCCTCCGACCAATAACGTATTTGTTTTCATTCTTCCACTATTTTCGTAAAAGAAATCAAGACTGAAGACATCTTGCGACCTGGATTACGCCAGACATGACTGACGTCAAAGGAATATACATTTATACATAATAAACTTATGACGTAATTTAAAATATGTCATGACGTTGCCGTCTTCAGTATTGAGTGTGCTTGTTGTTTCGAACAACACTAAGTAACTTTGTACTTTAGAACGTTTGGCGATCTTTTATAGAACAAAACTGGCATCCAAGATGCGTCATCGAGAGAGCTACAAAACGTCCGCCATTTTTCGCTACAGGAGTTATTATATCACGGTCACATGGTACGGTTTGCGCTAAAGTGACTGGTCGTGTAACGTAGGGAGGAAAACAAAGGATTTTGTAGCTCGGTCAGGTGGTACGGTTTGCACTAGAGAGATTGGTCGTGTGACGTAGGGATGAAAACAAATAATTCTTGTCAATCGACCAAGGAGAGCTGTGTATTATGAAGCCCTTATCAGCGACTGGCTGAAATTGTGTTGTTTCCTTTGAGGAACGGTGACCAAAACAACTTTATATTTTAACTCATTCGAGACTTGCCGCCTCCGGATACGCGGCATAAGCCGCGTATCCGGAGGCGGCACGTCTCGAATGAGTTATCGGCTTGACTGCTACTGACGACATTGCTCGACGGAGAAGACGCTTAGTTACGCGTCATTTCCGCCGAACGGTCTCGTTAGTAGCAGTCAAGAGTTTAACCCACTTAAACCCAAGACCGCATTTCCCAAATCTTGATTGTCACCCAATGCCTATGTACCAGATGGACGATAATAATTTATTAGCGGTGCTAGATTAGCTTGACGCCGAATGGAGCCAAGCAAATCTGCCACTACACCAGGCGCCAAAGCCAATCTAGCACTACCCTTGAATCAACCTTTATGAGCGAAGAGGTTAAACGGATTAAACCTACTGTGTTGTGAAAAACACTCTTTCAGATTTTTGATGATGATAATGGTAACGATGACGAAAATGGTTGAAGTTATTTTGAAGCTTTCCTTGTGTTCTACGTTTAATATGACGAGTCCATTCACGTCATATTACCCGATCTTGAGAAAAAGACTGTGAAAATATCGTCTTGTATAACATCTCTCCCCCCCCCCCCCCCCCACACACACACCCTATAGAAAAGCCTGTTCGGGCCCAGGACGGCTGCAGTCAGCCCGCGCACAGCTGTGCGCGGGCCCTCTGCGGCCGTCCTGGGCCCTAGGACTTTTGCTTACTGGGTCTGAATTCAATTACAGTAGCAAATATTTTAAGCAACCACTTTTTTTGCATCATAAAAGTGATCTAGTAATACAAATATTTCTCAGGAGAGGTCTTAACTCATTATGCCCGAGGTACGAATAATCACATTTTGGAGTTATCCTCTGAGGACTGCATTACATTTCAGGAGACAGATCTACCATGATAGTTCAAGGGTGGTGGCAGAATAGCTTGGCGCCTATAGGCGCCAAGCTATTCTGCCACCACCCTTGACCTATCATGGTCGAGCCATATCTTAATGTAGTTATGTAGCGGGCAGAATTAGTTAATGGGTAGAAAGTGTCATTAAAGGCCACAATTTAGGTGGATTCAGCTAAGGCTAACGATGGTCGCCCAAAACAGGTTGTCTGGATCTTGGCCAAGCGTAATTTTCTCGCTCATCTCCGCTGCTTCGGACTGTCACGTGTAGCACGCATAATCGTCATGTACGCCCTTATAAATTCCCATCTCCACTATTCCAATAGTGTAAAAAAAAGAAAAAAAAAAGTTAAGCGTTTAGGGCTTAACGTCTTTTGTTCACACCACGAAGGTGATTTCAAAGACGGGGCACCGACAAGAGGTCTGTACATAGTTTGACCTCAGCTGGGTTCGAACATAGGACCTTTCGGACGAGAGTCGAAAGATCTACCACCAAGCCACCCAGCTCCACTCGAATAGAGTAAGCCTGTTAGGGCTGGTGGAATGGAAACAGCAATATATCGTATGCATCGAAGTAAATAGCAGCGTTGCACAGAAAGTAACGCTTAGTTGTTTTCATAGTCCTAGCTTCCAACCCTGCTGCGCCTTGAATAGACAGATATGTGCTCATCGGATCATCCAATGCAATTCAACTGAAAAGCCAGTCTCTTTCAGGCATAATTGAAACCTCTGGCCCTGTGTGGAAAACGCAGCGCACAGCCTCCTTGGAGATCCTACGCGAGTTCGGGCTGGGCAAAAACCTGCTGGCACAGAGAGTTCAGGAGGAGGTGGGCGAGTACGTCAAGGTCATCGCCAGCAAGAACGGCCAACCCTTTGACATGACGCGCCTGACGCAAATGAGTGTGTCCAACAACATCTGCTCCATCGTCTTTGGAAAAAGATTCGACTACGATGACCAGGACTTCAAGCAGTTCGTTCAGTTACTGGACGAGGCCATCGCGTCTGTGGAAGGTGGCGGCCTCGCGCGGTTGTTCCCCTTCCTAAGCTTCATTCCCGGCGATCCCTTCGGAGCCACAAAAATCCTCACCTGCTTCCGGGTACTGACCGATCAACTGATTCAGCCCATCATCACCAGGCACCTGAGGGAGTACGATGAGAACAACGTGGACGATTTCATCAGCGCTTACATCCGGGAGATGAGGGGCGACCGGAAGAAATCTGCGTCTGGTTTCCTCAACGGTGAGGGACACATATGTCTGAGAAATGGTATTATGCGTGTGTGAGTTTTCACCATTGCAAATGATCTGTTTGTTACATCAGGCGGCAAGCTAATCTGGCACTAATATCATGTTCGATCCATCTCCTGTTGTACTTCGTCGGGGCAAAATGGGATTTAACCAGTTCAGTGCCAAGAAGATTTGAACGCCACCCAACTGCAAGAGGTATAGATCATCATGAGCCCCCGAATTTGTGGGGGCTCATTAGGATCTTTGCCTCTTGATGACATCACTTTGAGTCCATGACCCTGGGACAGCTTGGTTTTGTGTGTGTTGAATTAAGGAAGATTTTAGCCAACACAATCTGCGGCAGCTGACACTGAACGGGTTAATGTGCTGGTCGTGTATGTTTCAGAACCTAACCTGAAAAGGGTGGTGCTTGACCTCTTCAATGCTGGAACGGAGACCACGTCAACCACCATCCGCTGGTTTGTGCTCCGTCTCCTTCACCACCCGGACGTGCAGGAGAAGTGCCACGAGGACGTGTTCAAGGTCGTCGGCCAGGCCAGACCGCCATCCTGGAACGACAGACAGGAAATGACGTATGTGGAAGCAACCATCATGGAGGTCCTGCGCATGAGCACTCTCATCCCCTTGGGCATCCTTCACATCATTTCCTGTGACGTCAAACTAGACGGTTACGAAATACCGAAGGGCACCCTCGTGACGAAAAACCTGGTCTCCGTTCTGAAGGACCCGGCTGTGTGGGGAGACCCGGACACTTTCCGACCTGAGAGATTCATAGGTGCTGACGGCAAGATCACCCGGCCTGAAGAGTTCATCCCATTTTCTACAGGTCAGTTTGTCTCCTTTGTTCTTGCGGTAGCTGGGTGGCTCGGTGGCAGAGTGCTCGATAGCTCGACTCTGTTCCGAAAGGTCCCGGGTTCGAATCCAGCTAGGGTCAAAATTTGTTCAGACCCTATTTCGGTTCCCGTCTTTGAAATCACCTTTCGTTTTGGACAAAAGACGTTAAGTCCTAAAATTGTAACGTTTTTTTTTTTCTCCCATGTTCTTGCTGGCCGTCATCAGCTTATTCGACTACTCCGACATTTCCTAGAAACGGTGAATACCATCCAAATGCAAGAGACATAGATCCTCATGAGCCCCCGCGACTGCGGGAGCTCATGAGGATCTATGCCTCTTGCCGAGACCAGTTCGTATCGATGTTTCTTGAACGGTTTTTGCTTCTGGTCGTTAAACGAACAAAGAGTTTAGAAACACAAATGTACGCACAGTGGCAGGGAAGAAGTTCAATGCTAATCACTGCGTAACTCTTTTGTTCTTGGTTCTCTATCGGGAGTTGGCCTTTGTCGGGTTCTCGGCGTTAAAACCTTAATTACTTGTGAGGTTCCGTTTGCTATATACGACTCCCAGCAACGAACGAGAGCGAAGCCATTGTGCATGGTGCATACCTAATATTTACCATAAACATAGACAACACAGCAAGCATCTTTTGCGGACTCATGAGGATCTGTGCCTCTTGGAGATGCTTGCTGCGTTGTCTATGCTTATGGTGCAATGTGGTTGATCGTTCTGATTTCGCACTCATTCGTTGTTGGGAGTCGTTCGTTGGAAATGCCACCTCACTGCTAAGTCCTTTGTTCTTGGTTGGCAGTCAGGTGATGGCCATAGTCGACTTGCTCGGCGTAAAACTCAAATAACTAGCAAATAGTTGTCAGCGATTCCGGTTTCGTTTCGCACGCACATTTTTGTTTCTCTTGTTCATTCGACGACCATAAGCAGGGGCGGATCTTGTGGAGGCGGGGGCGTTTCAGGTGTTCCTGAACACCCCCCCCCCCCCAACGCGACCCTCAATGTACAATTCCCTGTACAATGTTATAACAAAGTCCCTATTGGGGTTCGACCCCCCCCCCCTCCCCCCCCCCGGATTGTGTGATATTTTGGCGAATGGTATTTTAACATGCATGCATCTTCTCTCCACCCCCTCCCCCCTTCTTCCCTTACTCCCCCGTTTTTCTATTTTCCGGCCCCTGTAAGCAAGGTCTCTTGCGGCACAATCGTGCTCACTTTCTCTCTCCAGTGATGGGGTTAAGTTACCCTGTTTATTCCATTTCAGGTCGGCGTGTGTGCCTGGGCGAGCCACTGGCCCGGATGGAGCTCTTCCTGTACCTGGCCACCATGATTCAGCACTTCCGCTTCTTGCCACCGGAAGACGGCACGCTTCCATCTTTGGAGGGACACATGGGAGGCGTGCACGCCCCGAAGCATTTCCAAGTTCGAGCTGTTGCCAGAGCGTAAAGTTTGACCCGCGGACCATTCACATTCAACCCAGTATCGAAACGTCTTCGGGCCCACGACGGCCGCAGTGGTCCCCGCGCATAACCGTGCATAACCGCGCATAACCGTGCATAACCGTGCATAACCGCGCATAACCGTGCATAACCATGCATAACCGTGCGCGGGACAACTGCGGTCGTCATGGGAGCGATGACCTTTGCTTACTGGTTACTTGCCTGATTTAGTTTAGTTCTTGTCACTCTCTGTAGAGCGCAGGGCTCCGAGTGCCTTGCTGCAGCTATGTTCTTGCTGTTTTTGCAACGTACTTGTTATATAAGGTGTGAATTGAAAAGTATTGATGTTTGAACATGTCCCAGTAAGCAAAGGTCCTCGGACCCTAGACTGCTGTCGTGGGCCCGGAGTCGTGTTTGCTACTGGCGATATATTACTTTCGTTTGAGCCAAATGTTGGCGTATATAGTACCTATAACTGGCACATGTGATTACAAGACCCGAATGAAAATGTCCGAGGCTAGTGCAGGCTCAAGTAATCACATCTTTCGGTTATCGGCGCTAGATCAAGAAAAATATGACCCGATGTAATTTATGTACTCAGTCAAAACAAAACTTTAAGTATGTCCTGCAGCGCGGTTAGCACGGCTAAACATGCCGTTAGTTTTATCTTGTTACTTCACTGTCAGGGTTTAAGGCCTGCCCGCCTATGAGGTCAAGAAAAAACTACCAAGTGAGTAGGAAAAGCACTGTCAAGGGAGAGAAGTGTGCATGATATACCAATGATCATAGATCTACTTTGGTCCAAGCACACAAAAAAAGATAGGAAAGTTTAGTTCTTGTCACTCTCTGTAGAGCGCAGGGCTCCGAGTGCCTTGCTGCAGCTATGTTCTTGCTGTTTTTGTAACCTACTTGTTATATAAGGTGTGAATTGAAAAGTGTTGATGTTTGAACATGTCCCAGTAAGCAAAGGTCCTCGGACCCTAGACTGCTGTCGTGGGCCCGGAGTCGTGTTTGCTACTGGCGATATATTACTTTCGTTTGAGCCAAATGATCATTGGTCTATCATGCACACTTCTCTCCCTTGACAGTGCTTTTCCTACTCACTTGGTAGTTTTTTTCTAAATTACAAGCACTGGCAGTCAACCCTTTCGGTCTAGTTTTTTATGAGGTCAAGGCCATGCTTCTGAAAGCACTTCACCGCGCCCCATTAGTATAGTCTCCTCTAAAATAGAAGAGACTATTTAAAAAATGTTGAATGATGACATAATAGTGGCAGACATATCATGAACAAGAAATTTAGAAAAACTATCGGGCCGACAACAGCGGCAGGAGGCCTGATGCCAACTACGGCTGACGTGGGCACGAGGACGGTTTACTTACTTTTTTGTTTTTTAATTTTTTTTATTTGTTATTTATTTATTGAATTTACAAAAAAAAAATATTTATATTTTTAATTAATTAATTTATTTTTTTAATCCTAATTCCTATTATTTATTTATTATTGTATTATCATTATATTATTATTTTATATTTAAAAATATATTACTGTTTATTATTTATTATATTATATTATATTATATTATATTATATTATATTATATTATATATATATATATATATATATATATATATATATATATATATATATATATATATATATATATATATATATATATATATATATATATATATATATATATATATATATAATTTTTTAAAATGTATTTTTTTATTTATTTTTTATTTATTTTATTTTTTTGAGGGGGGAGGAGGGAGGGGGGGGGGTGTGAGAGAGGTGTGGGGGAACTTCACGTGCCTTAAAAAGTGTACAATTTAATATTTATACTTTGGTCTGCTAGTTCTTTGCAGTTCTTAATTTTTTTAGGCACGTTTTATATTTAGTTTAGTTTTATAATAAATTTATCGTCGTGATTGGCGTTTGTTCAAATTACACGAATCCTTCATTAGCGAGAAAAGGCGAACATGACCCAAATGCGGGGGCTCATGAGGATCTATACCTCTTGCTGACACCACTTTGAATCCACGTTCCTGCCACGGCTCTATGGCGTGGAATTAAGGAACATTTCATAAGCACAGCCTGACTGAACAGCCAGTGGAAGTATAACCCGCTTTACTAACGAAAAAAAAAAAAAATGTGAGTACTATTCAAATGCAACAGATTTAGATCAAACGCCTGTGTTCCTGAGGATCTGAGGCAGGTGCGGATCTATGCCTCTTGCTGCCACCTTATTGTATTTCTTCTTCATGATCAGCACTCCTTAGTCAGAGCAACAACCCGTTCTCCGTGGAAGGCTGGAGTTCAACGACATTCAACAAAGAATTCAGAGCTATAATCTGCTAGTAGTGGTAGGTAAGGTCAAATTGATTGTCATGGTCGTTTTCACTTTTGTTGTTTACGCATTGTTTTTTTTTGACCTTATCACCGCTGTCATTTTGAACGAGGCAAATAAGTCTCATTGAACCATGTACTCAGACGGGAATAGCGATACTTTGTGTAAAATAATGTTTCTTCCCGGGGTACAAGTTTATTGGTCTCTACTTTCTGATGTTGAAATATCTCCTTTTGAAAAGGCCTAGCAGATCTGCTAATGCGCCACAGTGAATTCTAAAAGGGGCGGAGTGCATACGCGTCATGGGTTTGTCAAACGTCAAATCATGACGTATTTTTTTTGTTTTTACGTAATTTTATATTTAGCGTGATATGAGTTTCACTTTCGCTTCAAGTTTTTAGAAAATGGTGGCAAGATTAGAATTTCACAGTACGATTTCAGTCTTGCTATAATATAACCTGTATGAAATCAGGTTGACTTTTTCTAGCTGCATGAGACACTAAGTACACCTGCATCCTCATCTGAAAGCGCGTCGATGTGTGTGTGTGTGTGTGTGTGTGTGTGTGTGTGTGTGTGTGTGTGTGTGTGTGTGTGTGTGTGCGCGCGCGCGCGCGCGCTCCAAACAAATCCAAGAGTCATAGACCCTCATGCGCCTCTGCGGGCACATAAGGATATATGCCTCTTGGAGATGCGCGCATGTGTATGAGAGAGAGAGAGAGAGAGAGAGAGAGAGAGAGAGAGAGAGAGAGAGAGAGAGAGAGAGAGAGAGAGAGAGAGAGAGAGAGAGAGAGAGAGAGAATTACGTCATATTTAGAGTACTGCGTCAATGTCTGCGTGGTAACGGAATTTTTCTTCTTTTACGTCATCACCACTGTCTGATTTTCTTTAGAAGTCAAGGTTTTATACTGTTTGAATTTTTTCTGAAAACAATTAATTTTTACTAAAGAAGTTGAAAGGATACAAAGCTGGCTAAGGAACTCATCCAATGGCTTTATCCAAACTAGTTATATCCAAAATTTAAAGTAAATATTACAAAAAGTGCAGACTCTAATCTGGGTCAAACGACTTTCTATAAAGTGTCTTTTATGTCTTCAAGGAGGCATCCCGTTACAAAATGCTCAAAGGCTCAGAAAAAAAAAAGATCAGTAAGCAAGACAGACCGATAATGAGCCGGGAGGGTGTTGTCTAGGTCAGTGATGTGGCCAAGCAGTGACCAATCACCAAATAGGAATTTGTCATGATGGCGGCTACTTTCGATACTAAAACGCTGTTCGCATGGTCATAGAAATTTATTCATTAAAAATCAGTATTGTTGTAACTGTCGAAATCCGGGTTTGTAAACACTCTAGCAATGGTTCCTGCTTATCCTCACAGCAAATATAATGATTGTACATTGATTGTACATTGCTTAACGTCCCGACAGCAACAAGGCTTTCTCAGGACGTGCCTGCACTGCTTGTGAAAAAAATAAACTAAACAGAACATTGAATGTATGTCGCCAGCCGGTCAAACACATTAAATAAACCTAACACATGGGGCCTAAATAAAGCCAAGACCATTTAGCAACACACATCCAATATCAAGAGCTACAGGCAGTGCAGACAGTAGGGAGAGTTTTAAAAAGGCAAATACAGGTGAATGGACAAAGGGTAGACAGAAACACATGCCCCAGAATAGAGAAAAACCCACACTGTGGGGCTGACCAGGGTGACCCTGGGAACTAAAAAATACCTAACCCCACCCAAGTCCCCCAGGGCAGACCCGGGTGGGGGAGCAAATATAAGGTCATATAAGCGCTCAACTCGTCGCGTTTTAAACTGGATGGCAGTACAACGCATTGTAAATCAGAACGAAACAGAACACTGTGTACTTTGCATTTAGTTTCTCTTGTGGACTCAAGCCCTGGCGTATTGACGTTAACATAGGCACAATCTAAATTTGATTCCGAATCATTGTCTTGCGAACAAGTAGCAGTCGTCGCTCGCCCAACCTTTCTTTCCCATAGGCCTCTTCAGGGGCACTGTTTTTGGCTGATGTGAACGAAATAAACTACAGTTTGAAACGGAACCTTTGCAATGACCCAGACGAGTATCCAAAGTTGTTTTAGTTGTCAGAGTAACAGGGACTCTTACATTTTCAAACACTGAGAGTAACATTCTTATGTGATGTCTTTTTGGCTGTTGCTTACTAATAACACGAACACCCTTTTGGAGACTGTGAATAGGGGTACCTTGCATTCATTTAGTTTCTCTTGTGGACTCAGATCCTCGAGCACAACTCAAAGTAAAATATGTACGAGAAGATATTTGGCTGCATGTAGGTAGGTGACACGTGGATGTTCAGGTTGTATTTATTCTTTGAGAAGCATATTCTTCACCCCCTGAAATCTAAAATGGTTAGCCGAGGACAAGCAGAGGTAACCTAGCATAAGGAGGAATATTTCCACAACGAATGGTTCAATTTTGAAGGTTCATATATCATGTTGTTTCTAATGTCCAACAGTGTCCAAATGTATTAGCCATTCTAAGACTTGAACAAGTCTTCACCGTTATTTTTGTTGTCACCTGCAATTAGCGTACCTGACAGAACGTAAAACATGCAGCAGAAAAAGAAATAAGAAGAAAAAACTATTTTCAAAACTAGAATTAATCACGAACACGATGCATCTATGTTTCGTGTGTGAAAATGTAGTTTTTACACAAAACATATCGACTGAACGAAGTGACCAAAATGCCACACGGCCATTGTGAAATACCCACTGCGCCATCAACCATCCACGAGGAACTACTTTTTAGTATGGTATACCATGCATGTCATAGACACTACTGTTGGCATCTTTATTAGACTAACTGTCTGTAACGAACGCCTTTAGGGCAGTTTTCGGTCGGACGATGGTGTGACGTCATTAGCAGTTGGACCGAATGTACACATGCGAATAATGTAGAGATAAGCATTGTTCACGAGCGGTAATGTACAGATAAGCCATGTTCACGTGCGGTAATGTAGGTGAGCGATGTTCACGTGTCACGTGTGGGAGTGACAGTGTGGGTTTGGGAATAATTACCAGTTAGAGATGCTATACCAGTCGAGCCGAGCGGTCGTTTTCGCTAGGGCTCCGAGGAAGAATTCTGTCTATAGAATTCGATAGCTGTATATTGAATACAGGTATTTATTCTTTTATTACCGGTATTTATAATCTGTAACGCTATTTAGATGAAAAGAAAGTATTGTTTTATGAATTATTAGAGTGCAGAAGAGCCATGTTTGAAGGAAATGCGATGGCTCGTGTCAATACTTGTTTAGTCATGTAATTATGTGATATAGTTTGTAACCAGGATGTCATGTTGTATTCATTCATATGTGAAGATGTGGAACTGAAATAGGAATAGAATTCAGTATATATTTAGTGATCTAATGATGAAATGTGCAGTAATATGTTACGAATTGAAGGTGAGCTGTGATTGTAATATTTGGCTCATAATTCATTGTGTGTAGGTACGTAAAATGTGTGTACAGTGTTAAAGTGGCTATAGGAATTGTGTGCACTGTGTTAAAGTGGCTATAGGAATTGTCATAAGAATTATGACAATAGTGATTGTAGTATGGTGGCATAAAGAAGACATTTTTCAGAGGAAATGATCTAGAGCGCTCTGAAGTATAATGTGTCGAAGACACATTCAGACTTTTGGGTATGAGAGCGAACATTTATGAGTGTATAAATGTTGTGTACAGCGGGGCCGGTACGGAGCGGAAACCCCTGGTGTAGGGCCGATGAAGCTGTCCTGAGGGCATCACGTACGTGAACAGATGCGGACATCATCAAGCCTTCATCTCTCCTTCGTCCTACCATCACTGGTGCTACGAGCAGCAACGGTAGCGAAGTAAGCCACAGATTCGTGCTACAGGACCACATGCAGTGTTCCGTCAGTGTAGCTATTGTCGCCTAGCGCCGTAATTTCACGCCTAGGAATGTTCTAAATCTGTGAGTAGTCATTGAATAGTAATATTCAGTTCAGGAATCTCCGTCAAGTCGTCAATGTGATATTGACTGTGTCGACACTAGTATAAAGAGGAGTCGAGTGACGTCTCTCGAGAGAGACAACGACCTCTACGGTAGCGAGTGAATGTGTGAGCGCTGAAGTTGTAAATAATCTATATGCCACCTGTTATTTGTGCAGATTGGTTAATATGATGTGAATTGTATGGTTTAATGTATGTTATGAGTGCGTGTTAAGAGTTAAACAGAGGGCAAAGGGAAATAACTGTGTGGCCTTTGTCCTTGTTTGTAAGCGCGTGTGTGGTGGATGAAAGAGTCTAGTGAACAGAGATAGTACACCCACCTTTATACTGATTATCAGAACAAACCCACGCACACACTCATTCCATTAGAATAAACGTTTAGATATGTAATAATTTAATTCAGTAGCGAAAACTCCGTCGTTACATTTGGTGATCCTGACTTTCTCTGTGTTAGCATTAAGTCATACATATTCATATTTCGCGAGGGCACCACTAGTTATTATAGATATATATAGGTAGGCTAGTGGGCTGCTGCTTTTGACATTTTCTTATATTGTGTATGACTGGGATGTGTTTTGTGTGATCTTTGCCGTCTCCAGTTTAACGGCTGTGTCTGTGTACAGTTTCTGGACACTAAGGATTTAGCTCTTTTTCTGTCTTGGGGGTTCCTATTCTCTTCTTCGGCTCTATTCTTCTGTTAGGGGAATTGTATTTGTTTTACTAGTTCTTTGCTGTATAGGGTCCTATCCTTTAATGCGTGTGTTTGGGGGTATGTTCTCTTTGCCCTTTTTTAAGTAGATTATCGTGTTGGGATTTCAGTTTCATTTGATTTCATTTATTTTGTTTTTTGTGTGATTTGTATTGATTTTGATTTCATTTTTTTTTTGTATTTATGTATGTGGTTATAATTGGTTCTTGTTTCTTTTGATTTGGTAGTTGTCAATAGATTGTTTCCTTGGTTCATTTTTGTTTGAGACTTTGGTAATTTGATTGGGTTTATTTCCCTTTCGCCGTACATTTGGTATTTAGTATTAGTGTTTGAGGTGTTTGACATAAATTTCATTTTATTTTTCTTTGAATATATAGTTGGATTAAAACTTTGAACTTAGTAATTTCCTTTTTCGCTGTACATTTCTTGTGCTTCTATCAACTAAAGTTGACGTTCTTCAGCATATATTGAGTTGGTGTGTTCTATTTGGTATAAAACTGGTCACTGCATTACTTATAGACATATTGAGTTAATACAATACATACTTTGCTTTGTATACTTGTAAGACTTTACTGTTTTCATTGTAACTCAGACTGTGCATTATCCTGTGAATTTACTTTTGAAGAAACTTATTTCATAAGGTTTCTAGACCAATTTATAGTTGTTGTGATTGATTGCATTTTGCCATTTCATTGTTGATACTTTAGTACCTTACTGATTTCCTGTTTAAATATTTTGATACTTTTATAGTAAATTTTTTGTTTTGTTTGTTGATTTACATTGCCCTTAACCATGTCTGATGGTTATGATAAGTTGTTCCAATCTTTTATTGCTCAAGCTACAACTTTAGGTCTCCCTGATAAAGATCGTGCAAAATATGTACAGGATTGTTTTGATCGTCTTGAGAGACGGGGTTGGTTCAAACACTTTTAATCATGTCACACCTCTCGCCACGCCACACATATCATGCATACATATCTCAGCATACAGAGTCCAGACATTTCAGTAATTGTTTTTATTTTCAATGCACTTATTATGTGTATATCCTCTCATTGTAAGATCCATTAGCACTTGAAAATCATGTTGTTGTTTTGTTTTGTTTTTAATTTGAAAAAGATAAAGTGATTACAATTTACATATACTTATAAAAGCCCTCAATCACATGCACGACTTGGTGTTACAAACTGTAGGGCTGTTTGAAGGCTGTGAAAAGGCAACAGTAAAGTGAGGGAGACTATGTCTCTGAGGTATGCAAACAGTCAAGAATTTTTGTAAGAATTCAGTCTGCAATTGATTAAGTGCACATTTTTATGTTCATTATATTGTCAAATATACAGATTATTAAAACAAAAATATTTGTGTAAATTTGTTGTACATTCTGATACCTTGTCATTCCATGCGCAAAGGCACACTGAGATTCTGAGCATGCGCCACTCACCACAAAACGCTCGATCACTTCCAGAAACATTCGTCGCATTGACATAGATGTTTTCAGCTCCGATGTAAAGGTGGCTTGTGACGGTGTATTGACAGACTGCACAGTACATGAACTGCTGGACACTTACAACTGTACACTCTCTGACATTCTCAACAAGCATGCGCCACCCACCACCAGACGCCTAACCTCACGTCCCCCGGCCTCTTGGCTAACGAAAGAGCTGAAAGATGCCAAGCGTGAGCTTCGAAGCACAGAGAGACTGTGGAGGTGTAGTGGTCTTACAGTACATAGAGACATGTTTGTGAAGCAGCGTGCTGCACTGAAGTCCTCACAGCGTGCAGCTAAGAAAGACTTTGTTTGTGCCAAACTTGAAGACTGCATATCTAGTCGTCAGCTGTTTGGCCTTACAAATGAACTTCTTGGAAAGAAAAATGAACCTGTACTCCCGAATACCATTCCTATGAATGATTTACCTGATAAGTTTTGTCAGTATTTTGATTCTAAGATAAGCACGATCCGTCAGGAACTGGACAACTGTTTTGATGCTGTGACCTATTTACCATATGACGGGCCTGTGTTACATGAGTTTACTGCTGTCACAGAGGAGACTGTAAAGAAACTAGTTATTTCCTCACCCACCAAATCTTGTTCCCTTGACCCCATTCCCACCTCTATACTTAAGCTATGCCCTGATGAGCTTGTCAGTGTGATAACCAGAATTATTAACTTGTCTCTGGAGTCAGGGTCTGTGCCTCGGCATTTTAAGCAGGCTGTGGTAATTCCATTGTTGAAGAAGGCAGGGATGGATGCAAACTTGCTGAAAAATTATAGACCAGTGTCTAATCTTCCCTTTCTTTCCAAGATTCTGGAGAAAGTTGTGCGGCTGAGTCAGCTCATGTCACATCTCAGTAGTAATGATTTACTTGAACTGTATCAGTCTGCATATCGAAGAAATCACAGTACTGAGACAGCATTGCTTCACATTACCAATAGCCTGCTTACACATGCTGATGTCGGACATGTCTCTTTGCTATCATTATTAGACCTGTCTGCGGCGTTTGACACGCTGGATCATGGGATTCTTTTAGAACGCCTACGCGTGTCTTTTGGTATTTCCGGTCCAGCGCTGTCATGGCTCAGGTCTTAACTTTTTGAAAGATATCAATCTGTATGTGTGAATGGGATCATGTCTCAGCCTGTGCTTTTGAAGTATGGTGTCCCACAGGGGTCAGTTTTGGGTCCTCTGCTGTTCTCTGTGTACACTAAACCAGTTTCCCGAATCATCAGCCAGAATATCTGTGAGTATCACAAGTATGCTGATGACACTCAGATCTCTAAGTCTGACCATCCTGGTAAACTGCAGACCATTGTCTCCAATGTGGAGAAGTGTATAGTTGAAGTCAAAGACTGGATGACTTGCAACAGACTCAAGTTAAATGATGATAAAACAGAGAGCATGCTTGTTGGTACTCGAGCTAGAACATCCGCCTCCAGCAGTGATCATATTTCCATAGGTGGCCAAGACATTTTTTTCAAGTCCGATGTAAAAAATCTGGGTGTATTCCTGGATTCAAGTTTATCGATGGAAAAACAGGTTAGCCATCTTTGCCGCACTGCCTACCTGGAGCTCCGCAGAATAGGCATGATCAGATGCTTTTTGACAGAAAAGGCTACTGCCCAGCTCGTATGCTCTCGCATTCTGTCCCGTCTAGATTACTGTAATTCCCTTCTTGCTGGTATCTCATCTGATCAACTAACTCGCATTCAGCGTATCCAGAATAATGCAGCCCGGTTAGTCCTTCGCAAAAAAACGTACTGATCATGTCACACCACTGCTAAAGCATCTCCACTGGCTACCTGTCAAACAGAGAATAGAGTACAAGCTGGCCACTTTGGCATACAAACACTATGGCAATACGCTTCCTGCATATCTGTCTTTTTCCCTTGCCTCACACAATCCTAGTAGAAGTCTACGCTCAAGCTCACAAAAACTGCTTGTTCAGCCCAGAGTCAGCCTAAAAACTGCTGGTACCCGTTCTTTCAGTTATCAGGCTCCTCACGTCTGGAACTCACTTCCACTGCATGTCCGTCTTTCCCCTACCCTGTTGACCTTCAAAACAAAATTGAAGACCCATCTTTTCCAGGTAGCATATCAAGATTAGCTTAGTCTGGATGTGCTGCCTGGAAATGTTGGTTGTTTCCCCATGTTGATAGGCTGTGTGTGTGTGTGTGTGTGAGTGTGTGTGTGTGTGTGTGTGTGTGTGTGTGTGTGTGTGTTTCGTGTTAGGAATGCGCCTACATGGTGCGAGCAGATGTTTATTTAAAGAGTGAGTGCGTTCTAATTTTTCTCTTTTTAAATATTTTTTTGTGCTGTAAAGCGCTCCGAGCTTGCTGTTCGTGGGGAAGGGCGCTATATAAAAACTATGTATTATTATTATTATTATTAAGTTTATTAAATTTGTTCCATGTCAACTTCTGATCCACAACACATAACCAAGAAATTAGGAAAATAAATAATTCCTCATACACTATAAAATAGCTCTGTATTCTCACTTGCGCAGAAGTTACAGTACACAAGCAGTAAATTCATTCTCTACCCTGAAATACTGTTACATGTACATGTGTATAAACATGACAATTATTTACGCATATACATCACGTGCTAAATTGTTATAAAGACAGACACATTCCATACTTTCCCAAAGTAATAGGGCTATTGAGATTTGAACATGAATGGTTTATAAATAAAGTGAGTTACGCCACTGATTATCCACGCACTGGCCTACACCAGTGGTTTTGTTGTGTGAGTCACAAGTGAGGTTGGGAGCAAAGGGTGTGGTGTTTGGGTCCTGTGGGTGTGGTGTTTGGGTCCTGTGGTAAGTCAATTTATGTGAAAGTCATTCATGTGTTGTTTTCGTTAATCTTGTGATAATCATGGTCACGCGTCCCATCATTATCACGGTTTTCCCCTAATCAGCAACAAAGCAGAATTGGAAGTAAAAACAATCCTAGTTACATTCAGAATCACCATCCAACCCAGAGTCTAATCAGAAAATATGCAAAAATTGACAGAGTTACTGATGCAGTGTGCTGCAGCTAGTGCCAAACTAGACTGAAAAGTTTACAAAAATGTTGATGAAAACTACAATTCTATCAAAAACTGCAACGACGTCATTCATCGCCGGTGCTGGACTGACCGTATAGCCCACTGCGAACGACACACACTTAAAAGGAATTTTCACACACTTGCCAACCTCGTGACCCTTGACCTTTCTAAAGAGTCATTCAAATTCACATGCATAGAAAGGCCTTACCATGAGGTATCTCAATACCAAGTTTGTGTTTGAAGTTGAGAATAGTATTTGAGAAAAAAAAAGAAAACCAGCTTACTGTATGTGAAAATATGGCTATTTTTTTTAGCCCATTTCTGGAAACCCCTCCCCCCTCAAAGACCCTTCACCTTAGTGAGGGGAGTACTAAATTAATATACAATTACATAGAAAGGCCTTATCAATACATGCCTTTGAGCCAAATGTAAATAAAAAGTTGGCAAAACGTTCATAAGAACGACAATTCTATCAAAAACTGGAATTTCACAAATTGTCAGCCGCTTGTGACCCTTAAACATTCCCAGGGACTAAATTAATATGCACGAAAAGGTAAGACCCTGAGGTATCTCTGTAACAAATTTGGGTTTCAAGTTGAAAATAGTTTTTGATGAGAGATAATTTGTGTCAAAATATGGCTATTTTGTAACCCCTATCTGGTTCCCTTGTGACCTTGACTTTTGAGAGAAGTCACTGTTTAGAATGTCTCGCCACAATCTTTGGGCCAAGTTTGAAGTCTGTGACTTGAATAGTCTGTGAGAAAATGCTAGTGTTAAAGTTTAGCACTGACAGCAGATGCCAGACAGATGATGCATGGCCCATTACATACTCACTTTCGCTATTGCACGTGAGCCAAAAATGATGATTAGTTGCCAGCAAACTGCAACGCAACTATTTGGCACTAGACAAACAGTTTTAACAGTAGTACATGTGATCACGACTATCATAACACAAACGTAAACAAAATGGAAACAATTTTCAATGAAATAACCTGCATGTGACTTTTACCTGGTTCCCCCCAAACCCCCTCCCCCATCCACCCCCCAACCCCATATTCATGGCTCCCAAACGGACCACATGACCTGCTCAAACAAAAGCAATGTTCTGAAAATATAAGCCAGTGTCATGGCTTATTCATAGCGTTACAGGTGAATGAAGTCTAACCCCCCCCCCCCCCCTATCCCATCCCCCCGCACTTTTCTTTTTGGGGTCTTGTTTCACAGCATTCACGTAATAAAACACACGTATTTGGTTGCTTGTTTGTACATTGTTAGTCTCTCTACAGACCTGGCCTGGAACACTGATTTACATGACTTCAATGATTTGCCAGAATGATACAGGGTTTTCCCGTCCTATTTTTTAACAATTAACAAGAAAGACAAAACCATTATGGCTCACTTGTATTACCGAATTACATATATGTGATCTTTGTGACAAAGACTGGCTTCTGCAGCAGCAAAATCCATGTTTACTAAAAATGTAAACATTTTTTACACATCTGTCAATCCCCCGTGACCATTGACCTTTGTGATGAGTGGACTAAATTAGGATGCATAGGAAGGTCTTATCATCAGCTATCTTTGTACCAAATGTGGCTGAAAAAATTGCAAAAATGTTGGTAATACCTACAATTGTATCACAAATCGGCATTTTACACACAATTGCCAGCCTTTTGTGACCCTTGACCTTTCCAAGGGGTCATCCAAATTAGTATGCATAGATTGGTCTTACCATCAGATATCTCTATGCTAAATTTGGGTTTGACGTTGTGAATAGTATTTGAGAAAAAAAACATCTTTTGTCGAAATAATAACTATTTTTGACACATTTCCTGAGTTCTCGTGACCCTTGATCTTTCCGAGGTATCAAACAATTTAGTGTGCATAGACAGGTCTTCCCATCAGGTATCTCTGTAGCAAGTTTGGGTTTAAAGTTGTGAATAGTATTTGAGAAAAAAAACATCTATTGTCAAAATATGGCTATTTTCGAACTATTTGCTGAGCCCATCGTGACCTTTGACGTTTCTGTGGGGTATTCCAAATTAGTATGCATAGATAGGTCTTACCATGGGTTTAAAGTTGTGAATAGTATTTGAGAAAAAACATATAATGTTAAATTATGACTACTTTTCACTTATTTCCTGAGCTCTTGTGACCCTTGACCTTTCCAAGGGATCAACCAAATTAGTATGGATAGAACGGTCTTACTATCAGTTATCTTTGTATCAAGTTTGGGTTTGAAGCTGTGAGTAGAATTTGAGAAGAAATAAATTATGTCAAAATAAATGTATTTCATTACATATTTTCTGATCCCTGTGACCTTGACCTTTGGGAGAGATCACTCAAGCTGGTATGTTTAGAAAGGTCTTGCCACAAAGTATCCTTGGGCCAAGTTTGAAGAATCCGGCTTGAACAGTCTCCGAGTAAATGCCAACGTTAAAGTTTACGGCGGATGGACGAACGACCACTGGCCCAAAACATATAATCACTTTTGCTTCGCACGTGAGCCAAAAAATGTCACTGTCCCTAGTAGTATGTGAGGACAAAGAATATTTACAGGCAAATTTTGATATAAACCATGATACACAATGATTTTTTTTAATGAAACTGTCAAGTGGGGAAAGCAAAACGGCTAAAAATAGTTCCTCAGGGCTTAGGAACCTGTTCTGCATGAACGCATGACTAGAGGGAATTCCATCTGATAAAAGTTTATGCAAACGGCTTATTGTTTTCATGTGATAATTCTCATTTATATTGGTTTCATATGTCACATGTTCACTATAAATAACTTCATAGACAAGTCATGTTTTACAAAATAAAATGCTGCACTTTTGACTTTTGGGGTCATATCAAAGGTCAACCTCCACCGACATCATTTGTCACTGAGTAAGCTGAGAAAGGGCATAGTTGTTTCGAAGTGAACAAAGTAGGCTAGTAGACTGCTTAATGCCATGTCAAGAAATAGCCTTCATCAGCACATGCCTGCCCTTTGAAAAAAAAAAAAAAAACACAAGAAACACAGAACACTGAATGTATGTAGCCAACTAGTCCAACGAGCAAATTAAACCTAAGAGTACGATATGCTTGGAACCCTGCACCTGCACCAACAAGCATGTGTCCAGTATTTTCTCATCATCCGCCCAAATAATGAAAAGCAAGGGTATGGTTGGGACTGAGAGACCCTAAGCTCAAAAGGTTATGGGTCATTTTGGAAAATGATACATAATCGTGCAGGGCGCGTGCTAAAAATGAACCCTGCTTCATGCTAAATCACCAAACTGTTTTCAGACATACTTAATGTGAATGAACCCGGGGAAAGGTCAAAGGGCAAATGTGTGACAATGTTTCGTTTGTTTAGAACTTTAGTTTTCATCAGCGTGTTTGCAAACTTTTAAATCAAAAGTAACTCATGATAAACACCTTTTATGCGTACTAATTAGTTAGCTCTTCACAAAGGTCAAGGATCACCGTGGGGAGGGGTGTGACAAACAAGTTAAAATTATAATTCATTGCTTTTGCTAAGAGAAAAATCAACCTTAATACTTCTTTATTTCTGTGACCTGTCAGAGAGACCGAGGTCATAAAATAAGACTAGTTACGTGGATTGGTCATACTTGCGGCCACACGGGCTTTGATATTCTTATTTTGTTGTGAGATTTCCTTTATAATTTATATGGCTTGTTTTATGGTGAAGTCGTAGTCGTAGTATGATAAACACACCAGACGCACGCACGTAAGGGTCTTTTAAATAAACTTCATTCAGCTGCAACCCGTCACACGTGGCTTGAGGATGTAGACAATACTGGAGTAACAGTTCCAACAATATTTTAATTCAGCGATGCGATTTCCACACAATGCATTCCCAAATGCACCAACACTGATACAATGTCTCTTCTTCTGCAAATGTCAACACTGGCGACACAAAGTTCCTCACACAACATACACCACCGTTACGCTGCGTCTCTCAGTGTACACCCTATACGGGCCACGTATTGATTTCAGTCTCTTTCTTAGCGCCCCCTCTCTTTCCTATCTTCATTTTTTTTTTTTTGTGTGATTTGGCCGCAGTAGATCTATGATCACTGGTCGATCATGCACACTTCTCTCCCCTGACAGTGCTATTACCTACTTTACTTTGTAACCTTCCAAGTGCCAGAATAGCTTGGAGGCCTCAAGGCGCCAAGCTGTTCTGGCACCACCCTTAAACTAAAGCCATCGGTATATCGTTATCTGTAATGTAGCTTGCATATAATTATGGCAGTGTACAAAGTTGAAGCTATTGAAAGTTTTAGGTTCAGTATGATATGGGTAAAGACAGGGACTGTTTCTTTTTATTTGGGTTTAGTTTATGCCAGGAACTATTTCTTTGTATTAGGACACATACTGACTGCCTCCAGAAACACGAATTACTGATGCAAGCTGGTTGGTGTCAAATCAGTACAGGCTGTCAATGCTACACGACTGCTTTACTGGTATCACCAGGAGACTTCTCCATCTCTTACCAGTTCGCTCCCTTGGCCATCGTATGTATACATACGAAGCCACGCACATGGAAAATTCCATCGTGTTTACTGAATTAAAACCAATTAATTTTTACTCTCAGTATTATTGTAATAACTTATTGACATTAGAAAGTCACTTTCATATGATAGAATGAAAAAAATATTAATTTTGAGTTTGTTCGTGACCTTTGTTATCGATCGAGTCACTACGTCCACCATCTTGCTTTCCCTACTGCGTTATTTTCACTGCTTGCGATTTCTCTCTGCGAATATTCCGTCAAAATGAGTTCATCTGAGTCCGAAAGTGAAGAGTATCTCACTGAAGGGGAATCTTCCAGCAACCAGGCCACTGAACATGATTCCAGCACCAGCGATGTGGAAAAAACGAAAGAAAACCATCGCAGGTCATTGTGACACTTTCTATTTTGGTTTGACCATGTGCTATCCATGTGAGTCTTTGTTTACCTATTGTCTGGTTCAGAATCGTGAAACTTTATGAAGTACATAAACAAGTTTTATTACTTGCTGTGTATTGCCTCAGTGATATTTTCAGCAAGTCAGAGATTTTCAGAGAAGCACATGTTTGTTGTCTCAGTCATGCCAGGTGTTGACACGCCCACTTTTTCCTGCCCTTGACCGGTGTAGATTATGTTGCGTAACTCTTAGAAATTCAAACACATTTTCTTGAAACTTCACAAAAATGTGTAGAAATGAGTTGTCCACACACTGGATTCACATTTTAAACAAAGGGGCAAGAAACAAAAAAATTTTCTTCTTAGTGACTTTCATGAAAACTGTTTTTGGAAACCGGACACCATTTTTTCTTCGTCGCTAAATAAACAACAACTTCTAAACTACGTTAAGTACAGACTTTTTACTTATCCTGACTGAAAGCTGACTCAATGGACCTTAATATGATGTATAATAAGCCAACTTTT
Source organism: Semisulcospira habei (assembly GCA_036245525.1). Taxonomy (NCBI): domain Eukaryota; kingdom Metazoa; phylum Mollusca; class Gastropoda; family Semisulcospiridae; genus Semisulcospira; species Semisulcospira habei. The sequence continues at coordinate 107,486,941 of BTPG01000003.1, read as the reverse complement.
GACCACTAGAAGAGCTTTCAGCAGCATTTTTGCTTGGTCATGTGTGAGGCTAAAAGTCATTTTGTTCACTGGCCTCAAATAGAGCGAACTGGTAAGAGTTAGAACTTTAGTTTTCATCAGCGTGTTTGCAAACTTTTAAATCAAAAGTAACTCATGATAAACACCTTTTATGCGTACTAATTAGTTAGCTCTTCACAAAGGTCAAGGATCACGGTGGGGAGGGGTGTGACAAACAAGTTAAAATTATAATTCATTGCTTTTGCTAAGAGAAAAATCAACCTTAATACTTCTTTATTTCTGTGACCTGTCAGAGAGACCGAGGTCATAAAATAAGACTAGTTACGTGGATTGGTCATACTTGCGGCCACACGGGCTTTGATATTCTTATTTTGTTGTGAGATTTCCTTTATAATTTATATGGCTTGTTTTATGGTGAAGTCGTAGTCGTAGTATGATAAACACACCAGACGCACGCACGTAAGGGTCTTTTAAATAAACTTCATTCAGCTGCAACCCGTCACACGTGGCTTGAGGATGTAGACAATACTGGAGTAACAGTTCCAACAATATTTTAATTCAGCGATGCGATTTCCACACAATGCATTCCCAAATGCACCAACACTGATACAATGTCTCTTCTTCTGCAAATGTCAACACTGGCGACACAAAGTTCCTCACACAACATACACCACCGTTACGCTGCGTCTCTCAGTGTACACCCTATACGGGCCACGTATTGATTTCAGTCTCTTTCTTAGCGCCCCCTCTCTTTCCTATCTTCATTTTTTTTTTTTTTTTTTTTTGTGATTTGGCCGCAGTAGATCTATGATCACTGGTCGATCATGCACACTTCTCTCCCCTGACAGTGCTATTACCTACTTTACTTTGTAACCTTCCAAGTGCCAGAATAGCTTGGAGGCCTCAAGGCGCCAAGCTGTTCTGGCACCACCCTTAAACTAAAGCCATCGGTATATCGTTATCTGTAATGTAGCTTGCATATAATTATGGCAGTGTACAAAGTTGAAGCTATTGAATGTTTTAGGTTCAGTATGATATGGGTAAAGACAGGGACTGTTTCTTTTTATTTGGGTTTAGTTTATGCCAGGAACTATTTCTTTGTATTAGGACACATACTGACTGCCTCCAGAAACACGAATTACTGATGCAAGCTGGTTGGTGTCAAATCAGTACAGGCTGTCAATGCTACACGACTGCTTTACTGGTATCACCAGGAGACTTCTCCATCACATTGTCACATCTTCATGCTGTATTGTCCGCCTTGAACAAATCTGTGTGCCTGCGACTGCGAGGGGTGCCAACGAACAGACATGATAAATATATATATATATTTGTAAGTTGTTGTTTTTGTCGGTCTGCAACTTGCTCTATGACTGACTCTAACCAGTAATTTGGTCAACCTTTAATGTACTTCACCTTGAAATACCATGACTAGCAACTTTGCAAGACAAACGCTAACATTTTCTGTGTAGGTTCTGTTGACACTTCTAATGAACTTTGACATCTAGATCAGTTTGAAAACTTGTGGAAAGTGCACACTCCTACTGAACTGTAGAAAAATACAGAGATCAATCAATGCGCAAGATGCTGCACATGTGGCCAAATGCTACACATTTTCATCAGCTTTGCAAACTAGAGGTTTTTTTTTCTTCTGATCTGTATGTGTTGCAGTACAGGGCTGCATTTCGATTAGAAGTTAGTAGCTCTACATTACTGTTTCACAGTCTCATGGATCAGTTCAGGGGCAGCAGCGTGTGTCATTGTGGTACAGTGTGTACATATGTATACCATACCACCATGCCCAGTGTCTTTTGCTCACATACTATAGCAAAGCTTAACCCATATCATACTGAGTCTAAAAGCTTCAAATTTGTACACTGCCCCATATACAAGCTACATTATAGCACTTACAGATAAGGATATAGACCATCATCAGTCCTTTGCCGGCTCTGGGCGTTGGGGGGGGGGGGGGGGGGGGGGGGACTGAACGGCAGCAGCAACAGACAGTGCTCTCCACTGAGTTCTATTTTGGGCGGTGGCAAGCAAGTCTGGCATCTCGAGTTCGGTCCATTGTTTTATGTTTGCGACCCAACTCTTTCTCTGACGACCTCGCCGGTGGCTTCCTTCGAGAGTGCCTTGGAGGATAGTCTTGGACAGGGTGTTGTGTCGGGTCACGTGGCCAAACAAAGCAAGCTTGCGCCGTTTCACGGTTGCCAGATGGGGTTCATGTGGGCCCACCAGGGAAGTGACAGTGCTCCGTACATATTCGTTGGTCTTATGCTCGCGGTAAGAGATGCGGAGCAACTTCCTCATGCACTTGTTCTCAAAGGCCTGGATTTTCTTTTCAAGCAGTGTCCAAGTCTCACAGCCGTAGAGTAGAATAGACACTACAAGGGACTTGTAAAGCCTGTACTTGGTGGTGAATCTGATGGAGTTACTTCGCCAGATCCTGTCCAGCCTGGCCATTGCGGATGTTGCTGTACCTACCCTGATACGGATCTCTGCTATGCAACTACCGTTTTTGGACAAGGTGGCTCCCAAGTACTTGAAGCTATTGACCTCTTCTAGCTTCTGGCCGTTCATGTGGATGTTGCTGCTGCTGTCGCTTGTGGTGTTGATCATCACTTTGCTTTTATCCATACTGATCTCAATGCCATAAGACCCTGGGCTACTTGAATGTTTGTCTGTCAGGTTTTGAAGCTCTCTATTGCTGCCTGCCATGAGGTCAATGTCGTCTGTGAATCGGAGATTGCACAGGGATCTGCCACCAATAGAGATTGAAGTATGGTGGCCGTGGAGGGTTTCCTGCATGATCTTCTCCAGGAATATGTTGAAAAGGACAGGAGAGAGCAGGCATCCTTGACGGACACCGATCGTCGTCCTGAAGAACTCGCCTGACTGATTGTTAAGTAGAACTGCACTGCAGGCGTTCTTGTAAAGCGCTTCTATCATTTGGATCAGTCCCTCCTCTATGTTGAACGATCTTATGACTTACCAGAGTCCGTCGTGCCAGACGCGATCAAATGCTTTCCTGAAATCAATGAAGTTGTGGTAGAGTTCGCGCTGATGCTGCAGATGTTTCTCGATCAGGACGCGGCAGTTGAAAATCTGCTCTACAGTGCTTCTTCCAGCTCTGAAACCAGCCTGTTCTTCGGCCAGCAGTTCCTCGGCGAAAGTTTTGAGACGGTTGAGAATGATTCTAAGTGGCCTTTAGCCACCCCTAAGAGAAAATATTTCGCCAAGTTTCAAGCTTGTGCGTACAGAAATACAGGAGATTCTCGTGTTTACATACACACTCACACACACACACACACACACACACACACACACACACACACACACACACACATACACACACACATGCATACATACATACATACATACGCACACACGGCGCCAATTGTACGTTGAGCAGCGAGGTTGGCGTAACTAGATATGACGTAATGTTTATCTTGTTACTTCAGTTGTCAGAGGATTAGGCCTGCCCGCCTTTGACATCATGATCATGCTATTAAATTCGCCCCATCGAATCCCGTCCTAAAAGGTCCCTTCTATAAATAGAAGGGACTTAAAAATGAGTTAGATTATGGACCTCACCGGTGCGCGCATTTTCAGCCAATCAGAAATAGAAAGAAATTGCCGCAGCGTGGTTCTGTTGCTGGGGCCCACAAGCTTTCCCGTAACTAAGCAAGGCAATGGCGAAGTGCGATACTGTTTGTGCGTATACATTTCACTGAAATGGTCAGGCATTGCCATTGGGGTACCTGCAATCGGGACGAAAGCTACCCTAAAATCATCAAGGAAAAGCTTCTGGCTTTTTTGCCTCCTAAAACCAACGCAATGGCCTGAATAAAACTGAACTTGCCGTAGACCGCACACTGATCATCTCAACATCGGGATACTACCCTCCTAGAGGACAAGAGCAAACGCAGAGCTGTTTGTGTGCGGTAAGTGTCATTTTTCTAGATTGTTCTGAAAATGGTTACAATTCACTTGCGGAAGAGGTACATAATTCCGCGTTTGAGTTACCACGGCCGGAGCTTACTGTAGGGCTACAATAATGTGCAAGCACTCGCTATCAAGCAGTACCGCTACACTGATCTGCACACTTGGGATGCGTGTGTGTATGTGTGTGTGTGTGTGTGTGTGTGTGTGTGTGTGTGTGTGTGCGTGCGTGCGTGCGTGCGTGCGTGCGTGCGTGATTTTAAATGTCTTTAACTCTCCAGAAACACCACATAAAGAAAGGTTTATGCCCTTACGTTTCTTCAGTTTGCTCTCTCTCACTCATTGTAACAAATCACCACAAGCACAACTAGTAGACACATCACGTCTACAGTAACACATTTCATCAGATCTAATTGTGATGAGCATATTTTTCTTCTCAGCATTTTGGGGATGGCGAACCCAGTGAGTTGCACCCCTACCCAATTCCAGCAGACGAGTCAATTGCTTATACAAATCCAGACTGTTCACAAAAGGTGGCAGTACAGATTCTGTAAAATCTTCGCAGGAAGGTCAAGTCTTGCAACATACATCTGACACTGTAGCTGGCAAGTGTGGGGAAGCAGAACAATGCGGCAAGTATATGCTGACAATAAAAGCAGAGGTGCGTACCTAACATTTCGCTTACACTCTGTGGTGACATTTCACTTTTCAAGTAAGGCTTTCGTTGTTCTTTGTAGAAAGCTGACAGAGTGTGAAACAGTGTTGCCATGAATGGAATGTCTGATGCGATTTGCGATACATTTACATCCCTTTGGGTAAAAACAATAGCCTGTGATATTTAGCTGGCCTTGCACCTGCGTGTGGTAGAAATATGATTTCTTCAGTCCCACACTGGTGTTGTCAGCTACTTTCACACAAAAGTCTGGTAACTGACATGCCTTAAGTATGGTGTAATTTCTGGATGCGGGTGGGCATTTGACTTTGATTATGCCTGTCTGGCCACTGTCGCACACTGTGAGTTGCTCCTAGAAATAGAAACTGTGGATGAACCACAATGCTGCGCTTGTGCAGGAGTCTGTCAGGAAGTACTTCTAAATATTTACTATTGCAGTGTCCTCATGTCGTTTACATAAAATGTAGCTGCAGCTGACAAAAAAAGTATATGAAAAGATTCTGTCAATACATTTGTCAGAAATGTTTGCTTTTCTATTTAGATCTATGTGGAAGTTTCATGTTGCTAGTTTCTTGAGGGTTTTTTTTCCTCTACCCAGTGATTAGAACTGGTCAGTTCTCTGTTCTTTCTTCACGCTTCTCAAGATTTGGACACTAACTGGTCAAGGAAAGGCGATCCAGTTCTTGCGGAAGATGAACTGGGGACCTCGTTGTGACACACATGTTAGCGAGCCTGTTGATTCCCTGGCATGTGCTCTTTTCAGTCTCCTGGTCTGTGGACAAATATTGAGTACAGCTTTAGAAATACGTTTGACGTTTTAATTTAATCATATTCATATACTGTTTATAATTTTTTTTATTTCTCTTTTAGGGATTTCACCATTAGACTACCTGGTCATCGCTTCAGAGTGCAAATTCTGAAATAGCAAGCTAGAAGATAAAAATAGACCTGCTGGAGGAGGAGATCAAATCAAGAATTTGACAAATCTGAATTACCCCATCTCAAGGCTGCAAAGAACTAAGGGTGTGCAGACGCAACCAGCAGGAAAAAAAAATTTGGAGTGGACTTTGTGAGAAAAAAAAAAAAAACGGAGAGACAACTAAACAACCTGTTCCAGTTCTACACTGCATTAACATGTTTGGTTTTTGGCTTTTTTGGGTCATTTTTGTTGCCAAATGGTCAATCTTTTAAGCACAAGTATATTGAAAAAGGGCAGACTTTCAGCACCTACACTGCTTAAAAGCAACACAAATGACAAAAAAAAGCCAAAAACCAAACATATGTTAATGCAGCTGTAGTACAGCCACATGATAAACTGTTTCTCACTCTTTGCTGATTGAGATAAAATGAAAATGCGTTTTAAATCTAGTATTCCTATGCTATCAAATTGTAAGTGTGACTGTAAATCAGCCATTTATGACCATTATTTCTCTGTGTGTTGTGTTTTGGCATGTGAAACACTCATATTCCAGAATAAAATATAATTTACTAGTTAATAATAGTTTTGATTTTATTTTAGGTAATACGTTTTTTTGTTGTTGCTTGTGTTGATGTGGCATGTTATAGGCCTTTTCAGTCCGCTTCTCCGATGGCCTGACTAGCACACCATGGTTTTATTATTGGGACAGATGCGATCTTGGGGCCTTTTGATATTGCTGCGCCCAAGGCCTGTGGCATGCCGCTGCAGCTCAGTCGATTAGGCACATAGGTCAAACAGTTTAGCTGCCTTGCAATACTGAAGCGTTTGCTGAAGCCCAATTACATGATAACAGTGACCATTCAACCTGAAATACAAATCATACATGCATGGTTATTTATTAATAAGCTCTCTCTCCCTATCTCCTCTCTCTTTCACACACACACACACACACACACACACACACACACACACACACACACACACACACACACACACACACACACATCACAAATCGATTTTATTTATGAGTGAAAGTAATCAGCTCATTCTGACACTGAACACAGCCAGCAAAAGAGCGCTGAGCAGCACTGCCATCCTGCTGCGATGAGACAAGATGGACTAAAACAGCTCAGAGGAGTGTGCTATTTTTTTTAATTTTAAGCAACACCAATAATAAAAACACCTACCCGGCTCTGCAGGCACTGATACCGTCTGTGACCCGTGCTTGCTGATGCTCATTTTCCACGTACAGTTTGTGTGGATCGGCGCGTTCTTGTAGATCTGCCGGCGACCGGTCAACACGGATGCAACTTGAACGGAATCACTGCCAGTTGTGTGATAAATACGAACAGCATCAATGAAACTTGACGCAAACTGGCTTTGCCTCGATCTCGAGCCGTTTTTGACATAGCTTTGTATCCTGGCATAAATGTAGGCTTGTAGAATTTGCAACGCATTGAGTCAAATCACGCGCGCCACTGTCTGCCATATTGCCCAAGGGACAGGAAAGCTTGTGGCGCCCAGCAACAATTGCTAGGGGGCGTGGCTTTTCTGGCGCGTGCTCGGTGAGGTCCATTGTCCAAGGGACAGGATAGCTTGTGGGCCCCAGCAACAACTAGGGGGCGTGGCTTTATTGGCGCGTGCTCGGTGAGGTCCATAGTATCTTTCATCTTCGTCCTGTCACACCGTGTCACATGAAACGCGGTTACTCACTTCACAAACACCTTTAATTTCTCAATTGATAAGGTAACAATTAATAACATCCATGAAAAAATGTTTATGATATTGAAAGGAATGTGTAAAACAGACACTTCAAGCGAAAACACGGAATTAGTAAATCTTGAATGATCTTTAAACTCTTTCTACCCCAACACCGAAATCCTTAAATTTTGCCCTTGTCGTCTGAAGACTGCATTGCAGTGCAGGACACAGATCAACCATGATAGTTCAATTGATTGATTGATTGATTGTACATTGCTTAACGTCCCGACAGCAACAAGGCTTTCTCAGGACGTGCCTGCACTGCTTGTGAAAAAAAAATAAACAGAACATTGAATGTATGTCGCCAGCCGGTCAAATACGTTAAATAAACCTACATGGGGCCTAAATAAAGCTAAGACCATTTAGCAACACACATCCAATATCAAGAGCTACAGGCAGTGCAGACAGTTGGGAGAGTTTTAAAAAGACAAATACAGGTAAATGGACCAAGGGTAGACAGAAACACATGCCCCAGAATAGAAAGGAAACCCACCCTGTGGGGCTGACCAGGGTGACCCTGGGAACTAAAAGTAATAGGCGCCAAGCTATTCTGGCATCACTCTTGAACTATCATGGTCGAACCTTATCTTGCTGTGGGGTTCTGGGGTAGAATGAGTTAAGTTGTATGGCTTCCAACGTTTCAGTGTCACACGACTATGAACAGTATATGAACACAACAAATTATATCAAAAACTTCATTTTTAATTTTTAAGTCTAAAAAGAAGTTATCTAATTATTTCACATAAAAATAAGTTGCATTTATTCTCACATCACTTTTATCTGCACATCGGTGTCACGGTGTCACGGTGAAACGTTAGATTAATTTCAATATTATGGTGAAGCAACTTAACCCCAAGCTTTCCTCATAATTCCTTAAATGTCACATTTCTTTTGCTCGTCAGTATATAAATGTGTGTTGCTGGATAGGATCGCCCCTATAACTGCGGCATTCATCCTCTTAGCGGTAGTATCAGATAATAGAATTTTTTTTTTGCAACGAACGACTGCCCCCCCCCCCCCCCCCCCCAAACAAAAAAAAAAAAAAAAAAAAAAAAAAAAAAAAAAAAAACCACGAAACCAGGGAGAATAACCATCAGCATTCTCCAAGGAATAGATCCTCATAAACATCCCCCCACACACTCCAGAGTGTCTATCTGAAAACACTCAGAAATCAGATAGGTGAGGCTAGCGCTGGCAGAATTGTATGCAAACCAAGGGGAATCACAGCGCTGGACAGACAACAGTTAGATCCCCTGCCCCGACCTATCAGGCACCCAATCGCCAGCCCACAGAGAAATACGCAGGTATAGAATAAGACGATCATTTCCATCCTCTACGAATGGATCAGGTCTCTTATATAACCCATGTCTTTCTCCGGAACTTAGGAAGTGAGCAGGAGAAACATACATACACAAACATGAAGGTGCGCTACTATATGTGGTCGGGTAAATACCCTGATTTCCCACAGTAGATGCACAGAACATTACACAACAATGTAACGATACAAATTTGCCTCGAGTTATAGATACTCACAAACCAGACAGGTGAGGCTAGCGCTGGCAGAATTGCATGCAAACCAAGGGGAATCACAGCGCTGGACAGACAACAGTTAGATCCCCTGCCCCCGCCTATCAGGCACCCAATCGCCAGCCCACAGAGAAATACGCAGGTATAGAATAAGACGATCATTTCCATCCTCTACGAATCCTCTCTGAAAACAGGACGTCAAAAGCACATACGCAGACCTAGTGGTAAAATAAGCGCACGAGCCGGACACACAGGAGTCTTGTATGTAATTAAATGTTAGTCTTGTGACGTATTGTCATTTTGACGTCATGTAATGTTTTGAACGTGCAGTTTTCAAAGACTAATTGAATACGTTTGTTTACAATCCCGATTTTTGCGTGGGGTGTGTGCGTGTGTGTATCCGAGTGTGTTTGTGTGTGTGTGTGTGTGACCGTGTGTGATTTATATTATATATATATATATATAAATATATATTCATATATATATATATATATATATATATATATCTACTCTCTCTCTCTCTCTCTCTCTCTATATATATATATATATATATATATATATATATATATATATATATATATATAGAGAGAGAGAGAGAGAGAGAGAGAGAGAGAGAGTGTGTGTGTGTGTGTGTGTGTGTGTGTGTGTGTGTGTGTGTGTGTGTGTGTGTGTACTTAAAATGTGAAGGAAGGATCCACAAACACCACGTAGTTTAGGAGTTACACTTTTATTCTATGCACAAAGTTTCGCCCTCTCAGCGAGGGCTTCTTCAGGGGAATGCCCAGGTAACAGGTAACTAGGTAACAAAACATAATTTAAGTGTGAGCCGGAATGTAGTGCGTCAAAATAGATACAGAATGTACACGCATGCACTTTCAAATTCTAAATTATCGTAATTTTACATATATATATAGACTAAGGTACAAAAGCACGTGCACAAGATCGTGATATTAGTGCGTCATTACTGATGACATGAAACTTTTATGAAACACGAGTATTGACACGCAGTGTGCGGAGTAAGAAATGTCGCAATGAAATATTGATAATAATAACGTCATCATCAACATGGACACCATCATCATTAGTAGAATTTTCAAACGTGCAGTCAAGAAAAATCTAAAAATCACACACACAATTTTGACACACTACATTTCGGCTCACACGTAAATTATGTTTTGTTACCTAGTTACCTCGGCATTCCCCTGAAGAAGCCCTCCCTGAGAGGTCGAAAATTTGTGCATAGAATAAAAGTGTAACTCCTTCTAAACTACATGGTGTTTGTGGATCCTTTCTTCACATATTAATTATTTCACTGCTGCTTGGATCCATATTTGGAGTGTGTGGTGCCAGCTTTCTTGGACTGGTTTTATTATATATATATATATATATATATATATATATATATATATATATATATATATATATATATATATATATATATATATATATATATATATATATATATATATATATATATATATATATATATATATGTGTGTGTGTGTGTGTGTTTGTGTGTGAGTGTGTGTGTGGGGGGTATGTGTGTGTGTGTGTGTGTGTGTGTGTGTGTGTGTGTGTGTGTGTGTGTGTGTGTGTGTGTGTGTGTGATCTTATTAAGTTTTATCATAACCACTAGAACATCACATTCGCAAACACGTCAAAAAAAACCTGAATCTCAGACGACATTCTGGGTTTTGTCCGTAACGTTAGATTTTGTCTGACAGGTGTGACATTTCTGCCTGCTAGAAATCGTTAGATACTGTTGAAAAAGATAAACCTGTTTATGACAAAGTGAGAGTCTCCATGACTTTTGTAACCAGTGGAGTGACTGAAGGGGCACTTGAAACTCTATGCCTAGCTGAGTGACTGAGTTGGGCCCCAGTTGGGGTTGACCAGCAGTCAGCTGGTTATTGTCAGATGGCTGCCTCAGCCTGGGGATGCAAAGAAGATTGTTTTCCTCCCTACGTCACACGACCAGTCACTTTAGCTCAAACTGTACCATGCGACCGTGATATAAAAACCACTGTAGCGGAAAATGGCGGACGTTTTATAGCCCTCTCGATGACGCGTTAGGACCTCGATTTCGAGTCTGACAGCAACTCGGTTCGACAAAATAGCAGAAAAAAAAAAACGCACTAAAGTAGTCCTATTTCACGTAATACACATCATCTGCCTTATTTTTTACGACGTGAGGAGCCAACTTGAACAATATTTTACCACTAATTACACAGCGCAAACAGCAAAAGCCTTCGGCAAACCCATCCGCTCATCGCCATGCACCGAGACATTTTCAAAGTTCGGGAAACCACGGAACAAAAATAGCTTCCGAGTTTTTTTTTTTTTTCAACCAATCAGAGACAGCAATCCTAGCAAACCGACAACACACTGTCGTCTGCTCAGCCACCAACATGCCACATTTTCACCAAAGCACAGAGCAACAAATTCAAGAACTAAAACGAAAATACACACCCAGCAACACAATACACAAAGCACGCTATTGCCAAAGTTCTCTCTTCACGTCACTTAATGCGGGACTCTCTGAAGAAAAACATCTCAGGACTGGAAGTTCGAAGACTATCTGACATCATGTCAACGCTGTAAAATAAAATCTTACCTTAAAATCCATCTTAGCACTAGTCTTGCTGTTAACAACGAGCGTTTTTTTTATTATTTTTTTTATTCTTTTTTTCCAGATATCCTAAAACGCATGACACTTTAGGATATAATAACGACAATCTGCTGCACACTCGAAGCATCCCCTTCAGTCATCTTGAATCTAAAACTGAGCACAAGGCACCATGCTAACTTGCACAAGCTGTCACATCGGACAGTGGTCAAATGCCGATCGCTTCATCAAAAAGTTCTTAATTTTTCTGAAGCACACAGCAGTCAAGAAGCACTGTCACTGTCATACTTTAACGACCTTTTGTAGACATTGCAGCTTGAATCATTCTGTACACAAGCCAAGATTAGTAGCTTTTTACTCGCGAAACTTGCGCTTCTGACACGGAATCATGCTACGTCACACTCTGGGAATACCCGGCAGAACATGTATATTCAATGGTGTCACCTATCCGCCACAGAAGCGGCCGTCTTCATAAACCGGATTTTTTCTGAACAATAAACGGAGGAAGGAAAACAAATACGTTATTGGTCGGAGGGGCACAGACCTTTGTAGGCCTGAGGGAGATCAAAGGAATCATTGTACCTGGAAGGCCTTCGGCCTTCGGGGTACAATGATTCCTTTGACCTCCCTCAGGCCTACAAAGGTCCGTGTAGCGAACCCCTCCGGCCAATAACTTATATTGTATCACACAGCAAGAGGCACTGATTTACTTTAGTCAGTGTGAGGGGGGAGTGGGGGGGGGGGGTGACACTCTAATTCTGGGTGAAGTACTGTGACAGGAGTGCCAAGTGTGGATATTTGACTATAGGCCCATGAACACACTATACTCACCCAACGATCGAGTGAGATGATTGTGAAATACACCTACAAGAAAAAAGAGCCATCGAATAGTAAAACACAACTTCCACAAATAACCATCAAGTATTTAAAAAATTATATTTATTTATTTATTATTTTTTTTAGTCATTTTTAATTTGTTATTTTATTTATTTATTTGTTATTATTTATTTATTTATTTTATTTATTTATTATTATTATTTTATTTTTTATTTTTTTTTTTTTATTTTTTATTATTTTTTTATTTTTATTTTATTTTATTTTATTTTATTTTATTTATTTATTTATTTATTTTTTTTTTTTTGGGGGGGGGGGGGGTAGTGCTGACTAGGGGGGTTGGGTGGGTGGGGCGGTTCTTAGCTGAGGGGGAGGGGTTGGCAGTCTCCGCGATAACGAGAAGGAATAGGGGGTGGAGGGGGGATGAGGGGAGGGGGAGTCCAACTCCAGCAGTTATTTAACTGTAAAAGCAGAAAGAAAACTTTATTTAATTCTCGATATATATATATATATATATATATATATATATATATATATATATATATATATATATATATATATATATATATATATATATATATATATATATATATATATATATATATATATATATATATATATAAGTAAAATAAATTTTAAAAAATGATAATAATAATAAAAAATCTAACAATTATAATTTGCCCCTCCTCCGGTTCCTTTGCCACTTTCTATCATCATTTTGATCTCATATTGCAAACCCTTCTACTGTTTGTGACATGTACACACACGTCGGGGTTCTTTCTCCGGGTACTTCGGTACTGCCACCCCTCCCCCCCCCCCCCCCCACACCACACACACACACACACACACACACACACACACACACACACACACACACACACACACACTTTGGTACCGGTTTCAGGCCACTTTACAAAATTCAAATACAAGCGATCAAAAATCTCTGTAACTTCAGTAGCTGAACTGGCCCTTCGTCTGTCTTGTACTGTGTTTGTCTTAAATGGCGTAAATCCGTGTCTGTTACGTGAGTGTGCGTGTTGGGTTTCAGTTCGCGGCGCTTTGAGTCGATTTGCCCCAAAATTGAGAAAAAGCGCCTATATAATAACGGTATTATTATTATTATTATTATTAAACTTATTTACATCACGGGAAAACAATCCATCACCTTCTGCGGCTAGGGTACCTGACACTTCAAAACAACTGTTTTGAATCCATCTCAGATTGCGAGGGTAGGCCGTTGGTTAAAAGACAAACAGCACTGGTCAGCAAAACCCCACTCCTTACAGTACAGTTAGCTAAGCAAGTACCTGAACATCGCTTACCAGAGATTTTAGATAACCATTTAACTCGTTCACAGCCGAGAAAACTTGAACTGCGGCCAACTGCAAAAGGTATAGATCCTTATGAACCCCCGCTAGTTGCGGGGGCTCATGAGGATCTCTGCCTCTTGCTGACACCACTTTGAATCATGTTCCTCTGACGGCCAAAGATTTTGGACATTGAACGTATAATGATCTCAATTACACACTCTGCATCCATGGCAGGGAACAGATAATGATTGGAACGTCACATGAAATAGAACTTGTGTAAAGCTCTTGCTCTCAAAACTAAAATATTTCTCTGAAGACGTTTTCCCAGTCTCATATTTAATCTGAAGTTGGTTGCGTATCTAACATTTGAGACTTTTTTTTTTTTTTTTTTT
>BTPG01000003.1:107410436-107467936 GCA_036245525.1 Semisulcospira habei | reverse complement strand
AAATCGCAAAATAAAAAGACAAAAATAATGTATCAGATGCCTTCAGTGATTTTCTAGAGCACTGGCAGTCCATTTTCAGGCTTACGTCATTAAAACAGGATGTCACAAATATTATAAACTTAACTGGGTGATGCTGTAATTACTGTGAGTGCCACAGTTGATGATTTTGTATCCCTACTCCCAAGTTGCAAAAATAAACAAAATTAATTAGAAACAAATTACTATACTTATTCCATTTCATTTTGACTTCTGTTTACCTATTAAGGTTTAATAATGTAAGCATAAAGTGGAAGAAAATAAAAAAAAAAGTCTGCATCCTTTACGTGGTGAATGATAGCTTTTTCCCACTTAAAATTGCCGAATGAGGAAACGTGCGTTGTTTTCGATGCCCTCAGCAATTTTGTATAAAACTGATAGGTCTTGATTTTTAGATTTTATTGGTTAGGATAGAATACCACAGTTACTCCCAAACTGATTTTTTGATGCTGTGATGCATTTAGGGGCCACAGTGGATAAATCTGATGCCCTACCCCCATATTACCAGTTCGCAAAGAAACGCAAAATGATCATAACAATTGCTTATGTCCTACTAATCTGTGTAAATATTTTTGTTGCCAGGTTTCTTAACAAAATATGCATATTGAGCATACAAATTTTGAAGGAAGTGGCGTGTACATCTGTTGTGCAGACCGTACTACTACCTCTCTCTCTCCTTACCAGCTGGCGGCAGCAGCTCCAACTATGCAACAGATTTGCAGGTGCTCAACACAGCAGCAGAGCACTAGCTAGGGTTAGTTAGTTAGTTTGGGTTTAACGCCGAGCAGGCGACTAAGGCCATCTCACGGCGGGATGGGTAAAAATCTGGTCAGCCAAACGAAAAGCAAGGTCTTAAGACAAGATGTAAATATATCTTAAAAATATGTCAGGCTAAAATGTCGCACGAGTCTTTTTAAGAAATGTCTTCAGACTCTCCAAAAGGGCAAAATAAAGAAATTCACAGCCTATGAATCCTCAGATCTTATAAAAAATATTGCATTCTCTCAAGAAATTGAAGATTTTGTCCGGGGGAACATCCCGGAACAAAAACCTTCAAGGAGTCTGCTGTGAAGTGTTTAAATCTGGTGTCAATTAGATCGGCACAATATAGCAAAAAGTGTCGAACCGAAAACTGCTCATCACAGGCAAAACACCAGGGATGCTCATCCTGTTTAAGTAAGTTAGAGTGCGTAACATACGTGTGCCCGATATGGAGCCGAGAAAGGACAGTTTCCTCACGGCGGCTGTCGCAGCAGAAAGGTAGACTCTCGGACACCACAGGAAGAGCTTCATGCAGCTTGTTCCCTTTCTCTTTGTCCCACTCGGACTGCCACTCGCGGGCTATGTGCGCATTAATCACAGGTTTAAAATCACTATAAACAGTCTGTGTGTCAGGGAGAGGGTCACTGCGGGCACTGTTGGCAGCAGAATCTGCGATTCTGTTGCCTTCGATGCCCACATGGCCCGGGACCCAAATAAAAATGATGTCATAATATTCCTTCATCAAGTCTGCGTAGAGCTCTCTAATCTGCACCAGCAGTGGGTGGTCTGTTCCCGCGCCCTGAATGGGCCTGCATGGCAGAAAGAGAGTCAGACAGAATCAGGAAGTTCCTTTCCCGAGACTGATAGGCATGCTTGAGTGCCAGCAGAATTGCCTGCAGTTCTGCACTAAATACAGAGAGGTGGAGATTATATGGGCGTCGAGGATGGCGAGAGGACACTGCAGCCGCAGCCACTCTCCCATCCTCGGACTTGGACTCATCCGTATAAAGACGACAATAGCCATTAAAAATTGAAAGGAGTTCATTGAGGCTTTTTTTGTATATAGCTGGTGGAGTATAATCCTTCTTGTGGGCGGTCATGTCCAGCAAGATGTCAGGAACTGGCAGTAGCCAGGGTGGATTGATGTGCTGCAAAAATTCCAAAACTTTGTCCAGGTCCACCTCGGCCGCTTGCAGATGAGGTCGGACACGAAATGAAAGTAAACGGACAGCTCCGGATGGACATCGTAAATCTCTGCAAACGACGGGTTAAAAACACAATCATAGGCAGGATTGTCTAGATGGGCCTTCAGCTTCTGAACGTAGCTGAGCATGAGGCGGATGCGGCGGAGCCTCAGAGAAGGCTCCCCTGCCTCGGCATACAGACTAGGAACTGGAGATGTCCTGAAGGCTCCCAGACATATTCGCAGACCTTGATGGTGAATTGTGTTCAGACGCTGTAGAACAGACTTGGAAGCCGAGACAGAGCCATATACCACAGTGCCGTAATCTAATTAGGACCGAACAAGGGCCCGGTACAGTCGAAGTAAGACAATGCGGTCTGCACCCCAGTCAGTACGACCAACGACAAGAAGAATGTCGTGGGCCTTCCGACAAGAGGTTCTAAGGTAGTTAACATGGTTGCAGAAGGTCAATCTTTTGTCAAAGATGACCCCAAAAATCTTTGCCTCCTCGGCCACCTTAATTGGCACTCCAGCAATGCTCAGGCTAGGTTCTGGAAATAAAATTTGTCTGGTTAGTAAAATGCACACAAACTGTCTTGGAGGGCGAGAACCTGAATCCGTTGAGAGACACCCACCCATGGATGCGAGCAACGCACAGCTGCAAGCGCCTCTCAAGGTACGCAAGCCCTCGACCTCGTGCACACAAAGCAAAGTCGTCCACAAACAAAGAGCACTCAGAATCATCCTTGACGGCCTTCACAATTTTATTAATTTTAATTCTAAATAAAACAGGAGATAAAATGCTGCCCTGCGGGACACCTATCTCCTGTTCAGAGGAGTCGGAGAGGGTGGAGCCCACACGGACATGGAACGATCGATGAGACAAAAAATTGTGAATAAAAACGGGCAGGTGCCCTTTAAAACCCATGTCCGACAAATCAGACATTACACCATACTTCCAGGTAGTGTCATACGCCTTATCAAGATCGAAGAAAATTGCATAGACATGTTGCTTGTTGACTAAAACATCTCGGATAAACGACTCAACGCGGACCAGATGGTCAGTTGTACTACGGAAGCGCCGGAACCCACACTGGAGGCCTGTGATGAGACCCTGTGACTCAAGATGCCACACCAGGCGGGCGTTGACCAAGCGCTCCATAGTTTTGCATAAACATGATGTCAAAGCTATTGGCCGATAGTTGCCCCGGGTCGGAAGGATCTTTTCCCGGCTAGGGGATTGGCACAACTACAGCCTGACGCCAAGATGGAAGGAAATGACCAGTTATCCAGAGACGGTTAAAGGCCTTGAGAACTACAAGGAGTGAATCCTCAGGCAGAGGTGTTAGGAGCTGATAGTGGATGGTATCTAATCCAGCAGCAGAGTCAGTACATTATGCATGGCTTGCTGCAAATCTGAAAACGTAAAAGGGGCATTATAGTCTTCCGAGTTATCCCATATAAAATCACAAGTACAAGACTATTTCTTCTCCTTCTCTCTCTGGAAGAAAGGTGAATAATGCACTGTTGAAGAATTATGGGCAATGGTGGAGGCAAGCAAATTGGCCACAGCCTTTTTATCCGTGACCAAACTGGCACCAAAGATGGCCGATAGGAGCTGAGCCTCCCCCCCCCCCCCCCCGCCCCTAATTCTTCGAACAGCCTTCCAGACTTTTTGGGATGGAGTCCTAGAAGATAAAGATGAGACGAAGCTTCTCCAGGAAGCACGGCGTTCACGCTTTAAAATGTAACGGGCTTTCGCCCGTTGTCTTTTAAATATTAAAATATTTGCTTGCGACGGATTACGTAAAGCACGTCGCTGAGCAGATTTGCGCGTTTTTTGGGCCTTGCGGCACTCTTCATTGAACCATGGTACTCTCCGCTTCCGAGGGAGTGATGTGGACTTTCTGGGGATGGTTTCACCTGCTACGTCCAACAAAACAGAAGTAAAACAAGAAACAGGTTCTTCCGCTGACATGACCACCTCCTCTGTAATACGAGACTGACAGAGGGAGGCGAACAGAGGCCAGTTCGCTTTCGTGAGAGTCCAGCGTCCCACCGGCGAAACCTCCTCACAGCTGACCGATGACAGGGATACTGGGAAGTGGTCACTACCATACAGGTCCTCGTGAACCTTCCAGTCAAAGTTCAGCATGATAGAAGGATCACACACAGTGAGGTCTAGAACCGAACTAGATCCTGGACCGGAGTTCGAGTACGTAGGTGAGCCATTGTTAAAGACACACAGGTTAATTTGAGAAAAAACAACTTCTAACATCTGACCTCTGCCATCATAGTGGTCACTACCCCAAAGGTGAGCGTGACCATTAAAATCCCCCATGAGAATAGAGGGAGGGGGCAGCTGATCTACTAAGTGAAAAATATCAGTACTACAGACCCGCAGGGATGGTGGCAGGTAAACGCTGCATATGGTTATCGTCTTTCTCAAGGTAACCCGAGCTGCGACAGCCTGAAGACAGGTGTCGATGCTAACGGGACTACATAAAATTTGGCTACGAATGAAAAGAGCCACTCCACCCGAGCGCCTCTCTGAATCAGAGCGTTTGTGTATAGCGTTAAAACCATTGAAGGACACAGAGTCAGAAGTCTTCAGGTATGTTTCCTGAAGAGATATTACTGAGGGGTTATAGAACTTGACTAAAAGACGTAATTCCTCAACGTTAGCTTGAAAACCAGGACAATTCCACTGAAGCAGAGAGTACATGATTATGTATTATCTTGGGGTGAAGAGTTTTTCCCCCTTTTTCCTTTGACTTTGAATGAGTTGAAGAAACAGAGGGGGTCCGGCTCCCGGGCCTCCTCTGGTTCTTCGGAGATGAAGGAGGTGGAACTGCCGCAGCAACGACAACTTCCACTCCCTCCATCCGCTCCTCGAATGCAGCATATTTGTTTTGAAAGGGGACATCAGTGTTCTAGTTCTGGGCCCGTGCGCACAGCGGTCCCAAAGATTTCTTAGACTTCTGTTCCTGGGCAGCGTTCCTGCCGCTAGAGTTAACGGCTTTAGAAGGCTGGCAAGAGCCAGAAGCCTTTGGATTAGACAGACTAACAGGTTTGCGTGGGCGCTGAGGCATAGGGGCAACAGAAGACGGCACTACCGGACTGGCAGTGTCCGCCTTCTGCGTTCCCTGGCTCCTCGTCACCACCGGAGGAGGGTTACTCTCCAGGAGCGAGAGGAGCCGAGGCTCCGCCCCCAACCAAGAAATTGGGGTTTGACATGCGATGTCTTTGGTGGGGCGATTGCCTGCCACCGCTGCACTGAATGTATACACAGATGTGTTAAAGGATGGGGCAGCCGCAGCTGCACCAGGGCCTTTAACCAGCTTTTTGGCGTCCAAAAGGGACAGCCCCTTCTCCACACGCACTTGCTGAATCATGCACTCGGATATCCAACGAGGGCATTTCTTGTCCGAAGCCATATGCGCCCCATGGCAATTCACACAGAGGTGGGTGGCTGTGCAGGACTCAGCAGAGTGTCCGGGCTTAGTGCAACGGGCGCATGAAGCCTCTGCCTGACGGCAGGTCTTTTGCCCATGGCCATACGTTTGGCACTTAAAGCACCGGAGGGGGGAGAGGGACGTACTTTTTCACTTTCAAGGAGTAGTAACCTCCCCAGATGGTAGTAGGAGGGGTTGGGTGCCAATTGTCAGGATGACGGTAGGGAAAAAATTGAGCGTACCTGAAGTACAGACTAAACGGCTCTCTCTTTGAGCTACGTCGACTAAACGCCAGGACCAAAACCATCGAGAGACTGATCCTTGAGGCGCTGTTTGCCGATGACTGTGCGCTGATGGCGCACATGGAGTCTGACCTCCAGACCATCGTCAACAGGTTCTCGGAAGCCTCTCGACTGTTTGGCCTCAACATCAGTCTCAGCAAGACCGAGGTACTGCACCAACCAGCCCCAGGCACAAGAGCCCCCCCCCCCCCCCCCCCCCCCAAGTGTACATCGAAGGCACCAAGCTGAAGACTGTCGACCAGTTCAGGTACCTTGGGAGCATCATCTCTTCTGACGGTACTATCGACAAAGAAGTCGCAGCTCGCATCAGCAAAGCCAGCCAAGCCCAGGGTCGCCTGCGCGCCTGCGCACTCGTGTGTGGAATAACAACAACGTCAAGCTGTGAACCAAGATCAAAGTCTACAAGGCAGTAGTGTTCCCCAGCCTCCTCTACGGCTGTGAGTCATGGACGCTGTACAGAAAGCACATCAAGAAGCTTGAACATTTCCACATGAGATCCTTGCGCTCACTCATGGGCATCAAATGCCAAGACAAGGTGACAAACCTGGAAGTCCCGGACAATGCTGGTTCAGTGAGTGTTGAAGCCTTGATCTTAAAGACACAACGTCGCTGGACAGGTCATGTCATACGCATGGATGATTCTCGCATGCCACGCCAACTCCTGTATGGTGCACTCTCAAAAGGCCAAATGAAGCAAGGACGGCCAAAGAAACGCTTCCAATACTGCATAAGAGACAGCCTGAAGCACTGCGTCTTCCCGGTAAAGGAACTTGAAGCACAAAGTTTCAGCAATATGCTTTTTTCCCCCATCATACACAGCTCTAACATGTCACCTGAAATCGTTGGCTTATGATGTTCTTCACACGATAAAACCTTCATGCAGTGCAGAAATGCAAACTTTCCAGAAACCCAGTGTGTACTATGGCCTACCCGCAGATGCTTTAGTTTGCATTCTTAGTGAGTATTACTTGTTGTACTCGGCTTGCACACTTATTGTGTCCAGTTTGTTAATACGCACTAATGTCACAACTGCTCTGTGACAGTAAACCACGTTAACAACATTCTAAATTGCTGGGATCACAAATCAAACCCAGGTGGATTATGTATTGTGAATCAACGTTACCTTGTCTAGACACAATGATGCACTATTGTAGCACCCCAGGGCCTGTTTGTTTTCCACTGTATTCGCTTCACACAGACAACTGGTATTGAGACATATTGTATGGTAGATGTAAGCAGAAGTTTGTTACAGTAATTGACAATATTTGGCAGGGTTCATACTCACAACCATAGGTTCCTAACTTAGATGTAGTTGCACTTGTCAAAGTGTGACTCACTGGTGAAAACCAATCTGTCCGGGAAGTTTTGACCATGTAAGAGTATGTGTGTTTGTTTACTGTGTGCAGCAGATGACGTTGGGGTTTCTCACCAAAGGAAAAAAAAATTTCCTATCAGTGTTCATCATTCCTAAAAATTCGAAGGGTACGCCAAGGGTAAATATACATGAATACTTGTCTCACATGAGCTTACATTTATGGCTTTCTCGTTTTTCAGCATATATACATTATGCTTGTACATCTGTGCAATTTACACAAACTGTTAATGCTAACTATATTCAGTTAAAGACGGAAATTTGTTTACAGATTTGTCAGCTTTGAGGAGTAGTGCGGTTCCTAAAGCATCAGAAGCTGAATTCTAGTTTGGTACATGCCCATGCGATATGCACAGTGTCCATTGCATATAGCCAGTTGTTACATTACTTGAAATAGGAGAGACTGAATTCGTAATGAAAACATCATGATTTACCACAATAACTAAAGTATTTAAATATCTTGTATGTCTGTCGATATATAAATCGATTAGTTCAATAAACGCGCATACAGCTTAAAAAAGCAGCCTGTTCACAGCACGCCTCATTCCGGCACACCCATTGCATGCTCATAGTGATTGCTGTGGAAGATGTAAAACACATACCACACTCATGAGTTTGCATTTTATCATTTGGACCATACTGGTTTACTGCAGAATGACACCTGCACCATCACAATGACAGCTGCATTCTGCCTGAGTTCAGAACTTTCACAGTGCACTTTGTAGCCTCTTTGACCAAGGGAAACAAATACGTGTATGATGTACACTGATATTTTTTACCATGGAAAAATCATATAATTAAGTGTTTGCTTGTGCATGTGATGTTGGACTACCATTCCTGCAAACACGAGGTTTGGGTGACATTTATGCGGGACGTGGTACTGCCGAAATCCTAACACTTCCTTGCTACGAATGGACCTGTGCACAATGTACATTATTGTTATCAAGCACATCTGTGTTTCCTTGAGCTGGCAAATTTCTTTCACGTCTGCATACGTTTCGACAGTAGTGATCAGAGCGTCTCGCAATGAAAATACAGATGGTTTCTGATCATACCGAAATATTGATGTTACAACAGGCGAAAGACGTGAGATTCCTGAATCTAAATAGTTTAGATCAACAGTGCTCTGTTGAGCGCTGAATGCAGAACTTTGGATTTCTATGAATGCACACTTCTGCTCCAAGGTTAAGCGGTTCACAAACAAATCATTAAAATCTCCGATCTCGCCCTTTGTATCTTTGATTTTTGCATTTTATGCTTTGCCAAATCGTTAGAGCACCTACCTGCAAAAATCCGCAGGTCCTTTCGAAACAACTCGCAGCTGCACACGGGCAGTTACGTTTTCCTGTATATTACGATTATACACGTTCTTCAGTCTCTCTCTGTCATGTTAACTAGATTCTTTTGCGGAGTTTTCTAAACAACGCTTTTTAGCCTGTAATCCGTGAAAAAAACATACTCATACTTGTATGGTGCGAGTTGTATCCGACACGAAGTTAGTCGAACAGACTCGGAAATACATTTGAACCAATCAGAGATGCACATTTATGTGTTGTTCCTGATCAAAATCGCCATAAAACCAAATTTGGAAGTTATAAACAAATACTTGGGTTTGCCCCAGGCAGTTTATTTTTTTGCCGTTGATTGTTTGTTTAGATTAGTAGTCTAGCAGCTGCCCTTCATAGACGATCAGCCGTTTACGAGATAGTGATTTTCTTCAGAGTAGCAAAGGTTTGGGTATATAAAAATGATGTCTAGTATGAATAAAAGCAGTGCGCACTCGTTTAAACTGCCAGAGGATGGCGACATTTTTCTGCAGCACATTTTGTTTCCAGTAAGTCTGCAGACGAAACCAGGATTCTGGCAGCCATGTTCACAGGGGATCAGTAGTTTGCAGGGCCGGGGCCTGATTGTTTATGTATTCAGTTGTACTATGCACTATATGTTACTTAAAAGTATTTCAAATTTATATAAAAAAAAGTAGATTTCTACACTTAATAACACTTAATACACTTCCTCTTGAGGTCAGAAACAGTGAGTCTGTCTCTGACTTCAAGAGGTCGTTGAAAACTCACCTCTTCAAGCTTTACTTTGAATAACTGCCAGTGTTTGATGCCTTAGTTGTAGTTCTGCAATCCTCCTTGTTTATATTGAATGTTAATTAGAATATAAATTATTATGTATGTATTGTTGTTTAGTTTATTGTAAAAGTGGTGTGTTCGGGCATTGTGCTTTGTTTGTTATGTGCATATGTCATTGTATTTTTATTTTTGTGTACAGATTGTAAAGCGCTTAGAGCTTTTGAGTAAGATTAAGCGCTATATAAATACTCATTATTATTATTATTATTATTATATTAAGAGAAGACACAGTTACGTAAAAGCATGCCTTGACCTCAAATATCGTTACTCGAAAATAAGATATCCCAAATCATGTCATCGTCACATGATTACAATATGCACGCTGACTAGTTGCCGTGAATTTCGGTGTGCCGACGAGTTCTTTCGATTTTTTCTACATAAGCTCGTTTGCTTCCCCAGAAAAGCAACGTGCAAAGTCGCTTTGTGTATTTCTACGTCGTATTAAAGTTTTTTCAGGTTTATTCCTATTCACTTTACCATCGCTTTGCCCATTTTATTTCCACAACACAGCACCAAAACAATACGCAACCCACAAAAACAAACGCTATCTTAGAAACCGATGTACGAAGTGCAATATGCAGCATGCTCTAAAAGAGAAAGAGTGCCACACCACTTGGTTTTAACTTAATTAATTTTATATGTTACTGTAACAGTTAACTCAATCAGTATGCAATGTTGTGCTGTGTGATCACGGCCAATGCAATCTCAGTGATCACTGATGGTATAGTACACTACACAATGAAAGAATACACAGCACAATCTAAACACGCTTGGAAGTTAATGCAATACTTTGTTTACAATTAAAACCTATCTCGCTAGCAGTAGCCTCACTGTAAAACAAGAGGAACTTCATTTTGCTGCAGCGTAATTTGCAGTTTGTCAGCATATTGACATTTGAAGTTCGCTGCAAGGCTTCTTAGCGGCTGGCATTAGCACTGACACTCATACATATTGGGATTAAAACGAGAAAGAAAATGGAGAAAGGTGACGCAGAGATGATATAATAAATCAGTCAAGTGATCAATCAATGAGATATGGTTTATGATGCACTGCTAGTTTTAGGGCAGGTTGTGGGCGAAGGGGTGGCGGGGTGGGGGTGGATGGGGGGTGGGGGGGGGGGTGGGTGGGTGGGTGGGAGAAGGCATATCCTGCATAATGTGCACGTAATATTTCTTTCAGTTTTTTGCATCACCCACTCATAGCACCATTGGGCTCAATGAGTTTTCATGTTTTATTTGAGCGATTTACAGAATACATTTACTTGCTGCTGTTATCTTATTTTCTTACTGGCTTTGACATGTCGCTGGAAGATTTACAGTCCCAGACTTTAAGCCGGTCCCGCTTAATGCACACGGAGGTTGACTGTATCATTGATATGTGTGTGTAGGGAGCGCTTTGTTCCAGGTGGCAGTTGTGGCCTCATCTTTAAGTTTTGTGCCCATGAGCATGTGACCACCAGTACTATTTACAGAACTGATTGCTGCTTGTGCAGGTTAGTTCACTGTATCACTGATCAATGTGTACTGGGCAGCCCATTGTTTGAAGTGATCAGTGGTGACATCATCCATGATGTCTGTGTGCATTTGGCCACTGGTACTGTTAACAAAGGTGCCGTTTACAGAACAAGTGGCTGCGTGTGCATATTAGTACTGCTATTGTTATCAGTTGTGGCCTCATCTCTAAGTTTTGGTGCCCCTGTGCATGAGGCCATCAGTACTTTTCACAGATCTGATGGCTGCATATGCAGTGTGATTAACTGTATACATAAAATTTGTAGGTGGGCAGATAAAATGCAGGCAGTCAATACAAGCCACGTTCTCAACCTCAAGTATCTATATAGGTTTTACAGTCCATTAATACCCATCAGTATACAATTGTGCATGTCTTTGGTGGGTGTTTGGCGGTTGTGTGTGTGTAAGTGGGTTGGGGTTGGGAGCGGGCGGTACCATGTATGTATATGTTCTCATGTTGTATGCTGTTGTGTATGTACAAAACCTACATTACAAACAAACAAACAATTTTTTTAAATACATAGTTAGTTATTTGGGTTCAGCGCCGAGCAGGCAACTAAGGCCATTTCACGGTGGTTAAATAAATAGGATACAGTAATTCAAAGATATCTGGGACATATGAATGCTAAGTAAAGGATAGATTGTGAACATGCACAGATGTACATTCTTCTGATGCGTGTTCTGCGGTTTTGTGTGTGGTACTGGAGTGGGGTTGGGAGCGAGCGGTCTGGAACCTATTACCATGTATGTGTATGTTCTTATGTTGTTTGCTGATGTGTATGCGCAAAACCTACATTACAAACAAATTAAATGAACAAATAATTTAAATAAATAATTGATTGTACATTGCTTAACGTCCCGACAGCAACAAGGCTTTCTCAGGACGTGCCTGCACTGCTTGTGAAAAAAAAAAAAAAAAAAAACTAAACAGAACATTGAATGTATGTCGCCAGCCGGTCAAATACATTAAATAAACCTAACACAGGGCCTAAATAAAGCTAAGACCATTTAGCAACACACATCCAATATCAAGAGTTACAGGCAGTGCAGACAGTAGGGAGAGTTTTAAAAAGGCAAATACAGGTGAATGGACAAAGGGTAGACAGAAACATGCCCCAGAATAGAGAGATAAACCCACCCTGTGGGGCTGACCAGGGTGACCCTGGGAACTAAAAAATACCTAACCCCACCCAAGTCCCCCAGGGCAGACCCAGGTGGGGCTTAAATAAATAAGATAAAGTAAGTCAAAGATACCTGGGACATATGAATGCTAGGTAAAGGATAGATTATGAACATTCACAGATGTTCATGTCTTTTGATGGGTGTTCTGCGTATTTGTGTATGTATGTGGGCTGTGGTTGGGAGCGGGCGGTATGGTACTTTTTACCATAAATAAAAGTGTATAATTTCTTGTATGCTAATGTGTATGTACAAAATCTACATTACAAACAAACAAAAATAAAAAAATACATATACATAAATAAATAAAATAAAGTAAGTCAAAGATACATGGGACATACGAATGTCAAGTAAAGGATAGATTATGAACATGCACAGACGTGCATGTCTTTTGATGGGTGTTCTGTGATTTTGTGTGTGTATGTGGGGTGGGGAGCAAGTTGTATGGCACCTATTATCATTATGTGTACATGTATGTTCTCATCTTGTATGCTGATGTGAATGTGCAAACCTACATCAAAACAAACAAATAAATAAACAATAAATTGAACTAATAAATAAATAAATAAAATAAGTCAGAGATACGTGGGACATATGAATATGCATGCTAAGTAAAGGATAGATAATGAACATGCAAAGATGTGTGCACTGCTATTGAAATTTTGTTTTCTTTTCTGTCCTTGGTGTCTACCAACATACGACTAGTGATCATGTGCGTCAAGGAATTCCTTCCATCCATAATTAAAAGGATAAAAAAGTAAATATGTAAGTAAATACATAATGAATCAATAACACATAAATAAAACATTTAATATAATAGAGAAGTCTAATATCTGTATTGTGTCTCATGTAGTCCTGATAAAGCTTGATCATAAGCGTTCTTGTGAATACTTGAGTGCGGTTTGGTTGAATGGGTTGCAAAAACAAAACTTTCTATATAGGTGTTCAAATAAACATGATTTAGATGGAAACGTTTCGGAGATGGATTTTAGTCTGCCTGGCTTGTAAATAAGACCAGACGGATAGGACCGTCCTTGACCAGTTAAAAATCCCATCTCCACTAATCAAAAAGAGCAGGCCTACACATAGAGCCTTTAGGCTGGAAAACAGACGAACAACAAGCTTGTTATATGGGACAAAAAGTCCTCAGAATGTTGAAGATGGTCCGCAGACACAATGCAAAACATGCGCGAAGCAAGTTTACTTTCGATATGCTTTCCTTCGACAAACCTTGAAAAGGCTGCTTTCAAGACCAGGAAATATAACGCATAATTATGACGTTGCTAATACGTACTTCAAAATTAAAATCCAAAATAATCTCTGTCTCACTTCAGTACCAAAGTAAACCTGCATCAACCGTGCGCTTCTGATTGACCTTTTTTGAAGGCATCTCGCTGAGCGCCATTTTGAAACTAGCGACCCGAGTATGATAGATGCATTAAAAATATTACTTTTAACATTATTTTATCGTAAATATGTATAGATGTTTACTTGCTCATGATTTTAATTTGATCACTGGATAAACTTGTAACTTGTATGATTGAAATGTTCAATATTTTGTACAAGAAAATGTCTTGCGCCTTATCCAGGCTGTGTACGAGGACTGGTTGCAGCAAACAAATAGCGCTCGAAAAACAAACACTTTTACAAAAATGTCTCCATCCTAAGAACAAATATTGTTGTCACGCATAAACCATATGGCATTAGTAATTCGTTTTGTACCTGCAACCAATTTTACTCTTTTGACGAACTACTTACCTCTGCAACAATTGCGTAATCTGCTAGACTATAGGGTAAAGGACAAATTACTGCAAGGGAGAGAAGTGGCTTTCAAAAGACATAACATTTCTTTTTTATAATGCTGTAAGAAGAATGTGCACTTTGACCAGGTTCGAAAGTAGGCAAAATGCTCATATTTTGAGGTGGGAAAATGTAAAGAGACTCTGGGTACTTTGTTTATTTAACATTTATGGGTGTTCGATAGAAGCTTTAGATGAAAAGTTTTCGCAAAACAGCAGACACGTCACTGTTGTATACCAATTGAAACAAATCTCTCTCTCTCTCTCTCTCTCTCTCTCTCTCTCTCTCTCTCTCTCTCTCTCTCTCTCTCTCTCTCTCTCTCTCTCTCTCTCTCTCTCTCTCTCTCTCCCTCTCTCACCCTGACAGTTTGATTTAGGAAGACCGCTTATTGAAAGTCAGTTGACCCAAATTTGTGTCCGTAATTTTCGTTCTATTCACTTGTAATATTGGATATAGCTAGCTTTGAAATAGACATTGGGTGAGTCCGTAATCTAGCATTGTACCTCTTCAACGTTTTGAATAATAATTAATTCATTTGGCACGTTTTGGATCCAGTATATCCTTCCATCAAATAGTCAGCCCTGGAATAGGCTGCATGTGTAGAAGAAAACAGTCAGCCCTGGAAGAGGCTGCTTGCCTTTAGGATGAGTGCCGTCAAACATCAAATTTGTTACTGAGTACATGGCGTCGTGAGACTAGCGATGCCATGACGTGAAGCATATTGTGACGCCATTTTGTTGCTCGTGCTATTTTTCTTTTTTTCAAAATTGCTGTCACTACACGAGCCCACAGAGCGTACTAATGGTGTTAAACGCTATGCGTCTGTCTTTATTTGTGTGCGCCGGCGTGTGTGTTGATCAGAGGTTGGATTAGAGAGGATGGAAATGGATCAGAAGGATAAGCTGAACAACATGAACAACTCTAAATATTCCAAAAAGAAAAACGCATGTGAGCTACAAACAATACGGTCCACATTGGGATGAAGTGCTGATCTTGTTTATTGTTCAAAATGGTATGCGACGTCTCTTAAATTCGTCGCGGCCTGCAGTGACGCCAAACTCAAATTAACGTCAATTGTATCAGCTGTGCCTCGCTTTCGATCTGCAACCTTCACCTCATGAACATTAAAGGAATAAAATGCGAATACATAGCCTAACCACTGCACACTGGACAAAAGCAAACATTGATCTCTCCATCCATCCTAACCCAAGCCCTGCCAAAAGACACATATTTTGTTTCTGAAATCTTCCTTCGCTCTGCGACCAAAAGACAGCCGTCCAAGAAACATGGATACAAACTGGTCTCCGGGACACATGAAGATCTATGTCTCTTGGAGTTGGATCATGGTCACGTTGTCTCGACAGTAAAGGGATTAAGGAAGCAAACTTTTAGATCCAGTATTCCCTTATTATATGGCACCAATTTGCCAGCAGTTTAGATCTCGCTATTCCCTCCTTAAGGCACCAAACTGACTAGAGTAGTTTCCTTGACCTGTTCCTTTGGGGGAGCGTTCGCCTCTCGTCCAACAGGTCGCGGGTTCAAATTTAGCTGGATTCAAAATTTGTTCAGAACCTATTCGGTGCACGGTCTTCAAAATGACCTTCATGATGGGCAAAAGACGTGACGCCCTAAACGTATAACGTTTCAACCTATTTCTTTGTTGAGTCGGTGCCGTAAGTATGGGGGTCGTTGGTGCCATACGTATGGGGGTCGTTGGTGCCGTAAGTATGGGGATCGTTGGTGCCATACGTATGGGGGTCGTTGGTGCCGTACGTATGGGGGTCGTTGGTGCCATACGTATTGGGGTCGTTGGTGCCGTACGTATGGGGGTCGTTGGTGCCATACGTATGGGGGTCGTGGTGGCTGTAAGTATGGGGGTCGTTGGTGTCTTACTTATGGGGGGGTCGTTGGTGCCGTACGTATGGGGGGTCGTTGGTGCTGTTAGTATGGGGGTCGTTGGTGCCGTAAATATGGGGGTCGTTGGTGCCGTACGTATGGGGGTCGTTGGTGCCGTAAGTATGGGGGTCGTTGGTGCCCTACGTATGGGGGTCGTTGGTGCCGTAAGTATGGGGTTCGTTGGTGCCGTACGTATGGGGGGTGGATGGTGCCGTACGTATGGGGGTGGTTTGTGCCGTAAGTATGGGGGTGGTTGGTGCCGAACGTATTGGGGTCGTTGGTGCTAGTAAGTAAGTGGTCGAAGGCATCTAACTCTTTGTCCAGCGTTGAGTGACTTCCCTTTGTACATCTGCATCGTACAAGCCATGTCGGTCTAACTGTCAACGTGTAAGAAATGAATGGATGCACACACAGTGAATTTCGGATATAACAAATCGCCAGGCGACTCCATTTTGCTTGTTGTTACTTACGAAGTTTGTTATAAGCGAAGTAATTGACATAGAAAGAATTGCTGTGGGGATCTCTGACGAAGTGTCGTCACGTCTCATGTCTATTATAACCGACCTTGCGAAGTAGACTGTGTATCATTTCATGCACGTGCCTCCCGCTGGTACAAGCCGTAGTCGGTGCCTGTATGCACAAGGGGGTTAAATTCATTCACTCATTCAAGGCTTCTGGGATCAATAGCTGCGAAAGTGTCGCATAGCGTTTCCGCCGGCAACAACGCTATCCGACACTTCCGCAGCTATTGACTCAAGGCGCTTAAATTTGTTGAAAAAATAATAAAATATTAGAAGTTTTATTTTTGTGTGGGATATTTTGGTGACCTCAGACAGATTCTCATGTTACCCCGAGCTAAAAATAATGAGAATCTATGACGCTTTAAGATGGGTGTACCGAAAGTGAATGGTGTAAAGTAACTCCTTCACTGCCAGGGAAATGCGAGTCCGAACCAGCTCTGACGGTTAAGCGTCAGAGCGAAAGAGAGCGAAGGGAACAACCATATCGTGCATGGGTTCAAGTCCCTGTCCCGACCCTGGCAGCTGAGCTCGCAATCCAGGGGGGGGGGGGGGGGGTAGAGAGACAGGCACGTTCGAAATATAGCATGTCCGTTGAAATGTCCTGCTAAGTCAAAGTGGCAGAGCTGCAGTGCGCGTGAATTGACCAGTGTTCAGGTTGTACTCCATAGAACAATAATTGTCCTTTTCCCGCATAACCCACCCGCTAGGGCCGTCCGTTTTCACTCCGGTGTTTTAGACGTTAAACCCCGAACTAGTCAACCCGCTAACCAGTGCCCAAAAGGTTGTCGGGCCGACATCGGCCCGATGGCCATTGCGCACTGGATATAACCAGTTAGTTATTTTGCTGACGCTTTCTGAAGTCTTTACCAACTGAACACCGAAGTGCTCGGGCCGTCCAAAGGAGCGTGGAATCAATGTGGTGTCAGCAAGAGACAAGAGGGGCCTATCGAGGGCGTGATGATCTGTGTCCCTTTGGCAGTGGCAGCCTGGGTTTGGTTTTACTTTTCTTCGGCAGTAAAGGGGTTGTAGCCATATGTTTATAAACTTATTCAACTCACCTTTCGGATAGCCTCTCGTATCGTTCAAATAACCGAAAGAGTAACTTCTGCAGCAGGATACATCCTTCGGGTTCTCGCAACAGGGGAAGCTCCTCGGGTCTCTTCCAGTCGGATCAAAGACACAGCGGACTCTCTTCCCTATTAAGCTCGTAGTCACCGGGTCAATAATCAGTTGGGTCATCTGTCAGAGTCAAAATTGGGAATGGCCTCTTTGAACTCGTAAAACCTCTGGCATGATACGTCAGGATGTAGATCGACCATGGTAGTTCAAGGGTGGTGTCAGTAGGGGCAACACTATTCCGACACTACCATTGATCTATCATGGTCAGTCCGACTCCAGAACTGTGATGTAGCTTCGAACACTACCTAACAGACTTCTAACACACTGATAAAAAATTGATAACACATTGATAACAAACTGATAACAAATTGATAATTTGGGGTGTAATGAGTTAATCCTTGCACTGACGAGAAATAATGTACACGATCCAACTGCAAGAAACATAGATCCTCATGAGCCCCCGCTGTCGCGGGGGCTCATGAGGACCTATGTCTCTTGCTAAGACCAGTCTGTATCCACGTATCTCGGACGGTGTTGGCGTGTGGCCGTTGAATGAACCAAGAGTTCACAACAAAAATGTATGTACACTGGCAGAGAAGGTGTTAACCGTTAACTTCTTGTGCACGCAGCCACTGGATTCGTGTGCGATACCGTTAGCTGCGTGCGCAAAGGGGGTAACATTAACACATTCAAATGTGAAGATTTGACTGAAAGCAAAACAAAACAATGTATTCAATCCTCATATCTGGATGTCCAAAATTTAATAATTTGCTGGGAATAATCTTTCTAAAATGGTTCTTTCCTCAGAATTTTATCTCCAGTTTACATGTTTCAATTCTATTTCGTGTGTCCGTGTATATTAGTCTCGGCGTATACAGAGCTTATGCACGTGTGCATAGACCATACATTTAGACTCAGATTTGAGCAGGGCACAAACAGCAAAAAGTCAGACTATCTGGACATGGTAGGGGCACAACATAGGTGCCTGGAAAGTCTTCATGCAACAGAAGTGACAAGGAGAAATGAAAGGTAGAAATATAATGTGCACCACCAAAGTGAAAACATCATGACACGTATTCAATACAGAACACACTAAAGGTCCATTTAGGCTTGAATTGCATTCACTAATATGAAATGCTTGGTGATTTTCACCGACTTTTGTTTTCTTTCAGAATGTTTACACTTGTTCTCAATGGTCTAGCTCTATTCACCCTTTCCCCCCTCAAGACAATTGATGGCTGCATATCACATGTTACCACGCCAACTTGTGAGAAATAGTCTCAATTTATCACATTTTTCAATGACAATGTACTCAGTGTTCCCCCAAAATGTCTTTGGCCAGTCGCATTTCTTTGTGTGAACAAACCCTAATCTCCATGATTCAAACTGCCAGGCACTGAAACGCAGTGAAATAAGTAATATTGCGTCTTTATTTTGTGCATGGAGGATGTGATGGGGCAAACAAATGTATGCAGGTGTTATGTAATCCTGTTGGTACTAGTGTCTTACAAAAAAGCAAATGAAAAAGGCATTCGGTTGGATAACGTCATGCACCAAACATATGAAGCACAGACGCCCATCTTTGTAATTTACATCAGCATAATTGAAAACGATGCAACCACAAAAAGCCAGCTAAGTAAAACGTTAGAGATTTTATGCAACAAAATAACTATGTGCATGTGTTGCGTACGACCTATGGTACCAGTTTTATACCAAGAAATAAATCCACACATGTTACATTTGATGATACCTTTTGGAGAAATTTCCAAGTGCATGGCTAATCAGCTGACTGTTGAAAACATTGAGATATGTGTCCTTGAGATTCTAGGTCAAGCGTACTAAACATGGGTTCTTTGATGGGGATACTTGATGCACACATATTCTTATTGTTGTATTATGTTGTATTATTTGTATTCGTTATATTACGAATTAGACTTTGCCATTGGTTCTTGTCATCTATAGGGTCCGACCAGGTTTTGCAATGTCAGAGGTACATCTGACATTGACCTCCTTGATTGGATCCTCGAGACGATAAGAACCAATGGCAAAGCTTAATTTGGAATACAGCTGGAATACATTCTGAGGAAATGTGGTTGCAAGTAAGTTCAATACCAGCTGTGGCAGGCCATATTAATCCTGCAGTGCTTACATAATAACAGTTCTAAGAAGACTGATAGCCAGTGTAGGTGCCATCTTCACTTGGAAATGTCCAACGTATTTTCCCCTGCACATATGAAGGTGGGCATTTCGTACCCCAGGCCCCATGACATTCTCCATCCACAAAATAAAAAAACCCGATAAGCTTGACTGCGGAAATTCATCATTTGAGTATTCAGCAGACACTCCATCAAATCTATACGCATAATTGGCCACACCAGCAATTTCAACAACACAACTCACTAAATGTGAATTCATTTGTGACACAGTGCTGCCACTGACAGCATATTTGGTGCCTCTGTTCTGCCTCAAATACGCAATGGCCACGTTTGAACTGCTCGGGTCCAATGCTGTTGGCGATAAACGGTATCATGTGCAGCTGTGTCTGAATGATGTTCCTTAGACACTGTCGCATCCTCTCCAATGTTGTTCAACAGGTTCTGAAAAATAAATACAGCAAGAGATTTTTTTTTTTTTTTTGCTGCTCCAATTTTTCTTTGTCGACCTCAGAGGTCTTCCTCTCACGTCGCTCATCCACATCGACCCCAGTGTGCTCACCCAGGCCCGCCAGTTGCTGCAGCCAGACTCCCGGCCCTGCTACTATAAATGTCCGGTAGTAAGAGACTCCTTCTGGAGGAAACTCGGCACTGCTGCCAAGTCACTTCGGTGGTGTTCAGTGTGTCCTTTAGCTGACCACACCTATTATTTCCCCTACTTACGACATTGTTTGCTAGTCGCGGAGTCGACGAGTGGGAGATCCCCCCCCCCCCCAACCCCTCCAGAGGTAGCGAGTCAACCATTACGTCCAGGGTCACAGCAGCAGGGTCTGGCCGAAGACAACGCGATACATGGGGCTCCTGCAGGACTGGGATGAGGTCACCGTGAGACGGAGACATGAGGGATCAGAGACTTGGAACAGCGTTTTTCATTTTGCATGATGATGAGAATGATGATATGATGATGCCATGGTGGTCCATGTGGTTGGGGACTGCGTGACAGGGCCGCATTCCACGCTTACTGTCTTAAATATCCTGGTGTTAACCAGGCCTGTGAACTGAAGACACATGTGGTGTCAGCCGTGTCATCATTCACACCATGTGATGCGTCATACCCCCTGTAGCACCCCCAAAGTCGCACCCGTGAAGTGGGTGAGTCTCGGCTGCGTGGCATCAGCCTTCCCATTACCCAAAGCACACCCGCTCTGGGTAAGAGCCGACCCAGGTAGGAAAATCCCGCTTGACTGCGTTACATACTTATATAGGTAGACATAAATTGCATACACCTCTGTGCGTTATGCATGACGTCCTTCTGACTTACTTACATGATATCACATTGAAGTTTTGTGTTGATTGTTTGTTTTGGGATGTTTTGGTTTTCTTCCGTGTTGTTTGTTGGGTGGGGGGTGGGGGGGGGGGAGGAAGGGGGGAGTAACTTTGGTCTGTGCAGGTTTGGATGTCATTAATGTCAAAATTGTAGTTTTATTCTCTATTGTATACAATGCAAGCGGAGCACAAAATATGTGTATTCAATTTTCAAACATATGGAAAATAATTAAAGAAGTCGTGTTCATTTATTATTTGTTGTTTGCACTAGATGTGTGTAGCGCTTTTCAGGCCATAATTAAATTGTTTACATATACAGGTAGTAAAGATCCAATATAATGTCTTGCCAGAACACCAACCTGAGGAGGGTATGTGCAACGTTTATCAGAAGCAAAATAATTTACATTGAGTACTCTCAGGTTGTCCAACAATGTGTTATAAAGTATGCACGTTTTGTAACATGTGCAGGTTTGATATATACAGGAATTTAAGTGTATGTAACAGATTCAGGAACAGAAGTGTAGTCATTCTGAACGTACACAAGGATCAGGCTTGGCAGATGAATTCATATGAATGTTGTTACTAATGCTTTAATTACAATAGACAAACAAACTAGCACTAAAAATACTAAATGGTAATAAGCTAAGAAACACACTTCACTGACCAATCCAGCGTTTACGGAGGCCCAGGCGTGCAGGCAGACAGTCTATGCATTGTGTTTTGTGCTGCTTGCATACACAATTCTGAGAACAAGTAGACCTTTTCTGGCATGGGAAACATTTGGAACCCTGATTAAAAAAATTAAATAAACACAAAGTAACATTATGCCATCAAGGCATGCAAGATGCGAGGTAATACAAAAGGGTTGTGTTTGCGTGTACACATGTACATACACCTGACTTGCATCAGGTCAGATAACATCACAATTGTCTCACAATATGTACTCTTCTATTTCGCTAAAGTTGTCAGGAAAAAAAAAAACACTGAAATGTGCGTAAGAAACAACGCAGAGGATACTACATAATATAAAGCAAACACACACAATAGAAAAAAAAAAGGAAAGAGAACGGCTGCTATAACTGTAAATTGTATGAACTATGCGAGGCCACTTATCTGATAGCCATTTTTAGTTTACAAGACCAGTTAAATATGAAACCAGCCCCTGTTACTTCCGTCAGAAGCAGCTGCAGTTGCTTGTTCTTTTGAGACTAATTACTTGCAGCGTAAGAATTCATTCTGTACGAATATATTCGCGTGAATTTCCCCCATCGAAACCAGTGCGTAGATTTGACCGCCATCTTGCATTTCCAAGCTAACAATCCACTCCCTGTAGCTGCCCCTGGTTTTCCCACAATGCCTTGCTGGCGCTGGCGACTAGCGGCTGCTCAAGTTATGGTAATTGCTAAAACTGTACCCCTGCACTATGCGTACAATATCATGGACTGAATTTACGAGTGGACAAAAATCGTTCACACCTACAAAGTGGAAGGAGGATACTTACAGCTTGTACCGCTGTACATACTGCCATCATCCCCAGCGGGTAAAAATCTGTGCCTGCAGCCGGTAAGTTTCGAAAGTGTCACAGAATCGATCTGCTAATCGCAATGATTTCCGTGCCTAATTTTTCCCAGAGTTTTACCTGCTCGGCATACGCAGTTTCAAACTCCGTCAACTGAGTTGCGAACCGATTTGACCCACATAGGGACAAGGTAGCCTGCAGCTGACAACAGGGCCCAAGCTGGGTTCTGGAAAGTCTTTTAAAAACACGCGCTCGACGGGTTTTTCTCATTGCACTCAAGCTTTAAATAGTTTTTTTTTCAGTGTAGTGACTGAGTAATGATGTATTCTTTTATATTCTGCTTTATGAAGCATGAGTGTATGAATGAACGTGCAGCTTTATTTGTATCAGCCAGGTTACGTAATATACCTCATATCATCCAAAATGTGTTTGTTAAAGTGCCTTTAATGTCAGCTTTTAAAGTAGAATGGTATCGGTAGACTGTTAAATTCTGATTCTAATGATACAAGTGATTTCGCTCTAAGGTGAACCGATCAGCCGTTATGTCTAAAGAAATGATCAGAGAAGCTCGATTTTCCCATCACTGACCAAAACGCTCCGGAAAGACCCGAGCAATGGCGTCAATTCTGGTGACAGACATCTTTCCAAAAGCCTCACAACTCTCATGACTTTTACCGGTGAAGTCCCACAGCTCCTACTATCAATTTCTGATGTTTCTTCCGGTCACAGTGGCGGCAAATAGTGCACCTATCTATTTGAACCTGAAATTCCGGCTGGTTAACAGTAAGGCGTGTTGGACAAGAGAACGGCGAACTTCGCAACGTGCAGCGTATGCACAGCACATACTGCTAAGTGTGTCGGAGAAGCGTCGCCATAGCGATAGATTTAGAGGTAGACGGGCATGTCTATAATTACTGTATAGATCGGCAATAGACAGCATTCGGTGGCAGAGGTAGCATGGCGCCGCTACGTCACGCTGTATCATGAAATTCAAAATACTCGTACAGCAAATGAGTTTGCGGGAGAAAAAAGTGTTTCTTATAGATTATGACCTTTACGTTGATAAACAGCGCTCTTACCTTGTCAGTTTGGCAATCACTTATTGTTACTATCAGAAGTTTATGTTATCTGCCACGGTCTAACAATTGCTGGAGGCAAATGGTGCAGCGCTGTAACTAATAATGAGTTATTTGGGTTTAACGCCGAGCAGGCGACTAAGGCCATCTCACGGCGGGATGGGTAAAAATCTGGTCAACCAGACTAAAAGCAAGGTCTTAAGACAAGATGTAAATATATCTTAAAACGATGTCAGGCTAAAATGTCGCACATGTCTTTAAGAGACACGTCTACAGACTATCAAAAAGGGCTAGTAAAGAAATTCACATAGTCTATGAATGCTCAGATCTTCTTAAAAATATTGCATTCTCAATAAATTGAAGATTTTGTTCGGGGGAACATCCCGGAACAAAACCTTCAAGGAGTCTGCTATGCAGTGTTTATATCTCTCATGTCAATTAGATCAGCACAATAGAGCAAAAAGTGTGGAACAGAAAACTGCTCGTCACAGGCAAAAGACCATGGACGCTCATCCTGTTTAAGTAAGTAAGAGTGCGTGACATAGGTGTGCTCGATGTGGAGCCGAATAAGGACAGTGTCATCACGGCGGCTGCCGCAGCGGTAAGATAGACTGCAGGACACCACACGAAGAGCTTCATGCAGCTTGTTCCCTGCTTCTTTGTCTCCCTCGGACTGCCACTCGCGGGCTACGTACGTACTAATCACATGTTTAAAGTCACTACAAACAGTCTGTGTGTCAGGGAAAAAGTCACTGCGGGCATCGTTGGCAGCAGAATCTGCGACCCTGTTGCCTTCAATACCCACATGGCCCGGAACCCAAATAAAAATGATGTCATAATATTCCTTCATCAAGTCTGCGTAGAGCTCTCTAATCTGCACCAGCAGTTTTTGGTCTGTTCCTTCGCCCTGAAGGGCCTGCAGGGCAGAAAGAGAGTCAGACAGAATCAGGAAGTTCCTTTCGCGAGACTGATAGGCATGTTTGAGTGCCAGCAGAATTGCCTGCAGTTCTGCACTAAATACAGAGGCATGATCAGGGAGGCGGATCTTAAATGGGCGTCTATGATGGCGAGAAGACACTGCAGCCGCAGCCTCTCTCCCATCCTCAGACTTGAACTCATCAGTATAAAGACAACAATAGCCAGGAACACTTGAAAGCAGTTCATTGAGGTTCTGTAGGTATATAGCTGGTGGAGTACAAACCTTCTTGTGTGCGGAGAAGTTTAGCAAGATGTCAGGAACTGGTAATAGCCAGGGTGGAGTGATCTGTTGCAGAGATTCCGAAACTTTGTCCAGGTCCACTCCGGCCGCCTGCAGATGAGGTCGGACACGGAATGAAAGTGGACGGACAGCTCCCGGATGGGCATCGTAAATCTCTGCAAACGACGGGTGAAAAACACAATCATAGGCAGGATTGTCTGGATGGGCCTTCAGCTTCAGAACCTAGCTGAGCATGAGGCGGATGCGGCGGAGCCTGAAAGAAGGCACCCCTGCCTCGGCATACAGACTAGGAACTGGAGATGTCCTGAAGGCTCCCAGACATATTCGCAGACCTTGATGGTGAATTGTGTTCAAACGCTGTAGAATAGACTTGGAAGCGGGGACACATACTACAGAGCCGTAATCCAGTTTGGACAGAACAATGGTTCGGTCAGTCGAAGTAAGATAATGCGGTCTGCATCCATGTCAGTACGACCAACGACACGAAGAACGTCGAGGGCCTTCCGACAAGAGGTTCTAAGGTAATTAACATGGTTGCAGAAGGTCAATCTTTTGTCAAAGATGACCCCACAAAACTTTGCCTCCTCGGTCACCTTGATTGGCACTCCAGGAATGCACAGGATAGGTTATGGAAAAAAATCGTCTGGTTAGTAAAATGTAGACAGACTGTCTTGGAGGGCGAGAACCTGAAACGGTTGAGAGACACCCACGCCTAGATGCGACCAACTCATAGCTGCAAGCGCCTCTCAATGGACGCAAGTCCTCGACCTCGTGCACACAAAGCAAAGTCGTCCACAAACAAAGAGCATTCAGAATCATCCTTGACCGCCTTTACAATTATATTTACTTGAATGCTAAATAAAAAAGGAAATATAATGCTGCCCTGCGGGACACCCATCTCCTGTTCAAAAGAATGTCGAGAGGGTGGAGCCCACACGGACATGGAACGAACGAATGGTTAGACAAAAGATTGTGAATAAAAACGGGCAGGTACTCTTTAAAATCCATGACGGACAAATCAGACATTATACCATACTTCCAGGTAGTGTCATATGTCTTCTTAAGATCAAAGAAAATTGCATAGACATGCTGCTTGTTGACAAAAGCATCTCGGATAAAAGACTCAAAGCGGACAAGATGGTCAGTTGTACAACGGAAGCGCCGGAAACCGCACTGGAGGTCTGTGATGAGACCCTGTGGCTCGAGATGCCACACCAAACGGGCGTTGACCAAGCGTTCTATAGTTTTACATAAACACGATTTCAAAGCTACTGGCCGGTAGTTGCCCGGGTCGGAAGGATCCTTACCCGGCTTGGGGATTAGCACAACTACATCGTTAAAGACACATAGGTTAAGTTGAGAGAAAAAAAAGATCTTCTAACATCTGCCATCATAGTGGTCACTACCCCAAAGGTGAGCGTGACCGTTAAAATCCCCCATGAGAATAAAGGGATGGGGCAGTTGATCTACTAAGTTAAAAATATCATTTCTAGAGATCAGCAGGGATGGTGGCAGGTAAACACTGCATATGGTTATGGTCTACTTCAAGTTGACCCGAGCTGCGACAGCCTGAAGACAGGTGTCGATGTTAACGGGGCTACATAAAATTTGGCTACGAATGAAAAGAGACACTCCACCTGAGCGCCTCTCCGAATTAAAGCCTTTATGTATAACGTTAAAACCATTAAAGGACACAGGGTCAGAAGTCTTCAGGTAAATCTCATGAAGAGATATTACTAAGGGTTTATAGAACTTGACTAAACGACATAATTCCTCAAAGTTAGCTTGAAAACCACGACAATTCCACTGAAGCAGAGAGTACATGATTATGTCTTATCTGGGGTTGAAGAGTTTTTTCCCCCTTTTTCCTTTGCCTTGGAAGGAGTTAAAGAAACAGAGGGGGGGCCTACTCGGGTTTTTTGTAGATGAAGGGGGTGGAGCTGCCGCAGCATCAGCAACGACAACTTCCACTCCCTCCATCCGCTCCTCCAATGCAGCATATTTGTTTTGAAGGGGGACATCAGTGTTATCCTTCTGGGCCCGTGCGCACAGCGGTCCCATAGTTTCTTAGACTTCTGGTCCTGGGCAGCGTTTCTGCCGCTAGAGTTAGCGGACTTAGAAGGCTGACCAGAGCCAGAAGCCTTTGGAGTTGACAAACTAACAGGTTTGGGTGGAGGCCGAGGCTTAGGGGCAACAGAAGGCGGCACTACCTTACCGGGAGTGTCCGCTTCTGCGTTCCCTGGCTCCTCGTCACCACCGAAGTTGGGTTACCCTCCAGGGGCGAGAGGAGCCGAGGCTCCGCCCCCAACCAAGAAGTTGGGGTTTGAGATGAAAAGTCTTTGGTGGGGCGCTTGCCTGCCACCGCTGCACTGAAATTATACACAATGGTGTTAGAGGTTGGGGCAGCCGCAGCTGCACGAG
This sequence comes from Semisulcospira habei, assembly GCA_036245525.1. Classification (NCBI taxonomy): domain Eukaryota; kingdom Metazoa; phylum Mollusca; class Gastropoda; family Semisulcospiridae; genus Semisulcospira; species Semisulcospira habei. The sequence goes on along the minus strand of BTPG01000003.1, from coordinate 107,440,945 downwards.
GACCTCCAACCAGATTTTTGGCGTCCAGAAAGAACAGCCCCTTCTACACACGCATCTGCTGAAACTTGCACTCGGATATCCAACGAACGAATTTCTTATCCGAAGCCATCAATATGTGCCCACTGGCAATTCACACACAGGGGGGTGGCTGTGCAGGACTCGGCAAAGTGTCCGGGCTTAGTGCAACAGGCGCATGAAGCCTCTGCCTGGAGGCATGTCTTCTGCCCATGGCCATACTTTTGGCACTTAAAGCACCGGAGGGGGAGAGGGGTGTACTTCTTCACTTTCAAGGAGCAGTAACCTCCCCAAATGGTAGTAGGAGGAGTGGGGGTACGGATCTCCCCACCACCTCGATTGGAAGCGAAACGCCTGACGAAAGTCACCCCCTGAGACTTAAGGTTCCGTACAAGTTCATATTGTGACAGTTCTGGTAACAGCTTGATTTTTGATCACGCCTCTTGACGAATTCATAGTTTTGTGTGGTGTGACTTCCACTGGAGTGTCTCCGATGGAAGAGAGCCTCAGTAGCCTGCTGGAGTGTGCCCGGGTACGGCACTCTACCAGCAAGTCACCAGACCTGAGGCGTTAGGCATCAGGCCTGCCAACACGGCTCCTGAGGGTCTCCCCCACCAGAAAAGGATGCAGCTTGGAAACAGGTTTGTCTTTGACCTTGCAATAGACAATGAGGAAGCGAGGCCATACGGCCGATGCCTGAGGCGTCGCTTCCTCACAGTCCGTGTCACTGTCATGTTCAATGTCGGTGGCTATGTGCCGCTTCTGTGCCAGTTTTTTTTTCTCCATATTATAATAGTAGATAATATTAATCCCCGGGGGTCCCCGCCCGCCATCGAGCCCAACAAGGGAAATTCCAGCTGTCGGCGGGTCTCCAGCCGACGCACAATGGAGACTGCCCGAAAGATATACTCAAGGGGGTAAGCCCGATTGAACCGTGTGAGCCACCGCCTTAAATCACACTGTTGAATGCAGGGGAATACTGGCTTAAAACACCTAATTAGCAGTGCTCCGTATAGCAACCCGCATGTCAACGGTGTGATAGGGTTCAACGTGACAAGAGCCGATTGACTAGGCCGGTACGACTAGCGTCCCGTTTAGGTAGGTCAAGGCCAAAGTAGTGTTGGCACCAGTGAGCCGCAACCCAAAGGGAACCTCAGCCACCAGGATCCTCTTCTCCCCCGACACGCGTCTTCATACACGGCAAACACTTGGGATCCAAAGGACCAAAAGCTCACGAGTATTTTTAAGGACCAATCCAACATGCAGCTCCTTAAAAACCGGAACAGTGAAAAAGACTGAACAACATATCTGATGACATCAAGTCTTAATCCTGGTCAAAGATGGCACCCCTTTGCTAGCCCACTCAGTCAGTGACTGAGCAGACTACCCACCCACGCCAGGTGGAGGCTGATGCCGAGTGGGCACTGAGGCAGACTGAGGCAGTCATCTGAGAATATGCCTACGACTGATGACACGCCCGGCTGGGGCAATAGTCCAATTAAAAAGCGAGAGGTCGGCTTTATGGCTGTGACACCATCTAGTGTCACCTGTTAATCGGATAATTGTCCCCGACTGCTGATACAGCAAAGTCTGGTTAAGCACCATTGAACTTTACCGGCCGTCTTTGTCCGCGGTGAGACTAAAGTTTCTCTCTACCGTGACGGCCTTCCAAAACTTCTACCCTTCATTACCGACATCATCAACGCATCTCTAGAAAACGGCTCCGTCCCCGATATCTTCAAGTCCGCCATCGTCCGTCCTCTCCTCAAAAAACACAACCTCGACCCAAACGAACTCAAGAACTATCGCCCAGTCTCCAATCTCTCTTTCCTGTCCAAGCTTCTTGAAAAGGTTGTTCTCAACCAGCTCAACCTCCATCTCACCGACAACAACCTCCTCAGTCCATTCCAGTCTGCCTATCGCAAACATCACAGCACTGAAACAGCCCTTCTACATATCTTAAACGAGCTGCTTCTTTCCACTGACTCTGGCAACATCTCCCTTCTTACACTACTCGATCTCTCTGCCGCCTTTGACACTATAGACCACTCTATCCTCCTCCACCGACTCCACCACTCCTTCGGCATCACTGACTCTGCTCACTCCTGGTTTCTCTCCTACCTCTCTGACAGACAGCAGTCCGTCACCATCAACGGCGTCTCTTCCAACCCGGTAACGCTCTCCTGCGGAGTTCCACAGGGATCCGTCCTGGGCCCGGTCCTTTTCACACTCTACACCTCTCCTCTGTCCAACATCATCCAGTCTCACCGCATACACCACCACCTCTACGCTGACGACTCACAACTGCAAGACAAAGACAAACTCGACAACACTCAGTCACTACTGACTCGCACGGCTGACTGCTACAAAGACGTGAAAAACTGGATGACAGCAAACAAGCTGAAACTGAACGACGACAAAACGGAAGCCATGCTGGTGGGCACTCGCCAAAAACTCTCCCAGCTCCCTCCCTCTCTCCACCTTCAACTCGATAGCACCCCCATCTCCCTCTCTGACTCGGCCAAGAACCTCGGCGTCATCCTCGATTCCTCTCTGTCCATGACCAACTTCGTCTCCGCCACGACCCAGGCATGCTATTTCCACCTTCGCCGCATCAGTCAGATCAGAAAATACCTCACTACCGAAGCTGCCACCAAACTTGCTGTCTCTCTCATCTTATCTCGCATTGACTATTGCAACTCTCTCCTTTCCGGTCTCCCTCACTCCACCATCTTCACTCTCCAACGCGTCCAGAACAATGCTGCCCGCCTCGTCCTCAGAAAGAAAAAATCCGACCACATCACACCCCTGCTCAAACTCCTTCACTGGCTCCCCATCCCCCAACGCATCCAATACAAAGTTCTGTCTCTCTGCTACAAATCCCTGAACAACTGCGCTCCTGCCTATCTCTCCAACTTACTTCACCCCTACACACATTCCCGCTCCCTCCGCTCTGCCTCCGACCCTCTCCGCCTCCACATCCCTCGCACCAAACTTAACACTTTCGGTCCCCGCTCCTTCTCCGTCTACGGTCCATCCATCTGGAACACTCTCCCACTCTCTCTCCGTCAGAAACACTCTCTCTCCTCCTTCCAGTCCGCCCTCAAAACTCACCTCTTTCAACAGTTTTAGCACTATATCACCGCACTCCCCACCCCAAGCTGACCGTCGTAATGTATTTCACTGTTTGTGGTACGTGAGTCATTGTCTAAAGCGTGCGCATGCGTGCGCGAGTTGTGAGTGTGCGCTTAGAGTTATCATTATTATAAGATAAGCGCATTATAAATACCGTAATTATTATTATTATTTAAAGTGACGACTGACGAATGCCTTTCATTACAGTCTTACGTCTTTATGTCAGATCCGGTTCAAGTTAGTTTAGCCTTTTGATGCTAATGTGAATCTTCTCTGACGTTGACAGTCACATTGTAACCGTATTACTGCAATGAATAAGCTCATAGGTAGCGACGATTGCTTTATCCGAAGAAATAAAACATAAAAAAGAGCTGTGTACCATTTAGTAGACTCCGATCATTGTTTGTTTACAATTTCTTCAAGACTGATATTATGTGTTTTAGTGTTGTCTCTTTCAGTTATTTCGTCCATTTTTGCACTTAAAAAAAGAACTTCCATGGTTGTCAAACTCGTGTGTGTGTGTGTGTGTGTGTGTGTGTGTGTGTGGTGTGTGTGTGTGTGTGTGTGTGTGTGTCTGTGTGTGTGTGTGTGTGTGTGTGTACTAATCTTTAGTATAGTTTAATGACTTAATTTATAAAAGTAAAGTGTTTGAATGACGTCCATCGTGTTATGTTGTGCTGTGTGTGTGTGTGTGTGTGTGTGTGTGTGTGTGTGTGTGTGTGTGTGTGCGTGCGTGCGTGTGTGTGCATGTGTGTGTGCGTGCGTGTGCCTGCGAGCGATTGTCTGTGTGTGTGTGTGTGTGTGTGTGTGTGTGTGTGTGTGTGTGTGTGTGTGTGTGTGTGTGTGTGTGTGTGTGTAAATCTCACTTACCGAAAAGGGGCAGGGGGGGGGGGGAGGGGGAGGGAGGGTTTCTGCGACGAGGGGGGAGGTGGGTAGGAGATGGGTAGGTGTCAGCGACGGGAGGGGTGGTGGTGTAGGTGGTGGTGGTGGTGGTGGTAGTGGGGGGGAGGGGTGTTCGTTGGCAGCGATCCACCCCTGCCCGATCTTAAAATGGTAGTGCCCATGTAAGGGACATCTAAGTCGTGTACCGTTTTGCCGGATGTGCCAAACAGTTACTTCCCGTTGCAACTTCGCCTGCACGTCAACGGCGTTTTCTCCGCGAACAGACCCCGCATCGTAATTTCGACAGCACCAAAAAGACATTTCAAGACATAACGGAAACAAACGTTTAGTAATTTCTTTAATAAAAATTTGACGTTAGTCACTCTTTAAGCAAGTGTTATGACATTAAAACTTTATTGTGCAGAATTCTTTTGAGGAGCGAGGGACTTAACGACGAGACGTCAAAGTCAACAGAGGCTGCCGCTGGAGGAACGTGTCGAGTGGACATCCACAGCAGGGGAAGCGAGAGACTTGGTGCCGAGCCATCGACGTCGACAGAAGCTGCGCTAGAGGAGCGTGTCGAGAAGACATCCACAGCTCGGGGAGCGTGAGGCAGCTTCAGGAGCGCGTGACGCAAGAAAACTACACGTCTAGACGTGAAGGAACGTGTGAACGATGCAGAACAAACATACCCGTTGAACAGGTTGGATAGTGAGGACAGCATACCTAGCCTGGCCTTTATTATATTGTGTGGAAGTGAGTGTGACCTGCTAGTGTTGATAGTGGTGTATTTTGTTAAACCTTTTATCTTTCGTTAGTATTATACGTTGGGCCACAGAAAAATTATGTATTGCGTTTATTCTGCACGAATGCGTCCGACTGAGAGTTAGCGTTGTTTGTGTATACCCGTTGTGTTTGTGAGTCTGGACGTGCGACCCGTGGGAAGTCTGCGTGCGTTACAATTAGGTACTGTCGATAAATGGGCTTCTGTTAACATAATTCATTAGGTATTGGTTATAAATGAAATGCTAATAACTTAATTTATTAGGTATTGGCTATAAATGGAGTACTATTAACATAATTCATTAGGTACTGGCTATAAATGAACTACTATTAACATATGTAGTAAACCTGTTGCCGCTAGGGTTTCATGTGAAAGAAACACAGAAGATAGTGGTCGAAAACCCTTCAAAATAGAAACAAGGAGCGACGTTTCGGATCAAAGATCCTTCCTTGCTTCTATTTTCAAGGGTTTTCTACCACTATCTTTTGTTTTTCCTTTTCCTATTAACATAATTCATTAGGTACTGGCTATAAAAGGACTACTATGTTTTTCTCAGTCTGCTAACTTATTGGCTAGCATTTGTGAATGGGTTAAAACGAGGCTTACTGAGAATTTCATCTCATTGTTTAGCTCGCCGCGATCTACAACTTTCTTCGACGTCATTCTTTGCACTTGTCTTCTGTTATTGATCCACAACGTGACGAAGTGTTACTTGAATTTGTGGCCTGCAGTGACGCGAAACAAAATAACGTCACACCACACAGTGAACGTCACAAATCGAAAGCGAGGCATCTTGAGGCCTTCACCTCATGACACTATTAGAGAATTGCGTCTAACCCTGGGTGTGTCGGTAGCGCTTTTTGTCGCGATGATTCTTATGGGAATAATCGCGACAAAACCGCAGCCGACACAAAAAGGGTTGATATCAGAACATAGCACCAGACAATTGCACAGTTATCCGAGGCGCGTCCCAATTGGATACACGGATTAAAGAATGCGTCACGTCTCGAATGTGTTAATCAGTCGAGCCTTAGGCAGACATTTCTAAAAGTGGGACTTGTCCCGTGGAATGTGTATACCGGTTTACGAAACGGAGTGACCATGGTCGCATAGAACCTTTCAGGACCACGCTTACATAACCACTAACCCCACACCATAATTATGTCTAGTCTTAGGGCGCGGTGCTTTTTGGACAATTAGTATCGTTCTAGGCGGGAAAACAAGCACGGCTTGCTCTACACTAGAATAAATGACATCGAACGCCTGACAAAAGCGATAAAACATCTGAAAGTGAAACAGTTACGGTCCATGGCCACTGCTGTAGATATCCAACGTTTACATTGTGAGCTCTACCAAGCAGTGAAATTCAACAGAATCAGCGACTAGCGGTTCAGACTGGCGCAGCCGACAAACAGGCTAAAGCAAAACTGTTGTCTGCATTGTCTTTCTTTTGGTGACTGAATTCATGTTGTTAAAGGTTGTATAAAACATAGAAGTGGAGTGTTCGTATACTATAGTGTACTTGTGCTTAGCATCTCATTTCAATAGACGTGTGCTTGTGGCGTATGCTCAATGATACGTTGTGCCAAGACCGGGTTAGCATCTCATTTCAATAAACGTGTGCTTGTGGCGTATGCTCAATGATACTTTGTGCCAAGACCGGGTTAGCATCTCATTTCAATAGACGTGTGCTTGTGGCGTATGCTCAATGATACTTTGTGCCAAGACCGGGTTAGCATCTCATTTCAATAGACGTGTGCTTGTGGCGTATGCTCAATGATACTTTGTGCCAAGACCGGGTTAGCATCTCATTTCAATAGACGTGTGCTTGTGGCGTATGCTCAATGATACTTTGTGCCAAGACCGGGTTAGCATCTCATTTCAATAGACGTGTGCTTGTGGCGTATGCTCAATGATACTTTGTGCCAAGACCGGGTTAGCATCTCATTTCAATAGACGTGTGCTTGTGGCGTATGCTCAATGATACTTTGTGCCAAGACCGGGTTAGCATCTCATTTCAATAGACGTGTGCTTGTGGCGTATGCTCAATGATACGTTGTGCCAAGACCGGGTTAGCATCTCATTTCAATAAACGTGTGCTTGTGGCGTATGCTCAATGATACTTTGTGCCAAGACCGGGTTAGCATCTCATTTCAATAGACGTGTGCTTGTGACTCATGTCCAGTCAGAGTAGAGAGTATCCCAATGCACAAAAGGTCATCGGGCCGTCGTCGGCCGCCGTTGGCCCGTGCACAGCACTGCGCGGACAAACGGCGGGCGACGTGGGCCCGATGACCTTTGCGCACTGGGATGACCGCATACGGAAGGACAATGTGAATCATGATAGCACAAGTCAAGGGGTCCCATCGCTACGTTGGTTGACTTACCTGATGCAAATAACATAGGCCGTTCACGCGCAAGCTGTTAGAAACAGTAAAATTGTGCGTTTTGGTATCGAAGCTGGCCACGTCTACTCCACCACTGCTATTAACGTACTCCCACTTCCAGAACTGCAAAAGAAACGTTAGTTAATAAGTTAGTTAGCTAGTTAGTTAGTTATTAGTTAGTTAGTGAGTTTCCTACTTAGCTAGTGCGTTATTTATTATTTAGTTAATTAATTATTAGTTAATTAATTATTAGTTAGTTAAGTATTAGTTAGTTAATCAGTCAGTCGGTCAGTCATTCTGTTAGTTAAATAATAATCGATTACTAAGACAGATTGTTAGTCATATAGCTTGCTTGGTTGTTTTTTGGACTGATTGATTGGTTGGTTTCTATTCTGCTAATTAACGAGTCAGTTTCTATTCATGGTGTCTGGAGTTTTAAAGGAGGGGGTTTCACATATACATGTCGTCTCTCGAAGGTTAGAGAGTAGTCCACCAGTATATGTCCCCACTTTGACACTCAACTCTGCCGGGTCTGCCCTGGGGGACTTGGGTGGGGTTAACTACTTTTTAGTCCCCAGGGTCACCCTTCTCAGCCCTACAGGGTGGGTTTTTCTTTCTATTCTGGGGCATGTGTTTCTGTCTGCCCTTGGTCCATTAACCTGTATTTTCCTTTTTTAAACTCTCCCTACTGTCTGCGCTGCCTGTATTTCTTGAAGTTAGATGTGTGTTGCTAGATGGTCTTGGCTTTATTTAGGCCCCATGTTGTATGTTTATTTAACGTGTTGAACCGGCTGGCGACATACATTCAATATTCTGCTTAGGTGAGGTTTTGTTGTTGTTGTTGTTTTTTTCTTTCTCACAAGCAGTGCAGGCACGTCCTGAGAAAGTCTTGTTGTTGTCGGGACGTTAAACACTGTACAATCAATAAGTCAATCACTCAACTCTCACTTGTGGCTCCACGCAGCTGCAGCATCCGCAGCGGCCACACCACGGGTAACAGCTTTGACTTGCTGGCTAAACCAAGTGTGGTGCAAACGGGGGTTTCAAACTCTTGGTGAGGCAGGACTTGCTCGTCCTAGTATGCAAAGTCTGTCACCTTCCGACTGTGTGGAGGAAACTTAATCTAGCGTTCAACGGCCAAGAGGGCGGGACAGCAGTGCACTATGGAGTTCAAATAGCATGTCAGAGCAGAGAAGCAGACATGGCAATCCACTGCAGCCAAGGAAGCTACCAGTTGTAACGTCTCATCCTGCTACTGGACTCTGATTTCTGCTGCCGAGAGGGTGGGGTTGCTCCAGCGCAACAGCTTCTCCACCAAAATCTCCTTCACGCGCAGGTTTTGTACATGGGTCTTCACCAAATCTGCTTCTTTATCTTCTTTTTACTTCTGCCTCCTCCAGAAGCCCTGCGGCAACGGGGAACGGGCGAACCGACAGGTAGAGGTTACTACTTGGAGTTGTAGTTCCGAACCTGCACGTAGGCGGCCTGTGGACCAGTGGTCGCTCTTCCCTGTAACAGGGGCAGCAGGGAAGTTCGCAGCATCCGAGGCGACTGAGCAGCCCTCTTCAGGTCAGCCCACCCTATTAAGAGAAGGAACTAGAAAAGGTGTTCCAAACATTGCCTGCCCTACGCCAAACCGGTCAGCTTACCGTGGCTGGCGGATTAACCCTTTTATGCGGTCGAAAAGAAAAACAACGAGTGAAACTTATTCTCGGTACGTGAAACGTACGAACCCTGTTGGACAAAGATCAGACGCAGTGACTGCACAGATTTAAGATCGACATTGCGGTTCTTCGTGAAACCAGATTTGCTGACGAAGGATCGAACTGTGAACCTGAGGGTGGGTACACCTGTTTTGAAAGAGCAAAGCTGAGAACAAGGACAGGATACACGGAGTTGTCTCCGCCATCCGCACTACGCTCATCCGACAGCTGCCTTCTCTTCCCACCTGCATCAGCCAACGAGTGATGTAGCTCCGTTTCCCCATCTCCCACACCTGACATTTCACTATCATCAGCGCCTATGCTCTGACACTCACCAGCACCGATGACGACAATAAAGCGTTCTATGAGAGCCTCGACTCCCTCCTGAAGTCCACTCCTGCAAGTGACAAACTCATCGTGCTTGGTGACTTCATTGTCCACCAAGGTGCAATTTGCGAGGTCAGAATCACCAGAGCCATGAGAGGAGCCGTGTGCTGGACCGACCATCAGTTGGAATGGTCTGTCCTCAGCCTGCACTTTGAACCAGCACACAGGAACAGGCCTAAGCACACCCGAACTTCATTCAAACTGGTCAAGCTGAAGCGTCCGGACGTCAAGGAAAACTTTCAGTCCCACCTTGATGACCTGCTAACTGCCCATGGACTTTTGACTGGCAACCCAACTGAAATGTGGAACCAGTTCAAGGGGATGGTGACGGAGTCTGCCAAAGACGTGCTTGGACCCAAGCAAAGGGTACACCAGGACTGGTTCGATGAGAACAATGAAGAGATCAACAAGCTACTGGAGCAGAAGCACAGTGCCTTCATCGAGTGGCAAAATGACATCAACTCCATGTCCAAGAAAGACCGCTTCAAACACTTCCAGAGAAAAGCCCAGAAAAAGCTGCGCAACATGCAGGAAACCTGGTGGGACAGCAAGGGGAATAAAGGAACGTCAACACTTTGCTGAATCCAACAACTCCAAGGAGTTTGAAAGCGCTATGAAAGCTGTCTACGGCCCTGCCAGATCCAGCACAACCCTTCTCTTTTCTTCTGACGGCTTCACCTTGATGAAGGACAAAGGTAGTGACACCGAGCGCTGGAGAGAACACTTCTCAAATCTGCTCAACCTGCCTTCCACTGTCGACCCTGCGGCCTTGGACATGATTCATCAGAAGCCGACACTGGATGAACTTGACCTCCCGCCCACCCTGGACAAAGTCAAAAAAGCGATCAACAATACTAGCTCCGGCAAGGCTGCAGGCATGAACGGCATCTCCGCAGAGCTCTTCAAAGCAGCTGGACCTGAGATAATTGATGCCTTCCTCAACATTCTGACATGCATCTGGGCAGAGAAGAACATGCCACAGGAATCCACAGATGCTACAATCGTCTCCCTGTTCAAGATCAAGGGCAGCAAAGCAGACTTTGCAAATTACCGAGGGATCCCACTCTTGTCCAAAATCCTCGCGAGTGTCATCCTCAACCGACTGATCAGCTCTGTATCTGAGGAAGCACTTCTAGAGGCTCAGCGTGGCTTTAGACCCGACCGCAGCACAGTCGACATGGTCTTCTCTGTGAGACAGGTCCAGGAAAAATGCATTGAGCAGCATATGGGTCTCCATGCCGTCTTCAGAGACCAAAGCATTCGACACTGTAAACAGAGAAGCGCTTTGGGTCATCCTCGCAAAGCTCGGCTGGCCCAGGAAGTTCACCAGCATCATCCACCTCTTCCATGAGAAGTTGTCCAGTCAAACGGCGACACATCCCCACATTTCGACATTGCCAATGGTGTGAAACAAGGTTGTGTTCTTGCCCCCGTAATGTTCGACCTGTTCTTCACGTGTGTCCGGATCCATGCAGACCGCAACCTTGAGAAGGGAGTGTACCTGAAGTACAGACTAGACGGCTCTCTCTTCGACCTCCGTCGATAAACTTTAGGACTAAGACCATCGAGAGACTGATCCTTGAGGCGCCGTTTGCCGATGACTGTACGCTGATAGCGCACACGGAGTCCGACCTCCAGACCATCGTCCGCAGGTTTACGTCGACTGTTTGGCCTCACCATCAGTCTCAACAAGACGGAGTTCCTGCACCAACAAGCCGCAGGCACAAAATCACCCTAACCAAAAGTGTATATTGAAGGCAACGAGCTGAAGACTGTCGACCGGTTCAGATATATTGGGAGCATAATTTCTTCTGATGGTACTATCGGCAAGGAAATCTCAGCTCTCATCAGCAAAGCCAGCAAAGCCCTGGGTCGTCTGCGCACTCGTGTGTTAAACAACAACAACGTCAAGCTCTCCACCAAGATCAAAGTCTACAAGGCAGTAGTTCTCTAAGTCTGTGAGTCATAGACGCTTTACAGAAAGCGCCTCAAGCAGCTTAAACGGGTCCACATGATTGATTGATTGATTGATTGTACATTGCTTAACGTCCCGACAGCAACAAGGCTTTCTCAGGACGTGCCTGCACTGCTTGTGAAAAAAAATAACTAAACAGAAAATTAAATGTATGTCGCCAGCCGGTCAAATACGTTAAATAAACCTACAACATGGGGCCTAAATAAAGCTAAGACCATTTAGCAACACACATCCAATATCAAGAGCTACAGGCAGTGCAGACAGTAGGGAGAGTTTTAAAAAGGCAAATACAGGTGAATGGACAAAGGGTAGACAGAAACACATGCCCCAGAATAGAGAGAAAAACCCACCCTGTGGGGCTGACCAGGGTGACCCTGGGAACTAAAAAATACCTAACCCCAGCCAAGTCCCCCAGGGCAGACCCGGGTGGGGGAGTGTCCACATGAGATCCCTGCGCTCACTAATGGGCATCAAATTGCAAGACTAGGTGACAAACCTGGAAGTCCTGAACAAAGCTGGCTTAGTGAGTGTTCAAGCCTTGAACTTAAAGACACAACTTCGATGGACAGGTCATGTAATACGCATTTATGATTTTCGCATGCCAAGCCAACTCCTGTATGGCGCACTCTCAAAAGGCCACAAGAAGTAAGGACGGCCAGAGAAAGGCTTTAAAGACCGCATAAAAGACAGCCTCAAGTACTGCGCCTTCCCGGTAAAGGAACTTGAAGCGCAAGCGCAAGACAGATCTGGCTGGCGTGCTGCAACCAGGAAAGCCTGCGCGCTATTTGAACACAATCGGCGCGAAAAGATCACCAGTGCCAAAGCGCGCAGAAAAAAACAGCGTCGACTCTCCCCACAGCTACGTCCCAGTGACCCCATTGCCCTCGCAGATGTGGTTCCAGGATTGCCTTGGCCAGCCACACCCGCACCCAAAAATAAAAGTCTTGCACAATGACGACATCATAGGCTTTCGATGGTCTACCCATTATTATTATTATTATTATTATTATTATTATTATTATTATTGTTATTATTATTATTATTATTATTATTATTATTATTATTCCATTGGTTGGTTAGCTAGTTATATAATTATTTACGTAATTTATTAGTTACTTACTTACTTAGTCATTGTTAGTAAAGGTAGTTATATTTAGTAGGTTCATTATTTACTTAGTTAATTAGTAAGTTAGTAGATAGTTTGTTATCAGGGTTTAACCACTTCACTATAGAACAAATCGTGAAAGTTTTTCAACTGCGAGAGAGATAGATGCTCATGAGTTCCCGTGACTGCAGGAGCTCATGGGGATCTATGTCTCTTGCTAACACCAATTTGCATCTATGTTCCCGCCTAAAGGAAGGTTTTGGCTTCTGGTCGTTGACTGAACACAGATTTCAGAATCAAAATATGCTCCCCGTTGCAGGAGTGCCGAGCATGCGACTAGGGCCATCTCATGGTAGGCGGAAAGAAATGCGTTCAACTAAGAGTTAGCTCAGTCGAGGCGAGTCGATATTATATCATAGAAGTGAAGTGTTTGTATACCATCATTTCTAGACAGACCGAGTGACTCTCAATCTCAAACTGTTTGATTCATTGACACCGAGAGCGCAGCTATGGATATGAATCAAACAGTTTGAGAATGGGAGTGGCGAGGGCTGCACAGAAATGATAGTATACGAACACTCCAATTCTATATTTTATAGAACCTTTCACAACATGAATCTAGTCACCCAAAATACGAAACAAAACGAACGACAGTTTAGCGTTAGTCTGTTCACTGCTGATTCTGTTGACTTTCGCTGCTTTGTAAAGACAACGATTTAAATATTGGATTTCTACAGTAATCGTAAAGGTTTGTCTGTTTCATTTTTAAATGCTTTTATTGCTTTCTCGAGGAGAGCGATGTCATTGATTTTAGTGTAGAGTAAGCCGTGGTTATTTTTTTCTGCAGCGACTTTATTTGGGATCCAAGAAAGTACCGCGCGGTAAGAGTAGGATTTAAGGTGTGGGGTTAATTGCCATGTAAAACTGGGCCTTAAGGGTTATATATGCCACCGGTGCTTTTACTATTTTATTTCGTGCGCGACATGCCAATTTCCAGCCGCGTATCCGATTGCGGCATATCGCGAATATTGTAATAGCCTTGAGCATTCAACCGCTGTAAAGGTCTGTTTGAGCAAGGCTTGCCGCGTTTTTATTTCTTTTTCTCCCCAATTAACTTCTGAACAAGACGCGTTGTAGGACAACACAAAGAACAAAAAGTGATCACTAATCTTGGTCCTCATTTATTTTAAGATTTAGCTGGCTTCAGACCCAACGGTATAACCACTACCCTCGGGAGATCATGGAGATAACCTTTTTTAAAAGTTGAAATTAAGTTCCAGTTCAATCCTCCTCAGTGACCACTGACCAGCATGACACTGTAACAAGCTATACACGGATAAGACGCCTTGCAATATAAAAGCTTTAAACCTCCACAATGGAGAACTTGAAGCGTACAGTAATAAATATGTGTCTCCCAGTGATCACTGGTCCTCGGGCCCGCAGCGGGCCAGAAAACAGTTTGCTACTGGGGCAGTGTCTCTGGGTGGGGCTCTGTTATGGAATGTTTTAGCAGGTTTAAATAGCTCACGTTAAACAATTTCCCGAGGACAGTTTCTAAACCATTGCTGCCATGACTAACGAAACATCAAAATGAATTAGGACCAACGTTGGTGTTTATCTTTCCTCCTTAATTTTCGGCGTTAAACCCAAATAACTAACTAACGTTTCTCCTTAGGGTTGTCTTTAACACATCTGCGTTCAAAAGTTATTTGCAACAAGAAAGGCAAAGCTTTATGAAACACGCTTACGTGTATGACTGATCCACACATGTGTGAAAATAAGTAAATAGATGGCTTAAGGAGCAACAAAATCCATGTTTTATCAAACTTTAATCAGTTTTCACACATCTGTCAAACCCCGTGACCCCTGCGATTATTCGACTTAATTAGGATGCATAGGAAGGTCTTATCGTCAGCTACCCTTAGTGCCAAATTCGACTGAAAGTTTGCAAAAATGTTAAGTAAAAAATACAATTATTGGCATTTTATACACATTTGGCGACCTCTTACGACCCATGACCTTTTCCGAGTGGTCATCCAAATTAGTATGCATTGATTAGTCTTACCATCATGTATCTCTGTAGCAAGTTTGGGTTTAAAGTTGTACATAATAATTGTGAGAAAACATTTATTGTCAAAATATAGCTACTTTTTAATCTATTTCTTGAGCTCTTTTGACGCTTGACCTTTCGGAGGGGTCATCCAAATTAGTATGCAGAGATAAGTCTTACAATCAGGTATCTCTGTAGCAAGTTAGGGTTTTAAGTGGTATATAGTAACTGAGAAACAATCTTTTGTCAAAATAAGGCAAATTTTGGCCAATTTCGTGATTTTTTGTGACCCTTGACCTTTGCGATGCATCAACCACATTAGTATGCATAGAAATGTCTTACTATCACGTATCTCTGTAAAAAGTTTGGGATTGAAACTGTGAATAGTAATTTAGAAAAAGACAAACAAAACATCTTTTGTCAAAATATAGCTATTTTGGACTTATTTTTGCGCTCTGTGACCCTTCCGAAGGATCAACCAAATTAGTGTGCATATAAAGGTCTTACTTCAGGTATCTTTTTACCAAGTATGAAGTTGTGAAAAGTATTTGAGAAAACATAATTTTTGTCTTATCGTCAGCTACCTTTGTGACAAATGTGACAAAAGTTTGCAAAAAAATGTTGATAATAACTACAATTATTGGCATTTTATACACATTTGTCGACCTCTTGCGGCCCATGACCTTTCAGAGGAGTCATCCAAATGAGTATGCATAGATTGGTCTTATCATCAGGTATCTCTGTAGCAAGTTTGAGTTTTAAGTTGTACATAATATTTGAGAGAAAAAAATTGTTTTAAAAAATATTGCTAGTTTTTTTTACATATTTCTTGAGCTCTTTTGACGCTTGTCCTTTCTGAGGGGTCATCCAAATTAGTATGCATAGATAGGTCTCTCTGTAGCAAGTTTGGGTTTTAAGTGGTGTATAGTAACTGAGAAACAATCTTTTGTCAAAAAAAGGCAAATTTGGGCCTATTTGTTGAGCTCTTGTGACCCTTGACCTTTCCGAGGGATCAACCATATTAGTATGCATATAAATCTCTTACTATCACGTATATCTGTAGAAAGTATGGGTTTCAAGCTGTGAATAGTAATTGAGAAAAGAAACAAAACATCTTTTGTCAAAATATGGCTATTTTGGACTAATATTTTATATCTTGTGACCCTTCCGAGCAATCACCCAACTTAGTGTGCATGTAAAGGTCTTACCATCAGGTATCTTTGTAACAAGTATGAAGTTGTGAATAGTATTTGAGAAAACATACATTTTGTTTAATCATCAACTACCTTTGTGCCAAATTTAACTTTTGCATTTTATACACATTTGTCGACCTTTTCAGAGGGGTCATCCAAATTAGTATGCATAGATTGGTCTTACCATCAGGTAACTACGACTCCTCGAACGCTTCCACCAGCGCTGCCTGCGTACAATCCTTGGCATTCACTGGAGTGACTATGTCACAAACGTCGAGGTCCTTGAACAGGCAGAAACTGTGAGCATCGAGGCTTTGCTGCTGCGGACACAGCTCCGCTGGGCTGGGCACGTCTCCAGGATGGAGGATCATCGCCTACCCAAGATCACCCTGTTCGGCGAGCTCGCCACATGACACAGAGACAGAGGGGCACCAAAGAAGAGATACAAAGACTGTCTCAAGAAGTCACCAGTGCCTGCCAAATCGGCCACCGCCAGTGGTCTTCACTTGCTGCAGACCGTGACACCTGGCGCTCCACCATTTACAATGCAGCTGTCTCCTTTGAGGACTTTCGCAGAGCTAGCCTTAAAGACAAGCGGCTCAGGAGAAAAAAACATAGATGCCGCAACTCAGAACCCTGGCCAGACCACCCTCTACAGCCACTGCGGTCGAACCTGCCTGTCCCGGATTGGCCTCCGCAGTCACGAGCATGCCTGCAGACGTCGTGGACAAACCATATAGAATCTTCGTTCGCGAAGTCAAGCCAAGAGAGACAATCAGGTATTTCTGTAGCAAGTTGGGTTTGAAGTTGTAACTAGTAATTGAGAGAAAACATTTCTTGTCAAAATATAACTTTATTTAAGACTATTTCTTGAGCTCTTTTGACAATTGACCTTTTCGAGGGGTCATCCAAATTAGTATTCATAGATGTGTCTTACCATCAGGTATCTCTGCAACAAGATTAGGTTGGGAGTTGCGAATAGTAATTGAAAGAAAGAAAAAAACACTTCTTGTCAAAATATGGCTGTCTGAGCTCTTGTGACCCTTGACCTTTCCAAGGGGTCATCCAAAATAAAATTACTATGCACAAATAGGTCTAACCATCAGGTATCTCTGTAGCAAGTTTTGGGTTTGAAGTTGTGAATAGTAACTGAGAAAAAAAATAATTTTTGTCAAAATACAGCACTTTTGGGCCTATTTCTTGAGAGCTTGTCACTCTTGACCTTTCCGAGGGATCAACCAATTTAATATGCATAGAAAGGTTTACCACCAGGTTACTCTGTAGCAAGTGTGGGCTTGACGTTGTGAATAGTAATTGAGAAAAAAAATGTTGACAAAATATGGATATTTTGGACCTGTTTCTTTAGCTCTTGTGACCCTTCCGAGGGATCAACCAAATTAGTGTGCGTATAAAAGTCGTACCATCAGGTATCTTTGTACCATGTTTGGATTTGAAGTTGTGAATAGTATTTGAGAAAAAAATAAATGTTGTCCAAAAATGGCTATTTAAAAAAGAAAAGTTCCTGATCCCCAATGACATTGACCTTTGTGAGAGGACACTGAAATTATGATGTTTAAAGGTCTTGCCACAAAGTATCCTTGGGCCAGGTTTGAAGACTGCAGCTTGAATAGTTACTCAGAAAATTCCAACCTTAATGTTTACGACAGACGACGGCAGATGGACGACGGACGACAGACGACGGTCGGACGACCACTGGCCCAAAACATAGACTTAAACGTGAGCCAATAAAATGAGCATTTATGAAAGCTTCTTAGTATGCTAATCCTAATGAATGAAGGAAAATACGAGCAATGTTGGTATACACAGAAGACTGATAAAAGCTGTAACATCCTTGTGATTTTTAAAGACAAATTATTCAGTCATTCTGAAACAAACAAACAAAACAAAGAAAAAACAAAACAAAAACAAAAACAAAAAAAAACAAGAAAGCCAATGCCAGTATGGCTTACGTGTATGACCGGTTTACATGTGTGACCTTTGTGACAGGGGCAGGTGTCACGACACGTTTTTTTTTCGTCTATTTTTATTTCAGTTTGGGTTTAAAGTTGTGAATAGTAATTGTGTAAAATAAATCTTTTAGTCAAATTAAGGCTGTTTCGGAACTATTTCCGAAGCCCTTGTGACCCTTGGTCTTTCAGAGGGGAAATCCACATTACTATGCATAGGTAGGTTTTGCCATCAGTATCTCTGTAGCAGTTTTGGGTCTGAAGCTGTAAACAGTATTTGAGGCAAAACAAATCTTTTGTCCAAATATGGCTATTTTCCAACTATTTCCCGAGCTGTTGTGACCTTGACCTTTCCGGGGGATCAACCAAATTAGTATGCATAGAAAGGTCTTACAATCAGGTACCTTTGTACCAAGTTTGGGTTTGAAGTTGTGAATAGTATTTGAGAAAATTAAATTGTCTAAATATAGCTATTTTGGACATATTTCCTGACCCCTGTGACCTTGACCTTTGTCAGAAGTCACTCAAATTGGTATGTTTAGACAGGTCTTGCCACAAAGTATCCTTGGACAAAGTTTGAAGACTGTTGCTTAAACAGTCTCTGAGAAAATACCAACGATAACGTTTACCTCGGACGACGGCGGAAGGACGCCGGACGGACGACCAATAACTCAAAACATAGACTCACATTTGCTTCGCACGTGAGCCAACAATCACGAGGCAAGCTTTGCTCAAACGGACAATACAGCACCGGTGGCTGCATGGTGTAAGGGTTAAACCCACGGTATGTCGTCACCTGGTCATGAATTCCGTTTGACACGGGAAACCAGGCGAAGCATTGTATAGCAAATCTGCTGCCAACCGCAGGTGGTCTGTAAGCACGAAACAGCACTTTCTGACGGTCTAAACCTCCTAAAAAAAGAGATAGATAGATAGATAGACATACAGACGGACGGACTGAGAGATGCATGGATGGATGGATGGATCGGCGTGGGGGGGTGGGGGGAGGGGAGGTCGCGGGCGAAGGGACAAACGGACAAAAGGGTCCGACAGACGCACCAATAAATCAATAAACGATATACTCTTCAAAAGAATCACGTAAATAATGTACACTCATAAATAACTACAACGCAACATTATCTATCGATCCCATCCCATCCCATCCCTCCATCCGTCCCTCCGTCCGTCCGCCCCCCCCCCCCTCCCCCGCTCGTCCATCCATCCGTTTATCCGTATGTACTGACAGTCGAGCGTCAACGAAGCGACATCATTCGAGGCATCGGAAGCGTTTCTTTTGCACAACAGTATACACAATGCACAACGATCATGACAAGTTTGTTAGACTTTAACCCTTTGTGTGTCGGTAGCGGTTATGGACGCCATCATTCCCGTACAACGTTTGGCGACGAAAACCTCTACCGACACCCAAAGGTTTAAAAAAAAAAAAACTCACAATGTAAATGATATGTTCCTTTGTGTGTCGCTAACGGTTATAGTCGCGATGATTGCCGTATAAATATTTGTTACTAAAACCGCTACCGACACCCAAAGGTTAAAAAGGAAATACAAAGTGAATAATAGTTATGTCCCTTTGTGTGTCAGTAGCGGTTTTAGTCGCGATGCTTGCCGTATGAATCATCGCGACAAAAAGCGCTATAGACTCCCAAAAAGGTTTGAAAAGAGATACTTACTATCTAAATCCATGTTCCGGTAGTCCTCTACTACAACCATCTTATTATTGTACGGAGCGGTTGCTTGACACACATATCGCCCAATATCGTCACACGTGGACACGGGCACATAGTAGGTAAAGTTTCTCGGTCGAACACATGCGTTGCCTGTGACCTTCACACCTCTTTCAATGACGCTGGGCACCATGGTCCTCGGGTGACCACAAGAACCGGTTGGATCTGTGGAGCTCCTGAGGGGATGGCACTTGCAAGGTCTGCCGCTGGCGTCTGCCCCGATGTCGGCGATGACTAAAGTGCGGTTCTTAAATCGGGTTTGTTGGAGTATCAGGACGAGGCGATTGAAAAGTACCTCTTCATCTTTATCATCAGGACCCGTACAGGTGATGCTGAAAGGGCCTCCGGTACCGTTTGTCCCCAGATACTTCCAGTCCCACACGCGCGATATTCTGACAAGCCAATAGGGATAGATTTCGGATGATGATGCTTGCCTCTTGCTGAGACCAGTCTGTACCAACGTTGCCTGGGCGGTTTTTGCTTTGGTCGTTGAAGGTGCACAGATATGAGAAACAATAGTGTACGTACAGTGGCAAGGAAGTGGGTAAGGTAAGCCTTGGGTGTCGGTAGCGGTTTTGTCGCGATGATTCCTGTTTTAGTCACCCATCGCCACAATTGTCGTCACCGACACGCAAAGGTTAAATCCAAGTCAGAATCACACTCAAAGAAAAGGTCACAATTTTGTGACTTGGAAATTTAGATCTGTGCCGATCTGTGGGCATGTTAAAATATACCGATGACTGGACAGTGGCCAGAACGACATTATCTCAGGTAACACCGGTCATTGAGTATTCTTATCATATGAAATAGATAGCAATGATATTGAACCGAAACCAGATCACTATTGAGGCCGTTTACACTTGCACATCAACCCGGGATGAACCCGAATACAACCTGGGATGATGCGTTGATGCTGAAGCCGTTTACACTTGCAAAAGACTGATAAAGATTCACTTGCGTTGACACGCCCGCATTACTCGAATCTGAGGAATGCATCATGGCGCCCTCCAGGAGACAACACGCGGCTCTTGGTGTTTTGTGGCTCTTGCAGTTGGCCTGATAGTGACCAGTCTTTCTTATTTCTAGAATCTCTATGTACTGTTTCTTGCGGCATAGAAAACGGCGATATCTCTAACACGAGATTTAAGCTAATCGTACATAAAAGTTTGGGAAAGAAAAAGGGGTTTCTTACTTTTACGACAAAGCTGTTGATTCAGATTTACATGGCAACCACTTTTTTTATTATCAGAAGTGTGCGTTCTCTGCCACGGTCTCAAGACTGCTGGAGGCAAATCGTGCTACAAACTTATCCTACTGTTTTTAAAATTTGCACGAAAATTTCGACGACAGAAAGTCTGAAAACCACTTCAATAAAATGTGTTTGCAACATTTTTTTATATGAGCCCACAAACATATCTGCATGTACAACTAAAATATCTATCTATAATGACTTGTAATTTGGGAAATTTAAAAAAAAAAAGAAGGTTTCTGAAATGTCAGTTGTGTTACGTATTTTACACATGATTTCCCCACAGAAACAGGATACATATCTAGTTTGAAGTATTTGCAGTGCAACTAGTAGGTATGACATTTCCAAATGTCAGTACAACAAACAAGGCAAATGCCCTTATGGCTCACGTGTATGACCGATCCACTTATGTGTCAAAGTAAGTAAAAGGGTGGCTTAAAGTGTGACTAACGTCAAATTTTTATGCCTAAAGTTAATAGAATTTTGTTTTCGTTATGTCTTGAAAAGTCTTTTTGGTGCTGTCGAAATTAGGATGCGGGGTCTGTATGTGAAGAATACGCCGTTGACGTGCAGGTGAAGTTGCAACGGCAAGTAACTTTCTGGCACATCCGGCAAAACGGTACATCGCTTAGATGCCCCTTACATGGGCGCTACCATTTTAGGAACGGGAAGCGACAATGTCTGTTCCCTATGCTTCATCAGGTAGTTTTACAGTGATTGGCCTCAAAGATGGGTGACCGATGTTTGACTGTTCGTGCTTTTATTCACGAGGCCATCCAGTGCAGTCAGCCGCCACTATCTCAGTCTTCAAGCTGCTTGTTAACGATGTAAATATTTCTAAACATTTTTTCCTGCATATCTTTTATGCGGCACATAACCGATACTGACGCCATTGTGGATAATGTTACTTCTACAGCATATGAACCGGACTCAGTCCAAGTCTACACTGATAAGATAAGTTGCAAATTGTATAGAACTTGTGTGCTTGTCTGCTTTAAAAAAAAAATACTAATGAATTGTGTTGTAAACGTGCCTCTCAATTGTCCATTGCCCCCTGATGGTGTTCTACTCGACGGAAGAACAAGAAGTATTCGACTGAAACATGAACCGCGGCACAGACAGACGAGATCCAGTTGGTGAAGGTATGTGATACATATATTTTTTAATTACGCTAAACAGTTGTAAGTAACTGAGTAAAAGTGAATGTTTACATTGGAAACAGTAGCAGACGATACAGGCGGATAGAGATCTCTGTGCATGACTAGAAAAGTTCGCTGTTTCCGTACGTAAACATCCTGAACTTGTCAGGAGCACGGTTGAATCGCTTATTTTTTTATACTTCAAATCAGAAGACGATAGATGAAACGGTATCGAAGAATGTGTTGAGTATGTACTCCGTTTATGTGTATTCCTCACGATAAGCACGCTTCAGATTGGTGTAGTACATTCACCACAGCAACTGTGTGTTTGCCAAGTATCTGAAATGTATCCCTTGTCCACACGATGATTATTTTAGCACGTACCGACTGCATAACCAATCGTGTGAAGTATCAAATCTCGCCTAAATCTGTCACTGCTTTTAAGTACCACCCCGACCCCAATTTTGTTTTTTTGTGTTCGATGTTCCTGGGTAGTATTGTGTTGATGTGATATATGCTTGTTGCAAATCTGATCTAAATACATGATCATGTTACATCAATTTTGTAAGTTTTGATAGTTTAGTTTCAAAAACAAAACAATCACATAATCCAACTGCATGTAGATATGGTGAGGTTTGTTAGTATTAGTTTCAAGAAGGATGCCATTTTAATTTCAGTGGTAACTTGTATGATCAATGCAGCATACCAGTTTTCTATGCCAGCTACACTAGATGTGTTTTCCTGTAATATGACTGCATTGCTTGTCAGATCATCACGATGCATATATACATGCTATACTTGTAATGCAAATCCATGTGGATACCTACACAACGCGGTCAACTGCTTTGTTCTTAGACACTCTTGTAGGGTATGTATGCAGCCTGTATTTTCATTCTTGACACTGTTATAACAGTGTTGAGCCTACAGACAGTTGCTCTTCCTTTGTGTTATTTTTTTTCTCGGGTATTTGTAGTGAATGTTATATGCTTTGTTGTATACTTATTATAAATACATTATCTAGTTATAACCAGTTTGGTAGGTTTCAATAGTTGTAATTTTAAGAATACTGTCAATTTCATTTCAGTGATAAAAGTATGAGGAGTACAGCATATTTTTTGCCAGCTACCAGATTATTCCTGTGTATAATAGTTTGACACTGACTGCATTGCAGGTGAGGTCATCACCATGAATCTGCGTTTCTTTTCAGAACCAAGTTCACGTGCCCTCCAGGGATCACAATGATCATAAATACTGCGATGTGGATATCCATTGGATATCCCACCACACTACAGTGCACTCGGTTAGTGTTAAAGTTTACAAAATCTGAACCTACTAATAGTTGCCCATCATTTCTGATGTTTGCTGCTGTTGGGTAGTTGTTGTTTTTCATTACTTTCTTATTGCAAAATTGTTTAACAATACAAATTCATTCAGCTAAAATTTGAAATGTAATTTTCAATAAACTTTAAGTGTTAAAGTATGCATAGAGGGCGTGCCTTTTGTTATTATGCAGGAGATGGGAGCACTCACTTATGTTTTAGTACAAGTGTGACAATGGTACTACATTTGTACTGAAACTCAGAACTGTCAGTGCAACTGGTGATAATGCAGAGGTCACATGCTGCATTAAACTTTTTAATAGGATGGCTGGAGCTTCGTTTACTGATTTAGCCAATAGTTCTTCACCCAAAAGCCATTGCCTTTTAATCATCAATTCGGGGGTGCATCCAGGGTGGGGGTGGTCCAAGGGGTTCTGCCACCCCAGCCCCCCTCTTCCCAGTCCAGCCTTTTTAAAGGGAACATTTCTGCCAGGGTCTGGTGGGTCGGAATGTTCATTTCAGTCATAAAAGTATCAGCAATACAGCATCTGACATTACAACATAGATACCAGTTAAGCTACCTCGGATTCATTATTCTACTATTGTTTTCATTTCAGAACCTTGTTCATTTTTCTGCAGCACTGCAGTGGGTTGAGATCACAGGTGCAGCAAATTGGTCAAATAAGTTCATTAAAAGATGTGCAGTCACAATTCCACAAACCAGAGCTGGTGGATACCCCTCACACCACAATGCAATTGCCTTGGCACGGGGGGCGGGGGTGGGGGGGGGGAGGGGCAACGTTTTGTTTGGGACCTTCAACCTGACACAAAAGACCTCTTCCACGGTAGACCTTGCTTCCAGTGCGCGAAAAATCAATCAACTTGGGGTGGAAGTGGTGGTGGTGGTGGTGGTGGGCGTGTGTGTGTGTCAAGACTCTCACCACTCACCAAAATATCAAACAACGACTTGACGGGGGGGGGGGGGGGGGGGGGGGGGAGGAGGGGGGGGGGGCGGTCTAAATTCGCCCAAATGGAATTTGTTATAGCATGTTATTTTCCCCAGATTGGGGGGGGGGGGGGGGCAAATATCCCCCAAAAGTGATTCTTTTGTTATGGCATTTAAATTTTTGTTTGTTGTCCCAGAACCATCCCTGCTTACACACACTGACTGGCAAGAGGCAGGAGGGTGGTGATGGTGAGTGATGAATGGAGGAGAGAGGGTAGGGCTGTCGGTATTTTTTTTTTTACAGAGTCCTGTAAACAATAGATGCAAAGTGGAATAGAGAGGGGAACCACAGTTGCAAGGATCGTGTGATCCACTGTTGAAACCAAATATATTATAGACCTGTGTCACGTGTTATTGTGTGCTAATGCTTCATTATAGGATTATTATCAGTTATAAAACAATACATAGAAGCGCATGTTTGCTTTCAGAGCATTGGTGATCTCGCTGATTATATAGCCAGGTCCCTGGAGCTGCTATCACCTGTGACTAGTGGGCGTCATGTTCAGCCTAAAATCAGTGTGGAGTCAAGGTATTTTACTACTATGTTAAACTGTGTGTTTATATTATTTAACTGTGTCAGTTATATTATAAACTTGCAGACGGCCAATGTTGTTGACTCATGTGATAGCAAAAGGGAGTCTATTTGCTGGGCCAGTGTCTGTCTTTGTCTATTGTAAACTGTAATGTTGACATTTTTTGCCCCGAGACTACTAAAGCCACCATCTTTATAATTTAACCAACAATACTTTGTGGCAGGACCTGTGTAAATAAACATGTACCAGTTTCAGCGACTTTCTCAAAAGGCTGTATTTGGATACATTGTGAAAATCATTGTCAACCTCACATCCAAAATACCTGATGGTTAGACCTTTCTATGCAGCGGCGGATGGGGGGATGGGGAGGGCTCTTTTTAGGGTGTTACTACACCCCTCCCCCCTCCAACAGCCCTTTTCGGGGTGTAACTACAATCACCACCCTCCCCCCTCCCCCCCTCACCCCCCCCCCCCCCCCCGTTCTTTGTAAGATTTTTCGGCCACTGAAAGAGAGTCTAGTGTCGGGGAGGACTTATGTCTTGTCATGTAAGTCCTAAACAAAAAGTTGGACCCGCACCCCCACCACCACCCCCCCCCCCCTCCACTCCCCGAGGTAAGTGACTTGCACCTAATATGGTTATTAATTGGATGACTGCTTGCAAAGGTCAAAGGCCGCAAGAGGGTGGCGGTTATGTTAAAGAGGTGCCTAACTAGGTTACAATGGAAACTGAGTAGTACAATTTGGCACAAATGTTGCTGATGACAAGGCATATTGCGTGGAGGAGCGGGGGGGGGGGGGGGGGGGAGGGGGGGTGGGGGGTCCAAGAGTAAACGCACCAAACCGTTTGTAGGCGGGTTCAATCTGGCTTGATGAGCAACTGTAAACGGCCTCACTTGGTCCAACCCGGGTTGGAGTATGATAGAGTTCACCCTGGCGCTTGTGTGTGTTTGTGTGTGTGTGTGTGTGTGTGTGTGTGTGTGTGTGTGTGTGTGTGTGTGTGTGTGTGTGTGATCGTAGCCAATTGTATCCAAGCCACTAGAACGTCACACCCTTAAATACAAACGATAATAAGAATGCAGGAGATGTATCAGAAAAGCGACGATCAGCATCTCTCTTTGTCTTCATGCACACATCTGTATATCCCTCGTATCTGTGCAGTCAGCTATCGTCCTCAAGTTCGTCATGCGGCTGTAGATGACACCACGAAAAACACAATTGAAAAAAGAGAAAATTACTTCGTGACATTGAAAAAGACACTACAAAACTCAACCAAACAGAAAAGAAGACGTAACCTAAACTCATTAATATTCATGAAAGAAAACACTCTGTATCCGTCTACAAATTTGTTCGAACTTATAGGTATACCGTGAAATATCGATAAATTTAACCCAAAATATGTTTACTTTACAACTTTGACGTCATATTTGAGGTCACTAGAAAGGTCGCGACCCTGTCCGAACCTTGTAGTCTAATGTAGTCGGAGTGCAACAATATACCGAAAATACGCGTCAATCGATAGCAAGTGCTAATGAAAACGAATCCTAATAAAAAGGTACGAAATTCCTTTCCATAAAAACTCAAATGAACATCGGATCTCTCCCATGATCAACACGCACATGCTCTGAAAAAGAATAACACAACGACAAACGTAACATCTATAAAGGATCTATGACTCTTGGAGATGTTTGGAGCACGCGCACGCACGCACTAACTAGCACACACACATCGACGCGCTTTCAGAAGAGCATGTAAGTGGTTTGTGTACTTGGTATATCATGTAGGTAGGTAAATTAAAACAAAAAAATTAAGTAAAAACTAAAACTTAAGTTATGACAAATGATGTTTGACAAACCAATGACGCGTAAGTCCTGCGCCCCTTATAGAGCTCACTGAGGCATTGGCAGATCTGCTAGACTTTTTCGATAGGATATATTTCAACATCAGAATCAGGTCAAAGACAAAAGGTAGAGACCCTTGACAGAGAGGATAGCTCTCATATAGAAGGGAATTGTTATGTTT
Source organism: Semisulcospira habei (assembly GCA_036245525.1). Taxonomy (NCBI): domain Eukaryota; kingdom Metazoa; phylum Mollusca; class Gastropoda; family Semisulcospiridae; genus Semisulcospira; species Semisulcospira habei. The sequence continues at coordinate 107,414,351 of BTPG01000003.1, read as the reverse complement.
CCGATGGTTACAAAAATGTCGCATTTCGTTAGCTCGTCATTGAAAAAGACGTCAGGGTTCCCAGTTTGACACACGCGTGTCTGCATACAGTTGTGTTAGAATACCTCCACCGCCGTGAGATGGCCTAAATCGCCTGCTCGGCGTTAAACCCCAATAACAACTAAAAACATCCAGGAACTGGTTGTCCCATACACGCCTGCCCGGTCCCAGCGACCCTCGTCTTTACCACGACTCGCTGTGCCTGGCTTAGGTGAAAATGTAAAAATGAACAGGTCCGGTGCCAGGGCTTTCACAAATGCGGCACCCACACTATGGAAAAACCTACCACGGACGACGGACGGAGGGATCAGGAAAAAAAAAAACCAAAAACACAGCAGCGTTCAAACACTCCGCAAAAGCATCAAAACATGTCTTCAGCGACTAACCTGCGAACATCACCAAGCGGCAAGAGGTATAGATCCTCATGAGCCCCCGCAGTTGCGCGCGCTCATGAGGATCTATGCCTCTTGCTGACATGAGGAACTATGCCTCTTGCTGAGATAATTTTGGAATCCGTGTTCCCGGGAGAGTTTTTTTTCGGTGTTGAATTAACAATGAAACACCGTCTGCGTCAGCTGGGACTGTTTTCTTTTTCAGAGAAAAGAAGCCAGTGGAGAAAGAAACACGCTTACAATGGACTGTCACAACGCAGTTTATTAATATTTCGGGAGAATACCTATTGTCAAGATAGACAAACAACCAAGTAAACAACTCAGTCGCTACTTATATTGTCAACGAAAAAGCAACGTGACTTTAAAGTGTTTTCAATGATTCCAAAAATGTCGCTTTTTTTCTCTCGTCAGTATGCGTGAATTTCATTCTTGTCCGCATGTCTATTTTGAAAAAGACGTCAAGGTTAGCCGCCGAAATATGGGCCACTTTGTTTCTTACCTGACAATATAAATATATAGGGACTGAAGTGTTTAATTGGTTGTTTGTCTATTAATAATTTTGACAATATTAGTTGTATTAAGTGTTAGGCTTTGCCAGTGGTGTTTGTTGACTCTTGGATCCGGTCGGAGGGGGTTGGGAGGGGAGAGGGAGGGGGGGGGGCGGAGGGGGTTGAGGGGGGGATCATTGTCGGAGGTAAGAGTCGAGGGCATTAGCGACAAGCACCTAAAGGAGCCAACTCATAAACACGAATCCCATACGAACCCGATCCGAATCCGAAGCGGGTCCGAAACAGGAAGGTTCGTGCGAGTCCTTTTCATATTAGTGTGTTTCCATATGCCCGATGTGGACACGTATTTATGCTACGTTTCCATAAGCACGAATCGGATGCGAATTTGATCCGAACCCGATGCGGTGATACATTTTCCGTCAAATATTGCGTCATTTTCGTTTGAAGCCGGATGCGAATTCGTGCCCGCATCGGGCATATGGAAACACAAACATAAAAAGACTCGCACTAAACTTCCTGTTTCGGACCCGCCTCGGATTTAATTACAATTACAATTACAAATCACTTTGTTGTCCATGAGATGGAACTTTTCCTTCGGCTTGACTTTAAAACACGCAGAAAAACATATGAAATAATAAACATACGTGCAAATATGACAGCCCTGTACATGCTCACGCGCACAAGGATGGGGGGGGGGGGGGGGGGGGGGTAATGGTATAAGTGGAGAGTAGGTAGTTGTGAAACCATCTTCAAGGGTAACTCAAAAAAAAAAAAGAAAAAAGAAAAGAAGTAGAAGGAAACAAGGGGGGGGGGGGGGGTGTGGCGGGGGGAGGGGGGGGGGGGAGAGAGAGAGATGATGATGATGATGATGAAACTTTATTTGTCAAAGGTAAAAAGTTTTCACAGAAAACAAATCGTCATTTTACAAACTTGCCGTTGCTAACATCTACAGGATAAATAAGAAATAAAAAATAAATAAATAAAAAGGGAAACTATAAAAATATATATTTACATACAAAACCCAATAGCATCATTATATACAGAAAAATAATAACCCTCATCACACACACATGCACACACGCAGAGAGAGAGAGAGAGAGAGAGAGAGAGAGAGAGAGAGAGAGAGAGAGAGAGAGAGAGAGAGAGAGAGAGAGAGAGACGGGGGCGGGGGGGGGGGGGGGGCAGGGGAGGAGGAAGTGGAAGAATGGTAAGGGAAAAAGCCCAAAGAGAGAAATAGGGAGAGAGAGAAGTGTTAAAGGGGGTGGGGAGGGAATAGAGAGAAAGAGAGAGAGAGAGAGAGAGAGAGAGAGAGAGAGAGAGAGAGAGAGAGAGAGAGAGAGAGAGAGAGAGAGAGAGAGAAGGAAAAAGAGAAGAAAAAGGAGGGGGGGGGGGGAGGGGAGACAACCAGCCAGAGCCACCAGCCCCACCCAACAGGCAAACAGAAAAACACACAGGCACGCAACAAGACGACCACATACATCCCCAAGGGAATGCACACGATCGCCCAGCCCCACAACGGCGCATCACTCCGCGTGCCCGCGACCGGGCGCCCGACAGGGAAGGGAATGGGATCCAACTGATCGTTCGGCCAGCGCCGAGAAAGTCCCCATGGGATGTGTACGTATCAACCAGCACCAGCCTCACCTATCTGGTTAGTGAGTAGTCAAACAGAAGCGACACAGTAAGGTAAAAGGTACAGTTAGCAGATAAAAATGCAAGGTAAACATGTTAATCTTTCGTATTCATCCCGAGTGGCGCCACAGTGCCCAATTTATTAATCAGAAATGTTTCTCAGTCTTTTCTGGCCCAGACATTACTGCCTTGCATAAGCCAGAGGCCTTTAACCCGAATGGCCGAGACGGAGTGGTCGGCCTGGTTGAAATGTCGTCCGACCGGTCTGTTGTAGTGGTACTTGACAGACTGAAGATGTTTTTTGAAACGGTCGTTGATGGTTCTTTCCGTCTCTCCAACATAGAGTTGGCCGCATTTCACACAGGAGATGACATAAATCACGTTGGTGGTTTGACACGTGAAGTATCTGTCTATGTTGAATTTGTAACGTGGATCATTCACCACGGTAGAAGGGCAAATAAAAGGACGCGTCTTGCAATTAGCAACATTGCACGGAGTGGAGCCGGAGGGTCTGGTGGTATGACGAGGCTTGAGAGTAGAGCGAACAAGCATGTCCCGCAAATTAATATCCCTCTTGAAAGCTACCAACGGATGTTCAGAAAAGATAGCAGCGGACTCTTTACTGGATGACAAAAGACCCCAGTTAGAAAGAAGTATTTTACGAACCGGATTGGTGTGGGGATGGTAGATCATGGTTACGATAGGTCTGTCACTATCAGCGGTAGGTTTGTCTGCAGTGACTCGCGCGACTACGTTTTTGTGCCGTTTGGAGAGATCCTTGAACAACTGTATGTGGGTAATGTCTGTCGATGAAAAATCCAGCCATTTCTTTGGATTGAACATCACAATCTGATTCTTCGGAACAGATTCTTTTCAGCCGAAGAAACTGGGAACATGGGATGTTGTTCTTAGTTTTGGGGTTGTGAGAAGAGCGGTAGTCGAGGTAGGAATGTGAGTCGGTAGGTTTGTAATGTATTGAAGTTTTCAACATTCCGCAGTCAATACTGATGTTCATGTCCAGAAAGTCGACTGAAGTAGCTGATATAGTGTATGTGAACTTAATGGATAGATGGAAGTCCTGCTCGAAGTGAATGAGGTCTAAAAGTGCAGTTTGGGTCATGTGTGTAGCTCCTATATCGTCATCGATGTAGCGTTTATACATCTCAGGGACAGGCCCGTTTGTATTTCTGAAGTATTTGTTGCTCAAGGAAACCCATGAAGAGGCAAGCATACCTGGGTCCCATTTTTGTGCCCATCGCTACGCCACTGCACTAAGCGAAGGTGACGCCATCAAAGGTGAAACTGTTAAGAGAGAGAACCAATTCAGCCAGACGTAGAAGGGT
>BTPG01000003.1:107405436-107407936 GCA_036245525.1 Semisulcospira habei | reverse complement strand
CAGCATAAGTCTAGTACAATGATAGTAACAGACTTATGTTGTCAGCCAATATAGTGAACATTTTCTTATCGTTGTCTTTCGAGGCAGGTTAGATGGATTTCTACTAAAAAAAAAATTTATATTGTCGTTGCAATTACAACAACAACGAAACAAGCACGCTTGTGTGAGGACAAAATAGACCGTGAGGCCTTTGCAAATGTACTTTCTTCGAAAAGTTTAATTACTTTATGGTACGGGTCTGTTATGCATGCACATTTTGCTACAAATCATTCATCATAGCAATAAAAATGCCTTTAAATGTTGATAATTCATGCAGCTGGTTTTTAAAAGAATTTATGTTAGGTGCTTTAAAAAAAATGAAACTAGTATTCCATTTAAACAGTAGCAACTCTGTTAGAAATACAAAACAAAACAAAAGGTTAGTGTTGCAGTGCCGTACAACGATTGTCCCTCATGGTTTCGGGTTCCGTCACAAAACGGTGCTGTAAAAGAGTCATTCGAATTTAGCTTTAGCTTGTTTGTTTCTGTGTTGTTGTAATTTTATTTCACTTACCCGTTTTACAACAGGTCGAAGATATGTCGCTTCTGTCTGGATTGTGTTGTGTCGACGACTGTCGTTATTTCACAGACACAGATGACACCGCTTCCAGAGATATCCAGGACTAACTGTATCTGGGCTTCAGGAAACGGTCAGCACTATGACTCCTTCTGACAACGATTGCTAAGTGAGACGTAAAATACATTAGTTTTGGTGTTACGGTGACGTAATCAGGAATTTGACGTCATATTGGACGCAAGAAAGCTTATCCTGAAAGTGCATATCTACAAAGAAAGGTAAGTAGCTAGGTGCCTTAGCAAGTGGATCGGTACCCGCTGGACAAAAGCACCTAACTTTCTGAGGTACTTCATCAGCTCATACTCTTTTGTTCTGGAGGGGGCGCCCCCGCGGTTAGGCCCTCTGGGTCGTGTCACATGACATTTTCCATTTTTAGAACATAACGCCATAAGGACAGACGCACTGACTCGATTTGGTCGCGTCTTGCTTTGCGACTATCAAACTTAGAATCTTTGAACTAGGTAGGTTTAGTGCCCATAGGATGACCTTTCTGAAAATACCTGCTTGAATGACCTTTGATGAAGGTCAATGTCACAAAAGGGCAATGATGTTGCAAAAATGTACCTGTTTGCTTGACCTGTATTCTTGCTTTTGTCTACCGTATTGAAAATACCATAACCCACAAAGTCCCTTCTTTATGAGAGCTATCCCTGCTGTCAAGGGTCTCTACCTTCTTTTCTTTGATCTGATTCTGATGTTGAAATATCTCCTATTGAACACAATAAGGATTTCATCCCAAAGTCTACCGCATTGTTTGAAGCTCACAGTCTCCGATCACCTCTGTGCAGGTGGATTTTTAAATGAAAATTAGAATATAATTATTCATGTTTGTCAAGGCAAGACGACGATCTTATTTAGACAGCATGCCTGTTAAAAGGTGGAGTAGTGGCCGGTAATGCAGACGAATCAGTGTTCAGGTCGTACTCAATAGACCACTCTTCCCGCCCCTCCCCCCCCCCCCCGCCTTCCCCACCCCCTCCGAAACAACCCCCCCGCTGCCCCCCGCCCCCCGCCCCTTCTTTACCCGCCTGTTAGGCGTGTCCATTATCACTCCGGTGCCGAGAAACGTTAAACCCCGAACTAATCAAATCAACCGAGTACTCATTTTATTGACTGATCGGCATTCGCTTTGATGCCGCGATTTCTTGACTCATTAACCGCTGACAATATAGATATCCTGAAAAAGCGAATGCGGCTCTGAACACGCATCAGTCTCTTTAAGTTACAAACACTGAGACACGCGCAATAGCGCATGCACGCACTAGATTCTGTGAAGCCCCTGCAGTCGGCAGGGCGCAAGCGGCCTGAGACTGATAATTACACACACACAGACACCCACGTTGGCACACGTACACGGTCAGTACAGTCTCATGAGCCCTTGCAGTCTGCCAGGACGTATACAAAAAGTCACTCACGCCGACGCCCAGGGTAAGAGAACAGTCTATAAGCCTGTGGCTTGTGATCTGACGGAAAGTATTATATATAATTTTATGCATTTTGCAAAATGAGCAATAAACTATTTAACTCATTCAACCCCACGCACGTATTTCCCAAATTTGGGAGGCGTCATCTAACAACTATGCATCTGTTGCAGGAGATGGATCGATCGTGATAATTCAAGGGTAGTGCCAGATTAGCTTGGCGCCGAAAGGCGCCAAGGTAATCTGGCACTATCCTTGAATTATCATGGTCGATCCATCTCCTGTTGTAGTGAGTCAGCTCTGAATGGCTGTCTGTAGCGGTTTTTTTTTTTTCGCAATGATTCCTGCAGGAATCATCACGACTAAAATAGCTACTGACAGCCAAAGGATAAATGCCCACCACACAAGCCACCGCTACTATTTATACCGTGTGTGTGTGTGTGTGTGTGTGTGTGTGTGTGTG
>BTPG01000003.1:107361805-107404936 GCA_036245525.1 Semisulcospira habei | reverse complement strand
ATTTGGCTTTGTCCTAAGATGCATCAATATAATCTCTATCAAACCCTGGTTTCGGGTTTATTCTACCTTTTTTGGGACGGTCGCGCAAGACGTTTTTGCTTAAGTGTTTCATATATATGAGACTTTGGTATCAGTTCACAGCCCACTTAATCAAATTTCAAATACAAACGATTTTGAATTTCCAAAAACTACAGTAGCTCGCTTGAGCTTGCCCTTAGCACCACGTGAATGTTCTGTGTATATGTACAGTGTGTGAGTGAATGCGTGTGATTCACGTGAGCGTGCTTGTTGGGTTCAGTTCGCGGCGGCGCTTTGAGCCGATTTTCAATTGGGATAAAGCGCCTATTTAATGCGCTTATTATTATTATTACTTCTCTCCTATAAAAAAGAAAATGAAAATATTGATTTTTGAAAAAAAAATATAATACTACCCTTTTGTCATTAATCGACAGCATATTTTTGTACATATACGAATGCGTGATTTTTTCCTTCTGGTTTTTTTTTTTTTTTTTTTTCGTGTTAAAGGAAACAGCAAATTTTGTTACCTTTTAACCCGTTCAGTGCCAGTTAAATGTTTCTGCACTCTTCGTTATTTTAATGCCCACAAAGCCTAGCTGTCACAAGGACACGGATTCAAAGGGCTGCCAGCAAGAAGCTTAGATCCTTATAAGCCTTACAGCTCATGAGGATCTACGCCTATTGCCGTTGTGTGGCGTTTCATATTTTCTCCGCACTGAACGGGTTAACTCATTCGGGACGTGCCACCTACTGATTAGCGGCGGTTCGTCGCGTATCCGTAGGCGTCACGTCTCGAATGAGTTAGCACAAATTTAGAGTGTTGGTATTCTTTATTTTCCATAGTCCTGAAAGGACAGCCACAACCCAGTTTATTACATTTTATTACGTCACAAGAATATAGCCGTCACCTTTCTGATCTGGATTCAGTATTCACACGTCATTTCCGCCGAGCAGTATCGTCAGTAGCAGTGTAGGGGTTAAACTTGACTTTATAGCGCTTCGGATGAACTGGGTGGGACTCGTGGACTTAGCGTTGGCATATGTGTCTGCCGCGTGAGGGCCAAAAGACCGTGAGCCCATTTTGTTTTTAACCCTTTGCATATAGGTAGCGGTTTTTGTCGCCATGGTTCCTGTAGGATGTCAGGATGTTAGTCCTGTAGGAATCATCGAGACGAAAACCGCTACGGACACGCAAAGGGTTAAACGAACGTCTCGTTACAATACAGTGAAAATCTCCCTTTTCACTCAAATGGACCAAACGTCTGGTCAGGTTAATTTCTGTAAGAGTATTGCATTTCAGTTCACTTTGTTTGTATCTGTCACTCTATGGCTTGTATTTTCATACACTCATATTGCATTACAAATCAAAAGACAGATCGACCATGATAGTTCAAGAGTGGTGGCAGAATAGCTTGGCGCCTGTAGGCGCCAAGCTATTCTGCCACCTCCCTTGAACTATCATGGTCGAGCCATATCTTGCTGTGGTGTGTCGGCAGAATGAGTTATAAAAATAAGCATTAAGTGCACATGCGTTCTTACTTTCAATTCAGTTTTAATTTTATTTCAGATTTCATGTAAATGTGTGTTCATGCGTGCGCGTGTGCGCGTACGTGCGTGCAAGAGGCATGCGTTAATGCGAACGAGTTTACGTGCGTGAGTGCGTGTGTTGTGACAGACCAATTTAAGACATATATTTTAACCGAAAAAAAGAAACAACGTGAGTATCTGCACAAATTACACACGGATGTTTCCATCAAAATGTCTATCATTCAGACCAAAAAGAAAGAAACACGCCTTGAAAGAAGGAGCATAAAAATGTGATAGTTTTGCGCTCGTCATTTTAAAACATGTCGCGATCTCACAGCTTTAAGATGGTAAACCAGGTAAACAGTTTTACTACGGTACAGGAAAGCAGCCCCCCCCCCCCCCCCCCCCCGCCCCTATGGAGCTGTTCCGGAAATCAGAAGTAGGTCAAAACTACTCGTGATTCGAAAAACCGGGACAAACATGCGTCGGAAATCAGAAGTAGTTCAAAACTGCACGTGATTCGACGACAGCAATAGATGAAAAACCGGGACAAAGTTGCGACGCAGGTATGTTCTGGTTCTTTATCCATTGTTTTCGTCGAAACACGTGACGCATGTTTGTTCCGGGTTTTCACCCTTTGTTTTCGTCGAAACACGTGCATTTGTGACCGATGTCTGATTTCCGGAACAACGTCTAGCAAAGAAATAAGTAACTTAACCCCCTTTTTCACGCAGCCATCGGTACTGTTATCAGTACCGGTGGTTGCATGCACAAAGGGGTTAATTTCTTCACTTTTGTTTTTTGTGTGCAGGCAATGGCGGTGGAAGCGTCCATGGTGGGTGGACGATGGCGATTGTGGTTGCTGTGGCTCATTTCGTGGTCGTTCTGTCCTCCGTCGAGCTGCTCTAAAACTCCGCACATCATTGGTGTACTATGAGATTTATTATTATTAACAACTCCATTGTCCGACTGATCATATTACACATGTACATAAATCCCGCCACTGGCTCCATATGGCTGCAAGAACTCGGTGTAAACTTTCTTCTGTCTGCTCCAGCTGCATTTCCACATCAAGCCCCCCGTACCTGTCCTCTATCCTACAGCTGTACACTCCCTCAAGACAACACATTATTTCAATGTGTAATGTACTGATGGTACGGTACACTACACATTGAAATAATATACATCACAATGTCATCATCAAGAGCCCCGGCAACTGCGGGGGCCCATGAGGATCTAAGCCTCTTACAGTTTGGTAGCGTTCACATTTTCTCGTCACTGAACAAGTTAACTCACTCGAGACGTCCCGCCCAGGGATACGCGGCGGTTCGACGCGTATCCGTAGGCGTCACGTCTCGAATGAGTTAAAGCATAAACGTAGGCTGAGTGCCTAGGTGACATGCACCAGCGGCGCCATTGTGGCTATTTTCGCACCTGACCCGTCGATCGGACCGGTCCTGTGCACCAGATCGGTTTAGAGCATGCGCTCTCTGGACCTGTGATTGTGATGTCCACTTGTAATGCGCATCCACTCCATGCTAGCAGCATGCTCGGGGCGGAAAAGAAATATGGTGCACAGTAGTCCTAGAATTAAAAGTCAAGATACAGGTGGGTCTTGAGGTGCCTCATAAAGGAGCCAATGCAGTCAATGTCCCTCAAGGGTTGTGGTAGTCCATTCCACAGCCTAGGTCCGCAGTGTGAAAATGCCCGGAAACCAGGTAGCTTCTTTGTGTGGTTTTCAACACTTGGCGTGCAGAGTTTGGACCGGACAGCAGAATGGAGCTGCCTCTGGTGAGTCTGGGTCATTTATAGACTTGTGGCTCATAGTGAAATTCTTGTGATCAGTTCTTTGCTTGACTGGAAGCCAGTGCAGCTGCTTAAGGGTTGATGTGATATGCTCCCTTCTTTTGGTTCTTGTGACAATTCTGGCGGCAGTGTTCTGAACCAGTTGAAGACGTCTGAGTTGTTGCTCTGGCAGACCCCAAAGACAGCTGTTACAGTAGTCCAGTCTGGATAGGACAAGGGCAACGGCGATAGCATTTGCAGCTTTGCCTGTCAGGACAGGTCGTAGTTTCCCAAGTGAGCGAAGATGAAACATCCCCTGACAACGGCACTGATATGATCTTTCATGGTAAGACTGGCATCGACAATGACACCAAGATCGCTGACAGTCTTGGAGAAAGGGATGAGAGACTCACCAACACGGATGGCATCAAGAGATTCCACACCCAGTTTGTTCTTGGGTCCACACAGAATTGCCTCAGTCTTATCACCATTTAAATTCAGCATGTTGGTGGACATCCAGGACTTGATTCCTTGGAAGCACGACTCGATTTTCTGCACTGTCTGAAAAGCGGAGACACTGTCAGGATGAAATGAGTCACAGAGACCAGAGTCATCTGCAAACAACTGTCACCCTAACCTGTACTTGTCAATCACACGTGCTAACCTAGTGGTATAGAGAGAGAACAGAACAGGCCCTAAGACGGACCCTTGAGGGACCCCGCATACTAGCCGGGTAACATCAGACGCCACACCGTTAACACTGACGTACTAGAATCTGTCCTCAAGGTACGACCGAAACCACTGTAAGACACAGCCCATGATAGCAAACTCAAGCAAAAGTTTCTGCAGCAGCATCTGGTGATCTATGGTATCAAATGCCGCACTGGGGTCCAGCAGCACCAAGAGTGAGTGGTCACCACGATCAGCTGCACAGAGAATGTCATTTAAGACACGCAACACTGCGGTCTCTGTAGAATGACCTGGCCTGTGTGCAGACTGAAATTTATCCAGTAGCTGGTACCTAGACACATGATCAGCCAGTCTATCGGCCACCACACGTTCTAAGAGCTTCGACAAATATGGAAGGTTTGATACTGGCCTATAGTTCTTAGGAGCATCAGAGTCCAAGTTTGACTTCTTCAACAGAGGACGAATCACAGCAGTCTTAAAGGTTCCTGGAACAACACCGGTGAAGAGACTGCGGTTGATGATGTGCTGAATAACTGGCAGAAGAATGTCCAAATTCGCCAAGACTATTTTGGTGGGGATCGGGTCAACACTAGAGAACGTGGACTTGGATTTTGCAATGACGTTGTGCAGTTGATCAGCAGAGACTGGCACAAACACTGAGAAAGGATCACCAGCAAAATCTGATGAATGTTCCTGGCTATCAGGTTTACCACCTGTGTTCTCCTTTAACAGCTGCTCTTTGATGGCACCAATCTTATCATTAAAGAACTGGGACAGAGAGGCAACAGCCACAAGCAGTCTGCTCACAATCCTGAACATTTTCCTGGGGTCTGAAGAGGCAGCATCAAGTTTAGACTGTACATGTGTACTCTTTGCCTGACGAACCACCTGTGTGCAATGATTGCGTGCTTTTCTATACGTCTTTGTGCACTTCTAGACCCGTTCTACGGTACTGACACGCTGCACGATGACGCGTCTGCAGCAAGAACATGGAAATTATACCACGAGCTATCAGGGCGAAAAGGCATTTTCTGTAATGAGTAATCTCTGAGGAAGAATCACGTGACATTTGACTGCTGCACAATAAGAAGAAAGAGAATACACCTTTTTGGCCCATATTCATTCCGGCAAAAATGCTTCCTTGTGCTAGCACCACGAAACATTACACGATTTGGCAGATTTGAAAAATAGTTTCGTTTTTCCGCAATGGTGGTGATTTTGCGACATCTGCGTCGCTTTGCGGCAGAAAGCACCGTCGTGGCCGTAGCCATGCGAGAGACAAGTGCACTACAATTGACTTGATTCCGGAATACGCAAGTTCTGAGGAGAATGAACAACCCCGGGAGACATATCTTTTTTCCAGTAGGGACTGACGTATGCCCTCCAAAATTTTATGCTCAAGATGAGTAACGCTAAAACCGGAAACGAAACGTTTTTCGACTGCGATCACAATCTTCCGTAGGAACGCACGAGACCACATTGCAAGTGCAGAAGTATACCTGCGCGCGCAGTTCTGTTGCACAGGACCAGTCCGAGCGAGCGGACAGATGCAAAAATCGCAGTAATGGCGCCACTGGTGTGTTTAACCTAGGTACAGGGCGAGGTATAAAACTGTGATAATTTTGCGCTCGTCATTTCAAAGCATGTCGCGTTCTAAAACTCTAAGATGGTGAACCAGAGACTTGCGCACTTAATGTTAGTAATAGTATCATGCGTCAACGTAAACAGTTTTACTACAGTACTGGGAGGCATGCGCTCCGATGGAGCTGTTCCGGAATTCAGAAGTTGGTCAAAACTGCACGTGATTCGACGAAAGCAATGGATGAAAAACCAGGACAAACATGCGACGCATATATGTTCTGGTTTTTCATCCATTGTTTTTGTCGAAACACGTGACGCATGTTTGTTCCGGTTTTTCATCCATTGTTTCCGTCAAAAACACGTAACATAATTATTTTTATTCCGTTTTTTCATCCATAGTTTTCATCGAAACACGTCACGCATATTTGTTCCGGGTTTTCATCCACTGTTTTCTTATAAACATCTTGACGCATGTTTGTTCCGGTTTTTCATCCACTATTTACCTCGAAACACGTGACGCATGTTTGTTCCGGTTTTTCATCCATTGTTTTCGTCGAAGCACGTGAAAGTGTGACCGATACATGATTTCCGAAACAACGTATAGCAAAGAAATAAGTAACTTAACCATCGTGTTCGCGCGACATCGGTTCTGTAAACAGTATCGGTGACTGCATGCACAATGGGGTTATTTTTTTCATTTTTGCTGTTTGTGTGTGCAGGCAATGGCGATGGAAGCATCCATGGTGGGTGGACGAAGGTGATTGTCGTTGCTGTTGCTCATTTCTTGGTGGTTCTCTCCTCCGCGGAGCTGCTCTAAAACGCCGCACATCATTGGTGTACATTCCAATGAGATTTACTATTTATGTTATCAACTCCATTGTCCGACTGATCATATTACACCTGTACTTAAATCCTTCCATTGGCTCCCTGTGGCTGCAAGAACTCAGTATAAACTTTCTTCTGTCTGCTTCAGCTGCATTTCCACATCAAGCCTCCCGTACCTGTCCTCGCTCCTACAGCTGTACACCCTCTCAAGACAACACATTATTTCAATGTACTGATGGTACGGTACACTACACATCGAAATAATATACAGCACAATGTGATCCTCATGAACCCGCGCATCTGCGGCGGATCATGAGGATCTACCCCTCTTGCAGTTGGGTGGCGTTCAGATTTTTTCGTCACTGAACGGATTAATCATTCGAGAAATGCCGCCGATGGATACGCGGCGGTTTGCCGCGTATCCGTAGGCGTCATTTCTCGAATAGGTTAAAACACAAACTTAGGCTGAGTTGGTATATCTCGCCCTGTGCCTAGGTGGCATGCACCAGCGGCGCCTTTATTGCTATTCTCGCACTTGACCCATCCTCGGAGCGGTCCTGTGCAGCATATCTGTTTAGAGCGTGTGGCCACACAGGGCATTTGCTTCCGGTGTATGTAGTAACTTTTCCGCCAAAAATATTTCAAAACATTTCCTCCTTCTTTTACAATTGTTTTAGGGTGTAACACTTCACTATTTTTGCCTTGTTTGGTTTTCGAGCAACAAAGGGTATGACAGGTGATGCGAAAAGGGCAAAATCTGGGTAATTTTAGTCGACCTAGTGTGTTCATGGGAAACTTATTGGGGCATGTGCACGGTTGTATGCAGGCTTGCAGACGACAGTTTTGTCTTAGGATTCTTAGTGCATTAGAGTATTGTGGAAAACGCTAACAGATAATTTTGTTAAGAATTGCTGACAATTTTCTCTCCTGTGATATGCTCTGCGTGGATGTTTTGTTTTGGCAGAAAGGTTCTCCGTTCATAACTTTGTGTTGCAAGAGGCTAATAGAGAACAGTGTGTGAAAAGGGGGCGTAACCTAATTGCCCTATGTGGCCTGCAACGGCAGAGTGAACTTTTCTACTATTGGTGTTTGGAAGGAGATTGTGCCCCAAAATCGACATTTTTTGCTTTTTATGCTGATATGAGGTGTTTTTATACCATGTTGGCACTTTTGATTCCATACAGATAGCTTTATTTAGTTGTATAAGGATTATAGTGGCAAAATGGTGCATATGTGTGCGAAGTTGAAAGAAGAGGCTAGAAAACACACAGGAACAATCCCAGGTCACATTTACTGTCATAGTAGTCATTCAAAAACCCTTCTGACAAGGTAACAGGTCATTACGGTGTGATCTAGATGAAATTTATTTAAATTTGACGGTTGTCGGGTGGTCGATTTTTTGCCTTTGTTTCGACTGCATTCAAACACACCCGTTTTCCCTGCACAGTGTATTTGGGGCCTTGTGAGAGTCATCTTAGTGAAAATATGCTTTAAACTGCTAACCTCAGTGTGGTGACACCAACACATGTTGTTTTGGCTGGTTTCTGAAGTCGGTTTAGAATGAGTGGTGCGGTGAAAAGGCACAGTTGACATAAATACTGTCGAGAAGTTACGTGTGTGAGAAATTTCGTTAACTTTTTTTAAATGACAAATCATGCTGCTGTATCCTGAGCATATCTATTATGCCTAAAACTCCATTCCACGCATTTCCACCAACCCACCCCCACCCCAACACCACCTCCTGCTCCCGTGCCCTCCCCCCCCCCAAACCTCCCAAATATCCCTCACCCCCAACCCTCAGCATGGTAACCTTAACCTTACTATGTTAACCCAGATTCTAAAACTACTATGTTAACCCTAATCCTATCCCTACTATGCTTACCCTAATTAAAGTAACCCAAAGCATTAACATCCCCTTAATGTTCACGCCAAATCTTTGCAGCTTTTTCAAGCACTCTACTCTATTTACAGCATTCTGCTGCTTTTCCATGCAAAGTAGTCAAAGTCAGAGAAGCACCTTGGTCCCTGGAGTTGGCTGGTACAAGGATTTGTACCTTTCTGCAAGTAAAAGCATGTTGGGTGGTGATTCGTTTTCAGAAAAAGTGCTGAACATGGCTTTATTTGCCTTCAGTAACTCGAGCTTTGTTAAAAGATGGAAGGAGGGAATAAAAAAACTGACACTTCATGCAGGCTAATTGTGGCTAGGCAGTTTGCTGAATTTTTTCAAACAGTGTAAGGGCTTTTCTGTGTTGTCAATTTGGGTTCAAAGTTGAAAAAACTGTCAAAATGGTTCCTGCTTGGGGGGGGGGGGGGGATGGATAGCCAAAAACTTACCCAAAAATAATCCACTGTTTAAAAATTGTAGTTGCTGGTTGTTTTGGATGAGTAGCATGTGTGTCTGCTTGTCTGCAAAATATGGGGTTGCTAGCTTGAACACAAGTGTTTCTTTTCTGATCTTTACTTGTGTGGTGCTGACGGTCAGCTGCAGGCGCCAATGGTTCTCCCGGCACCAAAGGGTGCAGGTTGTAATTTTGTTGCAGCTTTAAAACCATCAGCCATTCATGTCTGAAACTTGGCAGTGAATCTTCCTTCGTATAGGGAAAGGTTATCAGTGAAATAGTTTTGATTGCAGCTGCCATCTTTTTTGGTTTCATTACAAGCCACACAGGGCAATTGCTTCTCGTGCATGTAGTAACTTTTCCGCAAGAAATAGTTCAAAACATTTCCTCCCTTTTTGCAATTGTTTTAGGGTGTAAAACTTCAAATTTTTTGCCTTTTTTGGCTTTACAAGCAACCAAAGGCATGACAGGTGGTGTGAACAAGATCAGAATCTGGGTAATTTTAGTCGACCTAGTGTGTTCATGGGAGCCTTATTGGGGCATTTGCACGGTTGTATGCAGGCTTGCAGACGACAGTTTTTTCACAGGGTACTTAGTGCATTAGAGTGTTGTGGAAAACGCTAACAGATAAATTTTTTTTTAAAGAATTGCTGAAAATGTTTCTCCGGTTACATCCTCCGCGTGGATGTTTTGTTTTGGCAGAAAGGTTCATCGTTCATAGCTTTGTGTTGCAAGAGGCTAATATTGAACAGTGTGTGAAAAAGGGGCTTAACCTAAACCTTTCGCTATAATGTAGTGAAAATCTCCCTTTTCACACAAATAAACCAAACGTCTGGTCAGGTTCATTTTTGTACGTGTATTGCATTTCAGTTCACTTGGTTTGTATCTGTCACTCTATGGCTTGTATTTTCAAACACTCATATTACCTCCCTTGTTCCCCTCCGCATGATCATGGACCAAGGGAGGTAACCAGAGCTGTTTATTAATTGATTGATTGAGTTAGTTAGTTAGTTAATTGGTTAGTTGGTTACATAGTTTGTTTCTTTGTTTCTTTTAGGTTGTTTAATTAGTTACTCACTTAGGTTTAGCGCTTGACTGCGTAGAGTACTTTTGTTAACTCATTGCGCCCGAGGTACAAAGTACCAACATTTTGGAGTTATCTTCTGAGGACTGCATTACAATTCAGAAGACAGATCGACCATGATAGTTCAAGAGTGATGGCAGAATAGCTTGGCGCCTATAGGCGCCAAGCTATTCTGCCACCTCCCTTGCACTATCATGGTGGACCCATATCTTGCTGTGCATGTGGTGTGTCGCGGGCAGAATGAGTTTAAAAAAATAAGCTTCAAGTAAACATGCATTCTTACGTTCAATTCAATTGTAATGATTTCAGGTAAATATGTGTGCATGCGTGCGCGTGCGTGCGTGCAAGAGGCGAGCATGAATGCGAGAGAGTTTGCGTGCGTGATTGCGTGTGTTGTGACAGACCAATTGAAGACATGCATAAACCGAAGAAAAAAACAACAACATGAATATTTGCAAAAAAATACACACCGATGTTTCCATAAAGAATGTATATCATTCAGACCAACAAGGAAAGAAACACGCTTTGAAAGAACGAGCATAAATCTGTGATTGTTTTGCTCTCATCATTTAAAAGCATGTTTCTTTCTTTTTCGATTACTTCTTGGCATGAAAAGTGCCCATTCTTTTCGCATCATGCAGAACAACAGAACGTATCAGAACAGAAAAGAACGCAACAGAACAGAGCAGATTAGAACAGAACGGAACAGGAGACACACAAACAGAACAGAGCAAAGCACAACAGAATAAACCAGAGCAAATCAAAGCAGACCAAATCAAACCAGACCAAACCTGTTCAAGCCAAACCGCCAAAAGTATTCAGGAGTCTGTTTCCACGAAGCCAAGAAACTGAAGCCAAGACTAATAGTTGACTTCCATCAGTACAACGTACCGGATACACGATGGTTTTCTCGGATGTACAGCGGTAGGTTTCTTGTATTACAACATACGGGTGTGTTCATTTTGTGGGGGTGATTTTTTAACCCTTTGGCTGTCGACAGCGGACTTTGTCGCAATGCTTCCTGTAGGAATCATCGTGACCAAAACCGCTAGCAACAGCCAAAGGTTTAAATATTTCATGCGTGGTACTTCAGGGGAGTTTAACGCTGTAACAGGACACCGACGTAGACGACACTGCACAACATAAACGGTTATGTCAATTGGACTACAAGTTCTAAATTCTTCTAATTCTGTGGACAGTTAACCAACAGGACTGGTGTGTGATGCTCTGTAATTTTTGACCTTACAGATTCGAGCCGTAAGGCCCAAAGTCACAGATCATCACACAAGGCATTTGTTCGCGTCTGTCTTGAATTGTATCGCTATTTGCTAACTTGCTCGACTGACACACTAGACGCATCTTGTTATTTGTTGTCTGTTACACGCTGTTACAACATAGCTAAAGTTTAGAAAGTTTGTGGGGAAAAATATGAAATGCCCAGACTTGTGTTAAATCTTGTGTTACAACTCACACGCCGTTCCTGACCATGTGTTGAAAAGGCCTTCTCGATTCACTCGTGGTGATAAATGTTGTGCAGTCCCCGCCCTATTTGTGCCCTTTTTGTTATGCCACATAACGATCAAGGACGACCCATCAGTAGCACGTCGCCACTTCGACGAGAAAAAAAGTCGATTTTTTTCAAAAAGTTGTATAAATTATGCATGACCTCCCGTTATGCAAATAAATCACGCGTAGTTCCACGGATAAAGCTAAAGATCACATTTCAGTAGACAAATTGAGCACTCGTGATCTATTTTGCATAACGGGGGATCAGGCATAATTCAATCTCTGTTGATCACGCCCTGTCATTTGAATCGCCTTTGCATCACTTTCGTGGCGACAAAAAACCTTTAAATGTCCACTTAACTCATTCTGCGCGCGACACACCACGGCAAAATATGGCTCGACCACGATAGTTCAATGGTGGTGGCAGAATATCTTGGCGCTTATAAGCGCCAAGATATTCTGTCTTCACCCTTGAACTATCATGGTCGATCTGTCTCCTGAATTAGGATGCATTCCTCAGAAGATAAGTCCAAAATGTGATTATTTGGGTTTAACGCCGAGCAGGCAACTAAGGCCATCTCACGGCGGGATGGGTAAAAATCTGGCCAGCCAGACAAAAAGAAAGGTCTTAAGACAAGATGTAAATATCTCTTAAAAATATGTCATGCTAAAATGTCGCATAGGTCTTTAACGGACACGTCTACAGACTCTCAAAAAGGTTAAAATAATAGTCTATAATTGCTCAAATCTTATTAAAAATATTGCACTCTCTCAGAAAACTGAAGATATTGTCCGGGGGTTCATCCTGGAACAAAACCTTCAATGAGTCTGTTGTGAAGTATTTATATCTTGTGTCAATTAAATCGGCGCAAGACAGCAAAATGTGTTTAACATAATATTGCTCATCGCAGGCTTAACACCATGGACGCTCCTCCTGTTTTAGTAAATAAGTGTGAGTGTGCAAGATGTGGAGCCGAGCAAGCACAGTCTCCTAACGGCGGCTGCCGCAGCGGTAAGGTAGACTGTCGGACACCTTAGGAAGACCTTCATGCATTTTGTTAGCTTCCTCTTTGTCCCACTCGGACTGCCACACAATGGCTATGTACGCACTAATCACAGGTTTAAAATCACTATGAACAGTCTGTGCGTCAGGAACAGGGTCGTTGCGGGCACTGCTGGCAGAATAATCTGCGATCCTGTTGCCTTCCATGCCCACATGCCCTGGGACCCAAATAAAAATGATGTCATAATATTCCTTCATCAAGTCTGCGTAGAGCTCACTAATTTGCACAAGCAGTGGGTGGTCTGTTCCTGCGCCCTGAAGGGGCTGCTGGGCAGAAGCAGAGTCAGAGAGGATCAGGAAGTTCCGTTCTCTAGACTGATAAGCATGCCTGAGTGCCAGCAGGACTGCCTGCAGTTCTGCACTAAATACTGATGAATGGTCTGGGAGGCGGTGTTTAAATGGGCGTATAGGATGGCGAGAGGACACTGCGGCTGCAGCCACCCTCCCATCTATCACTCAGCCGTTTACGGATCAGCTACTTAACATGCTTAGATGACTTGATACTCTCTTGGGGGAATCTGGAGTGCGTACCTCCTTATCAAACCGCTACTGCATAATTACGAGAAGCACCACCTATTATGCTGATCTGTACGTATCAGTTAGTGGTACGGTCAGGAAATAGGTGCCGACTCGCTTATCTGAGAGGTACGGTGGCTGAGGACACTAATCAGGCTTACATCAAACTAAACTCATGCATCTCTCTAAACATCACACGTAACAACTAACAACACAACAACTAACCAAGACAACGTTTAACACGGACAATAAAAGCACATTACGAATTACAGCACAGGATCATTCTCACTTCAAGCATTCTCAGACAAAAGGAGGAGAGTAAAAGAGATTACATTACCACATTCACACATCGTCTTCATAATGATAACTTAAGTCTGCTCACCCAAAATAGCGACGCGTCGACTTGGAAGCATGGTGATGGTCGGTGTGCTGTCTGGAGGGTGCCACAACATGTCCTGTCAGGAACGGAGCCCCCGAAACGCACACCGACCATTCCTTATATACATTTGTATAGCTCAGGCTTCTTCTATCACGAGTGTCCTTATACAAAGTCCTACGTCATTTTTACCACGTTGACCATCTATACACGTGTTTCGACAGCTGGACATATACTGATATCTTACTTAACCTATTTCTCATAAAACATTCTAAATACTCTGGCATTCCTTTTAGTGTGCCCCTTATCTCCTTGGTCAAGCCTTGGTCATGATTATAATTCAGTCTCGATCAATATCTCGTACCTGGCCTTTGACCTAACATATTAACCCTAACCAGCAAATTAACACTGACCATCTTGTAACTATACATAATAGTCACTCTGTGACATCACTGCCCTCCCTCTAAAATGAGTCTCCTCACTCAGTATACACAAATGTACATTATCAATATAAAGGGAATAGGTGAGCAGACTATCTAATATATTGTCCAAAACTTAATGTGAATAAACATACGTCACTCATATCGTTGTCCCGTCTAGCATACTAAAAATCCGTACGCAATAAAACTAGCGTGCTGAATAGTGCGAGACCTCCGCTGAGATATGGGGGGTGGGGGGGGGGGGAGGGTCAAACACCGGACACGAAGCAAAACCGAGCTGACTTGGTAGATGTGACAACCCGACTGCTGAGTTTAGAGTAGGCGACGTGTATTGTTTTCCTGTCGATGTCAAGTGATCTGCAGTTTCACGAGACCAACGGCTCCCCTTATGGGACGGAATCGAATGTTATAACATCCGTCCAACCAAGAAAGTTATTTCGATGAACTTTTGCCCACTGAAGTAGTTTTCATAAGGCATATGTTTCATGTGTTGTCATTAAACACACAAGCAATCAGTAGACGTGACCCTGGTTGGATCCGTCGTAGAACTGATTCTTTATCGTATCTGCCCATTTGTACGTTACCGTAAGTCAGCTGGCCGTTTTCTGTTTTATCATGGGGAATGGGTTGTTTTGAACAGAGGACATCTGGACCCTCCGCGGAAATGCCTTACACCTTCGCACACCCAATATGTCGGTCATTTAGATGCTGCGTGACACTTGAATTGACCACTCCGATCCCAGTGTCACATAACCAAATCCAATACATCTAAAAAAAACAATACTACAAAATTCTAACCACCACCAAAACAATCCATCCATATAAATATACACCCTTCACCAGCACCAATTATATAACCAATATAACCATTTCAAACCAACTGCACATCCGTATTCAATATACAGCAGACCCGCTCTGGGAGCTACAACCTCCCAGACCTTATTTAACATCTTATGTCATAACATATGTTAAAAATATAAAACAACCTTACCATTAACACCATATCCTATCTCTTCATCTCTATACATATTCAACTCATACAATAAAACAACATATCAATCTACCTCATAATAAAACTCTAAAATATTCCACAAACATCATTTGAGCACAACTTGCGTCGTACAATTTCATACTTATACCAACACCGACCGACCCCCCCCCCCCCCCCCCCCTCTAAAAAAAATAAAATAAATAAAATTAAAAAAAAAAAATACAGCATATCCCAAATAAAAATGAATGCACTATAACCAGCACACCACACATAGTGCACATTACATTATATTATCTGCCATAAATACAAACTGCGTATCCGATACTCTAAATCACGTCATTCATCCTTTCGCCTTCCCCATACAGCGACGGGTAGATGGGCGCATATGCGGTTAAAGGTTCCAAGTACTCGTTATCATCGGTCACACCGGGGGCTGATGGAGCAATCGGGCTGATTATGACATGTGTGTTTGCGCCCTGTTTGTACAGATTTGTAGCCTCGTTACCATGTACCAGCTTTAAATGCGTGGTATAGGTTCCTTTCTTGATCATTTGCCTAAACTGCCAAGTCTGAATAACAGAGAGGGGAATTACTATCGACAATGAAACAGACACTCCAGTGTTCTTACTGACTAATTCAAGGTTTGGCCATTGAAGATGGAGTTCTCCACGCATACAGTCTTTTGGAACCAGATTAACATGCCGAACCCAGGATTGGAGGCTCGTAACGTAACGCGCAGGACACAGAGCCACTGAGGCTACATAGAAATTTAAGCAAGTACCGCTCAAGGAGGACATCTCCAGGAATACCCGAGTGGAATTCTGTGACATCACCGAATCCCAAACAGTTTTCATCGTAATAACCACTATGTATACTAACACAGGAATGTGCATAAACATCAAGGCATTGTCATATCGTCCGGAACAGTGGTCAGTGTGATCGTTGGTAGTCACGTCAGTCGTTCCTGCCGAAGCAATCGGACCGTCGTGTATTTTTGCCCAGTCAAGTGCTGGGGAAATCTGTGCATGAGCTGCATTGATGGTCCCCAGCATTAGCAAAATAGTACGTTGTTTTTGTGCCGTAACAAATAGTGCGACGGGGAGAAGGACTACTAATCCAGATGTAACATAACTAAAAATGTGAGGGACAGATTATGTCTCGTCAGGTTGTGTCCATGAACATTTTGAAATTGCTTCGCCAATGGCCTGCCGATAAATTGTTTGTCCGGTCTTCATTTTGTCCACAATCACCTTCAAGTCAGTCTTCAATTAAAATTTTGTGTCAATGGATACCTTATCGTCAAACTCGTCGGATGCTATGAGCAGGGGTGGGATTTTATACCGAAAAGGTGACGAGAAAAGCTCTTCCGAGGTAAGTTGATTAAGAAAGCTGTCGTTAAAAAAAAAGCTTGCAAAACCGCTAGGTTGACGCCGTGCTGCTGCGTAATTTCTATCTGTTGTTGGCATTGAGAATTTCTTGGTGGAATCAACTAATTATCTACTAAAACAGTGCATCCGCATGTAACCTTGAACGTGCAAAATGTAATCCTTTCTGCTTCGCCACCTGGTGGTTACAAGTTAAAATCAATTCGCTTATTTGTGTAAGCAGCACCACGCCGTCTCCCAGGTCAGTAATAGAAGATTAAACCGGCGTTTCCAGAAAGAGAAACGAACACCGCGAACGGACATTTTGCCGTAAAACGTCGCTGCCGAACGGTGGGAACATTTATGGACCTTTGTGCAAACGGAACATCGCATTGTTTAACATGTGTGCCGTGACATTGAAGATAATCCTGTGAGGATAGTTCAATGAACGACGATTGATCTACAGAAAACGCAATAAAATCCGGCACATTTTTAACCAAAGTTGCGTGTCGCGCAGACTCATTGAACGGAACTATTCCACTTTGGTATCAGCTTCAGCCCACTTAATCAAATTTCAAATACAAACGATTTTGAATTTCCAAAAACTTCAGTAGCTCGCTTGAGCTTGCCCTTAGCACCACGTGAATGTTCTGTGTTTATGTACAGTGTGTGAGTGAATGCGCGTGATTCACGTGAGCGTGCTTGTTGGGTTCAGTTCGCGGCGGCGCTTTGAGCCGATTTTCAATTGGGATAAAGCGCCTATTTAATGCGCTTATTATTATTATTATTATTATTATTATTATTATTATTATTATTATTATTATTATTATTATTATTATTATTATAACTGGAAATGTTTTGACCGCATAAATATTAAACATGGCGTTCCCGGTGGTGATGGGGATTTGGATTGTTATCAATATTGTTTCTGCCTGCGATGTATAAAACACCGACTTTGACTGATAATAGTATAACGGATGCATGTACGCAATTCTAAAGTCCGGATGTTGAGATTGTAGCCGTTCATTTATCAATAGAAGTGTTTGTTTAAGCGAATGCGCATCTATCAACAACGGAGACAGCCTACGTTGTGCAAGTGATGTTACTCCTACCATAAAATCTTCCAACTGGCGTTCTAGGCGCATTGCATTTGTAGCTTTGGTAACAAATGCTGGTATCAACTTTTTAAAAAATTGCTTTTTGCACTGCTAGCATTTCACTGTGCTCAACGTTTATCCCTGCTGCCAAACGATGAATAGCATGATTATCCGATTGAATCATTTCCATTAAGTTGTTCATGCGTTCGTTGGAAGTTTTCATGAAGGATTCAAATTTTGATACGATTTTGACATCCGACAGTGAATGTTTCATCTGAATATTCCACAGCTTATCGATATGCCTAGCTAAGTCCTGTATCTGACCTTCCGTAACCGTCCCAAGTAGCGATGAACTAAGATCCCCTACGAATGAAAAGAGTGCCCGCTTTGCTCGCAAGTCAGAACATTTCCCGTTACACTGTTCACCACCAAGCATACTCAAAGCATTATCAAACGTATCCTTAACGTCTATAGTCATGTTCCGAGCTAAATAATTCAAATGATCGATGACCGTATCTTTAAACCAACAGTAGAACGCCGTTTCATTTTTACATGGAGGTTTTGGAATGTCCGGATATTCAGTTGGTGGTTATTTTAGCTCAAAAGTGTGGAGCCAGTACTGCATAGTGTTGTCAATCTTCCTTGGTAGGTGAAGACGCTCCCTAAGTTAAGCCTTTTTTTCTGGTGAGACGTGGAGGCCCCCTGAAGCTGTGACCCTTGTTGCCCACATCAGCAAAAAACAGAACCTCACGAAACCTGTATCATATCACAAAATCATTAGCATTCTTACAACCATCTCACACACATTAAATAAAATACTCATACAATAATACATACATTATAATAATAATACATAGTATTTATATGGCGCACTTCTCATAATGTATAACATAACTCAATGCATAAATATATCACATAAATTTATTTTTCTAGGTGCTACGTTTGAGCACCTGACCCATCGCGTGCTTCCTCCTTCTTGGTTCTCTCCTTGGAACCCAAATGTGTCAGCCAATATATTGCTAATATCCTGCCCGTATACGGTATTCATATTGAGTCTTTCTAAAGACATCAAGTCTACTGCAATCGTTCATCACATCGATTATTTGCCGTCCTCATAAATAAAAATAACAATACTGTACCATGTCGAATGACTTACGTGGTGTACTTCATTTGTCACCTTGCGTCTTAGCAGCTGACTTTGTGAACGTGAATTTCCTTATATACGACTTTCCGTGATGACTGCCCGCAGGTGAACCTACCGTTATGCAAACCTCACCAAGCGTCATGAGGGTGAATGAGTTGAGTGATGAACTTCCCGATTCTTTTTATAGTGGAGGCTCGGAAAACCATCCCCAAATCAGGCCAAGGAAGGCCAGAACACTCATAGAGCCTGAAAATAAACTATGAGCAGAATTAATAATGATAAATGGATCCGTTCCCCAGGGCGTCCCAACTGGTTCACGGAGGTAAGGTTTTGACATGAACACGGCAGGTTCACTGCTGGCACCTATGTGTCGGATCATCACAGATTGTCGTTATATTACCCATGGGCCCACGGGATTTTTCTCCTCATACTCAGGGTCCTATAACACCCATATAATTATACGTATCTCACGTAGCCTGCCAGCGTTCCGTTTTCTAAGTTCACTTCGTTACGCATGAGGAGGAGCCCTGAACACAGTCGACTCCTCCCCAAGCCTTACACGGCGGACAGCGACCCGTAGTCCCGGTGCGTCGCTGTCAATTTATTCGATTTGCCTCATCCCTCGTCTGGGGTTGTATCTCGTATTTCCACATAACTTCCCGTATAAAACATATTACGTATCCTCAGTTTACCTCGTTACGCATGAGGAGGATCCCTGAACACAGTCGACTCCTCCCCCAGCCTTACACGGCGGACGGCGACCCGTAGCCCCGGTGCGTCTTTGTCAGTTGCCCCGATCAGAGGCGACTCCCGACCCGCAATACGGCATCTTTAGCAAAACATCATTAGCTCTCATGGTCATCAACACGCATTCACGTTTTGCTCGTCAAACAGCACCATCTACTTACGGTGTCACTCAAGCTCGACCTGTAGCCGAGTGTACATAAGTATAATGACTATAATCCTTACTTATCTACAAGTATATACAGTGTTCAGGATATATCCGTTCAGGTGGCTCCCCTAAGTACGCTTCTTCCCTCTTTTCTTCTTACGCGTATAACCTTGGACCGCTTTGTCAATATGAAACTGTTGCATCATCTCCTCCGGTAGGTTACATCCTGGCTCCCAGGAGTTATCAGAGACACCCTATCCCTTCCACTTAACTAGATAATGCTTCTTCCCGTTTATCGATTTGCATTTCACAATCCGTTCTATCCCGTACAAGTCATCATCATCCGATTTAGCATTGTCCTTTTCGTCTGTCAGTGAATGTTCACCCTGGTCGTGTGCTCGTGACTCGGCTGGGTACTTGTCTCCATTTTTCGTGTCCGTCGCATCACTGTCATCCGAGTCCTCACTCTCTAGCGTGAAGGACGGTGGAGGATTTGTGGGGCGATCGGCCGGCGAAAAGTACGGTTTTAATCTTATCGCATGGACCGGTACCTTAATTTGGACATTGTCCTCGCAGCGGCGTAACACGTATGTGTCAAACGGCTTTACCAAGGTGATATAATACGGCCCGTTCCACAATGGCTGCAACTTCGGTGAGACACCCTTTTTCTTGCTTGTATTGCTGAGCCAGACTTTCTGTCCGAGGCGATAGGTCAGTAGCTGAGCACGCTTGTCATACTCCCTCTTGTATTTGGTTTGGGCTCGTTGAATATTCTCCTCCACTATTTTCTGCGTGGTCTCTGCGCTTTGAAGTATGTCGTTGAGTTGTTCCTCTCCTCCAGCGGGAACATTTTCCTCGGACCTCAAAACGACGTCAATTGGCATCCTGCACTCCTTTTTTAACAGTAGGAAATACGGTGAAACCTGCGTTGATTCCGTACATGGCGTAGTACGTAGCGCCATCAGGATTCCTGGCAGAAATCTTGGCCATTTCGTGGGCTCATTCTCGCAGTACACTCTCATCATTTGCTAGAGATTTTGGATTTGTCTTTCCGCTGTACTGTTCCACTGCGGATGGTAGGAGGAGGTGTGTAGTCTTGTTATATGAAAGATTCTACACAGTTCTTGCAGCAGTTTGGCCAAAAGAATTGTTCCTCTTCTGACAGAATCTGTTCCAGTTCACCATAACGACATATGATTTCGGAATATAGCACCCACGCAATGTCAGCAGCGGTGACCGTCTTCATGGGAAAGGCCTCTACCCACCGAGAAAAACTACACACTACAATCAAAAAGTACTTTTCTCCGTTTTCCGAAGGGAGTCATTAGGCCGGCTATATCAACATGAACTCGTTTGAAGAGAGACTCAATCGGTAGAGGACTCAATGGGGGCTTCTTAGGATGGATCACTCTCTTAGCTTTTTGACAGCCGATGCATGCCTTGACATATTTCAGCGTGTCGGCATACAGCCCGATCAAGAAGTATCTGTGTAGAATGGCATGATATGTTCTGTCCAAGCAAAATGTCCTCCAACCAATGAACTGTGAAATGCTTCTGGAAATTCGTCCACGGCTTGCGTTTTTGTCTGTCTGCACTTCTATCTCTTTTGCGGAAATCACATGACCCAAAAAATCCACCTTCCTTTCCGCAAAACGACACTTTTAAGGAGGTTTAAGTTTCAAGCCTGCTGAACGCAGTCGCCCAAAAACAGCTGAGAGATGGCCAGGGTGCTCCTCGACATTTTTCGAGAACACAATGATGTCGTCGATGTAGATCAGCGCAAACTGAAACCCTTGGATGCAAGCTGTCATTGGGCACTGAAAATCTGCTGGAGCGTTTTTCAGACCGAAGGGAATTCGATTGAATTGGAAGTTTCCAAGATGTGTGGTAAATGTTGTTTTGTGAGCAACTTCCGGGGCAAAATTCATTTGCCAGTATCCCGAAAACAGATCCATCGTGGAAAAAATCGTTGCTCCCGACAGCTCATCAAGAACGTCGTCTACTCACGGGAGATTGAAATACATCGGTTTCGCGACGCTGTTCAGCTTTCTGAATTCGATGGCAAATCGAAACTCCGGCGCCGCGTCAGGTGAAATTTGCTTTTTCTTTACCAACACCACGGGCGATGCCCAGGGTGAGGCAGGCGCTGGGGAAATGATTCCATGCTCAAGCATCTTAGAGACTTGCTTTTCAATTTCCTTGTGTGCCAAGGGGAATGCACTGTAAGGCCGTTGTCGAATCGGGACTGCGTGACCAGTGTCTATTTCATGATAGTGCAGATTGGTACTGCTTATTTCGGACAAGTCAGTAGCAAAAACATCCTGGTGTTCCGCCAGAAAGGCAGTGACCCTGTCTTTCTCCTCCGGTGTCAACTGCGCCTCTGCTAAATTGATCCCCAACTTGTGAACTATTTCGGCTGCCTTGGACAGAGTCACTGCTGCAATCCTTTCTCTATGGATTGGCTGGGCAAACGTTGGAATTTCTCCTTCAACTGAATCTACTGGTGAAAACCTTCCAATCTCTTCCGTTTCCAGAATACGGACAGTCTCATCCGAATGGTTCATGAGTCGACATACTGCCTGTCCTTTCTTAATCGACACCAGTGAGCGTCCCACCAACACGCTCCCCTGATTCCCTGCTGCTGCTTCTATCATTCCCAGCGAGTCTGATCTTCCCTGAATAATCACCGGCACTACTGCCTCCGACCTGGGGGGTATGGGGACGTCCGACAAAACCTGCACGAAACTAGGAACGTTTTCTGTATCTCTAACTAACTTGGCACGAACCTGACCATGACCCAGAATTAATTCCATGGTGGAAAATGAGACATCCGCCCTATGTTTCCTCAAGAAGTCTGTACCAAGTATGACTGGTATCTGTAAATTGTGCAGCACCCTAAACTTCTGCACCACCGTGAGATTTTCGATAGAAATCGGCAAGTCTACTTCTCCGCTAATTTGACAGTGGCCACTAACTCCCTTGATAGACCTGACGCTTGGACCTTGAACGGAAACTTAAAGAGTTTTTCTTATCTGACCTAACAACTTTTCGTCTATACAACAAATGTCTGCACCCGAATCCACGACTGCTAAACACACAAACTGACCTATGCTAACTCTAACTTTGTTGCTAACGTACCACAGCGAATGGACGCTTGGTTGTCTTCCCCTTCCTGCTCGTGGTCGTATTCTATTTACCCTTATGCCACCCAATATCTTTATGTTTTCCCTGCGCCGTCTGGCCCTGAATCCGGTCGACACAGGTGCGTATCCCTATGCTAAGGGTCCTTGATTCGGACGCGACCTACACACGCGGGAAATGTGACCAATCCGGCCACAGTTCCTGCACTGCGTAGTCATAAACCTGCAGGAATTTGACGGGTGATTATCCCCACAGTAATCGCAGTATCTCCGAGGACCGTTGAATGGGTCTCTCGAATACCCCGGCGAGTCGTTACGCCATTCCTCAGGACGTCGATCGTTGTATGAGTGACGTGACGGGTTACCATAGTTTGGAGGGGGGCGTGGAGGCTGGATGGAGCGGAATCTCGGTCCAGGATGCTGGTTAATGAATGGCGTCGACGCGACCTGTCGTCGGACATCTTCTAATGTGGCCCAAATATGACTAATCCTGTTGATGAGCTCAGCTATGTGAACCCCCGCACTATCCCCTGGTGTATTTTCCAAAACTTGGGCGGTTTGTGCTAAGTCGAGAGCCTCTACAATCGTCCGTGGGGACCGCAACATGACAAACTTGGAAATCTGTGGAAGCAGGCCCCCGACTATGTTTTCCATTATGTCTTTTTTCCGATTTGTCCAACTCCCGCCCTAGCTTCCGCTGCTCTGCAAAAAAATCTTCCACCGATTCGCTCGCAACTGCCGTCTATCGTTGAACTGTCGGAGGCGTACCCACTTGAGTGAAAGGATGCGGGAGGTACCGTTGCAAGAAGTTTTCCCGTAATGCTGCAAAACTCGACCTATTCTCCGCTGGAAGGTCTTCGTACCACTGCCTGGCCCTCTCACGCACAAAAAGGGAAAACGAACCTTTCCCTGTCTCCTCACCCCATCCTTTCACCATGGCAAACTGGTCGAAACATTTCAACCACGGGTTAGCATCTTTACTCGTTCGCCCGTGGAATGCCTCGGGCGCCAGCGAGTTGGGAATGCTGTCCGCCATTCTGTGTGTTGCTCTGGTGTTGCTTGAAAGGAAGGGTGTGTAGCTACGGGACTCAACACCAGCGCCGACGAAACGTCCTGATCGGTACACGGATGGTGTGTTCACTGCCGATGTCGGGTTAGTCGCCGTTACGGAGATTAAATTTCGGTGAGATGGGTGGTGAATGGATATTGGTTACTCAGCTACCGTTCCTCTTATCGACGCGTCCCCAGAGCTCACCCGGATCCCAGTAGTCCACGTAGTTATGGTTCCTTCGGTGCGAGGAGCGCTATACTGCACTGGCGAGATTCTTGTGACCAGCGGTGTGGTAGCGATGATATTCTTCCCCCAATCTGAAGCGTGGCGTGGGTTCGTAACATCAACAATCAGTCGTCAAGGCGTATCCGCCTGCTGTGAATTCTAGGATGGGGGCGGAAATGGAGTTTGTCTCGCTCGCGAACGTGCGCTCGAACTTAACGCAAAGGTGTTTTCGGATTGCGGTGGGGGCAGATACGACGGAAATGGAATTCCCTTACCCGAGAGACTTGGATCATCTGAAGTGAGACTGACTTGGGTATCTATGCTCTTAGCAATTGCTGTAGTTATCGCCCTAGCAATTTCGCTCAACCCCTCGTCTGTGTTCAGTGGTTGAGGAATAGACTTGGACATAACTGCCAAATGAAAATAAAAACTTCTTCCCTTTTCTCCCCACTATTATTTACCATCTATCTGTTAATCCCCATTTGCGTCCTACATGTCATCGTAGTAAACATTCATTCCCAAGTACCTCTATCCCTGAGTCAAACTCATCCGTGTGTTCTACCCACTGACCTCGTTCTCTATCCTTCTTGAAACTCGTCCTTGTTTCTGAATCTTCCCGCTCTCTCGCTGATACACCTCCTACGTCTACTCTATTTTCCTAACCCTCACCTACGTCTACTCCTTCAAGCCACTATAAAAACATAGCATCGGTTTCAATTGTAGAAAAAAAAATTCAGCCATTCGAAAAATGTAAATATATACTAAAACAATCACAACCAACCACCATCAAGAAAGAAAAATAGAACTTTTATAGTATCCTGTCTCACACTTTCAGTAAAACCAAAGAATTTCAAAAACAACACTTATCTTTTTAATCGCGTTGTTCCTAAGAAGACAAAATTCATTACACAACACGGCTACCCTATACACAAAAATGTGACTACCACTGCGCTCTCATAACATTTAGACGCAGTACCCCGCATCTTCACCAATATCACTCAGCCGTTTAATGATCAGCTACTTAACATGCTTAGATGACTTGATACTCTCTTGGGGGAATCTGGAGTGCGTGCCTCCTTATCAAACCGCTACTGCATAATTACGAGAAGCACCACCTATTATGCTGATCTGTACGTATCAGTTAGTGGTACGGTCAGGAAATAGGTGCCGACTCGCTTATCTGAGAGGTACGGTGGCTGAGGACACTAATCAGGCTTACATCAAACTAAACTCATGCATCTATCTAAACATCACACGTAACAACTAACAACACAACAACTAACCAAGACAACGTTTAACACGGACAATAAAAGCACATTACGAATTACAGCACAGGATCATTCTCACTTCAAGCATTCTCAGACATAAGGAGGAGAGTGAAAGAGATTACATTACCACATTTACACATCGTCTTCATAATGATAACTTAAGTCTGCTCACCCAAAATAGCGAGGCGTCGTCTTGGACGCATGGTGATGGTCGGTGTGCTGTCTGGAGCTGCCACAACATGTCCTGTCAGGAACGGAGCCCCCGAAACGCACACAGACCATTCCTTATATACATTTGTATAGCTCAGGCTTCTTCTATCACGAGTGTCCTTATACAATGTCCTACGTCATTTTTACCACGTTGACCATCAATACACGTGTTTCGACACCTGGGCATATACTGATATCTTACTTAACCTATTTCTCATACAACATTCTAGTACTCTGGCATTCCTTTAGTGTGCCCCTTATCTCCTTGGTGAAGCCTTGTTCACGATTATAATTACGTCTCGGTCAATATCTCGTACCTGGCCTTTGATCTAACATATTAACCCTAACCAGAAAATTAACACTGACCATCTTGTAACTATTCATAATAATCACTCTGTGACACATCCTCAGACTTTGACCCATCCATATAGATACGACAATAACCAGGAAAACTTGAAAGGAATTGGTATATGGCTGGTGGGGTAGAGTCCTTCTTGTTGGCGGTCAAGTCCAGCAAGATGTCAGGAACTTGTGATAGCCAGGGTGGAGTGATGTGTTGTAGAGATTCCGAAACTCTGTCCAGGTCCACTCCGGACGCTTGCAGATGAGGCCGGACACGGAAGGAAAGTGGACGGACAGCTACCGGATGGGTATCGTAAATCTCTGCAAACGACGGGTTAACACAATCATAGGCAGGATTGTATTGATGCTCCTTCAGTTTCAGAACGTTGCTGAGCATGAGGCGGATGCGGCGGAGCTTGAGACAAGGCTCAACAGACTCTGCATACAGACTAGGAACTGGAGATGTCCTGAAGGATCCCAGACATATCCGCAGACCTTGATGGTGAATCATGTTCAGACGCTGTAGAACAGACTTGGAAGCCGAGCCATATACCACAGAGCCGTAATCCAGTTTGGATCGAACAAAGGCCAGGTACAGTCTAAGTAAGACAGTGCGGTCTGCACCCCAGTCAGTACGGCCAACGACACGAAGAACGTCGAGCGCCTTCTGACAAGAGGTTATAAGGTAATCAATATGGTTGCTGAAGGTCAGTCTTTGTCAAAGGTGACCCCCAGAAACTTTACCTCCCTGGCCACCTTAATTGGCACTCCAACAATGCTCAGGCTACGTTCTGGAAAAAAAATCGTCTGGTTAGTAAAATGCACACAGACTGTCTTTGAGGGCGAGAACTTGAATCCGTTGAAAGACACCCATCCCTGGATGCGATCAACGCACAGTTGCAAGCGCCTCTCAAGGGACGCAAGTTATTGACCTCGTGCGCACATAGCAAACTCGTCAAGAAAGAAAGAGCATTCTGAATCATCCTTGACAGCCTTTACAATGTTATTAATTTTAATACTAAATAAAACAGGAGATAGAATGCTGCCCTGCGGGACACCCATCTCCTGTTTAAAGAAGTCGGAGAGGGAACGACCGGTTAGACAAAATATTGTGATTAAAAACGGGCAGGTGCCCGTTAAAAACCCATGCCCAACAAGTCGGACATTGTACCGTACTTCCAAATAGTGTCATATGCCTTCTCAAGCGCGAAGAAAATTGCATAGACATGCTGCTTGTTGACAAGAGGATTTCGGCAAAACGACCCAACGCGGGAGGGGGGTGGGGGAGGAGCGGTGAAGGGGGGAGGGTGCGGGGTGGGGGGTGGGGTGGGGTGGGGGGTGGGGTGCAAATTCCCCAAAATGAAAAATTACATATTAAAAAATATCCTGGGAGCCTTGTACCTTGAAACACCACTCTCCCCCTGAATTTGCTTTTTAAATATGTGCATAAATCTGCGTCGATAATTTTAGGAAGTTTACAAAGTAAAATAGGTAAAAGCACCGTCAGGGGAGAGAATTGTGCTGTATCGACCAATGATCATAGATCTAGTTTGATCGAAGCACAAAAATAAAACGATATGAAAGAGGGGCTGCGCTAAGTAAGTGACTGAAAGCAATGCATATAGAAACATTTTACTGTGGTGTCTGCAGGGGCATACATTCCATGCCTCCACATAAACCTAAATATCCATACACCTTAAGGAAAACCTACTAAAAGGAGGGAAGGGGTTGCAGTCGATATTGTCGTAATAAATAAAAAGAAAAGGGGAGACTGCCAGTGCTCATGTTTTAGGAAGTTTACAAAGTAAAATCACTTTTTGGGTCTGCTATGCATGCACATTTTCCAATAAATCATTCATCATAGGAATAGAAAATCTCTTTACATTTGGCTAATTCGTCCAGCAGGTTTTTAAAAGAATTTATGTTAGGTGCTTTTTTAATGAAACTGGTAACTCATTCCAAACAATGGCAACCATGTTAGAAAAATAAAACTTCCGCAAGTTAGTGTTGCAGTGCTGTACAAAGATTTTCCCTTCAGAGTTTCGGGTTGTGTCACAAAATGGTGCTGCAAAAAAGTCGTTCCAGTTTAGGTCGTCGATGCCATTATATATGTTTTAAAATCTTGGATTAAGTCTCCACGTATTCTACGTCCACGTAAGGAGTGTAGTCCAAAGTATTTGAGTCTGTCTAAATAAGTCATATTTCTACATTCTCTGACCAGCTTTGTTGCTCGTCTCTGTACCCTTCCGAGTGCAACTGAAACCTCTTTAAACCTGCGCTAAGTAAGTGACTGGAAGCAATGCATATGGAAGCCCCCACAAAGGGGGGCGTATCACATATCCCACTGTTTCAGCCCCCCCCCCTCCTTTTGGGGACCTAAATTTAAATTTTCATGCACCAAGGGGCTGGAACAGTGGGATATGTGATACACCCCCGTTCGGGGGGGGGGGGGAGGGGAAGGGGGGGGGGGCTTCCATATGCATTGCTTCCAGTCACTTACTTAGCGCACCCCTCTTTCCTATCTTTTTTGTTTTTGTTTTGGGGTGCTTCGATCAAACTAGATCTATGATCATTGGTCGATACAGCACAATTCTCTTCCCTGGCAGTGCTTTTACCTATTTTACTTCGTAAACTTCCTAAAATATTAGCACTGGCAGTCTCGCCGTTTCTTTTCTGTGTCGATAATGCTAGCTTGTATCAAGTTTTACTTCTGAGGTGGAAAAACTAAATACAGTAGCTTTTATTCCCCCATACATGGAACATTTTCAACACACTTGCTGACATGCCTGCCCTTTGACCTTTGGAAGGGGCAAATAAACTTATTATGCATAGACAGTTTAACCCCTAGCGAAACATTTCCACTGGGGTCTTATTGCAAAGTTCACATACAAACTGCCTGTAATAACAACAACCTAAAATAAAAGCCGTCTTACTTCTCGTGACCTTTGACCTTCTCTTTGGCAAGTTTTAAAATAAGACTACAACTATTTTCTTTAAAAAAATCGCCCCTTATTGACCTTGTAACCTTGACCTTTCATGGAGGTCAGCGCAAGTAACAATCAAAGCTATTGTCAAATATGATCACTGTGCCAATTTAGAAGTCTGTGGCTCTGATGGTCTCTCAGAAATTCAAAATGATAACATCTTTCACAATTGGATTTACACAGGATAATGGATGGATGGACCAATAGTGGACCAGTGGCGGATGACTCATTATATTTAACTCACTTTTAATATTAGATGAACCTATAATGTCTGCTAAACATCTCTCATGCCTTAATTTTCCAACAAAATGCAAGTGAAACTTGTAAAAAGGACATAATCACACTGTTTCATAATAGGAGACCTAGTGTTTCATATTAGGCAAATGGTGCCTAATATGAAACAATGTGTCACTTTTTTCAAACTGGAACTGCTTCTGCAACGATTCGAGTTTTGAAATTTGGCTTTGTCCTAAGATGCATCAAAATAATCTCCATCAAACCCTGGTTTCAGATTGATTCTACCTATTTTTGGACGGTCGCGCGAGACGTTTTTGCTTAAGTGTTTCATACATGGGTCTCCTCCCCTACTACGAAAGCGCGGAAACCGCACCGGAGGTCTGTGATGAGACACTGTGACTGTAGATGCCACACCAGGCTGGCGTTGACCAGGCGTTCCATAGTTTTACATAAAAATGACGTCAAAGTGATTGAACGGCAGTTTCCTTGGGTCGGAAGGATCCTTACCCACCTTGGGGATCGGCACAACCAAAGCCTGGCGCCAAGATGGTGGACAATGGCCAGTTATTCAGATTTGGTTACATTCCTTGAGAAGTACAATGTGTGAATTCTCAGGCAGATGCGTTAGGAGCTGATTGTGGATGGTATCGAGTACAGCAGCAGAGTCATTACATTTCTACAGGGCTTGCTGCAATTCTGATAAGGTAAAAGGGGTATTTAGTCTTCGGAGTTATCTGATTTAAAATCACAAATACGAGACTCTCGCTTCTCCTTCTCTCTCTGAAAGAAGGGTGAATAATGCTCTGTTGAAGAATTATGGGCAATGGTGGAGGCAAACAAATTGGCCACAGCTTTTTTATTTTATCTATGACCAAGGTGGCATCATCTCTAAGACGGCCGATAGAAGGCGAGCCATCCCTGCCCCTAATTTATCGAACAGCCTTCAAGACTTTCTGGGATGGAGTCCCAGAAGTAAAGGATGAGACGAAACGCCTCCAGGAAGCACGGTGTTCACGTTTAAAAATGTAACGGGCCTTCACCCTCTGTCTTTTAAAGGTTAAAATATTCACTTGCGACGGATTACGAAAAGCACGTCGCTGAGCAGACTTGCGCGTTTGTTTAGCCTTGCGGCACTCTTCGTTGAACCATTGTACTCTCGGCTTCTTCTTCTTCTTCTCGAACGCCGTCACACTTGGAGTTTGGCTATCAAAATGAAATCTGTGGTCTTCTGTAGCGCCTCCACAGGCCCATACAATTTCTCTTGTAGAGTGGCGGGCTTCGGCCATATCTCCTCCCTCAGCGGCTGGTGGTTCCCACAGTCCTGGAGGATGTGCTCTGTGGTCTGCTCTGCTTCTCCACAAGCCACAGGGGAGATGGCACGAGGTGGAAGCGGTACTCTCGGCTTCCGAGGGACTGATGCGGACGTTTTAGGGATGGTTTCACCCGCCACGTCCAACAACATAGAAGTAAAACAAGAAACAGGTTCTTCAGCTGACATGACCGCCCCCTCTGTAATACGAGACTGACAGAAGGAGGCGAACAGAGGCCAGTTAGCTTTCTTGAAATTCCAGCGAACCACTGGTGGGTCCTCCTCACAGCTGACCAATGACAGGACTACTGGGAAGTGGTCACTACCACACAGGTCGTCGTGAACCTTCCAGTTAAAGTCCAGCAGGAGAGAAGGATCACACACAATGAGGTCTAGAACAGAACTAGATCCTGAACCTGGGTTAGAGTAGGTAGGTAAGCCATAATTAAAGACACATAAGTTAAGTTGAGAAAAAACATCTTCTAACATTATGACATCTGGCATCATAGTGGTCGCTACCCCACAGGTGAGCGTGACCGTTAAAATCTCCCATGAGAATAAAGGGAGGGGGCAGCTGATCTATCCGTTCCTCTTCCTACTGGCCATAGACTGTGTCATGAAGCGGACCACAGAGCAGAGAAGAAGCGGAATACAGTGGACACTGTGGACACAGCTTGACAACCTCGATTTTGCAGACGACTTGGCTTTACTGTCCACTCATCAACAAATTCAGGACAAGACCACGAGGCTTGCTGACATCTCGTCCCAAGTGGGCCTCACCATCCACAAACAGAAAACAAAGACAATGAGGCTGAACGCAACCAGGGAAGAACCAGTCTTGCTTGCTGGCACCCCGTTGGAGGAGGTGGAGTCCTTCACCTATCTCGGGAGCATCATCGACAAAAAAGGCGGCACTGATGCAGATGTCAGAGCACAAATCGGTAAAGCCAGAGCAGCCTTTCTCCAGTTGAAAAAAGTGTGGAGTTCCAGAGAGCTGTCACAACACACCAAAGTCCGGATTTTCAACTCCGACGTAAAAGCAGTTCTCCTATATGGAGCAGAGACTTGGAGGTTGACAAAAAACACAGGCAACAGAGTACAGATCTTCATAAACAGCTGCCTTAGAAGAATCTTGAAAATCCACTGGCCAGAGAAGATCAGCAACGTCAGACTCTGGGAGAGAACAGAGCAGATAACAGCAGAGAATGAAATTGGGCGAAGAAGATGGGGATGGATTGGTCACAGTCTGAGAAAGCCAGCTTCCGGTATCACTAGGCAGGCATTGTCATGGAACCCCCAGGGAAAGAGGGAAAGAGGCAGGCCTAAAAACACCTGGCGTCGAGACCTCCAAGCAGACATCATGAGACTGGGAACCACCTGGAGTAAAATCGAAGAAGAAGCACAGGAAGGAGTCGCTGGAGGTCTCTCGTCGACGGCCTATACCATGGGAGGGGTGACAGGCGAAAGTAAGTAAGCAGCTAATCTACTGTTAAAAATATCATTACTACAGACTCGCAGGGATGGTGGCAGGTAAACACTGCATATGTTTTGGTCTTCTTTAAGGTAACCTGAGCTGCGACAGCCTGAAGACAGGTGTCGATGCAAACGGGGCTACATAAAATTTGGCTAATAATGAGAAGAGCCACTCCACCCGAGCGCCACTCCGAATCAGAGCCTGTATGGATAGCTTTAAAACCATTAAAAGAGACAGGGTCAGAAGTCTTCTGGTAAGTCTCTTGAAGATATATTACTGAGGGGTTATAGAACTTGACTAAAAGACGTAATTCCTCAAAGTTAGCCTGCAAACCACGACAATTCCACTGACGCTTGATTATGTCTTATGTGGGGGTGAATAGTGTCTTCTTCCCTTTACCTTTGCTTTGGAAGGAGTCGAAGAAACAGAGGGGGGCCGTCTCCCGGGCCTCCTTTGGTTCTTCGGAGATGAGGGAAGTGGAGCTGACGCAGCACCAGCTACGACAACTTCCACTCCCTCCATCCGCTCTTCCAATGCAGCATATTTTTTTTGAATGTGGTCATCAGTGTCCCCTTTTGGGCCCGTGCGCACAGCGGTCCTGAAGCTTTTTTAGACTTTTGGTCATGGACAGTGTTCCTGCCGCTAGAATTAGCGGCCTTAGAAGGCTGACCAAAGCCAGACGCTTTTGGCGAAGACAAACGGACAGGCTTTAGTGGGGGCTGAGGCTTAACGACACCAGAAGGCGGTGCTACCGGACCGGTAGTGTCCGCCTTCTGCGTTCCCTGACTCCTCGTCACCACTGGAGGAGGGCTTTTTTTTCTCCAGGGGCGAGAGGAGCCGAGGCTCCGCCCCCAACCAAGGAGTTGGGTTTTGACATGAGAAATTGTTGTTGGGGCGCTTATCTGCCACCGCAGCACTGAATGTATACACATTCTGACTTACACCCTTAAATCTGTGAACACTCTGGGACTGGTAACACAGATACCAGTTAACCAACGTGTGCATGTGTAGTATGCCCCTTGTTTTCTGTTTTCTACAGGGAAACATGGACATCTATGCCTCCCTCCGCAGAGACCCGTGTGCATGTACGCATTCTATGCAATTTATATTTTGTGTTTTTGCAAGGAAACCGTTTATGCAGGTGGTTTTCTTTTTTCTGCAGAGACACACGAACATCTCTGCCTCGGCTTCGGCGGGGACCCGGGTGCATCTATGGCTATTGTTACTGCAGGGATCCTGATGCATGCGGTGTTCTTCTTTCTTCAGTGACACGCTAACATCTATGCCCCTTTCCGCAGGTACCCATGTGCATCTATGCCTCCGGTTTCAACATGGGCATCTATGCCTCTTGCCTGTGCTTATGTAGTGTATCTATTCTCTTTTTTCTGCAGGGACACCTTAACATCTATGCCCCCTTCCGCAGGGACCCGGGTGCAATTACGCATTTTATGCATGTGGTTTTCTTCTCTCTGCAGGGAAACCCTTTATGCATGTGTAAAAATTTCTTCTACAGGACCACATGAACATCTACGGTTTGTTTCGCAGGTACTCCTGTGCATCTATGCCTTTGTTTTTTATGTGTTTCATTCGTCTGCAGGGACACGTGAACATCTACGTGTTATTCCGCGAGTACCCTTGTGCATCTATGCTCTTGTGTCTGCAGGTTTTTCATTCGTCAGCAGGGACACGGAAACATCCCTGCAGTTCCCGCAGATACCCCTGTGCATCTATGCCGTTTTATTTCTGCAGGGACCACTATACGTATGTTTTCCTCTTTCTCTGTAGGGACACTGGAGCAGTCAGGCCTCCTCCTGCAGGGCCACACTCTCATCTAGATTTAATTGTCTCTGCAGAGCCACATGTGCATTGATGGTTATTATTATTTCGGCAGGAAGACAGGCCCGGCGCGGCCGGAACCACATCTGGCCGCGCGGTGCCCGGGGTGGACGAAGCCGCCACGGCCGCGCGAGGCGCGGAAAAATGGGGGGGGGGGGGGACCCACCAATCACCGAACACGAACCAGAAATCTCGCCAGTGTATCACACTGGACCGCGCAACGGGTATAAAGTGACGACCCGCCGCACGCAAATAAGCGGTCCAGCGCTCAACCACAGCGCAAAGGCAAACAAGCCGCCCTAAGAAACGAACACGCAATGAAACATATAAACCCAACAATAAAAACGATGAAGGGAAACAGCAGGGTACAACAAGACCTAATGCTTAACCCCTTAGGCACTTTTCTGGTTTATATTAAAAACCAACAAAGAGCACCCTAACAACGCAATGAAGCGGAAAAACAAGAAAGAGTGACACTAACAAATAGAAATCCACAGAACGGTCACAACAAAAGAAAGGTTCGGTGTATATCACCAGTGTGGTCAGGTTGGTCCGCTGACGAGAACAGTACCTGGCTTGTTGCAAGCAAAAATGTGTTCGAAATACACTGAGGGATTGAGTGACAAAACAAATCTAGACCTGTGTCATAAAACCTTGTGTATACGGCCAAACCAGAATAAACAGGCCAAAGGAACGTGTTGTTGGTGTGCTATGTTTGGCACCATTTTATACACACACGAGGTTGTACTAGAGTTTGGGCCACCCTCAGCTGCGCCAGGGCCTTCAGCCAGTTTTCTTTCGTCCGTAAAGGACAGCCCCGTCTCCACACGCACATGCTGAATCTTGCACTTGGATATCCAACAAGGGCATTTCTTGTCCAAAGCCATATGCGCCACATGGCAATTCACACACAGGGGGGTGGCTGTGCAGGACTCAGCAGAGTGTCCGGGCTTTGTGCAACGGGCGCATGAAGCCACTGCCTGGCAGCATGTCTTTTGGCACTTAAAACACCGGAGGGGAAGAGGGACGTACTTCTTCACTTTCAAGGAGTAGTAACCTCCCCAGATGGTAGTAGGATGGGTGGGGGTGCCAAACGTCAGGATGATGGTAGGGAGACGGATCTCCCAACCACCTCACTTGGAAGCGAAGCGCCTGACGTAAGTCACCCCCTTTGACTTAAGGTTCCATACAAGTTCATCTTCTGACAGTTCTGCCATTGCTTGATCATTTATTACGACTCTTGAGGAATTCATCATTTTGTGGGGTGTGACCTCCATTGGGGTGTCTCCGGTGAAAGAGAGCCTCAGTAGCCCGTTGGAGAGTGCCCGGGTACGGCACTCTACCAGCAAGTCACCAGACCTGAGGCGCTGGGCATCAGGCCTGCCAACACGGCTCCTGAGGGTCTATCCCACCAGAAAAAGGATGCAGCTTGAAAACAGGCTTCTCTTTCACTTTGCTATGGACAACTTATAAGGAAGCAAGGCCAGACGGCTGACGCCTGAGACGTCGCTTCCTCACAGTCCGAGTCACCGTTAGGTACAATGTCGGTGGCTATGTGCCGCTTTAGTGCCAGTTTTGTTTTGTTTGTGGTTGCCATATTATAATAGTAGAGATATTCATCCCCCGGGGGTCCCCGCCCGCCACCGAACCCAACAAGGTAATGTGCATTTGTGGGCGGGTCTCCAGCCGACGCACAATGGAGACTGCCCGAAAGATATACTCAAGGGGTTAAGCCCGATTGTATCGTCTGAGCCACCGCCTTCTGTCATACTGTTGAATGCAGGGGAATACTGGCGTAAAGCACATAATCGGCAGCAGAGGCTATAGCATGGTGCTCCCTATATCAACCTGCATGTCAACAGTGGGATAGGGCTCGACGTGACATGAGCCGATTGACTAGGCCGGTA
Source organism: Semisulcospira habei (assembly GCA_036245525.1). Lineage (NCBI taxonomy): Eukaryota > Metazoa > Mollusca > Gastropoda > Semisulcospiridae > Semisulcospira > Semisulcospira habei. The sequence continues at coordinate 107,369,715 of BTPG01000003.1, read as the reverse complement.
CTCCTAGCCTCCCGTTTAAGTAGAAGTCAAGGCCAAAGTGGAGCGTTGGCACCAGTGAGCCGCAACCCAAAGGGAACCTCAGCCACCACCTCTTCTCCCCCGACACGGGTCTCCAAGCACGGCAAACACTTGGGATCCAAAGGACCAACAGCTAATGAATATTCTTAATGACCAATCCAACACGGTAAGACCTGGGTTAGCACAGCTCCTTAAAACCCGGACCAGTGAAAAAGACTGAACAACATATCTGCTGACGTCAAGTCCTATCCTGGACAAAGATGGCACCCCTTTGCTAGCCCACTCAGTCAGTGACTGAGGAGACTACACACCCACGCCACGTGGAGGCTGGTGCCGAGTGGGCTCCAAAATGTGGGTATTTCGTACCTCGAGCACAATGCGTTAAAGCACCCGTCCAATATTATTTGCTTTTGGTACAGTAGTGAGGTTTCATTTGCAGCGAGCGGGAAATCTTGGCGGATAAACAGCTTCTGTCATGAGCACTGACATCACCCCAAACATAAGTCAAAGAGGCACAGGTCATCAAGCGCTCCTCATGCACTGGATTAATAATAATAATAATAATAATAATAATAATAATAATAATAATAATAATAATAATAATAATAATAATAATAGGCCAAGGTGCGCAGGGTCTTGATCAGAGAGATACTGTTTGCTGATGATGCCGCCTTGAATGCCCACACTGAGGAAACACTACAGCGTCTCGTCAGCAGCTTCCCTCGCGCCACCGATGAGTTTGGGCTGACCATCAGCCTGATGAAGACAAACGTCATGGGCCAAGATGTTAGCAGCACCCCTTGCATCTCTATAGGCGATCACACCCTCGAGGTAGTGGAGAACTTTACATACTTTGGCTTAACTATCTCCAATAGCCTCTCACAGGACAACGAACTGGACTCCAGAATCGGCAAGGTATCAACAGCGATGGCTCGCCTGACCAAGAGAGTATGGAACAACCGCTTGCTTACCATCACCACTAAGATGAAAGTGTACCAGACCTGTGTGCTCAGCATTCTTTTCTACAGCAGCGCAACGTGGAGTTTGTACATCCGTCAAAAGCACAGACTCAAGCTTTCCATCTGCGCAGCCTGATGAGAATCTTGGACATCACTTGGAAGGACCGTGTTCCAAACACTGAAGTGCTGGCCCAGGCAAACACGCACTCCTTTCACAAAGACGTCTACGGTGGCTCGGCCATGTCTGCCGCATGCAGGATGGCCGGATTCCTAAGGACATCTTGTATGGTGAGCTCGCATCCGGCACCATGATAGAGGTCTTGCAGCAAGACTTCTATCATGTTTGCATGGTCCAGCACTTCAGTGTTTGGAGCACGGTGCTCTTGTACAAACTCCACGTCTCGCTGCTGTCTTTGTGGATTGTAAGAAAGCGTTTGACAGGGTGTGCCCTTTGGTCCACCATTAAGCTATTCAACATAAATGCCAACCTGATCAAAGTCATAGCAAGCCTTTACAACAAGGCCACTAGCGCAGTCTGCTTTAACGGCAAAATAGGAAACTGGTTTACGACTACAGTCGGAGTTAGACAAGGATGCTTGCTCTCACCTACTCTTTTTAACATCTTCCTGGAAAGAATCATGACAGACGCTCTGAAAGATCATGAAGGAACTGTCAGTATTGGAGGCAGAACAATCACGAACTTGCGCTTTGCGGACAACATTGATGGCCTCGCAGGAACAGAGGAGGAGCTAGCTCAGCTACTGGCGAAGCTGGACAGTACAGCCATTGCGTATGGGATAGAAATCAGTGCAGAGAAGACCAAACTGATGACAAATAACACCAGTGGCATTGGCACTGACGTCATGATTGGAAGCCAAAAATTAGAAACAGTTAATAAATTCAAATACTTAGGAGCCATTGTGACAGATGAGGGATCAAAACCAGAAATATTGCCCAGGATTGCGCAGACAACAACAGCACTGACAAGATTGAAGACCATATGGAAGGACAGAAACATCACGCTCTGCTCCAAGATCAGACTGATGCGCTTCTTATACATCTCAGTGTTCTTGTATGCCTGCGAGTCATGGACCCTCACGACAGACCTCGAAAGGAGGATACAAGCCACTGAAATGAGATGTTTTCGAAGGCTGCTTGGCATTTCATACAGAGATCACATCACGAACGAGGAAGTGGGAAGCAGAATCAGGCAAATCATCGGGCCCTATGAAGAGCTATTAGCCATTGTGAGAAAACGCAAACTGAAGTGGTATGGGCATGTCACGCGTTCAGCAGGTCTTGCCAAAACAATCCTGCAAGGCACTGTGCAAGGAGGACGAAGGAGAGGAAGACAGAGGAAAAGATGGGAGGACAATATCTCAGAGTGGACAGGACTGAGGCTGGGTGATACGCTAAGAATGGCAGAGAACAGAGAGGAATGGAGGGAGTTGGTTGCCAAGTCATCAGTGGTGCCCCAACGGTCGGCAAGACTACGGGATATAGATAAATAGATCCGGCACCAGACCAACAGGCAGACCAGCGCTTAGATACAAAGATGTCTGCAAGCGTGATCTGAAATCTGGAAGCCTAAATCCCGCAGACTTAGAAGCCGCCACCGCAGATCGTGCCAGCTGGCTGCTCGCAGTAAAGACCGCATAAAAACGAGCAAGGGAAGGAGAGAAAACCTTGAAGAGTCCGAAATAGCTCTGGTGGTTAAACGTCGGAGCAGGAGAGCGGAGGGAATCGCCGGGTCGTGAGCTCGAATCCCGTCCCGGCCCCGGTAGCTGGACTCACAATCCAGGGGGAAAAATGGATTTGTTCAATAGCATGTGCGTTGAAAGGTCCTGGTAAACTCAAAGTGGCACAGTTGGAGTGCGCCTGAGTTGATCAGTGTTCAGGTCGTACTCCATAGGCAATAGATTTCCCTGTCCCCCATAACCCGCCCGTCAGGGCCGTCCATGATCACCTCGGTGCTGTGGACGTTAAACTCGAACCAGAGAAAACCAGTGGGAGGAGAGGAGGCAGCGCAGACGAAAGAAAGAAGAGCCAGTGCCCACAGCTACAGTCGCAGACTTCACATGTAGCAAATGCAACAGACTCTGCCGTTCTCGCATTGGACTGATTAGTCACAGCAAGCACTGCAAATCTTTAAACGGACTGACCCAGCAAGCACATGTACTCCATTGTCTTCCGAGACAGAAGGATGCCTACAATAATAATAATAATAATAATAATAATAATAATAATAATAATAATAATAATAATAATAATAATAATAATAATAATAATAATAATAATGACAATATTAATTAGCTATTTATAGTGCTGTTCTCCAGGAAAAAACTGGACTCACTGCGCATGCACAGCAGCACACTCTCTCTCAGACACAGGCACAATTATACACTACTTTAACCCACCCCATCCCTTCCCAACACCTTACATCCTCTTCCCTGTCACAAAAGATCCAGAATCAGAATAAAAGGCAGTTAGCAGTTTGCTAGGAGAAAACAGTGAGCTGCATGTTAAAAGCATGTCAAAAAAAGAAAAGTCTTTACGTGAACTTTGAACTTGGATAATGTGGGCAGATTCCGCATTTCAATTGGCAACGAGTTCCACACACTTGGGGCTAAAAAGGTGAAAAAACGCTCCCCAACAGTCTTCATGTTTAGCTTCGGGATTTTTAAAAAGTTTTTCACTGAAGGAACGGAGAGTTGAAAGTCCTTTATTCGGGTAAAGTAAAATGAACGGGGTTTTTTTTTTATTATTTTTTTTTTAAATCGTTTTCTGTTCACAACCCACTGTATCTATGTAACACTTTCTACACATAGCCCACTGCTGATACATTCGGCTTTAAATGAAGGGAAAGAAAATTCTCTCCCCAATACACTAAACAATAAACCACTGACCAGGACATGCTGGAATCCAGGGCAACGATCGCAAGCATTTTGTCACTTCTGATCTGCCCATCTTTAGCTCTTGTGTGACCTCTGCCGTCGAAGGCAGAGGTCACACAGGGGCTTACAAGGGGCAGATCAGATGTGATGAGAAACCTGAGAAAGCATTTCCAGGAACAGAGCCAAGGGCACCACACAATCGATTGACTCTGGAGCAGAGGCGTGGATAAAGACAGCGGGCGTTTGGTGGACTTGAAAGGAGATGAGCGATCCGCCGATACCCAGACACGTATTGGTTTATGGAAAGGAGTTGGAGGACTTCGGATGGGTGGGACGGAGCGCGTATGGACCTTTTCAAGCGCAGTTATTGCATCTTGACCGAATTGNGGTGACATTAACCCATATAAGCCTGAATTTTTATTTTGTGAGAAAGTAGTGTAACAATGTTGTTTTTGGTGTATTTTGAGCATATCCAGCAGAGATTGTTTGATAGCTGTCCGATTTTTATATGTAGGACATGACATAGTACCGTCCCAATAATGGGACGCTAGGACTGAGAGGGTAGGGGTTTTTGCATATAGTACCGTCCCAATAATGGGACGCTAGGACTGAGAGGGTAGGGGTTTTTGCATTCACTTTCATGAAGATAACATGACAAGAAGCGTTCTCTTTGTAACTTTACTTGGCAACAAAGTGTTTCAAACAACAAAACAAAAATCTAGACATGAACATTAATTGATAAAATAATTAGTTTTAAGTTTTAAACCTTAACAGCACAAAGACTAGCAACATAATGGTCACAATCAATGAAGTTCCATAAATTGGACAAAAACATTGAGTAGCCAAACATTTCAGAAACTGAAATAAACTCGTGAACATGAAAATAAGAAGTGGTGAAAGAAAGGGGAAAAATAGAATAATGGTTAAAGTAAGTGACTTCTAAATCCTTGACATGTATTCTGACTAACACATATTGGTCATATTCAGCACAGTTACAAATCCTGGACATGCATTTTGACTGGGGAAAAAAGGCAGTCAGTGAAGCCAAGTTGCTGGTAGCGATATCAATAATCTCAGCACTTTAAGCCATAGCAGAGCTACAGGCGAATGTTACTGGCTGTGGAAGGCCACAAAACACCGGTCATGGACACCCAGGTGGCACTTGGAGCACCGTCTCATCGTCTTCTTCCCACATGAGGCACAGCGCAGCTGGGTCGGCCACGGCTGAACCATGTGGTCATTTCCATCAAACCTCACAGCAGGGGAAACCCGCTTGTCCAGTGTGGGAGTCCTGCCGCAGGGTCGTCCAGCTCCCTTGGTCTTGGGGGTTTTGGCCAAATAAGTACGGACTATGGCCCGACGGATGCCCAAGAGGTCCAGTGGTGCTTCATTGCCTGTAGGCGTCGCCCTGTACAGGTGCCAGGCCTGTTGCACGCAGAGGTCGAGGCAGTATGCGAACAGGGCCCACCACCACTTCTTTGACCTGATGCTGGTTCTGTACTTGTCGACATTTTGATCCATTCGATCAACTCCGCCCATAGTGCTGTTGTAGTGCTTGATCACAAAGGGCTGGACTATCTCGATCCTCTTCCTCTCAGCTCTTGACCAGCGTTTGGCTGTTTGAACAGGCTCCACGCCAACCATGTTGGACACAGTATTCACAACATTGTTGTCGTTCCATCTGACCACGACAAGACCATTTCTGGTATCCTGCATTTAGTCATATGTCCCCCTTTTCGTCTTCCCCATCTCATTCACTGGCATCAGAGGGCAGTCTTCGGTGCGATTCGCGCGGATGGTTCCGGTACAACCGATACCTTTCTTTGTGAGATAGTCGACAAGGGGCAGAGACGTGAAGATGTTGTCGAACGTTAGGTGATATGAGTCGTCTTGTTGAAGTTCACTGATCAGGTCAACGACCACGGAACCCCCCATTCCAAGACCTGGTACCTCTGTCTGTCTCCCTCTTGCTCCCTGGTAGGGGTCAAACTGGAGCGCATATCCCAGTGGGGTTGTGAGGACCCAGACTTTGAAACCAAAGCGGATGGGTTTGCCACGAATGAATTGTTTAGAACCATGTCTCCCATAGTAGGGCACCATGCTCTCATCAATGCTCAAGTTTTGAGTCTTGATGAAGTATTTGAGGAACCTATCATTCAGCATGGACATCAGAGGGCGAACTTTTGCCATCTTATCTTCTGCATCCAGGCGGGCATTGTCGGAGAGGTGCAGGTAGCGCATTATGTCATCAAATCGGTCTCGGGTCATTGCTGACACAACAGCTACATTCCTGACATCATCATCCTGAGACCAATTCTGCGCCGAGGCACAGTGTTGTACCCTGAAAGCAGAAGGATGGCCAAAAATGGTCCTCATCTCCACAGAATTGACCGAGAATGAATGATTTCCTTTTGACCTCGCATAAGTGATACTGAACTGGACAATCATTTCAACAACGTCGTCATCAAAAAAGAGTTCAAACAGTTCATGTGGATCACTTCGTAAGAGAGCAGCATCATAAGGTTGACTATTCCACTTGAAACGATCCTTCATCCTGCCACTGAGGTCCACTCTTCTCCATTCACGAACAGTCTTCTGCTTTGCCTTTGATCCAGTAGCCGTTCTGCTGGTCTTGCTGGATGCTGAGGCAGCTGTGGGTGGGAGTTTCCTCTTCCCAGTCCTGCCATCTGAAGTAGATGGAGTTGGTGCTGAAGGCTGAGACGTCCCAGGTTCCTGGTCTTCAGCAACAGCATGGGCATCTCCAGCGGGGGAATGAACCTGAGATAACAGAATGGCAAACTGAATGGTAATAACGCCTGGGAAAAAGAATGGTCAAAACCTCAATGTAATTTCAAATCAGTATGACAACGCAAAAGAAGAGAGCATTTTGATGTAATGTTTGCCTACTTTGAACACTGTTGCTTCTCATCATCTGTGCTAAGTGATGGGGAGGAGGATGGGGGTGCGTAAAGGCGATTAATGAATGTCACATTTGATTCAGTTTAGACCACCTGTAGATCAGAACTTACATTCTCCTGTGTGTTGAGCTCTGCAGCATAGTGCGTCCGAATCCCTTGTCTCAAAACCGTGACTTCTGCCGCAGCAGAGAGCTGGCGGCCATTTAGATTGTCAACCGTCCCTCCATCGTCCTCCTCGGCACTATATTCATCCGTCAATTCATCAAGTGGGGGAGGATCGATGTAAATATTGGCTGTCACAAAAGTCCCGTCTTCCTCTAACATGCTGATCACATCATGAACAGTGTAAGTCCTGAAAAATATCAATAACAACAAATTCTTCATGTGAAAAAACCCCTACCCTCTCAGTCCTAGCGTCCCATTTTTGGGACGCCACTTCAGCACCTTCTAATATAAATATTTCGAACTTCTATTAAAAACTGAGAGACACATTTTCAGATTACATGTAGAGGACCATTTTATCTTCAGTGACCTCATCAAAAAGTTGATCACAGGAAAAATTATTCACTCACCTTATACGTGATGCCATGCTGAACCTCAAAAGCAGTCAACATGTGATTACAAATGGCTGCTGTACGTGGTAATCATGGGAGATGATCCTCATTTAAGGTTGAATGGAATGCGATAGGGTCCCTTTATCTATTGTAGCATGCATTGGTGACAGTAGTCTTCATGTTTAGGTCTGAAGGGGTTGAAATTGTAGCGTCCCAAAAATGGGACGCCAGGCTTATATGGGTTAACTAGCTCTAAGCGTGAGCTATAGGGTAGGCTGATATAAATATTGCTACATGTAGTTGCATTTTGCATCAAGAACAACCGGTCTCACTGGAGCAGTTTCAAAATACATGCAATGTTGTTCAGGCAAGAGAGTGTTATATGTGTGCTCGTGCTGGTTGAGTCTTTGGATCTATACGCTAACAGCAAATTTAATTTGCATGTGTCATTTTGGGCATTATGTTGTTTGGATCTAGTAGGAGAGCTGCTGTTGAGCACTATGAATCACTATCAGTATGGGCATAACTCATTTACACACACACACACGTACATACACACACCATGAA
>BTPG01000003.1:107346512-107361305 GCA_036245525.1 Semisulcospira habei | reverse complement strand
TAACAATGAAGTAGCAGGCTGGTGCAGTGGTAATCACATGATTATTAGTATTCCAAAGACAAAGAGCATGTTAGTTACTACACGTCAGAAACACCAGCATGATCTACCACCTTTAACATTCTCCTTAGTTAGCCAGCCAGTAGAACACGTAACTAGGCATTTCTTATTAGGCCTTGTAGTGGACAACCAATTAAGCTGGGAACCGCATACTGACTCTATATGCAAAACAATCTAAAAAAATCTGTTCCTGTTCTCAAAACTACACCATATCGTTAATACTGATATCCGTAAACTCTTTTTCCATGCGCATATTAAAACGCATTGTGACTACACTTCTACCGTCTGGGATGGATGCAGCTAAGTTCACATGAAAAAAAGTTAATTCCTTGTATCGTCGGGGCATTTAAATTAATACTTCCCGGTCCTACTTCGACTGACGAAAAATTAAAATCTCTCAAGTTACTAACATTGAATAAACAGTTTGAATTTAATCGCTGTATTCTAATGCACAAGATATTGCACGGAAAAACCACACCCTATCTAAAAACTCTATTTTCCGACAAAAATAGGAAATCCAGACCAAAAAGGTGACTGCCAAGGAATAATAATAGGAAAAACACGAGAAATAGTTCGATCCACCTTCCAAAAATTAGTTTAGACATCTGTAAAAACAGCCTGTCCTTTTCAGGCGCTAAAGAGTGGAATATTTTACCTACACAATTGAAATCGATTTGTTAAATTAGCGTTTTCAAAGATCGCCTCCATAAATATTTACTTCAGAAGTAATAGTATGTTCGGCTCCCATATGCTACTATTCGTATAGTTAGTGACAAGTTTCCTATTACCTAATACTCTTCTACTGTTGCTGCAGATTATGTAATAGTTTGACTGTATGCATTTACGTCAGGTTTATACCTGTATACATACACACACCTACACACACCTACACACACCTACACACACCTACACACACCTACACACACCTACACACACCTACACACACCTACACACACATACACACACATACACACACATACACACACATACACACACATACACACACACACATACACACACACACATACACACACACATACACACACATACACACACACATACACACACACATACACACACACATACACACACACATACACACATACACACACACACACACACATACACACACACATACACACACACATACATACACACATACATACACACATACATACACACATACATACACACATACATACACACATACATACACACACACACACACACACACACACACACACACACACATACACACATACATATACATATACTCTTTTTTTCTTATATTTATATATATATATTTGTTTCACTTTAGGGTGGGGGGGGGGGGGGCTGGGGCGGGGATGGGTCGTTTTGCTTATATGTATTTTTTTTTTTTTTTTGCTGTATCGTCTGATGTACTTTTATATGTGTAGAGTAATGCCTAAAATATTGTTTCTTCTGAATAAAAACGTTTCATCATCATCATCATCATCTCTCCCTCTCTCTCTCTGTCTCTCTCTCTCTCTCATCTCTCTCTCACAATCATGCGCGCATCTCGAGGAGGCATAGATCCTGATGCGCCCGGAGAGCGCATAAGGATCTATGCCTCTTGGATATGCTTGGAGCGCGCGCACGCACGCACTAACACGCACACGCACACGCACACGCACATCGACGTGCATTCAGAAGAGCATGCAAGTGACCCGTGTACTTAGTATATCATGTAGCTAGGTAAAGTCGACCTGATTTGACACAAATTATAGCAAGACTGAAATCTGTACCGTGAAATTCTTATTTTGTCACCATTTTCCCAAGCCTATAAAGCAAACGTGAAACTCATATCACGTAAAATATAAAATTACGTAAATACTAAAACTTACATCATGACAAATGACGTTTGACAAACCAATGACGGGTATGTTCTGCCCCCCTTATAAAGCTCACTGATGCATTGGCAGGTCTGCGAGACTTTTTTAATAGGAGATATTTCAACATCAGAATTCGGTCAAAGACAAATGATTGTACATTGCTTAACGTCCCGACAGCAACAACACTTTCTCAGGACGTGCCTGCACTGCTTGTGAAAAAAAAAAAACACTAAAAAAGAATATTGAATTATGTCGCCAGCCGGTCTAATACGTTAAATAAACCTACGACATGGGGCCTACATAAAGCTAGGACTTTTACGATTGTGGTTGTGTTGTTCCGTGAGAGCATGCACGTATTAATCGTAGGAAACGATCCGATATTTATTTGAGCTATCACGATTACGAATCACGTATCTTTTCAGTAAGATTCTTTATCGTTCGCGCGTGGAGTGGAATTGCTTTTGTTATGATATGCTAAGATTAGTCTGGAAGTTTCTAGCATAGTCGCACGAAGAAAAGCGGTCGATTTTGTCATGCGTAGATTCGCTGAGTATAGATTAGAACGTTCAAGCGAAATCGCGCTATGTCGAATGACCTTACATGTAACGTCAAAATGCCATTTTGCAACAGTATTTAATCCGCTCTAATTTTCATTGTCATAGTTGTTTTCTGTACGCGTGAAATTAGCAGCTGGTCAGTATGGTTTTTGAAGGATCGTGAAAGTTCTGGAAACTTCCAACTAGGTCGTGAACTGCGTACCATACTTTTGTGAGACGCCATTACACATAGGGATTTGGGGCTGAAGTTAGCAGTCGAATTTTTATAGACTTTTGTAGTTCTTTTTATTAATATTTATGAGTTACAATTACGTGTTCCGTTTGATTGGTTGCATTGTATGAATTCCTTGGATTATTCTGGAAAGTTTTTATACTATACACGTTTGTGCTGGGAAGCACGTTGGTACATTGTCACGCATTGTTAGTTGTAGGGACACACAGTTTATAGTAGGTACGTGGCTGTATAGGGTGTACATTGTGAGAGACACAGCGTAACGGTGGTGTACGTTGTATGAAGAACTTTGTGTCGCCAGTGTTGACATTTGCAGAGGAGACATTGTATCAGTGTTGGTGCATTTGAGAATGCATTGTGTGGAGGTCGCATCACTTAATTAAAATATTGTTGGAACTGTTACTCCAGTGTTGTCTACAACCATAAGCCACGTGTGACGGGTTGCAGCTGAATGAAGTTTATTTAAAAGAACCTTACGTGCGTGCGTCTGGTGTGTTTATCATACTACGACTACGACTCTACCACGTAACATTTTGGCACCTCCGACAGGACTTCTTCAGTTGGCTCAGTGGAAAGGGTAGCCGGAGAAAACAGCCAGCAGTGAAACGTAGAGATGGCGACATCGGAAATGGAGACATTCCTGAAAATGGAAAAGGAATGTGGACTCGAAGGAGCTCAACTCCTCGAGTTCGTAAAGGAGAGAGAGGAGAAACAAATAATCTTTAGATTTGAATATTGACGAGCAAAAGAAATGCGATATCATGAAAATCAATTGATGATTCGCGTGATGAAACATTTCTTTTGCTGCTCAATATACTTGTAATACCTATTTATTATTTACTCACCGTTAAGTTTTGTTTTCCAATAAATCTACATTAGTCGATTATGCGCAAAATGTTTTTTTTTTCTTTTACTCGTCAGTATACTTTATTTAATTGTTCATTCAATTATCATCATAGTGACATTTGTTGTGAAATAATTATAAATGCGCCAATTATTTCTGACAGATTTTACACACACAGACACACACACACACACACACACACACACACACACACACACACACACACACACACACACACACACACACACACACACACACACACACACACACACAACACACACACACACACAACACACACACACACACACACACACACACACACACACACACACACACACACACACACCACACACACACACACACACACACACACACACACACACACACACACACACACACACACACACACACACACACACACACACACACACACACACACACACACACACACACACACACACACACACACACACACACACACACACACACACACACACACACACACACACACACACACACACACACACACACACACACACACACACACACACACACACACACACACACACACACACACACACACACACACACACACACACACACACACACACACACACACCACACACACACACACACACACACACACACACACACACACACACACACACACACACACACACACACACACACACACACACACACACACACACACACAACACACACACACACACACACACACACACACACACACACACACACACACACACACACACACACACACACACACACACACACACACACACACACACACACACACACACACACACACACACACACACACACACACACACACACACACACAACACACACACACACACACACACACACACACAGGGAGACGCAACCATCAGAGTGGGTTACCTAGCATTTCATGTGAAAATGGGTTCCCATATTTCTATTTATTCTAAGGCTCTGGAATTGATGCGAATGTTTAGAACTCACATTATAACTAAGCTCTATAACTTAAAATAAAATAGACATTTTCTAGAAACAGAGCCACTAGATGCCGAAAAAATGGGTTTCTGCCAATAAAGTGGGTGGGTGTCTCTCTCACACAAATGAAACTGGCATTACAGTCAAAATGGGTGTCTTCACAACAGTAGGCGTCTGTAATAAGGTCAAGTTCATGGAATACTTCTTTTTCACATTAATTTTTTTTTCCCCAACTTAAATGTGTATGTGTGCTTTAACATTCTTTACATAGTATGGTGCAAAATTCAATAAACACTGGCCCGAAACCTTTCGATTATGATTTTTACAGAGGAAATCGTTTAAACATTGCTGCGTTTTGTCCTTTTGAAGCAAAACAGTTTATCATGGCATTGATGTGAGAATCAACATAATGTATTCTGGAAATTAAAGGACCTTTTTTGTGCGTTTTGGGGTACTCTGGAGTTTCAGACAAACAGCAACAGAGCATTTTGAATATTAACCCTTATCATTCGGAATACACCAGTGTGTGCAACTAGTGTAACTGAAATAGTCCAAGGGTTAGTGCCAGAATAGCTTGGTGCCTCTAGGCGCCAAGCTATTGTGGCACCACCCTTGAACTAAAGCCATTGGTCTATGTCCTCATCTGTAAGTACTGTAATGTAGCTTGCATAGAATTATGGCAGTGAACAGATTTGAAGCTATTTAGCCTCAGTATGACTATGATGCGGGTCAAAAAGTGTGGAAAAATATCAAAGATAGAAAAAGACCCAGACGAAGAAACGAACACTTAACTTATTCTACCCCAGCAAAATTTAAGATCCACCACGATAGTTCAAGGGTGATGCCAGAATAGCTTGGCACCTATGGGCACCAAGCTATTCTAGCATCACCCTTGAACTATCGTGGTGGATCTGTGTCCTGCACTGCAACGCAGTCTTCTGAAGACGACTTCAACATTTGGGCTTAACTTATTCTACCCCAGACACACCACAGCAAAATAAAGATCCACCATGATAGTTCAAGGGTGATGCCAGAATAGCTTGGTGCCTATGGGCGCCAAGCTATTCTGGCATCACCCTTGAACCATCATGGTGGATCCGTGTCCTGCACTGCAACGCAGTCTTCTCAAGACGACGTCAACATTTGGGGATTCCGATCTTGGGGTAGAACGAGTTAAAATGACAGAACAGAACACCGACATTAATTAACTAACTGACAACATAAGAAATCACTTGAAACTTCAGCCTTTATTTAACGTCTTTCGTCTCCAACAAACAACCAGCCATTCTTTCATTTGCAAAATGGTATGGCAGTACAACCAACCATTCTTCAGAGCATGGAATTACTCGTACTAAAAAAAAGAGGAAAACCCCTTTTCACTAGGGGGGTCCGGGGGCATGCGCCCCCCCCACCCCCGGAAAATTTTTTGAAAATTTACATTAAAATTTGTGCAATCTGGTGCATTTTAGAGAGAAACTGAGCAGTTTAACCACCTAAAAATCTTGCTTTTTTTTTCTTATTTTTGGGGTGCACTTTTCATTTTTTGTGTCAAAGGTTTAAAAGTTATACTAAAACAAAGTATTCAACAGAATATTTATATCCAAATGCTTATTCAAAATACATCTGAATGTCTTTCCATTTTTTTAAAAATTTGAGTTTAATTATATAATATATATACTTTCTTTAATAATCTCTGCTTAATCAGCTGTAAGTATGGATTCCTTTTATCTCTTATTTAATACTATGTACCATGGTCACTGAGCTGGAGAAAGGTTATATAGATTTTTCAACATAATTTCATCAAACTTTACTGGGAAAAAAATACATTGTAATAAATTTATTCACCATCATGAGTAATATTTCCAATGGCACTGCTTTTAGCTTTCTTGTATTTCGCTGTAGACACGTGAGCATCAAGTGCTACGCGGCCGCGTAGTTAATATCAACTCTGCGCAGTTCGCGGCAATACGCCTGCCCACAGGCCCGGCACACTGAGCGCGGAGCTCGTCGTTTACGCTTTTCTCGAGCCAAGTCCATCTCCAAATATTCTTGGCTCCAGAATCGTCTGACGTCTATTCTGTCTCCGCGTTTAAGTATTTTCTCTTCGCCGTATTTTGACCAGACTACGACTCCACTGAAGACCGGAAGTGACCTGTGCGAGCTAAAGCTAACGCCTCGCTCAATTTTCAATACGCGATTTGGGGATATCCGCCACATAAAGATCACGAAACACGGTATTGGAATAGTGACTTTACGATTTTGTTTTCGGCGGAAATTCGGCGGAATGGCAGCTTCATTTAAGCGGAAATCCGCCAAAAAGAGGAAAATTCCATGCTCTGATTCTTTCATTTGCAGAGTTTTTAAAATGGCATGCAGTATATTACAAAATGATCCCCCCCCCCCCCCCCCAATAACACTCTTGTAATCAATTTTTACATTGTCAATGGTTTTCTTATCTTATTATATTGTCTTTTGTCCCCAGCCGGCTGTTTCGTTTTGCAAATCCAAAGGTTATACAGTATACAAAATGTGACCCTTTCTCACGAAACCAGTCTTAACTCGCAGCGAGCCAATCAGCACTACACGCAATAATATGTGGTGGGGGGGTCAATCTGGGGCATTTTCACTTTTTGGGAGAAATGTATTCTACATACACCAAAGTATCGTATGGTTAAAATCTTTATCATGAAAAATGCCATTAAATAGGTAAAAAGTGATTTTAAAAGTCTGCCCTTGGCCCCAATTATGCTGCACACAGAAACTTCACAGGCTGTTTTCTCAAAATGGCCGCCGGAGGCTTTAACAACTTTAAACACTTAAGAACAGCTTTTACAATTTTTGCACTACAGCATACAGTCATATATCACAGTAATCAGCAAACACTGTAGTTTTCATAAATGCATATATGTCAAAACATGCAAAATGCGAGTTCTTAAGACTGATTTTGTGAGAGAGAGGGTCACAAATGATCCAGGCGTCCATCAGATTAAAAAAAAAAAAAAAAAAAAAAAAAAAAAAAAAAGAAAAAAGCAGGCTATACATGCTGAAACCACCCCAATAATAACACTGATGTAATAAATCTGTATGAAATCGAAAATGCTGCGAGTGGCGGCTCAATTCATTTCTTTTGTAACTTTTTCAGTCTGTTGCGGACGTAATCCTTAATGTTTGTCCAGCGCCTATGTCTAAGTGCAGGTTCCAGCGCCATTGCATACTGTATCTCGGCCTTTCCAGGAAGTTTGTTCATGACGAGGTGTGTCTTGAAACGAGTTTGAACAGCTTTCTCTTCAGCTTCCCCCCATGGTTTTCTTGTAAATCTAGCTTTCCTTCGAACAGGAGCCGACGCAGTACTGTCATCATCAAAACTATCTAGATTGTCATCAGGCTCTGGACGTCTTTTCTCCGCCATGCTCATCGATTCCTGTGTTGCTGACTTGCTACTTGCTTCATTCACAGGTGCTGTTCCCCCCGAGACCTCTCTGCCAGTTTCTGATGCGTCTTCATTGTCAAAGTCAATCTCTTCATCATCGCCCAGCTCAGCTCTAATGCAACTCTCAAAATCTGTCATCCCATTGTTAACTGACAGAAGAATCTTTGCCACTTTTGCCTTTTGAAGGACGTCTTGAGGTTGGCGGTAGATATGGCGATGTATCCGAATATCATGGCCAAGGAAATCTGCCAGCTGATCCTGGTCTAACTCCGAGATGGCCATTGACTGAGCCAAAGTTGCAACCTGTTTCCGCAACTGAGTAAATGTGAACATGGCTGGGTATGACACCCCTGCTTCTAGGGCATGGGCCTTAAGAACATCATGGCCTCTGTAAGGCCTCTGACCAGAAGGTGTGGCAAAGATGTACTGGGAATCAGTGAGAGCTGGCACCGATTGCCTCATTTGAAGGATTCTGTCCACAGTTGTCATCATCTTCTTCGTCAGCAAAACGGGAACACTCCTATTAAACTTGCCTCTGATTTCCACTCGCTGAAAATGATTCACCATTTTCTTCTCAACCTCTGTGAGACCTTTCAAGATATCTTGATTGGTGATCGATCCAATCTTAGCATTCTGGAAGTCTGACACCTTCATTCTCTGAACTTCTCCCCCTCGTTTTCGGTTGAAAAGTGATACAGCACAAAGAGTTGCTTTAACCACTGTCGGATAATCTTCCGAAACCATCCTTGTCTCAAGAAGCTGTTGGACCTTCCTCACATCTTCACATGATGGGATCAGCTTGGGTTTGTTCATGGTCATTTTCCCGACCGACTGGGCTGCTGTAGCGGACACACAATCATACCAGTCCCCGTCGAAGACGGAGTCAAACCGCTGCGCCTCAGAGAGCTCCTGTCGCCACCTGTCGTCTGAACCCTGTCCAAGCTGTTTGGATGCCTGTGACTGTTTGATCTGTGAACACTTTTTCAAAGCATGGCCTATGCGCATTGCGAGATTGCCTTTTTTGAACTGATGTGTGTCCTCATCAAAATCTGCTAGCTCTTTTACAGCCAGGACAACATGATCAAAGCTAGCTGAATTGATCACAGCATTTAAACTTGCGATTTTCATTTCTGACCTCACTCTGATAATCTTCAACAGTCTCCCTAACTCCCGCATCCTGGAGCTGATTTGTCCAGCCGTGTGTTCTTCAATGTCCCTGCGGTCAAATAATCTCTTTCCATACTCAAGAAGCAAGGGGTCAGTTCTGATGAGACGGCTTATCTCATCATCTCTCTGGGTAGCCAAGACCTTGTGGTAGAAGGAAAATTCAACGTCTAAGGGTATTGGAAGCATGAGCCGACCACGGCGAGCGGCGTCCCCTCGCCGAGTGATCTGAAACCCTCCTGGCTTCTGACAGCAACGTTTTGAGTGTACAGAGATCAGCTTTTTTTGATAGAGCCCTTTGCAATGGCTACAGGCGAGAAGGTCGTCTGCCTTACTAGTTTTGGTGCGATACTTAGGAATCAAACATCCGGATTTGTTTTCAAGAACAGCAACGTTATGCATGTAATCACCCTCATCTTGTAGTCTGATCCATGCTCGACGTCTCTGCTTGGTCCCTTTTTTCATCGACAAAATTTTAGCAACGTCAGCCTCATCTGCATGGACATCTTGTAAGTGCGTGCTCATTTTCAAGACAAGCTTGCCACACAATTTGCATGCATGTTTCTTGTCCCATTTGTACTTTCCTTTCCCTCTCTGCGACACGTGCACACCCGTTTCTTCTGTAAGTGCTCTTTCCCCACTCTTTCCAGCATCATGTTCCTCCTGCCTATCCACATTCTCATTGCCACCCCCTAACGCACACTGCACCTTGCTGGTACTAGCGTCACCAACACCTGGCCACCCCAAACCTGCCACTTTGATGAAATCTAACATAGTCGATACAATACTGTCTATGTCCGAGATCCCAGCAATTGATGCTGACACACCCTCTGAATCCGGTGAGCTCGAGCCAGGAACAAACTCCTCGTCATCACTGCCCTCGTATTGCGATGCGCTGGCACTGCTCTCAGTCTCGGGTCCATCCCAGGCGCCATTTGCCAACTGGAGAAAGAAAGAAAGAAAGATTAAAACCAAAGCTGCCTTAGAAACAGAAACAGCCCAATTTTGGTTTAAAGGGGCCTTGCACAAGAATAAAAAGAGTAATCCCGTGTATGACCGATTTACATATATGTGTGACCTCGGTGACGAGGGCTGGCTTCTGCAGCAGTCAAAATCCACGTTTCCTGAAAATGCAAGCAGTTTTCACACATTTGTCAACCCTGCGTGACCCTTTGAGAGAGGTCACTCAAATTGGCATGTTTAAAAAGGTCTTGCCACAAAGTATCCTTGGGCCAAGCTTGAAGAATGTGGCTTGAATAGTCTCCGAGAAAATGCCACCGTTAACTCATTCTACCCCCAGACACACCACAGCAGGATAACAGGGGTGGGATTCTAGTAAGAAAGAAAACGCGGAAAATCAAACGACATTGGTGGGGGGTGGGTGGGTGGGTGGGTGGGTGGGGGGGGGGGGGGGGTGGGGGGGTGGTTTCATGTCCTTCATTTTCAGCGGCCGAAAAATCAAACGACAGGGGGAGGGGGGGGGGGATAGGCACGCGTGTCCACCGTTCGCCAAAGTATCCAAAAACCGACACGGGGAGCGAGACCAAACACACCCGAAAATGGACTTTGTTATGACACTCCTGATCTGCAGTATAAAAATGGAATGTGCGTATCAGTTTATGTTCAGATGCACACTAAACGGCACTCTGTCTTGGACAATATCCTTTTTCACAGCCATTTTCCACTGCGACCTAAAGCTACCGGAAGTGTCGGGCGATAGTGAACCAAACTGCATACAAATCCAACCCATTTGAGATTTTTTTTGCCATTTAAGAAGATTTTTTTTTTTTTCTCGTCTTTTTTGTTGTTATTAGACGCGGAAAATAAATATGCTTCAGCGGAATTGTGAAAGAATTTCCACGGAAATCCGCGGAAACGCGGAAGAATCCCACCCTGGGATAAGGATCGACCATGATAGTTCAAAGGTGATGCCAGAACAGCTTGGCGCCTACGGGCGCCAAGCTATTCTGGCACCACCCTTGAACTATCATGGTCGATCTGTGTCCTGCGCTGCAATGCGGTCTTGAGAGGACAGGGGCAAAATTTAAGGATTTTGGTGTTGGGGTAGAATGAGTTAAAGTTTACCATGGACGACGGACGGACGACCAGTGGCCCAGAACATAAACTCACTTTTGCTTCGCACGCACGCCAGCCAATAAAATGAAGATGATCATAGAATCACTTTACTTACCAGTTTGTAATTGGGGGCATTCCGCTGCCGTCCATGCACCCTCCTACCAGACGCACCCTCTGTGGCAGAGGCTGGGGGGCCATGATTCTGCAGCATAGATCCTGATGGGTTTGGACATCCTGCTGCCATCCGGCGCTGGGTGTGTGCCAGAAAGTCCTGAGCCGGTGTGACCAAAATGGTGTTGCTGAGAACATGTCCAATACAACCATGTAAACCAACTGACATTTTGAATCAGATTGATTGTACATTGCTTAACGTCCCGACAGCCACTAGGCTTTCTCAGGACGTGCCTGCACTGCTTGTGAAAAAAAACCCACCTAAACAGAACATTGCCATGTATGTCGCCTGCCGGTCAAATACGTTAACTCATTCTACCCCAACACCAAAATCCTTAAATTTTGCCCCTGTCCTCTCAAGACTGCATTGCAGTGCAGGGCACAGATCGACCATGATAGTTCAAGGGAGATGCCAGAATAGCTTGGCGCCCGTAGGCGCCAAGCTATTCTGGCATCACCCTTGAACTATCATGGTGGATCCTTATCCTGCCGTGGTGTGTCTGGGGTAGAATGAGTTAAATAAACCTAACACATGGGGCCAAGACATAAAGCTAAGACCATTTAGCAACACACATCCAATATCAAGAGCTACAGGCAGTGCAGACAGTAGGGAGAGTTTTAAAAAGGCAAATTTATACAGGTGAATGGACAAAGGGTAGACAGAAACACATGCATGCCCCAGAATTGAGAGAAAAACCCACCCTGTGGGGCTGACCAGGGTGACCCTGAGAACTAAAAACTGGCAATACAGTAAAAAGCGATACTTCAGTTGCACATTCCTAAACGAGACCTGTTTGTGGACGTTCGTTCTTCGAATCGCGAGGCAGTTTTGCGAACGAGGATTGAAATCTGGCGCCATTTTTGTTTTTAAAAAAAAAAAAAGTCAACTGATAGTTACTGTGCATGCATGTGGCAAGTTAACACGTCAGAAAAAAAAAAAAGAAAGAAGAAACAAAATCGCGTGGCAGATTGACCTTGTAATGGGGTTATTGAACGAATTCCTTTCATTGAAGAAGAAAGCTTTTGTTAAAATCGTGGGGTTCTATTATCATTTACTACAAGACTCAACGGTCAGGCCCGGCCGGTGCGGCCGAAGACACGTTTGAAAGCAGACGCCTTATTTTTCTGGGCCAAACGGGTACGGGGATTGGAGGCATCTCTCAGTTAAATAACTGCACTGAACAAGTACATTTGGGCGTGCTCTTAACTAAGAAATATTGCATAAAATACCTCTGCAAATGCGAGAGAATGACCGGTGCGTCCGTTGGAGACGAAAGACGTTTAAGCAAGGGAAGGAACTCCGTTCATCGGTGTTGGACCAATCAAATTGATCTGAAAACACTCCGGCCGCTTCCGTGTCCACACACAGGCCCAGGGCATCCCTGAAACACAACGATGAAGTAAATCTGTTAAAATGGGCACATCGTATTTTGATATTTTTTTCTGAATTTTGAATGAAAGATAATACAGAAACAACCCTCAGAAAAAATGGGTTTCTGATCTGGCCACCCAAAATTTTACACCGACCCAGATTGCATAAGGATGGTAAAGAAAGTAACCCAGTTCAGTCATTTGGTACACACACACACACACACACACACACACACACACACACACACACACACACACACACACACACACACACACACACACACACACACACACACACACACACACACACACACACACACACACACACACACACACACACACACACACACACACACACACACACACACACACACACACACACACACACACACACACACACACACCACACACACACACACACACACACACACACACACACACACACACACACACACACCACACACACACACACACACACACACACACACACACACACACACACACACACACACACACACACCACACACACACACACACACACACACACACACACACACACACACACACACACACACACACACACACACACACACACACACACACACCACACACACACACACACACACACACACACACACACACACACACACACACACACACACACACACACACACACACACACACACACACACACACACACACACACACACACACACACACACACACACACACACACACACACACACACACACACACACACACACACACACACACACACACACACACACACACACACACACACACACACACACACACACACACACACACACACACACACACACACACACACACACACACACACACACACACACACACACACACACACACCACACACACACACACACACACACACACACACACACACACACACACACACACACACACACACACCACACACACACACACACACACACACACACACACACACACACACACACACACACACACACACACACACACACACACACACACACACACACACACACAACACACACACACACACACACACACACACACACACACACACCACACACACACACACACACACACACACACACACACACACACACACACACACACACACACACACACACACACACACACACACACACACACACACACACACACACACACACACACATGAACACAAAACCCTCAGACTGGGTGACCTACCATTTTATGTGAAAATGGGTTCCCATATTTCTATTTATTCTAGGGCTCTGGAGTTGATGCCAATGTTTAGAACTCACCTTATAACTAAGCTCTACAACTTAAAATAAAATAGACATTTTCTAGAAACAGAGCCACTGGATGGAAAAAAAATGGGTGTTTACCCCAAAAGTGGGTGCCTCTCACACAAAACTGGGATTACAGTGAAAATACCTCACTAAAGATACCTTTGGTTGATTTTACTATTATGATTGTTTGAGTGGGGTTGTAAGGGGGTTGGGGGGGGGGGGGAGAAGTGTGTGTGTGTGTGGGGGGCGGGGCGGGGGTGGGGGGGGGGGGGGAGGGGAGGGTGGGGGGGGGTGGGGGAGAGGGGGTCATCACTTTTGGTTTATAGAGCTGCTCAATGCACTCTTATGAATGAAAGAGTTTCATTATCAGTGGAATCAGTAGGTCATTTCAGAGGCGCACACTGAGTTGCACGTCAAACCACTCACAAATACTCATTTGGAGTGCACCAGATGGATCCAGTTGGCAAAGTCCCACATTCCACACTATAGGACAGCTAAGACTGAAAAGCAATCGTGGCGTTTATGGCGCGGTACAAGGTTTAAAACTAAGAAAATGTTGTTTTTAGAAGCGTGTCGGGCAAAAGTTTTTATGAAAACTGTTTTAAAAACCTCTTTTAACTCAACTTTTCTTAATGTTAAAAGTGTTTTAATTGTACATTACTTAACGTCCCGACAGCAACAAGGCTTTCTCAGGACGTGCCTGCACTGCTTGTGAAAAAACAACAACTAAACAGAACATTGAATGTA
>BTPG01000003.1:107300226-107346502 GCA_036245525.1 Semisulcospira habei | reverse complement strand
CAATCCTGCAAGGCACTGTGCAAGGAGGACGAAGGAGAGGAAGACAGAGGAAAAGATGGGAGGACAATATCTCAGAGTGGACAGGACTGAGGCTGGGCGATACGCTGAGAATGGCAGAGAACAGATTGATTGATTGATTGTACATTGCTTAACGTCCCGACAGCAACAAGGCTTTCTCAGGACGTGCCTGCACTGCTTGTGAAAAAAAACAACCAACTAAACAGAACATTGAATGTATGTCGCCAGCCGGTCAAACACATTAAATAAACCTAACACATGGGGCCTAAATAAAGCTAAGACCATTTAGCAACACACATCCAATATCAAGAGCTACAGGCAGTGCAGACAGTAGGGAGAGTTTAAAAAAGGCAAATACAGGTGAATGGACCTCGGGTAGACAGAAACACATGCCCCAGAATAGAGAGAAAACCCCACCCTGTGGGGCTGACCAGGGTGACCCTGGGAACTAAAAAATACCTAACCCCACCCAAGTCCCCCAGGGCAGACCCGGGTGGGGTGCAGAGAACAGAGAGGAATGGAGCTGGTTGAAAAGTCATCAGTGGTGCCCAACGGTCGGCAAGACTACGGGATATGGATAGATAGATAGATAATCTGTGTAAAATCTGCCCTGCTTTCAAAGACATCGTTTTGAGTCTTCTGGCAGTGACGGGGTTAAAAGAGTCTATACCAAAGATGTACGCATCCCAACGCTGCTCTGAAACTGTGCACAACAGACACTGATGACAGCCGGCGTTCGACTTTGCTGTACGCACGCTTGAAGAATTTGCAAACAAGTTTGACGACTACAGTTACAGTAAAATGAACAAAAAAGTAATAATAATAATAATAATAATAATAATAATAATAATGATAAAAATCCTGCGGATTGTCGGACACATGGGCTGTGATGGCCAGAAAGTTCATTTTGAGAATAGCGAGATTTTTGTTGTATAACCATGAAAATCTCGCTTTTCTCAATAATGGACAAACCGACTTTTTAAAATATCAGACGTGCGATTCTTGTTGGCACAATCGCCTTGTGTTTTTCTGATGGGGGGGGGGGGGGGGGGGGAGGGGAAAGGGGGGGGGGGGAGGGGGGGGGGGGGCGGAGTGGCCTTTTATCACTGACGAAAGTTCAAAACGATCCGCGCAAGTAACAGTCATTGGAATAGTATATTAACGAGTTAAAAAAAAAATAGTGACGTAATGCGAATCATCCGAAGCATTTTCGTATTTCCGATGATTCGCAGGGTGTCGCATTTCTTTTGCTGGTCAGTATATTTTTAAAACTTGTTTATTCTGTTACATTCACCGTGATTTTTGTTATGGAATAAATGTACGGTACTGACTATAGTATTTCAGATGATGCGCATTTTGTCGCATTTGTTTTGTTCATGAGTATATTTGTGATCATTGTGTTTTTTTCCACGGTGACTTTTGTTCTGAAATAAATATAAATTATTTCAGATAGATCGCACAAACATACACACACACACACACACACACACACACACACACACACACACACACACACACACACACACACACACACACGCACACACACGCACACACACGCACACACACACACACACACGCACGCACATGCACGCACGCACGCACACACACACACATACACACACACAAACATCGATTTGCCAATAAACTTGTACGCCCTGTAAGAAACATGATTTTGTACAAATTATCGCTGCTCCCTTCAGAGAACATGGTTCAATGAAGCTAATTTACCTCGTTAAAAATGGCAGCAGTGATACGGTCAATAACAAAACGTAAACAACAAAAAAGTGAAAACACCCATGACAGTATTATTAACTCATTCTGCCCGCGACACACCACAGCAAGATATGGCTCGACCGTGATAATTCAAGGGTGGTGGCAGAAAAACTTGGCGCCTATAAACGCCAAGCTATTCTGCCACCACACTTGAACTATCATGGTCGATCTGTGTCCTAAAATGTAATGCGGTCCTCAGAGGGTAACTTGAAAATGTGGGTATTTCGTAACTCGGGCACAAAGAGTTAACACCTTAACTACCACTATTAGCAGATTGTCGGTCTGAATTCTTTGTCAAATGTCACAGAACTCCAACCTTCCACGGAGAACTGGATGCTGCTTGAACTGAAGCGCCCTCTTCTTCATCAAGAAAAAGAAAAAGCGTTAAATATGCAATGAGGCGTGAGCTTGAGGCATAGGTCCTCACGAGCCTCCGAGACATAAGAACATGGGCGTTTGAACAACATCTGTTGCAGCTGCATCTTGTTATGAAATCTGTGTTTATTTAACTCATTCACCCCGGACACAAAACAGCCAGACATGGATCGACCATGATAATTCAAGGGTGGTGCCAGAATCGCTTGGCGCCCAGAGGCGCCAAGCGATTCTGGCACCATCCTTTGACTATCATGTTCGATCTGCCGCTAGAACTGTAATACAGTTCTTCAGAGGGCAATTTGAAAATTTGGGGATTTCGGTCCTGAGGCAGAATGTGTTAATGCTGTAGTTCATGTTACATATTTAAATTGGGCAGTTCAGGCAGTAAGAGGACCGGTGTTTTTTTTTTTTGTTTTTTTTTTGCTGGATTTTTCTGGTTAGTTGAGAGGAGACATTATTGGTGCTTTAATTCATACCATCCTGTTTTTTTTTTTTTTTTTTTTTTTTTAATTTGCCGTGTTTGAAAAATTGTAGTAGAGCTGAATTTTGGAATTTGCTGGATTTTTCTGGTTAGTTGAGAGGAGACATGATTGGTGCTTTAATTCACACCATCCTGAGGTTATCCAGTGGACAATTGTGGGCCTGTGTTGAGTTGCCGTTGACATAGTGATTTGAGGGGCACGCTGATTTTAGCTGTGCTTGGGTGTGGGGTTGGTAAGGAACCGGTTTCATAGCCAAGAAATGGGACGGGTGACGTTGTTTTGGTGTTTTTTTTTTTTGTTTGTTTGTTTTTTGTATTTTGTGCATGGCAAATGTGCAGCTGGTGGGCGGTTGTGTTTTTTGGGGAATTTAAACATTAGGGGATGACTGGGACTGACTAAGGCTAAGAGACTGGACAGTACGGAAATGGAATGGCACTGTAGTCCGTCGCCTGTCAGAGGCACCACATGGCATATGTAAAATAGACCGGAAACTGGTTTAATGTAACCATATCATTGAGTTTGGACTTTTGCAGTTGGAAAACTGAGAAAATTGTGAAAAATTTGAAATTTTGCCAAGAAATCGCTGCGCTTGCAGTTTTATTGGCGTTTTTGTATGTTTTGCGTCATAACACCCTGTTTACCTGCACTGTGAGCTATGTTTAGTGTGTTTCTTCATTTATTTTTTGTCTTACAGGTAGTCATGAGTCTGACCTTCGACCTTGAGCTGTGACCTTTGACCTTGACCTTGAAAGGGGTGGGGTTTGGGGCTTTCAGTTTGATAAATGCGTTAGAAAATGCATTCTTTCAGTTATTTAAATTGTGGGGGTGAGATGGGGTGGGGTGGGGTGGGGTGGGTGGAGTAGTATGGGGTGGCGTGGGGGGTTGGGTTGGAGGTGGGGGGAGGGGGGGGGCGGTTAAGGTCAAAGGTTAAAATGAAAACTACAATGAAACAGTGTTAGCATGTGCATTTCATCAAACAGCTGACCTCATATTGAAATAAGCCGCCAAAATAATGTGACATGCAGAAGTGTTATTGTGCATGATCCTGCTACACTGGCTACATCTGAGGTGTCATTCTGCTGTACCTGTCACGAGGGATGTCTCTGGTTTCTATACTGAGCCAAACACAAGCACTTTTACACTGCGTAAAGCTCATTTGAGTGCATTGTTATGGGACCAGCAGTTGCAGCCACCAGTACAGGCTTTTACAGGAGTGTTCGTAAGTTCGGCACACACATGCCTATTGCATTTGCAACATGAGTTTAGGTGTTTTAAAACTCTGACAAGTGTGTTTTATGTAAAAATGAACTTACATAACCATTCTCTGCTACCTACTAAATAAGCACTCCAGACATTTGTTTGGGTATGCGGTGTGTCCCGCGTAGCATAGTTTTGGCTGTTTTTTGTAGTCTTTTGTCTGTGGGATAGCTCAGTAGACTTAATGTTTAAATTGCAGAGCTGTTTCATGACCCATTTGCCTGAGGAAAAGGTTGTTAGCAGCATATAGGGCATGGCAGCTGGTTACAGGGCTCTTTTTGCTCGTCACCAGACAACAGGATCAATGATGATGCCTGGGCGTTGTCTTTTTGGCTGCACCGAGATACACAAGGAAATGGCCTTGGGTCTGAAAGCTCATTTTTCATTATCAGTGTCATGGTAACTTTTTTCAGTTGTTCTGCCCACCTGAAGTCAGTTTGACTGTATTGCATGTGTGTGCAAACTTGGAAAAATAGAAAAAGTAGTGGGGTAGGTAATGAAAAAATAAACCTTCATGTGCCTGTGTCTCAATTGCAACATTTGTCAAAATCAGATATGTTACTTGATTTACATGCCAATTTTGGAGGCATTCTGACCATATCTAGTCTGTTTTTCATGGCATCAGATATGCATGATCCAAAACATCAACAGCATAGTGAACGCCACAACAACGCGCTTCACATAACGGACCATAACATAAAGATGCAGAAACATTCAATGGTGTCACTTTGGGTTTGACTTAGGGTTGCACTGATGGCAGATTGAATGGTGTTCAGTTGGGAGAGTTTCTCTTACAGGTCATGTTACATATTTAAATTGGGCAGTTCAGGCAGTAAGAGGACCGGTGTTTTAAAAATAGTTTTTGCGTTTGAAAATTTGTAGTAGGGCTGAATGTTGCAATTCGCTGGACATTTCTGGTTAGCTGAGAGGAGACATGTTTGGTGCTTTGATTCATACCAGACTGGGCTTATCCAGGGGACAATTGTGGGCCTATGTTGAGTTGCCGTTGACGTAGTGATTTGAAGGGAACGCTGATTTCAATTGTGCTTGGGTGTGGGGTTGGTGAGGAACCGGTTTCATAGCCAAGAAATGAGGCAGGTGATGTGCTGTTTTTTTTTTTAATTTTGTGCATGGCAAATGTGCAGCTGGTGGGCGGTAGTGTTTTTTAGGGAATTGAAAAATTAGGGGATGACTGGGTTAAACTAAGGCTAAGAGACTGGACAGTACGGAAACGGCACTGTAGTCCGTGGCATGCAGAGCGCCAGCCTTCCAAGTAAAATGGATGCGAAGCTCGCGTCAGCAAGAGGCGTAGATCCTCATGAGCCCCCGCAGTTGCGGGGGCTTATGAGGATCAATGCCTCTTGCTGACACAGCTTCGTAACCATGTTACTGGATCTGTGTCTCTTTCAGTTCGAATGTCTTCAATTTTCACCTCGGCAGTGAAGGGGTTACGAGCACTTTTGAGGTGAGTCACTCATCCGGAGTGAATATCTAAGCTCCAGTGAGGTTAACCCACTTGCGCGTGCTGCCACCGGTAGTGTAAACAGCGCGGCGACTGCATGCGCCAAGTGGTTAATTTCTACACTCTCTCTGTCCAGCAATAGCTGCCAATGCGAAAGGTGGTGGTGGCAGCATCCTTCGTGGTTGGATGTAACGCACGCAGACTTGCCCACAGTCGTACGCACCGACTCTCACGCAACAGACGCATACACCGCCACTGACTCAGACGGGCGCATTCATGCGGTAAAACACAACACACGGGCTCCCTTTCTAAAGTAACTTTTATACACTATAAATGAAAAAAAGAACGCTTTAAAGACTATCAAACTATATATACAAGGCTCTCTATCACACTCAAATCACAGTATCTTTGCCAGGCTAGGTTTTAGTCTCTCAATGTCTCCAACCTGTTTGATGTTGCCTGGTTACGTTGGTCCTTCTCACGTCTAGGCGTGAAAGTCCTTCGTCGTACGCGTATTGCCGTCCTGTCTCTTTGGGCACGGACGTCCTCGTTCTCGTACGGTACACTCAGTTCTCGCTTGGACTTGGGTGTCTTGGTCCCAGTCAGAATCACTCAGAAGAGCTGGAGGGATGACCTCACGTAGGTCCACTCCTGCGACTTGACGTCTCGGCGTCCGTCTTCCATTCTCGTTACAAGAACTCTAAATAAACAAAAGTCCCAACGTAACACTTGCTAAACACACAACATATTGGATCAATGAGAAACGTCACGTAACCTGGCTGATACAAATAACTCACACGTTCATTCACACACACACACACACACACACACACACGTGCTTCATAAACTATTTTCGTATCGCCCCCATATCTGTCACTATCTTGAAACAGACTATAGCTTAACTGGCACTCTTGCTATACATTACTCTATACCCTGGAAAAGACTATGCTTAACCAACCACGTACTATCTTCATAGCGGTTTAGACATACACACTTCATATTCCTTTAGTCATCTAACTCGGTAAACAACTGTATACAAAAACACCGGTTACTTCACCGAATTCTAAACATACTATACTAAACCAAACTGGAACACTGCTATACAACCACATTAATCTTACCACGCATACTAACTAAACAACTATCAATACTACGTTTATAGAAACATACCTGAAATCTAGGCTTCAGAGTCAGGGAATGCGGGGTAGGTAACTCGAACCAACCGTTCCATACGACAAGACAGCCCGCAATACCGATTCAGACCTCTGACGGTCACAGCTTCCGCCTAGAACTCACTAAACATTACTCACTAAAACTCCGTGCTAACCATGTCTTACCGATTTCCACATGTGTCTAGTGCCACACGGACTTTCGGCAAACAAACCGTTAACAAAAACCGTACCGTACTAATCCTACTAAATGAGCACTATGCCCGAGCATAGAGCTTCATCACAATTCCCCCTTCCTCGGGAAAAAAAGAAACGACCGAGTTTCTTTTTAAGACTACTCGACGTAATATCATCCGAAAACAGGAAAGGACTAACTCTTACTACCTAGAATACAAGAAAAAAATATTACAGCCTTACGCCTCAACGCACAACTTAAGATCGCATAGCGAACGCAAAAACAGAACGAACGCGCTAAAACCTCCAGAAATAAAATCGATCCAACGACTGCCCACACACACTCGCAAGACCCCCGTCTCTGACCTACCGACAATCGCGAGACCCTAGTCTCCGACTTGCCTACAATAGAGATAGTAACTATGAGCGAATTTGGACAATTTATATCTATCCCAAATTTCCAGGATTTTTCGACCGCATACTCCCACACCTTTGCACCGTCCATTTTTTTGGTTTCTCCTTATTTTTTTCAGTAAAATAAAGATTTCCAAAACCAATGACATTAAAATTATTATTTTTTATTATAAAATGAATCAAGACGAATTACTTCTTCTAAACGATATTAATGCTGTAGAAAACAAAGACTTAGACTCGAAAAAACAGCGCCTTCTTTCTGTAGTTGTGTCAGGCAAATCAAAGACTTATCTCGGAAAACAATACATGACAGAGGATATTGAATCTCTCACCGCTGACGAGCTAATCAAGCTTCATGCTAAATATGAAAACCACATTGCTTCACTAATGACTCGTGATTTGAGTCGATCTCTTGTATGCCTATACACAAAAGCAGTGAGTCACTTTCTACCTGTGGATAGTGACAGCCTATCACACGACCTTGAAAGCAATCCTATTGTTTCAAGTTCAATTGGCAAATTAGCATGTGTCATGTTTTACAAGTTTGGAAATTACCTTGCACCTGTCGTAACATTACTAGTTACTGGGAGCCATATTGATTTTACTGCAGAAGAAAATGGACAAAACCCAGACGACTCCACAACCGAACCCCAGTCCAGTTTTGACACAGGTTCAAACTGTGACGAAGACTAAAAGTCCAGGCAGGGTTGAGGCTGGAAAAAGATTAGCCGAATATAATAGGCAAAAAAAATTACAGCTTAAGGCACAAACAGAAAAGACTCATGTAACTGACCAGGTGTCAGGACCGTTATCACCGTCAGGACCTGTGTCAATACCGTCAGGGCCGTCACTCCCTCATCAAAGTGAGAGACAAACAACTAAGTCTGACCCCGAACCTCAAACAACAAAATATATAGTTGCCGGATTTGTTGTCGGATTTGTTTACGTAGGTTATCAATTATACAAAAAATACAAACCACAGACTCGTACAGTGACCAAAAAATCAGACACTCCAAAAACAAAACCAGAAGTCGCCACATTACCAGTAACACCCAAAGCCGTTGACCCATTTTATATGCAGTAAATAAAAATATTATTTTAATTTTTCTTGCCTTAAAAAATGAATGACTCAAAGAACATAATGAACCTTGTCTATCACTCTGCCGTAATCAGTGGATTAGCAGTAGCTTATTCTATGCTGGGGAAAAGTCTACTCAAAATGAAATCAGCAGACCTCAGTAGACTCAATTTCGAAGACAGCGCTAAGCTAATTGTAGTTGTTACAGCGTCGATTGCGACAAAAGATTTTCTTGTCAAGCAGGGAATTATTCCCGAAAATGTTTCTATGTAAATAAAAATAATATGGCGACGATAGCTATTATGATTGGTGGGGCAGTTGTTAATGCTCTGGCATTCAGTGGCTCAAACTATCTCTTTTCAAAAATGGGTAGAGAAGAATCTGCAGAAGAAATGAAACGTCACAATGAGGCATCTGAGAAACTTGCTCAAGCCCAGCAGGAATATGAAAAGAATAGAATTGAAAAACTTGATTTCATCAATGAAAAACTCAGGCTTGAAGGCCACGCACAACATACATTTTCAAATACAGACGAAGCAATCAGGGAATATTTTCTTGTCACAGGTGAAGACATGTCTATCCCAAAACCGAAACTAAGTGACTATTACAAACCGAGTACAGAACAAAGAAACGGAGATATAATCTTTGTTATAGTGGGAATGACATTTGTTTATTTTACAGGAGTTTTCATTGCTAGAAAAAATGTCAGCCGAAAATAAACTATCAAAAATATATTACTCTCCATCAGGCTATTGGAAAGGACAAACAGCTATTCAGAAATTACATGCAGCTGTGGGCGGAGATATAACACTCAATCAAGTCAAGCAATGGTTACAGAGACAGGCAATTTGGCAGATATATCTTCCTGCTCCAAGAAAAATAACAAGACCCCATTTTGAAAACACTACCCCAAATGACACACACCAAATGGACCTCCTGTTTCTTCCACACGATACAATAAGAAAGAAACGATACAAGTATGCACTGACTGTTGTAGACATTGCTTCAAGGTATAAAGACGCTGAACCCATATCTGACAAAACTGCTAACACAGTTGCTACTGCTTTATCAAAAATATATAGTCGAGGCCCGTTAAGATACCACAGACTAGTGCAGGTTGATGATGGATCTGAATTTAAGGGCGCAGTTAATCAGTTATTTGCTAAGCATGGCGTACTGGTCAGACGTGGTATTCCAGGCGTGCACAGATCGCAGGCAATTGTTGAAAACTTTAACAAACAGTTATCAGAAAGACTTTTCAGTTACCAGTATTCTAAGGAACTCATGCATGACACCCGTAACACTGAATGGGTAAAGAGATTACCACATGTGATAAAAGCAATGAACAATGAAGGACACCCAAAACCTGCTGATGCTATTAAATTGAAAACAATTACAGAGCCAAAAACAGGACCAACCCCGGCACCAGACACAAGTTTATTTACTAAACAGGTGAGATATTTATATCAGCCAGGGGAGGCTGATAACGACGACAGACGCAGGGCAACAGACCCCATCTGGTCAACATCTGTACACAATATAAAAAAAAATAATTCCCGGCGCAGACGCAACAATATATTACCTGTATGAGCCTGCACCCCAGAGGGCATTTGTCAGAGAAGAATTACAGATTATTCCCCCAGACACCATTACTCATTTCAGTAACTAAGTCGTCAATTAATTCATCAACCAGTTCATCACAAATATCTTCAGATAACTTGAGCCTGTAATGTCCAGGTGCATAAGCTTTTTCCTTAGTGTGAAACACTCTTTTCGTGTCTCCAACTGCAAGTGATTTCTTATGTGTTTGGATCATTTCAAGATTATGTTTGTTTGATCTCAGTGACTTGTTTGGATAATCAGGCATTAATGCACCATCTAACACTTGCTTGTAATGTTCATGACGAATGTCTTTATTTTTTATTGCTGTTTTTTTTATTCCTTTGGCTTTCGACTGACTACCCTTCTGATGCAGTATAGAATACATTTTTGATCTCAGTCCAACGTACTCAACTATAGGCACACCATTCAGTTCATCTTTAAACTTACCAGGCACTTTCTTGTTTTGTGTGCTAAACAGAGGGTGATCTTTAGGGTAGTCAGACGTGTCATACATGTGTAACTCTGTTTTCATGTCTTCGTAAAAGTCTTCAGTAGGCATGTCTATGATCATAGAGTCAGTGTCAGTGTATAGCAGACGACACTCAGGATATTTTGGTTTGAAGTAATCATAATAAAATTCAAGCATCACCAGTTTTGACAACTCCAGAATTGCCATACCAATGAATACTGGCTTGTCCAGTTTAACAATCTTTTTTTTGAGTGACACTGCATACAATGATGAATGAAATTCTTTATACCCTGTGTATTGAGGCTTGCCTGTAAGTTTAATTGCACCCAATTCAGTTGTGACTAGTCTCACATCTTTTCTGTGATGAGGATTTTCCATCGTCTTGCCAAAACAGGCATTGTTCATAAGCTTAAAGAAGTCTTTGTCAAATGCAGTGTTGCCGTCTCTGGCACGAAGGGTTGTGTTCTTCATTATGTAATCTTTCATGAAAGCACTCTAATCAAATTGAATTCCTCTGTGAACTTTCTTTAATACTAACCCATGTCTGATGTAAAACTGCAGCAAGCGGTAGTGACAAACGTAATTGAATTTGTCATTTAAATTTGGTAAAAGTTTGGTGTCTTCTTTTTTCCCTGTCATACTCATTTTCTCAACTGCTAATGGATAATCATTATGATAATCATGTAGATGATGTGGGTACTCCAGGTCGACTTCAAAGATCCAACCCTTCGCATCGTTTCGGTCATGTGTCATAATATAGTTTGTTATGTCTGTTATGTCATACTGTGACAAATCATGCAGACAAAAGTTTTTCAAGGGCAATAACTCACACATCGCGAACCCGTAAAGGTTATTAGCGTCCAAGTACGTAATGAATGACCTTGACCCCGGGCTTGAGGGGTCAAACCCCCGGCCAAGGTCACCATAACCGTCCAGATATTTATTGTTGGCTCTGGCGTAGTTATTTGCTGCAATACTAATCCCTCCTCTCAATCCGCGTTCTACCATTTCACCCATCGTACGATCAGACAACAGGTCTATAAATATCTTACTGGATTTCAAAAATGCATCCCATGTCATGCCAGGACTAGTTATGTAACAAGCAGGGTCAAGCTTGTAGTGTAACAAACACTTTTCACGGTAACTTTCAAATACGTCTGCTAGCAAGCAAACGTCAGCTTTCAAGTACTGGTCATGGTAGTCACCAATCGTTTGACACCCCAACTTCCCCCACGCATCAAGTGCATGTTGATATTCAGAGTCGGAAATGCCTTTTCCAGTTAGTGTAGAATAAAATTTCTCTTTTGGTGGCAGTCTTGTTTCCTCAAACACAACCCACTCACTGATGTACTCATATGGATAGACACCTTTCTTAATCAAGTCTGGTTCAAAATATTTACTCGTTATTGGATACTCAGTCAGTCCTTCTGCCAGACTAGCCAATCCTAAAGACAAATGTTGCATGGAGTCATAAAATGCTAATTTATCTAACCTAAAAGTCAAGTATTTCTCAGTTGTCTGGGCAATACAACTTATGTTTTTGTATGACTCATCTACAGCCTGCATGATGATGTGTGAATCATATCCCTTTAGATTGTGGAAAAAGATTGGTAACTTATATGTCTTAGGATCTATTTTTAATAACAAGTTACAATTGTTATGTGCAGCACCTCTGTAACGCCCAGTTATGTGATCATGGTCACGAACTTTATCACATCCTAAAGGCTGTTCACAAATCCAACACGTCTCAGCTGTATCAAATTTCAGTTTGTCTTCTTCTGTCATCACCAAAGGCATCTGACATGTTGTGAGATATTGTACTACCTGACTGTACAGTTGTCTCATTTCTGTTAAAAACAGACATGCTGCATTTTCACCCCTGTAGATAACAGGCTCTGAATGCAAACCGTCTGACCTAACAATAATGTATCCAAAAGAACACACCACTTGGTCACTCAACTTTATAGTCTTTGGTAATGACTCTGGAACAGGACCCCATATGGTACAACCAATGATTCAAAATCTGCATACACTACAAACGGCAACTTTTGCTGATTCCCATAGTTCTTAAAATACACTTGACTACCAGGATCTGGGTACTTAAGTACAGTCTGTATGTCATCAGCTGACCTACAGTGTAAAACATGTTTGTGTGCCACTGCAATAGAGGAGAATCTTTGTAAACATTTCTTACACACTTCCTGTTTGCCATTGTGTTTTGTTGTATGTCCGTGAATTAGACGTGACATATTTCTGATAATTGTGTAGTGAAAGTTATCACCAGAGCTTATTAATAACATATCAACATGTCTATCTTCTGACTGCCCATAGGTTGGGGCAATTGGGGACACTCTAATTGGCTGTAACTTATCAACAGACTCATTATCCCACACATACACATTTACAGATATACCAGGATTTAGTTTTTCAAACAAGTCTATGTCCTCTATTTTAACAGGAAACTCAATGCCACTAAAATCGAGTTCATTTACAAATTTGGTGTAGTTAGATACACGTTCAGGTTTTGACTTTACAAAGTGTAGTTTAGCAAACACACACCACATGAAACAATAGTTGTCATTGTTCTGTATATTAACAACAGCCTTTTTGTTTGCAACCTCTGTTGGCAGTGGTATCCATGCTTTACCTAGTATAGGATGATACCTAGACTGCTTTAGTTTTAGTTCATGTACATGTCCTTCGTGCCAACCAGATCCTTTCATTTTTGCACTGTCAATTGCCTGTAGAAAGTCTGGTAATAATCTGTCTCTAAACACGTTCTCTACCTCCGGTTCTCTTCTTGTGTTAACAGTGTGTTGTCTTGTTGATATATACGATACAATCACCTCACCGTCCACTCTAGTGAATTCGATTTTTGCAACAATCTGAATTTTAACACTGCCTGTAAGAAGATTTTGTTGTATGACAGAAAAAGAGTTTTCTATTGATTCGTAAACATTATTAGTATTGGATATGGGTAAGTTTGTTGTGTGAAACACGTTTCTTAAGCTAGATGAGCCAGGGCTTTGAGCATTGTCCGTCATTTTTATTTGTCCGACAAAATAATAAATGAAAAAATATTACTGCTGGCTCACCTTGTGTAATACCACTTTATTAACTGTAACACTGTCAATATAAACATTTAGTTTGCGCAGTTGTTTAAATATGCTATAAAAAACTTCCCCTAACCAACCATAGTCGGTATCATTAACTTTAAAAGTAGGTGTCTTTAAATCAACTGTCATGCACTCCACATTTGGATGCACATCGACATAATCCAAAGTCACACTATATGTAGCATATATTTCTGATGGTGCTGAAAGGCTTATGTAAGTCTGTTTGGGTGATATTAAGTCAGTAAAGTGCATAACATCTTTGAAACAGTGTGAGATATCAAGCACTTGTATGATTTGTCCGTCTGTCATTTTTATTGGACAATCAAATGTATAAATTAATTTACATCAATTTACTAACCCATACCCTGTGGGCTGATCTGTCTTTAAAATGAGCTTTAGATGCTTAGTTGATTTCAGTTTATTTTTTACATCATCACGTTCATGCTTATTTGGGATGACATCATTCTCTCTGAGACAGTCTTGAAAGCTGTCACGATCTTTACAGTAAAACAAACAGATAAACTTTAACTCTTTTCGAAAATCTTTCAGTACAGCATTATATTTCTGAGTGAGAATCCATACACTAACATTTGCATGTCTGCCACTGAAGGCAAGTTCTGCTAGAGTGTTTCTCTTCTTGACAATGTCTTTCTCTGCAGAGCAGTCATCAACAATAAACAATGTTGACTGTCCTTCAAATTGCATGTAAAAATATTGTAGGTAGTCATTCAGTTTTTTCTCAGGGTCGACTAAGTATATGTTGCTGTCAGTCCAAATGAATAAACGGTTGTGATAAGCTTTGTTGTGTTTGATTGTAGGACAAAATATGACAATGTTTTCAAAGTGGTGTATGTATCTTGTTTGTAATAGGTTAAGTACAAATTCAGTTTTCCCACACCCTGTGGCACCAACAAATAAGCCACAGTGTGGGTCGAGTGTCATTAAGCTCAGGTTCATTTTAATACACAATATAATTTTAATATATGTGTCCACTCAGTCTACTGTCTTGTATATTGAGTTGTGCATCACATATCAGGTACAAATATATGTTTATGGCTGCAGCAGTTTCAACCTTCTTTTGTATCTGAATTGTTATTCCGTCACTACCGTTCTCGACAGTTCGACCTGACCCATGAAGGTAGTCGTCATCTGTACTACGAAGGTCTAGCCACAGTGCATACTTGTTTGTAAGGTATTGTCCGATCCTAACATCATACAGATGTAGATCTTTGCACGCAATGTTTGCAGGTTTATCTCTAATCCTTCCTCCTGCAAAATACTTTGTGGTTTCGTCATAGTGTTGATAAGGTAACATTCCTGAAGCGTACACTTGATTAGGGCGGCCTTCGATTGTGCAGGACAAATGTGTAATCTTAGGATTGTAGAATTTTTCTGAATCTCTTTTGTATGGACTCACCGGTTCAACAAACAACATAAGAATACCTTTCAGTGACCTAGCTGGTGTGTTCAAGTTTATGTTCCACATTGGGTCACTCTTGTCTTTGGGTATTAAACTATGTCTAATCACCCTGTCATAATAAATTGGCAGTCTTGACTGATACTGATTTTGTATGAGTCTGGCTAGTTCAGTATGTGTAACAATTTCATATTCCAAGGAAATGTTAGAGATCTTATATGTTGCATCTGTGGCAGATGATTTTATAACTTTGGAGTAGTCATTGAAAGTTAGTTCAAAGCTCAGACGGTCATTCAGTGCCCCTTGATAATAAGGCAAATGAGCTGTGAGGATTTCAAACTCAAGTGGAATGTAAAATCTGGTTCCATATGTTTCTGCTATAATAACGTCCTGGGCTGCTGACGTTGATTTATCTCCAGCATCAATTCTAAGTTTACCAACATTATCAGACTGTATGCCTTGGTAAATACGATCCTCTCGTTCTTCTCTTGTGAGCCAAAGGTCTTTGTAACAGTAGAACACATCTGAGTCGTCAAGACTAAACACTTGCTGTCCTTCAAGTTTTACTTTAATAGTTCTAACAATTGCTCTGCCAAGATTGTTAACTAGTGTTCTGTTTACGTCTGCGTCTGATGATAGTTCAATATTAAATGCAAGGCGTGCAGTGCCAGGAACAATAACGTCACTGGGACCTAGGTTTGGAAACTTGACTGTAAGTGTTTGGTTCTGGTCTATAGTACTTGGATTGTTTGTGATGACGATTGATTGTCTTATGCCCTTAACACCCAGAGGCTCACGTAGTTTTCTGTATGGGTCTAACTTTGATCCGTAAGACTGTCATTTTTATTATGCACAATAAAAAATAATAAATTAATAAAACAATGGCAGCGGGAGGATTTAATCATGAAGATTTTGAAATGGATGGCATGAATGTCTCAGATACCAGTATCACAGATATGACTGGAATGGTAACTATGTCTAGTATGCATCATGAACTGTTAAAAGACAAAGTAAACTCATTTATGACAGTGTTGGAGCACGCCCAGATGTAATAGATCCTAACCAATTTGAATATGATAAAGGACATTTATTTGTAAATACAGACAGAGGGAAAATATATCTAACACATAAAAATAATACTTCTAAGTTTAGGGCTTTAAGTACAATTAAAGGTGAAGTCGGTGGTAACTCTGGTTTGGCAAGGTATCTTGGAATTGGAGGGTATCCTGTCACGCCAAGACTGGCTAGTGTTCTTCACGACACGCAAACAAAGTTGCCAACAGGGCAAGAGATTGAAATGGCACCAGTAACAAGCCTACCAGAAATAGCAAACACTGTGATACAAGAAACCTCATTTACTGAAGGGCAAATAAATGACGCTTTGAAAACAATAGATGATCCACCTTTGACAATGAGGGAGATTATGGGATTGGATAAATCACTGCAGACAATAAGAGGTGAGATGGTAAACAATCTTGCCAAACTGGGTGAGCTTGATAAACACATAGAACGTGAAAAAGAGAAACTGGCTACAGCAGACAATGGAAATCTTGACACAGAAATGAAAGAAAGAATTCAACATAGATTAAATGATTTGCAGATAGAAAGATCAGATTGATTGATTGATTGTACATTGCTTAACGTCCTGACAGCAACAAGGCTTTCTCAGGACGTGCCTGCACTGCTTGTGAAAAAAAACTAAACAGAAAATTGAATGTATGTCGCCAGCCGGTCAAATACATTAAATAAACCTACAACATGGGGCATAAATAAAGCTAAGACCATTTAGCAACACACATCCAATATCAAGAGCTACAGGCAGTGCAGACAGTAGGGAGAGTTTTAAAAAGGCAAATACAGGTGAATGGACAAAGGGTAGACAGAAACACATGCCCCAGAATAGAGAGAAAAACCCACCCTGTGGGGCTGACCAGGGTGACCCTGGGAACTAAAAAATACCTAACCCCACCCAAGTCCCCCAGGGCAGACCCGGGTGGGGGCTATAGAAAGATCAGGACGGTTAGAAACAATTAGTATTGGAAGACAAAAACTAAAATCACAGGTCAACAGAATTAGAGAAACTATTCAGAAAATACTTCACGAAGACACTACTCTGGCTGAGAGACTAAAAACACTTTTCAGAGAACAGGGTATCACAATTGCTAGTTTAATTACAGCTCTGGGATTTATTATCAGTACTGTTGTATTAGCTGTCTCCGGCAGTGGTGGTGGAGCACCCCCGGCACCAGCACCACCAACCCCGGGCCCACCAACCCCGGCTCCCACAGACCCAAAAGATTTACAGTCATGGGTAAAGAAACAACTGTCTCACATTTCAGACTTGCTTAAGAAATTGGCTCTGAAAGCAATAGATGCTTTGCCTGGTATTGTAGGCACTGTTGTCAGTTGGCTGATTAGTACAGCAGCAAAGGTAGTTGGGTTTATGGCAGAGCATGTGTGGGTCTTTTTGGTTACAGTAGGAGGGTTGATGGTGGGTTATTTAATGAAACAGATAAAGAAGTAAAACTCCTAACCCTGTTAGACCTCTTACCAATGCAGTTCTTTCTGACTCATGTGTGTCAGGGGTTGGTGTAGGGGTTATTGTTATGAGTGCCGGTGTTGGGGCCAGGGCTGGGGCCGGGGTTGGGGCCGGGGCCGGGGGTGTTACCGTCTGTAATGATTTTAATGACTGTACGTGTGTGGTTGTTGCTCCTAAGTTTACAGATTGATTGAGACCTAGTTTTTGATCACGACCTGCAACAATGATTTCATTATTATAATTTGTTATTGTTCCCATTTGGAGTTGAAGGTCAGATGGTAACATGTATAACCCGATTCCAACTACAAAGTCAACTTTTGATCTGGCATATCTGAGTACGTCTTGGTAGCGTTGTATGCTTGATGGGAGATCAACTGATGAATTTACTGAATCTTCAAGATTTGCAAGAAACTGTTTTTGTGCTTCAAACTTTCCACTTCCATTCAAAATGTTTGATTTTGTTAGTGATTGTGCACCTAGTATACACCAGACATATGTTCTGATAGACTCATTTACGCGCTCGACTCCTGCTTGAGTAAACCCGTCAGATTTATCTAAAATAAATGTGGTCCATGCGTTTGACTGCTTCTGCTCTATTGATCCTATCCAGACTTTTGATGAGAATGAAGTGTAACCAGGGTAGTAATCTTGAGGGTATTGTCTGTGACTCAAAGTGTAATACAATGTGCCCATGCCATTGTGATCAAGTTTTTGTGTAAAGTCATACTTAGTGCCAGGGTTAATGTTAAATTCATTACAGATGCGTTCAAATGCTTTCATATCCATGGGGTTGTTAAACCTGTTGAAACTGGATTCAGTGGGTAGTGGTGTATGCAGTTCTGACAGTATACGTCTAAGCTGGTAATAAACATGGAAATGATACACAGATCTAATTAGTTTGTTTGAGTGATTCAAGTGGTCTGTAAATGAAACACCACAGCCAGTAGTTGAGCATAGTATTGCAAAGTTGAGTTGGTTTTGAAACATCTGTAGTGGACTTGAAGACCACTTTCTTGCAGTAGAGTCGTCTGTTATTGGAGGGTTTAGGTAATGGTCAAAGGGGTTGGGTACTTTGACTTGAAATAGGTCTTGTACAGACACAGCTATGTCAATCTGATTTAGTTGAATTATTTTCTGTTCATAAGTAGGTGCAACATTATATTTGGCATCCATATTAAATTGAAATGCGTTTGTTGTGGTAATGGTTGGTTATTTAAATTCCATCCTTTTTTATATGAGATAATAAAAATGTTTATTACCTTAACAAATCTTGACACAAGCAAACCAGTGTGGTTAACTAATGGGATTGATAATCGTGATGGTAGCAAGGCTGCAGCTATCCATGAAATGTTCTACACAGTAAAATGGTTTAATGTAGAAGATGATATATATAATAAAGTAATTTTTGGTGGTAAGACTGAAGCTTTACCGCCTGGTTATTATGACTTTTGTACTATAGCTGAATGGTTTCAAAGTAATTTTAAAATTAAAGCAACTTTAAATCCAGCTAACCTACTTGTTACATTAGAATCTCCGACACAAGATTGGTTAAAGATCTCAGATAGATTTGCATATTTACTTGGATTTTATATTGACGAAGATTGGTATAGATCAGATGATTTAGATGAAGCTATGTTTGGTATTATAACAATGAAGACAAAAAAACTTAAAATAACTGGAAAACGTCCTGTCAATTTGTCAGTACACAGAGTACTAAATGTTTATTTGAAAGAACTAAACACATCTGAGAATGTTCACAATGGAAAGCCTTCAACTTTGTTGAGATGCTTACCTACTGGAACTGCTCCGTATTGTGAAAGTGTAGTTGTTAGATTTCCTAATTTGCAGTTTAAGAAATTAGGTTCTAGTTTCTTTGAGTCACTGAGTATATCTGTAACTAATCAGGATGACAAACCAGTTCTTATGCATGATTTTAGTGTTGTGTTGGAAATTAAATAATTTTATTTTTGTTTATAAAAATGAGTGGTCTTGGTCCAAAGCCTAGAATCATACCAGTTGCATGTCCAGTAACAGAGTTGAAAGATTTGGCAGACGTACAGGATTTTGAGAAGGAAGGAGAAATTGGAGAAATATATGGTTTTGAACTTGATTCAAATGGCATGTACAAGAGGAAAGTAATTGTTGACATGAAAGACGGTGAAAGACAGATTCCTAAACTTGGTCAGCTGCGCGATGTTACTGTACCTACTCCACCTGTAAATAATGTGCCCTACAACTTAATACATGTAGGTAGTAAGTGGGTGGTTTCACCTGTGCCTGTTCCATCACCCACAATT
Organism: Semisulcospira habei; assembly: GCA_036245525.1. Classification (NCBI taxonomy): domain Eukaryota; kingdom Metazoa; phylum Mollusca; class Gastropoda; family Semisulcospiridae; genus Semisulcospira; species Semisulcospira habei. The sequence continues at coordinate 107,326,857 of BTPG01000003.1, read as the reverse complement.
GACTGGGACATAAAGATTGAATTTATTAGTCCTTATGTATACACTGATGACGAAGGCGCCTTAGTGTTTAGGAAGGTTGTTAATTCTGGGCCGCTGATTGTAAGCCTTGTTCCAAGTTTTGCTTCAGACGACAATAGCAGAGAAAAACTGAAAGTTGAAAATTATGAGAGACGGAGATATCTTCTTACACATAGGAAGGGTAGGTCTGATGCGAAGGTCGTGTTTGCACCAATAAACTTTCTGATTGCAAGAGAAGCAACAATAGTATTTGAAATTATCATGAGATCAGTAACTACTGCTAAAGAGGCTCAAATTGCACAAGGAATTAAACTTACATGGAATGAAACAGTGGCAGAGTCATCAAAGGTCTTTATTGCTATTACAAAAAATAATGATGTTATTAATGTTTCAAGCAGTGTTCCAGCTGTCAAGGTGGTGGTCGACAAAACAACTTTTGTTCGTCTAACTTACATAAACCTTGAACACATTGATCTTGTTGCATTTTATTATGCTAACAAATTGTATACTTTTGAAGAGTTGCAAAATGTAATTGCTGATTAAATAAAAAAAATTTGTGAATAAAAAAATGGTAAACTTCTATCCGCAACTACCAACGCTTGATCCGACTGAAACAAATGAGATGACTAAAACACTTGCGCCTGATACACATATGCCAATTGCTTCAGATAAAACATTACAGGCAGACGCATTCAGATTAAATAATATTACAGAAGCTTTGAAATATTTGGAGAGTGAGGAGGCAAAGTACTCACGGTGCAAAAGGAGGTATAAGTCAGTATTTAATTCTGTTCAAAACACTTCTATGGCTATTGGCGCAGTTTCAGCTTCATGTTCTGTGGGGGGTATTGTTCTGTTCGCCACAGGAATTGGGAGTTTGGCTGAAATAGCAGTTGAGGCTGTTAGCGTTGCTACATGCCTGACTTGCTTTGGTTTGGAGGCCTTGAACAAGAGGTTTCACACAAAATTACAGAAACATGAAGCATTGAGTACGCTGGCTGGTGCAAAGCTGAGCAGTATGAAACTTATTATCAGTAAGGCATTAAATGATAATTGTATTGATGACGAGGAATTTAAGAGAGTCCAAGATGATTTGAATAATTACAAGAAACAGAAATCTGAAATACAAAATAAAATGCGTAGTCAATCTCCCGTAAATGTTGAAGAACTTAAGGCCAGTTTTTTAGAGATGGGAAAACAGATCGGTGTTCAGGAAACCACAGAAAAACTACACAATCTTTTAAACAAATAAAAATCAGATTTGGTAATCGTTTATTAATGTCATACACTTCACAGAAAAATGACATGCCACCTAACTATTTAACCCCATCAGCACCACCACCACCACCTGACTATTACTAAAAAAAAGTTTTTTCATTGTCCTTGTATCTTGACAAATCTGTCCGAGTATCTTGCTGACTTGCATCAAGAACTTACAAGATCTTATGTTAAGACACTTATAAGAACTTGTTTTAAGTCACTTATAATTACTTACGCCAACTAACTTCAAAGGTACTTACAAAGTTACTTGCTGGTTTATAAATTACCTTATTAAGTACTTGTAATTTACTTAGAAACATCTAGACAGTAACATAGACAGTAAATTGATAATTTTACCCATGACTTGAACACCAGAAATGTCTCCAACCTGTTCGATGTTGCCTGGTTACGTTGGTCCTTCTCACGTCTAGGCGTGAAAGTCCTTCGTCGTACGCGTATTGCCGTCCTGTCTCTTTGGGCACGGACGTCCTCGTTCTCGTACGGTACACTCAGTTCTCGCTTGGACTTGGGTGTCTTGGTCCCAGTCAGAATCACTCAGAAGAGCTGGAGGGATGACCTCACGTAGGTCCACTCCTGCGACTTGACGTCTCGGCGTCCGTCTTCCACTCTCGTTACAAGAATTCTAAATAGACAACAAAAGTCCCAACGTAACACTTGCTAAACACACAACATATTGGATCAATGAGAAACGTCACGTAACCTGGCTGATACAAATAACTCACACGTTCATTCACACACACACACGTGCTTCATAAACTATTTTTGTATCGTTGATTGATTGTACATTGCTTAACGTCCCGACAGCAACAAGGCTTTCTCAGGACGTGCCTGCACTGCTTGTGAAAAAAAAAAAAATAAACAGAACATTGAATGTATGTCGCCAGCCGGTCAAATACGTTAAATAAACCTAACACATGGGGCTAAATAAAGCTAAGACCATTTAGCAACACACATCCAATATCAAGAGCTACAGGCAGTGCAGACAGTAGGGAGAGTTTTAAAAAGGCAAATACAGGTGAATGGACCTCGGGTAGACAGAAACACATGCCCCAGAATAGAGAGAAAAACCCACCCTATGGGGCTGACCAGGGTGACCCTGGGAACTAAAAAATACCTAACCCCACCCAAGTCCCCCAGGGCAGACCCGGGTGGGGTAGTATTTTCGTATCGCCCCCATATCTGTCGCTATCTTGAAACAGACTATAGCCTAACTGGCACTCCTGCTATACATTACTCTATACCCTGGAAATGACTATGCTTAACTAACCACGTACTATCTTCATAGCGGTTTAGACATACACACTTCATATTCCTTTAGTCATCTAACTCGGTAAACAACTGTATACAAAAACACCGGTTACTTCACCGAATTCTAAACATACTATACTAAACCAAACTGGAACACTGCTATACAACCACATTAATCTTACCACGCATACTAACTAAACAACTATCAATACTACGTTTATAGAAACATACCTGAAATCTAGGCTTCAGAGTCAGGGAATGCGGGGTAGGTAACTCGAACCAACCGTTCCATACGACAAGACAGCCCGCAATACCGATTCAGACCTCTGACGGTCACAGCTTCCGCCTAGAACTCACTAAACATTACTCACTAAAACTCCGTGCTAACCATGTCTTACCGATTTCCACATGTGTCTAGTGCCACACGGACTTTCGGCAAACAAACCGTTAACAAAAACCGTACCGTACTAATCCTACTAAATGAGCACTATGCCCGAGCATAGAGCTTCATCACATTGGACAACGGCGATTATCGTTGATGTTGCTCATTTCGTGGTCTTTCTGTCCTCCGTTTCACTGCGTTAGACCTTCTCACAACGTGATGCACATTCATGCGATAATAACTACAGATGTGTTAGATAGTAAGGTTTAGAATCACACAAGTGCATTTGTTAAATTAAATAATTTCTGTTCTCAACCCCTCACCATGAAAAAACAAATATGTTTGGTTTTCTAAACAGGCCAATAATAACACTACAACAAGACGTAGTAAAACTGTTGCCGCTAGGGTTTCACGTGAAAGAAAAACAGAAGATATCTTCTGTTTTTCTTTCACTACAACAAGACATTTTGAGCAAGATAGTCCAAGGGTTTTGCTAGATTAGCTTTGCATATCTAGACGCCAAGCTATCCTGGCAGCACCATTGAGCTATCATGCTTGATCTGTCTTCAAAACTGATGTAAACTTCAGAGGACAGCTCGCAGCTCTAAAAACTTAGAACTTACTCAATCTTCAAACTAAACACTGAAAATAAATTTAAAATGCATTAAGTTCCTTCTATTTATTAAAAGGGACTTTTTAGGAATGGTCGCGGTGGGGCGAATTTAATGGCATGTCCATGATGTCAAAGGCGGGCAGGCCTAAACCTCTTACAAAGGAAGTAAAAAGATAAAAACTACATCATGTCTAGTTACGCTAACCTCGCTGCTGAACGTTAATTTGGCGAGAAGCGCCGTATGTGCGCATGTATGTATGTATGTATGTATGTATGTATGTATGTATGTATGTATGTATGTATGTATGTATGTATGTATGTATGTATGTATGTATGTATGTATGTAGCAAGCAAGCTACTGGACACCGTGACAGAGGGGCACCAAAGAAGAGATACAAAGACTGTCTCAAGAAGTCACTTAGTGCCTGCCAAATCGACCACCACCAGTGGTCTTCGCTTGCTGTGGACCGTGACACCTGGCGCTCCACTATTTACAAGGCAGCTGTCTCCTTTGAGGACTCTCGCAGAGCTAGCCTTAAGGACAAGCGGCTCAGGAGAAAGAACAGAGATGCCGCAACTCAGAACTCTGGCCATACCTTCCCCTGCAGCAACTGCGGTCGAACCTGCCTGTCCCGGATTGGCCTCCGCAGCCACGAACAAGCCTGCAGACGTCGTGGGCAACTCCTATAAAATCTTCGTTCGCGAAGTCCAGCCAAGAGAGAGATGTATGTATGTATATGTGTGCGTATGTATGTAAACAAGAGAATCTCCGATATTTATGTACACACAAGCTTGAAACGTGGCAAAATAGTTTCTTAATTGGGTGGCTAAGAGAGCCTCCTAGCATATTGTAATTGATTGTCTCATTGAAGACATAAACAACCGTTTATAGCAAGTCGGTTGACCCACATTAGAGTCAGTAATTTTTTTCATTTTATTTACATAAAGGGTTGGATGTTGGATATAGCTAGTTCGGAGAAACGCGCATGATGATCTATGTCTCTTTGAGATGTTTGGAGCGCGCGCGCACGCACGCACTAACACGCACACACACATCGACGCGCTTTCAGACGAGCTTTCAGAACACCCGTGTACTTAGTATATCATGTATCTAGGAAAATCGTCAATCTGCTTTCACACAAATTATTGCAAGACTGAAATTGTACCGTGAAGTTCTAGTTGTGTCACCATTTTGTCAAGCCTAGAAGCAATAGTGAAACTCATATCACGTAAAATATAAAATTACGTAAAACTAAAGCTTATGTTATGACATATAAAGTTTGATAAATCAATGACGCGCATGTCCTGCGGCCATTATAGAACTCATTGACGCATTGGCAGATCTGCGAGAATTTGTCCATAGGAGATAATTCAACATCAGAATAAGGTCATAGACAAAAGGTAGAGACTTTTGACATCGAGGACAGTTCTCATATAGAAGGGACTTTGTGGGTTATGGTTTATGCCATCTTGTTTTTGTTGTTGTTGTTTGTTTGTTTTTGCAGTCGTGCAATGATTTAAGCTTCATGGTCTGTGTATGTATGTATGTGTGTGTGTGTGTGTGTGTGTGTGTGTGTGTGTGTGTGTGTGTGTGTGTGTGTGTCTGAATGAGTTATGCCCATACTGATAGTGATTGATAGTGCTCAACAGCTGCTCTCCTACTAGAACAAGCCAAACAATACAATGCCCAAATGACACATGCAAATTATATTTGCTGGTAGCGTATAGATCCAAAGACACAACAAGCACGAGCACAAACATAACACTCTCCTGCCTGAACAACATTGCATGTATTTTGAAACTGCTCCAGTGAGACCGGTTATTCTTGATGCAAAATGCAACTACTTGTAGCAGCATTTATATCAGCCTACCCTATGGCTCACGCTTGGATCTAGTTAATGTCACCCCAGTTCTGTCAAGATGCGATAACTGCGCTCGAAAGGCCCATAAGCGCTCCATCCCAACCATCCGAAGTCCTCCAACTCCTTTCCATAAACCAATACGTGTCCGGTTTACGGCGGATCGCTCGTCTCCTTTCAAGTCCACCAAACGCCCGCTGTCTTTATCCACACCTCTGCTCCAGAGTCAATCGATTGTGTGGTGCCCTTGGCTCCGTTCCTGGAAATGCTTTCTCAGGTTTCTCATCACGTCTGATCTGCCCCTCGTAAGCCCCTGTGTGACCTCTGCCTTCCCAGCGAGGGTGTTCTTTGAAAGGACACCCTCGCTGGAAAGGCAATGGTCACACAAGAGCTTAAGATGGGCAGATCAGCTTTGACGAAATGCTTGCGATCGTTGCCCTGGGTTTCAGCATGTCCTGGTCAGTGGTTAATTGTTTAGTGTATTGGGGAGAGACTTTTCTTTCCCTTCATTTAATGCCGAATGTATCATTAGTGGGCTATGTGTAGAAAGTGTTACATAGAAACAGTGGGCTGTGAACAGAAGCGATTCAGAAGAAAAAAAACCTTCATTTTACTTTACCCGAATAAAGTTCTCCGTTCCTTTAGTGAAAAAACTTTTTAAAATTCCCAAGATAAACATGAAGACTGTTTGGGAGCGTTTTTTTTTTCACCTTTTTAGCCCCAAATGTGTGGAAATCGCTGCCAACTGAAATGCGGAATCTGCCCACATTATCCCAGATCAAAGTTCACATAAGACGTTTCTATTTTTGACATGCTTTTAACATGCATCTCACTGTTTTCTCCTAGCAAACTGCTAACTACCTTTCATTCTGATTCTGGATCTTTTGTGACAGGCAAGCGGATGATGTAAGGTGTTGAAAAGGGATGGGGTTGGTTATAGTAGTGTATAATTGTGCCTGTGTCTGAGAGAGATTGTGCTGCTGTGCATGCGCAGTGAGTCCAGTGTTTTCCTGGAGAACATCAATATAAATAGCTATTTATTATTATTATTATTATTATTATTATTGTTATTATTATTATTATTATTATTATTATTATTATTATTATTATTATTATTATTATTATTATTATTATTATTATTATTATTATTATTATTATTTTTATTATTATCACTATTATAGGCATCCTTCTGTCTCGGAAGACAATGGAGTATATGCGCTTGCTGGGTCAGTCCGTTTAAAGATTTGCAGTGCTTGCTGTGACTAATCAGTCCAATGCGAGAACGGCAGAGTCTGTTGCATTTGCTACAGGTGAAGCCTGCGACTGTAGCTGTGGGCACTGTCTCTTCTTTCTTTCGTCTGCTCTGCCTCCTCTCCTAACATTGGTTTTCTCTCCTTCCCTCGCTCGTTTTTATGCTGGTCTTTACTGCGAGCCGCCAGCTGGCACGATCTGCGGTGTCGGCTTCTATGTCTGCGGAATTTAGGCTTCCAGCTTTCAGATCACGCTTGCAGACATCTTTGTATCTAAGCGCTGGTCTGCCTGTTGGTCTGGTGCCGGATGCGAGCTCACCATACAAGATGTCCTTAGGAATCCGCCCATCCTACATGCGGCAGACATGACCGAGCCAGCGTAGGCGCCTTTGTGAAAGGAGTGCGTACATGTTAGGAATGTTTGCCTGGGCCAGCACTTCCTGTTTGGAACACGGTTCTTCCAAGTGATGTCCAAGATACTCATCAGGCTGTGCAGATGGAAAGCGTTGAGTCTGCGCTCTTGACGGATGTACAAACTCCACGTCTCGCTGCTGTAGAGAAGAATGCTGAGCACACTGGTCTGGTACACTTTCATCTTAGTGTTGATGGTAAGCAAGCGGTTGTTCCACACTCTCTTGGTCAGGCGAGCCATCGCTGTTGATGCCTTGCCGATTCTGGCGTCCAGTTTGTTGTCCTGACAGAGGTTATTGGAGATAGTTAAGCCAAGGTATGTAAAGTTCTCCACTACCTCGAGGGTGTGATCGCCTATAGAGATGCAAGGGGTGCTGCTGACATCCTGGCCCATGATGTTTGTCTTCATCAGGCTGATGGTGAACCCAAACTCATCGGTGTCGCGAGGGAAGCTGATGAAGAGACGCTGTAGTGCTTCCTCGGTGTTGGCAGTCAGGGTGGCAACTCAGCAAACAGCATCTCTCTGATCAGGACCCTGCGTACCTTGGTCTATTATTATTATTATTATTATTATTATTATTATTATTATTATTATTATTATTATTATTATTATTATTATTATTATTATTATTATTATTATTATTATTATTATTATTATTATTATTATTATTAATCAAGTGCATGAGGGGCGCTTGAGGACCTGTGCCTCATAGAGACTTATGTTTGGGGTGATGTCCGTGCTCATAACAGAAGCTGTTTATCCGCCAAGATTACCCGCTCGCTCGCTGCAAATGAAACCTCACTACTGTACCAAAAGCAAATAATATTGGACGGGGTGCTTTAACGCATTGTGCCCGAGGTACAAAATACCCACAGTTTGGAGCCCACACGGCACCGGCCTCCACGTGGCGTGAGTGGGTAGCCTCCTCAGTCACTAAATGAGTGGGCTAGCAGAGGGGTGCCATCTTTGTCCAGGATAGGACTTGACGTCAGCAGATAAGTTGTTCAGTCTTTTCACTGGACCGGTTTTTAAGGAGCTGTGCTAACCCAGGTCTTACCGTGTTGGGTTGGTCCTTAAGAATATTCATTAGCTTTTGGTCTTTTGGATCCCAAGTGTTTGCCGTGCTTGGAGACCCGTGTCGGGCGAGAAGAGGTGGTGGATGAGTTTCCCTTTGGGTTGCGGTTCACTGGTGCTAAGCACTTCACTCCGGCCTAGTCAATTGGCTCTTGTCACGTCGAGCCCTATCCCACTGTTGACATGCAGGTTGATATACGGAGCACCATGCTATAGCCTCTGCTGCTGATTAGGTGCATTACGCCAGTATTCCCCTGCATTCAACAGTGTAATAGAAGGCGGTGGCTCAGACGGTTCAATAGGGCTTAACCCCATGAGTATATCTTTCGAGCAGTCTCCATTGTGCGTCGGCTGGAGGCCCGCCGACAAATGCACATTCCCTTGTTGGGCTCGGTGGTGGGCGGGGACCTCCGGGGGATGAATATTTCTACTATTATAATATGGCAACCACAAAAAAAAAAAAAACTGGCACTAAAGCGGCACATAGCCACCGATATTGTACCTGACGTCTCAGGCGTCAGCCGTCTGGCCTCGCTTCCTCATTGTCCATAGCAAAATGAAAGAGGAGCCTGTTTCCAAGCTGCATCTTTTTTTTCTGGTGGGGGAGACCCGTAGGAGCCGTGTTGGCTGGCCTGATACCCAGCGCTTCAGGTCTGGTGACTTGCTGGTAGAGTGCCGTACCCGGGCACTCTCCAACGGGTTACTGAGGCTCTCTTTCATCGGAGACACACCAGTGGAGTCACACCCCACAAAACGATGAATTCCTCAAGAGGCGTGATAAAAGATCAAGCATTGGCAGAACTGTCAGAAGATGAACTTGTATGGAACCTTAAGTCTCAGGGGGTGGCTTACATCAGGCGCTTCGCTTCCAAGCGAGGTGGTGGGGAGATCCATCTCCCTACCATTATCCTGACGTTTAGCACCCCCACCCCTCCTACTAACATCTGGGAAGGTTACTACTCCTTGAAAGTGAAGAAGTACGTCCCTCTCCCCCTCCAGTGTTTTAAGTGCCAAAAGACATGCCGGCAGGCAGAGGCTTCATGCGGCCGTTGCACAAAGCCCGGACACACTGCTGAGTCTTGCACAGCCACCCCCCCCCCCCCCCTTTGTGTGTGACTTGCCAGGGGGCGCCTATGGCTTCGGACAAGAAATGCCATCGTTGGATATCCAAGTGCAAGATTCAGCAGGTGCGTGTGGACAAGGGGCTGTCCTTTACGGACGCAAGAAAACCGGCTGAAGGCCCTGGTGCAGCTGAGGCTGGCCCAAACTCTAGTGCAACCTCTGTGTATACATTCAGTGCTACGGTGGCAGGTAAGCGCCTCACCAAAGATTTCTCATGTCAAAGCGCAACCACTTGGTTGGGGGCGGAGCCTCGACTCCTCTCGCCCCTGGAGAAAAAAAAAAACTCCTCCAGTTGTGACAAGGAGTCACGGAACGCAGAAAGCGGACACTATCGGTCCAGTAGCACCGCCTTCTGGTGCCCTTAAGCCTCAGCCCCCACCAAAACCTGTCCGTTTGTCTTCGCCAAAAGCGTCTGGCTTTGGTCAGCCTTCTAAGGCCGCTAATTCTAGCGGCAGAAACACTGCCCAGCACCAAAAGTCTAAAAGAAAGCTTGGGTACCGCTGTGCGCAAGGGCCCAAAAGAGGGACACTGATGTCCCCCTTCAAAACAAATATGCTGCATTGGAAGAGCGGATGGAGGGAGTGGAGGCTGTCGTAGCTAGTGCTGCGGCAGCTCCACTTCCCTCATCTCCGAAGAACAAGAGAAGGCCCGGGAGCCGCCCCCCCCCCCCCACCCCATTCCCCCACCCTCTGTTTCTTCGACTCCTTCCAAAGCAAAGGAAAAGGGGGGAAGACACTATTCACCCCCACATAAGACATAATCATGTACTCTCTGCTTCAGTGGAATTGTCGTGATTTGCACGCTAACTTTGAGGAATTACGTCTTTTAGTCAACTTCTATAACCCCTCAGTAATATATCTTCAGGAGACTTACCTGAAGACTTCTGACCCTGTCTCTTTTAGTGGTTTTAACGTTATCCATACAGGCTCTGATTCGGAGTGGCGCTCGTGTGGAGTGGCTCTTCTCATTAAGAGCCAAATTTTATGTAGCCCCGTTTGCATCGACACCTGTCTTCAGGCTGTCGCAGCTCGGGTTACCTTAAAGAAGACCATAACCATATGCAGTGTTTACCTGCCACCATCCCTGCGAATCTGTAGTAATTATATTTTTTAAAAGTAGATCAGCTGCCCCCTTCCTTTATTCTCATGGGAGATTTTAACGGTCACGCTCACCTTTGGGGTAGTGACCACTATGATGCAGAGGTCATATGTTAGAATATGTTTTTTCTCAACTTAACATATGTGTCTTTAACGATGGCTCGCCTACCAACTGTAACCCAGGTTCAGGATATAGTTCTGTTCTAGACCTCACTGTGTGTGATCCTTCTCTCTTGCTGGACTTTGACTGGAAGGTTCACGACGACCTGTGTGGTAGTGACCACTTCCCAGTAGTCCTGTCATAGGTCAGCTGTGAGGAGGACCCACCAGTGGGGCTCTGGAATTTCAAGAAAGCTTCTGTCAGTCTCGTATTACAGAGGGGGCGGTCATGTCAGCTGAAGAACCTGTTTCTTATTTTACTTCTATTTATTTGGACATGGCGGGTGAAACATCCCTAACCTTCCGCATCAGTCCCTCGGAAGCCGTAAGTACATAATAAAAAATAATAATAAAAAAAAACCGCGCAAGTCTGCTCAGCGACGTGCTTTTCGTAATACGTCACAAGTGAATATTGTAACCTTTAAAAGACAGAGGGCGAAGGCCCGTTACATTTTTAAACGTGAACGCCGTGCTTCATGGAGGCGTTTCTTCTCATCCTTAACTTCTGAGACTCCATCCCATAAAGTCTTGAAGGATGTTTGATAAATTAGCTGCAGGGGTGGCTCGCCTTCTATCGGCTATCTTAGAGATGGTGCCACCTTGGTCACCGTTAAAAAATAAAGCTGTGGCCAATTTGCTTACATCCACCATTGCCCATAATTGTTCAACAGAACATTATTCACCCTTTTTCCAGAGAGAGAAGGAGAAGGGAGAGTCTCGTATTTGTGATTTTAAATCAGATAGTTACTAAGGCAAACGGTGTGTGTGTGTGTGTGTGTGTGTGTGTGTGTGTGTGTGTGTGTGTGTGTGTGTGTGTGTGTGTGTGTGTGTGTGTGCGTGTGCACGTGAGTAGCTTAATTAAATTTTGATGTGTTTAATGTTCTTCCTTTTATGTTGCGCGGCACCTAATGTATTGTTACATATGGCAATAAAGTTCTATCATCATCATCATCATCATCATCATCATCATCATCATCATCATCATCATCATCATAACTCTGAAGACTATAATACCCCTTTTACATTATCAGAATTGCAGCAAGCCCTGTAGAAATGTAATGACTCTGCTGCTGTACTAGATACCATCCACTCTCAGCTTCTAGCGTATCTGCTTGAGAAGTCACTCATTTTACTTCTCGAGGCCAAATCTGAATAACTGGCCATTTTCCACCATCTTGGCGCCAGGCTTTGGTTGTGCCGATCCCCAAGCCATGTAAGGATCCTTCCGACCAAAAGAAACTGCCGGCCAATAACTTTGACGTCATGTTTATGTAAAACTATGGAACGCCAGGTCAACGCCCGCCTGGTGTGGCATCTTGAATCACAGGGTCTCATCACAGACCCCCAGTGCGGTTTCCGGCGCTTTCGTAGTACAAATGACCATCTAGTCCGCGTTGAGTCGTTTTATCCCGAAATGCTCTTGTCTACAAGCAGCATGTCTATGCAATTTTCTTCGATCTTGAGAAGGCATATCACACTACTTGGAAGTACGGTACAATGTCCGACTTGCTGGGCATGGGTTTTAACGGGCACCTGTCTGTTTTTTTATTCACAATATTTTGTCTAAACGGTCGTTCCATGTCCGTGTGGGCTCCACCCTCTCCGACTCCTTTGAACAGGAGATGGGTGTCCCGCAGGGCAACATTCTATCTCCTGTTTTATATAGTATTAAAATTAATAACACTGTAAAGGCTGTAAAGGATGATTCAAAATGCTCTTTGTTTGTTTACGACTTTGCTTTGTGCGCACTTAGGTCGAGGACTTGCGTCCCTTGAGAGGCGCTTGCAACTGTGCGTTGATCGCATCCATGGATGGGTGTCCCTCTACGGATTCAAGTTCTCGCCCTCCAAGATAGTCTGTGTGCATTTTACTAAACAGATAATTTTTTTCCAGAACCTAGCCTGAGCATTGCTGGAGTGCCAATTAAGTTGGCCGGGGAGGTAAAGTTTTTGGGGGTCATCTTTGACAAAGACTGACCTTCAACAAACTTATTGATTACCTTATAACCTCTTATCAGAAGGCGCTCGACGTTCTTCGTGTCGTTGGCCGTACTCACTGGGGTGCAGACCGCACTGTCTTACTTAGACTGTACCTGGCCTTTGTTCGGTCCAAACTGGATTACGGCTCTGTGGTATATGGCTCGGCTTCTAAGTCTGTTCTACAGCGTCTGAACATGATTCACCATCAATGTCTGCGGATATGTCTTGGGGCCTTCAGGACGTCTCCAGTTTTTAGTCTGTATGCCGAGGCAGGTGAGCAATGTCTCAAGCTCCGCCGCATCCGCCTCATGCTCAGCAACGTTCTGAAACTGAAGGCCCATCAACACCTATGACTGTTTTATTCAACCGCCGTTTGCAGATATTTACGATACCCATCCGGGAGCTGTCCGTCCACTTTCCTTCCGTGTCCGGCCTCATCTGCAGGCGGCCGGAGTGGACCTGGACAGAGTTTCGGAATCTCTACAGCACGTCACTCTACCCTGGCTATTACAAGTTCCTGACATCTTGCTGGACTTGACTGCCCACAAGAAGGACTCTACCCCTCCAGCCATATACCAACAGATCCTCAATGAATTCCTTTCAAGTTTTCCTGGCTATTGTCGTATCTATACGGATGGGTCAAAGTCTGAGGAAGGGAGGGTGGCTGCAGTCGCAGTGTCCTCTCGCCATCCTAGACGCCCATTTAAGCACCGACTCCCAGACCACTCATCTGTATTTAGTGCACTCTGCTGGCACTCAGGCATGCCTATCAGTCTAGAGAACGGAACTTCCTGATTCTGTCTGACTCTCTTTCTGCCCTGCAGGCCCTTCAGGGCGCAGGAACAAACCACCCACTGCTTGTGCAAATTAGTGAGCTCTACGCAGACTTGATGAAGGTATATTATGACATCAATTTTATTTGGGTCACAGAGCATGTGGGCTTCGAAGGCAACAGGATCGCAGATTCTTCTGCCAGCAGTGACCGCAACGACCTGTTCTTGACGCACAGACTGTTCATAGTGATTTTAGACCTGTGATTAGTGCGTACATAGCCCTTGAGTGGCAGTCCGAGTGAGACACAGAGGAAGCTAACAAGCTGCATGAAGGTCTTCATAAGGTGTCCGACAATCTACCTTATCGCTGCGGCAGCCGCCGTGAGGAGACTGTCCTTGCTCGGTTCCACATCGGGCACACGTATGTTACGCACTCGTATTTACTAAAACAGAAAGAGCGTCCATGGTGTTATACCTGCGATGAGCAGTTTTCTGTTAAACACATTTTGCTGTCTTGTGCCGATCATTTAACACAAGATATAAATACTTCACAACAGACTCCTAGAAGGTTTGGTTCCTTGATATGCCCCCGGATAAGATCTTCACTTTTTTGAGAGAGTCATCATCATCATCATCATCAGTCCCTTGCCCGAACTGGGCGTTGGGGGGACTGAAAGGCAGCAGCAACAGACAGTGCTCTCCACTGAGTTCTATTTTGGGCGGTGGCAAGCAAGTCTGGCATCTCGAGTTCGGTCCATTCTTTTATGTTTGCGACCCAACTCTTTCTCTGACGAGAGTGCCTTGGAGGATAGTCTTGGACAAGGTGTTGTGTCGGGTAACGTGGCCAAACCAAGCAAGCTTGCGCCGTTTCACGGTTGCCAGAAGGGGTTCATGTGGGCCCACCCGGGAAGTGCAATATTTTTAATAAGAATTGAGCATTCAGAGACTATGATAATTCTATTATTTTGACCTTTTCGAGAGCCTGTAGGCGTTTCCGTTAAAGACCTATGCGACATTTTAGCATGACGTATTTTTAAAATATATTTACATCTTGTCTTAAGACCTTTCTTTTTGTCTGGCTGGCCAGATTTTTACCCATCCCGCCGTGAGATAGTCTTAGATGGCATTAGTTGCCTGCTCGTCGTTAAACCCAAATAATCACATTTTGGACTTATCCTCTGTGGACTGCATCCTAATTCAGGAGACAGTTCGACCATGATAGTTCAAAGGTTTAGACAGAATATATTGGCGCTTATAAACGCCAAGATGTTCTGCCACCAACCTTGAACTATCGTGATCGAGCCATATTTAAAGGTTATTTGTCGCCACGAAAGTGATGCAAAGGCGATGAAAATGACAGGGCGTTATCAACAGAGATTAAATTGTGCCTTGTCTCAAGCTCCGCCGCACCCGCCTCATGCTCAGCAACGTTCTGAAACGGAAGGCCCATCAAAACCTATGATTGTGTTATTCAACCGCCGTTTGCAGATATTTACGATACCCATCCGGGAGCTGTCCGTCCACTTTCCTTCCGTGTCCGGCCTCATGTGCAGGCGGCCGGAGTGGACCTGGACAGAGTTTCGGAATCTCTACAACACGTCACTCTACCCTGGCTATTACAAGTTCCTGACATCTTGCTGCCCGTTAAGCAAAATAGATCACGAGTGCTCAATTGTCCAATAAATGTGATCTTTAGCTTTATCCGTGGAACTACGCGTGATTTATTTTGCATAACGGGAGGTCTTGCATAATTTATACAACTTTTTGAAAAAAAAATCGCCTTTTTTTTCTCGTCTAAGTGGTCGCTGATGGTTCGCCCTTGATCGTTATTTGGCATAACGAAAAGGTCACAAATAGTCCAGGGACTGCACAACATTTATCACCACGCGTGAACCGAGAAGGCCTTTTCAACACATGGTCAGGAATGGCGTGTGAGTTGTAACACAAGATTTAACACAAACCTGGGCATTTCATTTTCCCCCACAAATTTTTTTAAATTTAGCTATGTTGTAACAGCGTGTAACAGACAACAAATAACAAGATGCGACTAGTGTGTCAGTCGAGCAAGTCAGCAATTAGCGATACAATTCAAGACAGACGAGAACAAATGCCGTGTGCGATGATCTGTGACTTTTGGCCTTACGGCTTGAATCTGTCAGGTCCAAAATCACAGAGCATCACACACCAGTCCTCTTGGTTAACTGCCCACAGAATTAGAAGACTTTAGAACTTGTAGTCCAAGGGGCATAACCGGTTATGTTGCGCAGCGTCGTTTACGTCGGTGCCCTGTTACAGTGTTAAACTCCCCTGAAGTACCTCGCATGAAATATTTAACCCGTTGGCTGTTGGCAGCGGTTTTGTCGCGATGATTCCTACAGAAATCATCGCGACAAAGTCCGCTGCCGACAGCCAAATTGTTAAAAAAAATCACCCCCACAAAATGAAGACACCCGTATGTTGTAATACAATAAACCTAACGCTGTATATCCGAGGGAACCGTCGTGTATCCGGTACGTTGGTGCTGATGGAGGCCGACTACTAGTCTTGGCTTTAGTTTCTTTTCTTCGTGGAAACGGTCTCCTGAATACTTTTGGCGGTTTGGTTTGGTTTGATTTGGTCTGCTTTGATTTGCTTTGGTTTATTCTGTTCTGCTTTGCTCCGTTCTGTTTGTTTGTCTCCTGTTCTGTTTTGTTGAAATCTGCTCTGGTCCGATACGTTCTGTTGTTCGGCATGATGCGAAAAAAATGGGCACTTTTCATGCCAAGAAGTAATCGAAAAAGACAGAAACATGCTTTGAAATGATGAGAGCAAAACAATCACAGTTTTATGCTCGTTCTTTCAAAGCGTGTTTCTTTCCTTTTTGGTCTGAATGATACACATTTTTATGGAAACATTGGTGTGTATTTTTTGTGTGCAAATATTCACGCTGTTTCTTTTCTTCGGTTTATACATGTCTTCAATTGGTCTGTCACAACACACGCAATCACGCACGCAAACTCTCTCGCATTCACTCTCGCCTCTTGCACTCACGCACCTGCACGCATGCACACACAATTACCTGAATTGAACGTAACAACGCATGTTTACTTGAAGCTTATTTTTTTAACTCATTCTGCCCGCGACACACCATATCAAGATATGGGTCGACCATGATAGTGTAAGGGAGACGGTAGAATGGGTTGGCGCCTATAGGCGCCAAGCTATTCTGCCACCACTCTTGAAATATCATGGTCGATCTGTCTTCTGAATTTTAATGCAGTCCCCAGATGATAACTCCAAACTGTTGGTACTTTGTACCTCGGGCGCAATGAGTAAAAGTACTCTACGCAGTCAAGCGCTAAACCTAAGTGAGTAACTAATTAAACAACCTAAAAGAAACAAAGAAACAAACGCCCTCTTTTCACACACTGTTCTATATTAGCCTCTTGCAACACAAAGCTATGAACGGAGAACCTTTCTGCCAAAACAAAACATCTACGCGGAGCATGTCACAGGAGAAACATTTTCAGCAATTCTATTTTTTAAAAAAATCTGTTACTCTAATGCACTAAGTACCCTATGACAATCATGAAGTACCCATGAAGGAACTGTCAGTATTGGAGGCAGAACAATCACGAACTTGCGCTTTGCGGACGACATAGATGGCCTTACAGGAACAGAGATGGAGCTAGCTCAGCTGGTGGAAAAGCTGGACAGTACAGTCATTGCGTACGGGATGTAAATAAGTGCAGAGAAGACCAAACTGATGACCAATAACACCAGTGGCATTGGCACTGACATCATGATTGGAAGCCAAAAACTGGAAACCGTTAATAAATTCAAATACTTAGGAGCCATTGTGACAGATGAGGGATCAAAACCAGAAATACTGTCCAGGATTGCGCAGGCAACAACAGCACTGACAAGATTGAAGATCATATGGAAGGACAGAAACATCACACACTGCTCCAAGATCAGACTGATGCGCCCCTTAGTCATCTCAGTATTTGTGTACGCCTGCGAGTCATGAACCCTCACAGCAGACCTTGAAAGGAGGATACAAGCCACTGAAATGAGATGTTTTCGAAGGCTGCTTGGCATTTCATACAGAGATCACGTCACAAACGTGGAAGTGGGAAGCAGAGTCAGGTAAGCCATCGGGTCATATGAAGACTTATTAGCCGTTGTGAAAAAAAAAACCGCAAACTAAAGTGGTATGGGCATGTCACGCGTTCAGCAGGGCTTGCCAAAAACAATCCTACAAGGCACTGTGCAAGCAGGACAAAGGAGAGGAAGACAGAGGAAAAGATGGGAGGACAATATCTTAGAGTGGACAGGACTGAAGCTGCGCGATACGCTAAGAATGGCAGAGAACAGAGAAGAATGGAGGGAGCTGGTTGCCAAGTCATCAGTGGTGCCCCAACGGTCGGCAAGACTACGGGATATAGATAGACCCTATGACAAAACTGTCGTCTGCAAGCCTGCTTAAAACCGTGCACATGCCCCAATAAGGTTCCCATGAACACACTAGGTCGACTAAAATTATCCAGATTCTGCTCTTTTTCGCACCAGCTGTCATACCTTTTGTTGCTCGAAAAGCCCAAAAGGCAAAAACAATTGAAGTTTTACACCCTTAAACAATTGTAAAAGAAGGAGGAATTTTTTTAACTATTTCTTGCGGGAAAAGTTACTACATACACCGGAAGCATTTGCCCTGTGT
This sequence comes from Semisulcospira habei, assembly GCA_036245525.1. Taxonomy (NCBI): domain Eukaryota; kingdom Metazoa; phylum Mollusca; class Gastropoda; family Semisulcospiridae; genus Semisulcospira; species Semisulcospira habei. The sequence goes on along the minus strand of BTPG01000003.1, from coordinate 107,308,891 downwards.
AGCCACACGCTCTAAACCGATATGTTGCACAGGACCGCTCCGAGCGATGGGTCAGGTGCGAGAATAGCAACAATGGCGCCGCTGGTGCATGTCACCTAGGCACAGGGCGAGATATACCAACTCAGCCTAAGTTTGTGTTTTAACTTATTCGAGAAATGACGCCTACGGATACGCGGCAAACCGCCGCGTATCCCTAAGCGGCACGTCTCGAATGATTAATCCGTTCAGTGACGAAAAAATCTGAACGCCACGCAACTGCAAGAGGGGTAGATCCTCATGAGCCCCCACAGATGCGGGGGCTCATGAGGATCACATTGTGCTGTATATTATTTCGATTTGTAGTGTACAGTACCATCAGTACACTACTCATTGAAATAATGTGTTGTCTTGAAGGGGTGTACGTAGGAGCGAGGCTACAGGTACGGGGGGCTTGATGTGGAAATGCAGCTGAAGCAGACAGAAAAAAAAAGTTGATACTGAGTTCTTGCAGCCACAGGAAACCAGTGGAAGTATTTAAGGTCAGGTGTAATATGATCAGTCGGACAATGGAGTTGATAAAAAAAAACAATAGTAAATCTTATTGAAATGTACACCAATGATGTGCAGCGTTTTAGAGCAGCTCGGTGGAGAAGAGAACCACCAAGAAATGAGCAACAGCAACGACAATCGCCTTCGTCCACCCACCATGGATGCTTCCACCGCCATTGCCTGCACAAACAAAAACAAATTGAAGAAATGAACCCTTTTGTGCATGCAGTCACCGATACTGTTTACAGTACCGATGTCTGCGCGAACACGGGGGTTAAGTTACTTATTTCTTTGCTAGACGTTGTTTCGGAAATCAGGCATCTGTCACAATTGCACGTGCTTCGACGAAAACAATGGATAAAAAACCGGAACAAACATGCGTCACGTGTTTCGACGTAAACAGTGGATGAAAAACCAGAACATAAATGCGTCGCATGTTTGTCTTGGTTTTTCATCCATTGCTTTCGTCGAATCACGTGCAGTTTTGACCAACTTCTGAATTCCGGAACAGCTCCATCGGGGAGCGCCTGCCTCCCAGTACTGTAGTAAAACTGTTTACGCTGACACAGGATACTATTACTAACATTAAGTGCGCAAGTCTCTGGTTCACCATCTTAGAGCTGTCAGAACGCGACATGCTTTGAAATGACGAACGCAAAGTTATCACAGTTTTATACCTCGCCCGGTGCCTAGGTTAAACACACCAGTGGCGCCATTACTGCGATTTTTGCATCTGTCCGCTCCTTCGGACGGGTCCTGTGCAACAGACCTGCGCGCTCAGGTATACTTCTGCACTTGAAATGTGGTCTCGTGCGTTCCCGCGGAAAATTGTGATCGCAGTCGAAAAACGTTTCGTTTCCGGTTTTAGCGTTACTCATCTTGAGCATAAAATGTTGGGAAGGCATACGTCAGTCCCTGCTGGAAAAAGATAGGTCTCCGGGTTTTTTTTATTCTCCTCAGAACTTGCGTATTCCGGAATCAAGTCCACTGTAGTGCACTTGTCTCTCGCACGGCTACGTCCACGACGGTGCTTTCTGCCGCAAAGCGACGCAGATGTCGCAAAATCACTACCATTGCGGAAAAACGAAACTATTTTTCAAATCTGCTAAATCGTGTAATGTTTCGTGGTGCTAGCATAAGGATGCATATTTGCCGGACAGAATATGGGCCAAAAAGGTGTATTCTTTGTTCTTCTTATTGTGCAGCAATCAAACGTCACGTGATTCTTTCTCCGAGATTACTCATTACAGAAAATGCCTTTTCGCCCTGATAGCTCATGGTATAATTTAAATGTTCTTGCTGCAGGCGCGTTATCGTGCAGTGTCAGTGCCGTAGAACCGGTCTAGAAGTGCACAAAGACGTATAGAAAAGCACGCAATCACTGCACACAGGTGGTTCGTCAGGCAAAGAGTAGGATGTACAGTCTGAACTTGATGCTGCTTCTTCAGACCCTAGGAAAATGTTCAGGATTGTGAGCAGACTGCTTGCCTCTCTGTCCCATTTCTTTAATGATAAGATTGGTGCCATCAAAGAGCAGCTGTTAAAGGAGAACACAGGTGATAAACCTGATAGCCAGCAAAATTCATCCGATTTTGCTGGTGATCCTTTCTCAGTGTGTGTGCCAGTCTCTGCTGATCAACTGCACAAAGTCATTGCAAAATCCAAGTCCACGTTCTTTAGTGTTGACCCGAAATTCACCAAAATAGTCTTGGAGAATTTAGACATTTCTCTGCCAGTTATTCTTCACATAGATAGACAACCTACTTGTCAGGTCTGTATAGATACATACTCCATCTCACGTTGTTTACCGCTACCATTTCATTTTGATATACTAACTTACTAATGCCTACTAACCTACTGAGAATTATGATCATTATATAGAGGTAAGCCACTACAGCGAATATCTTTGCTTACCTTGCATATTACCAATGTTTACACTTACTCATCGTAACCCACATCTATTACTTAAATTTCATACCATATCCTACGGATGTCTCTACGACTCGTTTTGTAAGCTACTACGAGAATGTTATGCTTTGTAACCCTTCAATTACTTGTAGACGCACTTTATGTTGCATAGGACATATGACAATAAAGTACCTTCAGATTCTGTCATGGAACATTAAGGGGCTAAGGGAGACAATAGACGGACCAAGAATAAACAAATTCGTAGAACCCGAAGTAACAGGCAGAAGACTTTAAAGTTACGACATACTATTCCTACAAGAAACCCACAAAGACAATAGTTGTGAAACGTCCGTTCCGGGATTCTCGAGCGTTATATGATTCCACAGACAAAAAAGGGGAAGATCACACAAAGCCTCGGGCGGCATACTAGTACTGATCAAAGAAAGCCTTCGAGAGAGCGTCAAATGCCTGCCCTGTAGCAACAGCGACATTGTTTGGCTTCAAATTAAAACGGACGAAACACGCAAGACACTATACATCGGCAGTGTATACATCCCCCCGAAAACTCCACATACGGCAGAGACCATACAGCGGCTGTCTGAGATAAACTGCAGCAGGATATTGATTACTTCTCGTCATCCGGCAACATTATACTCTGCGGAGATTTTAACGCCAGGACAGGTTCGCATGCCGACTTCATCCACCTAGACAGCGCAGGAAACCAAAACCATCTGCCGGAACACTACCAGTTCGATAACATACATGCCAGAACATCCATGGACGCCACGGTCCATAAGTACGGCAAGCGGCTAACGAATATATATCTGGATAGCAACCTCTTCATCCTAAACGGCCGGACCCTTAACGACTTGACAGGTAGATGCACCTGTCACACGCCACAGGGGAGTAGCGTTGTTGACTATTTTGTCTGCAGCCAGCAGCTCTCGGTGGACGTAGTGAAGCTTACTGTTAAAGACCTAACACCGTACTCAGACCGCTGCCCGTAGAACTCGGGATATACGTGACGTTGAAGAACTTTAACAAGCGCGATAGAAACATAGCACGAACCCCCAGCAACTACGCGGCACAATCAGACACGGCTAAACAATACACATGGGATAAAGACTCAGCGGAATGCGCGCGCGTTCCTGTCAGCCGAGGTACAAGCACTACTAGACGACGTCACAAACAATACAGACCATTCTAACCACAGCGCGGATAAAATAGAGGATAATTATGGTAAAATGTCTCTCAAGGGCGCTGATCGGGGCCGCGGAGCTGTCACTGAGACAGAAACCGCGGCCCGGTTCTCTCCGTAAACATAGGAGGAAAAAGACAACAAAGAAATGGTTCAATCGCAGCTGCATAGGAATGAGAAAAGACCTGAAATCTCTGCTCAACGCAATAAATAGAAATCCAGGTAACGCCGATCCAAATATTTCATTAAGAGTAAAACCTATAATAAGTTCATCAAGAAGACAAAAGCCGAATACAAAAGGAAACTAGTGGATACCCTTAACGAAGCAATAAAAAAGACCCAAATGCAATTTGGACAGCAGTAAGAGAACTAAAAAACGTAGATACCCAGTAGGTGCAGGAAAAAACGACAGTTAGCGCTGCAAAATGGCTAACCCACCTAGAAAACATAGTAGCTAGAGAGGTTGACGTTAAAGAGGAGAGAAAGCGAGAGGTAGAAGCTAAACTGGAGCTCAAAGAGAGAGAACCATGTTTCAATAGCTTAGATTTCCTCATAACCAACATAGAAATAGAAACAGCTGTCACATATCTAAAAATGAAAAAAAGGCAGGAGGCAAGGACGGCATCTCCAACGAAATGGTAAAGACCAGTCTGCCCTACACTATCAACAGCTTGAGAGCTTGCTTCAACGGTATCCTAACCTCAGGGCACTACCCGCCCTCGTGGAAAACAGGTGTCAGTATCCCATTCCATAAAGGCGGAGATGCGACTGACCCAAATAACTACAGAGGCATAACTCTCACAAGCGCACTTAGTAAGCTGTTTTGCCAGGTCATCAACGAGAGAATAGTCAACTACCTCGAACAAAAGTAAATTTACGCCCCAGAACAGGCAGGATTCAGAAAAACGCAAAGGGCCACAGGCCAAATATTCGTGCTCAAACACATAGTCGATAAATACCTAAAGTCTCCAAACGGCAGACTATACTGCTGCTTTGTGGATATGCAAGAAGCTTTCGACAGCGTGTGGCCTGACGCTATGTTATTAAAACGCCTAGACCTAGGCATTGGCGGGCTCTGCTACAACGTAATCAGAAACATGTATAGTCAGTCAACTGTGTGCACGAAAGTACTCGGCAGGTACACACAAGACATACCTTTACAAAAGGGGGTGCAACAAGGAAATAATCTAAGCCATACTCTGTCCAATATTTTCATCAACGACTTCCCAAATTGCTTAAAGGATGAAGACTCCCTAACGTTAACAATACGACAGGTACGTAAATACCGTGCTTACTGTACGCAGACGACATAGCGTTTCTGTCCACTACAAAAGCTGTCCTGCAGAACAAATTAAATAAACTACATAAATACTGTGAAGACTGGGACCTGACGGTCAATAAAAACAAAACAAAGATAATCGTGTTCGCACGAGCAGCACCAAAAGTACCGACCGTATTTAGGTATGGAAACGATTTAACAGAAACAGTGGATACATACAAGTACCTAGGGATAATGTTCAATAACACAGGTAGCTTTACATCAGCACAAGACCACCTTGTGAGACAAGCCAGCAAAGCCTCTCATACCCTTTAACGCTCATTATAAAACAAAACCAATATACTAAAACGATAATGCAACTGTTTGACTCTCTAGTGGTCCCTGTCGCAACATATGCATCAGAAGTATGGTTCCCTTTCACACTAAAGGCAAATAATATGGACAGTGGCCTGAGTGACCTCTTCGATTACTGCATGAAGGGACAAATGCCTCACGAGTGCATCCAACTCTGAAATTTGCTAAGTCCATCTTAGGCATCCACAAAAAGCTATGAATATTCCGGCCCTAGCTGAGATCGGACAGTTCCCTGTGATCATCAGAGTATAGGTCCAAGTGATAGGTTTTTGGCTTCACATGCTAAACTCTGACAGCACCTCCTACCTCAAACAGGCGAATCACGAACAGCTCGAGACCACCGCCCAGTGGGTTGCTTTTACAAGACAAATTCTTTGCTCACTGGGCTTTCGCCACGTGTGGGATAACCAGTGTACATTCAGGGGAACTTCACTTAAAACAGCCCTCCACAGAAAACTAGAAGAGCAGTACATTAGATACTGGAACAAAATTAAGCGGAACAACACATCTAGACTGACATTCTATAACAAAGCAACTGATAAATACGGAATACAAAGCTATCTTATTTACACAAAAATACGAGAACACAAACAAGCCCTAACGAAGTTGCGAGTAAGTGCCCACATGTTAGAAGTAGAAAGAGGCAAGCATTCAAACACACCCCGGGAACATAGGCTATGTCGCGCGTGTGGAATAGTAGAGGACGAAATTCACTTGCTAGATGATTGTAGTTTATATAATCAGCTCAACACCCAGCTAGTTACAAGTACAGACTGCCAAAAGCCAAGCCACCTACTAGTAAGAAAGGATGCACAATGCACTCTAGCAAACTTTGTATTTGACTGCTTCTCCTTAAGGGAGAGAAACGTAACGACCAAACAGCATTGATACTGCGTATTCCTCTCTCTTCTTTTTCACGCCCCGGACCGTCAGAGACTACAAGACCGGACGGAGCCACGGACCACACGGAATTCACCGGCGCTCACAGGAATAATACGGACGGGACTGCACGAACACAGACGCCGCGCGATGAACGATGAACTGACTTACTGCCGACAGAAAAGTGCAAAATTTCGTGTGGACTGAACGAGCATAAAGAATGATGAAAGTAATGTACATGATAGTTAAGTCCGATCCCTCTGTGCCCTTTGGCCCCAATGGGCCCCTCGCCAATAAATGTTGATCTGTTCTGTTCATCATCAACCGCAGTCTCTTCACCGGTGTTGTTCCAGGAACCTTTAAGACTGCTGTGATTCGTCCTCTGTTGAAAAAGTCAAACTTGGACCCTGATGCTCCTAAGAACTATAGGCCAGTATCAAACCTTCAATATTTGTCCAAGCTCTTAGAAAGTGTGGTGGCCGATAGACTTGCTGATCATGTGTCTAGGTACCAGCTACTGAATAAATTTAAGTCTGCACACAGGCCAGGTCATTCTACAGAGGCCGCATTGCTGCGTGTCTTAAATGACATTCTCTGTGCAGGTGATCGTGGTGACCACTCACTCCTGGTGCTGCTGGACCTCGTTGCGGCATTTGATACCATAGATCACCAGATACTGCTGCAGAAACTTTAGCTTGAGTTTGGTATCACGGACTGTGTCTTACAGTGGTTTCGGTCGTACCTTTAGGACAGATTCCAGTACGTCAGTCCTGTGGCGTCTGATGTTACCCAGCTAGTATGCGGGGTCCCTCAAGGGTCCGTCTTAGGGCTTGTTCTGTTCTCGCTCTACACCACTAGGTTAGGACGTGTGATTGACAAGTAACGGTTAGGGCGACAGTTGTTTCAGATGACTCTGGTCTCTGTGACTCATTTCATCCTGACAGTGTCTCCGCTTCTCAGACAGTGCAGACAATCAATTCGTGCTGCCAAGGAATCAAGTCCTGGATGTCAACCAACATGCTGAAGTTAAATGGTGACAAGACTGAGGAAATTCTGTGTGGACGCAAGAACAAACTGGGTGTGGAATCTCTTGATGTCATCCGTGTTGGTGAGTCTCACATCCCTTTCTCCAAGACTGTCAGAGATCTTGGTGTCTTTGTCGATGCCAGTCTTACCATGAAAGATCATATCAGTGCTGTTGTCAGGGGATGCTACTTCCATCTTCGCTCCCTTGGCAAACTACGACCTGTCCTGAAAGCCAAAGCTGCAAATGCTATCGCCGTTGCCCTTGTCCTATCCAGACTGGACTACTGTAACAGCTGTCTTTGGGGTCTGCCAGAGCAACAACTCAGACGTCTTCAACTGGTTCAGAACACTGCCGCCAGAATTGTCACAAGAACAAAAAGAAGGGAGCATATCACATCAGTCCTTAAGCGGAGAGGACAAGTAAGGATGGCTTGATGTGGAAATGCAGCTGAAGAAAACAGAAAAAAAGTTTATACTGAGTTCTTGCAGCACAGGAAGCCAGTGGCGGGATTTATGTACAAGTGTAATATGATCAGTCGGACAACGGAGTTGTTAAAAATAATAAATCTCATAGTACACCAATGATGTGCGGAGTTTTAGAGCAGCTCGGCGGAGGACAGAACGACCACGAAATGAACCACAGCAACGACAATCGCCATCGTCCACCCACCATGGATGCTTCCACCGCCATTGAATGCACACACAAAAAAAAAAACAAAAGTGAAGAAATTAACCCCTTTGTGCATGCAACCACCGGTACTGATAACAGTACCGATGGATGCGTGAAAAAGGGGTTAAGTTACTTATTTCTTTGCTAGACGTTGTTCCAGAAATCAGATATCGGTCACAATTGCGCGAGTTTCGACGAAAGCAAAGGGTGAAAACCCGGGACAAACATGCGACACGTGTTTCGATGGTAATGTTGGATGAAAATCCGGAACAAACATACGGCACGTGTTTCGAGGTAAACAGTGTATGAAAAACCGGAACAAACATGCGTCACGTGTTTTGAGGAAAACAGTGGATGAAAAACCGGAACAAACATAAAAAACCGGAACAAACATGCGTCACGTGTTATGAGGATAACAGTGGATGAAAACCGAAACAAACATGCGTCACGTGTTATGAGGAAAACAGTGGATGAAAACCGGAACAAACATGCGTCACGTGTTTCGACGAAAACAAAGGATGAAAAACCGGAACAAACATGCGTCATGTGTTATAAGGTAAACAGTGGATGAAAACCGGAACAAATCTGCGTCACGTGTTTTGAGGAAAACAGTGGATGAAAAACCGGAACAAACATGCGTCACGTGTTTCGAGGAAAACAAAGAATGAAAAACCGGAACAAACATGCGTCACGTGTTATGAGGAAAACAGTGGATGAAAACCGGAACAAACATGCGTCACGTGTTTCGAGGAAAACAAAGGATAAAAACAGGAACAAACATGCGTCACGTGTTATGAGGAAAACAGTGGATGAAAACCGGAAC
>BTPG01000003.1:107250226-107295226 GCA_036245525.1 Semisulcospira habei | reverse complement strand
CCATATTGTTTGGAGATCAGATGCGTTTATCTGTTAGGAACATTCAGCGTTGTTCATATTTTTATGCTTATTATGCTGCACCTTTTCCGTCCTCTCTAAGCCAACATCTAATCAACACACGTTGGCGCACACACATAAAGACGGACACACGGCGCTTCCCGCCATTAGTACTCTCTTTGGTCTTGTGAAGCGTCAGGAATCCATCTCCTTCTACTCTAATCCACCCTCTGATCCACACACACTGGCACACAGAAACAAAGACGGACATACGGCGACTCCCACCTTTTGTAAGCTCTGTGATCTTGCGTATCATAGCTATTCAGAAGAATAATAATAGCACGAGCTGCGCAATGACGTCACTTCAAGCTTCACGTCATGGCATCATTAGTCCCACGACGTCGTGTTCATAGTGACGACTCGGTGTTATACGTCACTCAGCGCAGTACTAACATTTTACGTATCAGAGAATCAACTTTGCAATTTTCTTGCTGACTTTCGTGTCTAGGGCTTACAGGTCACAATTTCAACTAATCCTACCCCAGAGCCGGGACAAACAACCGGCGTATACAAACACTGTTTACAAAATATCATGCGGGTATTAATGAGAAGAAAGTTTTTTTAATGACTCCTAAAATGTGGTGCAAAAAATTGTCTGATTTTCACACCCAGTTCATACAGGTCACAATTGACATAATAGTACCCAACAGCCGAGACAAACTGTAGGCTTATGTAAATACCGTATACGAAAAAGCATGCGATTATTAATGAGAAGATGGTGCGTTTTTCTTTTCGTAAAAAGATTCAATTCCTTTAAGATTAACGCATATAATTCGTACAGTTAATCAAAAAAAGTGTTTGTTTTTTTTTTTTTTGCTTTTTTGAATATTTAATTATCACTTTAAAAGTTCCAGAGGTTCAATGATAGTTAACGAACGCATTTAATATCTTCTTTTTATCCAGCTATGTACAAAATATATAGTAAAAATAAGAAAAGTTATCGACTCCAGTGTTGATCAACAGGTTTTTGTTAAACGGACATCTTCTCGCCAATGAGCATCTAAATACAAAAAATAGAAAAGAAAGGTCTCATGATAATTTTTTTAGTGACAATATCCTACAATTTCAAGCTTTTCAGTCCTCAAACGCGGGCTCTAGTCTCTGTCACACACACACACACACACACACACACACACACACACACACACACACACACACACACACACACACACACACACACATACACACACATACACACACACATACACACATAGGGCGCTTGGCGCCCAAAAGACGTTCTAGAGCAAAGTTTGCGTAGCTAGAAGTGACGTCATTTTTATCGTGTTTCTTCATATCCAGAAGATCTGCCCTGCACGTCAAAAACGTCATGTGACTGATAGTCCAGCAGCTTACGCATTTTCTGCAGAGATAAGTAGTTCGTCAAAAGAGTAACAATGGTTTCCAGGTACGAAAACGAAAGTACTAATGCCATATGGTTTATGGTATGGTAACCATATTTGTGCTTAGGATGGAGACATTTTTGTATAAGTGTTTTTCGAAAGATATTTTTCGATGTGAGGGAAGCAGTCCTTAAAAAGAGAGAGAGAGAGAGAGAGAGAGAGAGAGAGAGAGAGAGAGAGAGAGAGAGAGAGAGAGAGAGAGAGAGAGAGAGAGAGAGAGAGAGAGAGAGAGAGAGAGAGAGAGAGAGATTGACAGCCGACGCCCACCCATTTCGTAATGGATAGATTTATTTAGTTTACTATAATGGACTCCAGCAATTACCACCAACTCTTTGATTGTCTAGCCATATTAGTTTCATTCCGAAAATAATTAAAGCTACGTTTTTTATCAGCTGGCAACCCGTGATTATTAAGGCAGATCCCCCACCCCACCTGTATCAACAATGTCATCACCAAAGAGCAAAGGTATTTTGGTTATTAATCTTCATTGTCTCTATCAGCACCCCGCCTTTCAATACAAAATAAAACGCAGGCAAACACATTATAGAACTTACCCTGTTACACACACACACACACACACACACACACACACACACACACACACACACACACACACACACACACACACACTGCACACACACACACACACACACACATACACACACACACACACACACCACACCACACACACAACACATATACACAAACACATACACACACCAGTATACAACACAATACGCAGCTCAATACACACTATCTTTGACTTTGTGTAACTGACTCCGCCCAAACAGTTCAGTCATTTGGGTTACTTACTTATCATGTTTCACTTACACACACAGTTGCTTTTGTGTAGCTGATGGAAGCTATGAAACGTTCTGCTCTACTGATTAAATTACAAGTAGGGGAACCCCACTAAATCTGACTTCCTTCCTCTGAAAGCATAAAAAAAACATTTTTTATTTTACAAGAGTCTTAAATTTTCAGTAGACCACGCCCTTATAGATTCGCATGAGCATGGTGAGATTCTCAAGAGCCACTGTTTTTTACAGTGTTGTAGTCAACTGTAAAGATTTCTGAATTCTATGCATAGCAGCTAACCTAAATACTTTGATAATCTTAAACACAGGCATGACAGAGAAGAATGCAAGTGTACTGTACAACTATACATACCTGAATAATCACTATCCACTCTTTTCTCAATGAGATACATTTCTAGTGAACTTGTAACAGTGTGAAGTAACACATTTACCAATGCCAAGGGCATTTTAAAAATAACATGTTACAGGCTTACTACCTCTGAGTACATAAAAAACAGAGGTTTTTTTGCAAGAGACTTAGATTCCCAGGAGCCTATGTCTTTGTAGGTTTAGATTCTTAAGATTTTTTTTTTTGATCAGCCTGATTTCATAGGATTTCAGCCAAACCTTAAATACATAAAATATCCTACTTTTCTTTGGGACTGCAATATGGCTGAGGGGATAGTTTGCTGGTAAAGTAAGGTTTAGTATGCTCAAACTATATCTTCACTTGTGCCGGGGTTCGTTTCATGGTCACGGCTACCAGTAGACTCTCTACACTACAGGGCTTTAACAGGAAAAGGTGAATGTGCAACCCACCAGGGTTATAGCCCCTCCATAGGAGGTTAATTAGCGTGTGAATAACCCGGGTTACATCGATTCCTGTGAAAGCAGGTGGCAGGCCATCAAGCAGCCCTTTTGTCAATTTTTTTTTTTACTTTTTCATTTTTATTTTTTTCTATTTTTTTTTTCTATTTTCTTTTTTTTCTTTTTTTTTACTTTTTCTTATTTTTCCTATTTTTTTCTTAATATTATTATTTAGAAAAGTTGTAAATCATGCGCCAACAATTAACATAGCAAAAAAATACAGTTTATGAAAAACGCGACAACAATTATCGTATGCGAAAAATTGCAGTTTGCAAAAAATGCGCCAACAATTATCGTATGCAAATGTTTCAGTTTTTTTCTTTTATATTTTTTTTGTTTTTTTCTTTTTCTTATTTTTATAATTTTTTTCTTAGATTTTTTTAATTTTTAGAAAAAGTTGTAATTATGCGCCAAAAAATAATGTTTGCAAAAATGACAGTTTGCGAAAAATGCGCCAACAATTATCATATGCAAAAATTGCAGAATGCGAAAAATGCACCAAAAATTATTGCATGCAAAAATTTCAGTTTTCGAAATATCGAAATGCGGAAAATTACAGTTTGAAAAAAAAAAAAAAATCTCTGTCTGAGATATCCACCAACTCGGAATGGTGACCTTTCTGTATGCATAATTTCAAAATGGTGACCCCAAGATATGCTAATAGGTTTTAAACAACAACACGTGATGCATTTAATTGTGTTTAAAGTCAGTCTCTTCTCAGCTAGTCAGAGTGGCAGGGGGTTGTCTCTTAATCTGTAGTGCATGTCATTTGTAAGCCCACCGGTGAGATGATAATAACTTTTATCCAATTTCACGAGCTGGATCATTTGATAGCCGGGGATTTCAGCACCTGCTGTTACTCTGCTGATCTCCACTGTAACCACGCATTACACCTACTGAGGGCAGCCAAGGCCGTCCTTGTGGTAAACTTAAAACATTAATGTTTATATAGCTGAGTGGGGGTAAACTTATGAAGTTACTGTTCATGTAACTTTCTAAAATAACGTGATTTTGCTTGATAACAATTTTTTAAGTTACTTACAACTTTCAAGTAACTTTAAAGTTAGTTGTTATAAGTGCTTATCAGTGACTTAAAACAAAAACTTAATAATTACTTGTCCTAAGTTCTTACAAGTTCTGACTTTAAGTCAACAAGATACTCGGACAGATTTCCCAAGTTACAAGGACAATAAAAAACTTTTTTTCTCAGTAATACTTTGGTGGTGGAGCTGATGGCATCAAATGGGCAGGCGTTAAAGGCATGACATCTGTTTGCAAAGAGAATTTCAGAATTAATGAATTATTACCCAAACTGATATTTACTTGCTTAAAAGTCTTTGAACTCTTTTCGTTGTTTTTTTCTACCCTGATCTTTTTCCTTTGTTCTAAAAAAAAGTAGCTATTAGTTCTTTTAGTTCTTCAACATTCACGGGTTGACTCCGAATCTTATTCTGAATTTCAGATTTCTGTTGTTTGTAATTGGCCAAATCATCCTGCACTCTCTTAAATTCATGATCGTCAATTTTATTATCATCTAATGCTTTACTGATAATAAGTTTCATACTGATCAGCTTACCTCCTTTTTTAGTGTTCTCAATGCTTCATGCTTCTGCAACTTTGTATGAAATCTTTTGTTAAGGGCTTTCATACCAAAACATGCCAGGCTTGTGGCAACGCTAATGCCTTCAATAGCAATTCATATGACACTCCCCACTCCCGTCGCAAACTGAGCTAAATCATTGACAGATAATCCAGCTGAAAGCACACCCACAGCCATTGACGTGTTGTGTACATAATTGAAAACCATTTTGTAACGTCTTTTACACCTAGAGTATTTTGCTTGTTTACCTTCCAAATACTTCAATGCTTCTGTAATATTTATTAAATGGAATGAGTCTGCTTGTAATTTTTCGTCATGCACAATCTACTCATGCAGTTCAGGCGGCTCAGACGTTATTTGTGGATACAGTAGTGACATGTTTTTATGGCAAATATTTTTTTTTAAATTTAATCATTTAATGCATTTTGCAACTCTTCAAAGGTATACAATTTGCTAGCATAATAAAACGAAACAAGATCTATGTGTTCCAGTTTTATGAAACTTAGATAAACTAGAGTTGTTTTATCGATCAATACCTTAACAGCAGGGATACTACTCGAAACTTCAAAATCTGTGCTTTTTCAAATAGCAATAACGACCTTTGTTGACTCTGCTACTGAGTCATCCCACATAAGTTTGATTCCCTGTGTGATATCTGCTTCTTTCGCAGCATCCACAGATCTCATGATAATTTCAAGAACTATTGTCCCTTCTCTAGTTTTGGTAAAGTTTGCTGGTACGAACACAACAGTCGAATCAGAACTACCCTTTCATTTTCTTCGTTTTCCATACTCTTGCAGCTTTTGTTTTTCTCTGCTATTGGTGTCTATGAAATAGCTCAGTACAAGACTTACAAGCATTGGCTCTATTCTATTCAACTATTCTAACTAAGGCTCCTTCATCAGTAACATAAACATAAGGACTGATAAATACAAACTTTACGTCCCAGTCAATGGGTGCAGGCAAAAGTGGAGCAGGAGCAGGAATAACTACCCACTTATTTCCCACATGTTTTAAGTTGTAGACTAAGTTAGGGTACCTTTTTTTCTGCGTCATCTTTCACATCATCAATTACCTTTCATCTGTACAATCCAACGGAAACAAGTTCAAGGCCATACACCTCTCCCTCCTCACCTTCTTTATCAAAACCTTGCACGTCAGCTAAATCTTTTAACACTATTGCCAAACATGCAACTGAAATTATAATCGACTTTGGACCAGTACTCATTTTTTGTTCAGCAAAAATATAATTTATTTAACTTCAACACAACATAAAAATCATGCATCTGAACTGGTTTGTCATCCTGATTAGTTACAGATAAGCACAATGATTCAAAGAAACTGGAGCCTATTTTTTTAAAAATGTGAATTAGGAAACCTAACAATTACATTTGCACAATAAAGAGCAGTTCCAGTTGACACACATTTCAACAAAGTCGAAGGCTTTCCATTATGAACATTATTAGTAGTGCTTAATTCTTTCAAATAAACATTTAGCACTGTGTGTACTGACAAATGAACAGGATATCTGCCAGTTATTCTTGATTTTTTTGTTGGGCGATATTAGTTTATTGTCTGATGGTGTCCAATCTTCATCTGGAAAATTATTTTTTTACCTAAAAAAGAAACAAGTAATATTAGAAGACTATCTGATAATGAATACTGACTACCTTTTGGAAATTCAATTGTAACAAGTAAGCTAGCCGGATTTAAAGTTGCTTTAATTTTAAAATCATTTTGCAGCCATTCAGCTAAAGTACAAAATTCATAATACCCGGATCGTACAGTATCACCCCGACTATCACCATCAAGAGTTCCAGTTACATAATAATCATGGTCACTTTTTACATTAATCCACTTTACAATGTAGAACATTTTCAAGGATAGCTACAGCCTTTCTACCATCTTGATTATCAATCCCATTAGTTAACAACACTGGTTTGCTTGTGTCAAGATTTGTTAAAGCACCTAAGTTTCTAACTGGGCTAAAACAAAAAACGTTGAAAAAAGTGTTTGTCGAGTATGCATATTTTATACACATAAAACACACCTAGTAGTCATGATGATGCTGCGGAACCGTCCGACCATGTCATTTGCCCGGGTTCTTGCGTACTGCTTTGTTTTGCATTTTGCTGACTGTGCAAAGTGATCCAAGCTCAACATATATCTACCTCCTTTTTGCCTTCTATTATACGCCAGAACAAAAATATTATGGGTCTAAAGATTAGGGACATCAAGCTACTTCTCTCGCAGTTTGCAGGTGATATGTCAGTGTTCTGGATGGTAGCAGAAAATCATTTGAGGAAAGCATTCATACCTTACGTTACTTTGCATCCTTTTCTGGTTTGAAAATTAATCTAGACAAAATGCAAGTGATTTGGCTTGGATCCATGAAAATTTTTCCCACATACTACATGCCAGATTCCAACCATATCTGGGTACTTGGCATTACATTTTCTACAGATGTGAATAGTATTACCAACATCAGGAAAGCTGGAAGACATTCGAAGGGTCCTACTTATATGGTCTATGCAACAGGTTACTCTTTTAGGTAAGATCATGGTTATTAAAACACCCCCACCGGGTATGCCCTAGGGGACCTTGGTGGGGTTGTCTCCTTTTTAGTTCCTAGGGTCACCTTGTCTAACCCCTGCAAGGTGGGTTCTACTCTTTTGGGGATTTGTATTTCTGTCTTTCTGGTCCATTCATCTGTATTTTTCTTTTGAAATTCTCCCACCTGTCTGCGCTTCTTGCAGTTCTTTTCTTCATTTAGCGCAGGCACGTCCTGAGTAGGCCTTTGTCGCTTGCGGGATGTAAAGCAATCTATACTCACTCACTTATTAAAACACTTGCTGTGTCAAAGATTGTTAATCTTTTCACTAACTTACCAGAAAAACCTACACCTTTTCTCACGGAACTCAATAAAATGTTATTCTCCTTTCTGTGGGATGGTAAACGTGGTAAAATCTGTAAGTCTGTTGTATGTTCAGCATATGAGACAGATGGTTTACGTATACTGAACATTTTGTCTTTTCTGATGGTTCTGAAAGTCAGTTGGTTGAAACGGCTATTTGGGTGTGACTGCAGAGGTTAGTGTTGACTTGCTGTCCTATTTTTAGAGATATACAGATATTTGGTGGGGAATTTGCAAATGTGTTGATGCATCAATGCAAAAACAGATGTTGGTTTATGTTGCCAAACACTTTAACTCTTCAACGCACGGCTGCGCCATAAGCACACAGAGTCAAATTTTGTCGACTTCAAATAAGAGCACGAAGGCAAACAACCTTGCCCGCTACAACGTAGCTCATCACTACTCGTACTCTTGTTTGTAGCTTTCCCATAGTACCAGAGTGGTGGTTTCAGTTATAGTGTGTAGCTGTCAGGCGTGATAAGTGTGGCTGATTGGTTCAGGCCAAGTGGTGAGTCCGAAATAGCTCAGGCGGTTAAACGTCGGAGCAGGAGAGCGAAGGGAATCGCCGGGTCGTGGGTTCGAATCCCGTCCCGGCCCCGGTAGCTGGACTCACAATCCAGCGGGTAAAAACAGATTTGTTCAACAGCTTGTCCGTTGAAAGGTCCTGGTATATCAAAGTGGCACTGTTGGAGTGCGCCTGAGTTGATCAGTGTTCAGGTCATACTCCATAGGCAATAGATTTCCCCGTCCCCCATAACCCGCCCGTCAGGGCCGTCCATGATCACCTCGGTGCTGTGGACGTTAAACCCAAACTAACCAACCAACCAGGCCAAGTGGTTCAGGCAGATGGTATTGCCACTGGTGGAGGGGGGGGGGGGGGGGGTGAAGAGTGATACGTCCGGACTGCTGGTGGATGAAGAATCGCACATCTGTGTTGTATTTACTATTCTAAATGCTCCCTCATGTACCTCTAATTCTTCCTTTTATATTCAGGGATGAATGGGAAAGTTAACTTTTAGATGAAGAAATACGGTATCGCTGAAATTGGTCCGCAGAGTAGCCCTGGTAAATAGAATTTGCCACTTTTCTCACCCCCCCACCCCCCCACCCCTCTTTATCCCCTTTCTTCCTTGGAATTTTTCTTTGGGTAATATAAGAAAGAGTTAGAGACACAGAGCCACACATTACATCTTTCATTCACCATGGCTTCGAATCGGCCGCTAAACCTTCAGCAAGCAGTGCAAATGCCCATTATGCAAGACAGTGACAGTGAGGGAGAGGGTGATATTGATCCCGAGGTGGAGTTAGAACAGGTAAACATCAATGGTCCAGATGATGATGATTTAGTGGATGTTGTTAATCAAAATGATTTAGACGAAGAGACCCCTGCCACTTTCCAGTTTGTGGACACAAACTTGTGGGTTCCTATGGATGAGAGTGAAGGAGAAACTTGGGAATCGCCACTCAAACTTGATTTCCAAACACAACCAGGTGCAAACGTAGACAGTACAGGTTGGGGCCCCATCGATTTTTTTCTAGCATTTTTTCCTGAGCAGTTATTTGAACTGACTGTAGAGGAGACTAATAGATATGCAGAAGCCACGATTCTAGCTGCTAATGCTGTGCGCCACCCTGGACAAAACCCGCTCATCTTTCGCCCTACCTTTGTGGAGGAGATGAAAGCATACCTGGCGCATGTGACCTAAGTTCATGTCAGGTGTGGATCGAATGGACCAGCACATGTCTTACTACCAGTTTTGTCATCGTCTCATCAATCATTACATGGTGATATACCACTTCATCAAAGAGGTTGCTTTGCACAACGGCTGGGTTATGGGCAAACATCAGCTATAGATCACATCAAAGCAGTTTCGCGCAAATGTCGCAGATGTGTTTTTGAATCAGTACAAAGCTTGTGACAAATTTGTGGACCACACTGGGCGCTGAGTGTCTGTCCCTTCGGACATTGCAAGACTCACAGGGATGCACTTGGCGGCCAGAACCGTGAAATATGGTGACTGTGCTGTGTGTTCGAACAGAAGCTGGAAGGCTAGAAAGACTACTGTTTTTGTGTGTCGCACCTGTGGCCCTAGAATACACCTGTGTGTTGGATCTGTCGACGATCGAGACTGCTTCCAGATATATCACACAGTGCATAATTACAAGTAGAGGTCAGTCAGAATGGTTCTACCTTCAAAATGTTACTAATATTCACATGACCATCTTGCATTAATAAAAATAATCAAACTAATCACTTAGCACGCATCCAAATTGATTACAAATATGCATTTTTCAGGTAATTATGTACATGAAAATAACATTTGATGTACCCAAAAAATTTTTGAAGTAATGCCCAGCCACTACTGAATAAGACAAATATACATACTTTTGTACAAACGTCAATGGTTAGCTGCAAAAAAATAATATTTAGAACCTATCACTTTAGTCTCCGCCATCTCTTAAAACTGCCGTGCTTTTAGGGGGTACGCTGGTGTGCGCTTAATAGAGGCAAGTTTTTTCTGCCTGCGTGCGTCGAAGAGTTAAGACAATGTATAATAGATGTGCACCAACAAATTTTAATGAGTTGCTTTCCGAGTCTATACACTATAATAAGAATATAATAAGAGATAGAAGAACTGTACATTTACATGAATGAAAAGAAAATGGGATTGTGGCAATTTGTGATCTATTAGACCAAAATAGGCAAACTCCTCTCTTTTGTGCAATTTAAGCTGGTGTACTCTGAGGTTTCAACTAATTTTCTCTTGTATACTGGTGTAACCAATGCCATTAGGGTTTATATTGAATCAACAGCACTTGAGCCGGCTGGAGACAATATAAAGTCTGATAGCAAGGTATGGTCCTTATTTTAGAAGATGGACCAAAAATGGTTTATGCAACTCTTGTGAAAATAAAGTCTAATCCTGTCTGTGTTCGAAAGGGGAAGGAAATGTTTGATGACCAACCAAAATGGAAATGTATATTTTTGAAATCACCTAAAACAACCACTGACTGTCAACTCAGGTGGTTTCATTTAAGGCTGTTACACAGACTCTTGCCCACAAAACGCTTTTTGTTTTTACGTAAATTGTACAAAATGGCAATGCGTACATTCTGTCAGCATGAGGAAGAAACTATTACCCATCTTTTTTGGGGAGTGTCATTGTGTTCAGAAGTTTTGGACATAATGGTAAAGTGGTTACAGGATGATTGTGCGAGCTGTACAACTCTTAGTTTTTGTAAAGAGTTGGTGCTTTTTGGAACTACCAAAAATTTCAAGTCAGACAATGTTATAGACCTAATGATTCTGGTTTGCCAAGTTTCATATTTATAAATGCAGATTACAGGAAACTCAGCCAATAATTGAACACGTCGTTAATTGTAAGAAAAGTCGCTTTAAAGTGGAAAAGTACAGATATGGGATCCTAGGCCAAACTGAAAAATGTAATTGACCGTGTTTTCCATGCAGAGCACTTTTCTGTCAGTAGACACTAACCAGCATATACTTCTTTCTTAGTAATTCTTCACCGTTTTTAATCTCTAGTATGGCAATCTTCCCAATGTTGGTTTAGCCTGGCAGTGCATCGTCGGTGTTTACATATGTGGTGTGTGTGGGGGTGAGGGGGAAGGGGCAGTGGGGGGTTGGGGGGGGGGGGGTGGCATTTATGCATGTAGGGTAATTTTTTGTTGTTATTGTATTGTACTCCTGTATTGTTTTTTACTACAATGCTTTATATTGTTTTGCAGTGTACTATATTGTAGTGTATTCTGTGCTGTATGGTAGTGTGCTGTTTTGTGATAAAAAAAAACCCCACCCTATCCTGATATAACTGGTTCTCAATGTTGTCTTGCATCAGCGGGGACTTTTCAACTCTTCTTTTCACAATCCATATGAGTACCACATGTAACAGAGACCTTCTTGTGGTCATGGTAAACGACGTTTGAACTCTCCTATGCACAAAGGATAACATAGGAGAGCAGAGAATTTTTTTATTACTTGCATTCAAACTTCTCTTTGTTCAACATTATCCTAAGACATATTGAAAAAATTTGAATGGTATAGGGTATAGCCAACTATTGATCCTCTGTTGTTGGAAACAAGTCGCTTTAGCGTTACTGTTTAATTCTTTCTCTGTCTCTCTGTCTGTCTTTTACACGTGCGCACGCGCGCGCGCACACACACACACACACACACACACACACACACACACACACACACACACACACACACAAATTTCTATTTATTCTAGGGCTCTGGAATTGATGCTATTGTTTAAAACTCACCTTATAAATAAGCTCTATAACTTAAAATAAAATAGACATTTTCTTAGAAACAGAGCCACTAGATGGAGAAAAAGTGGTTTTCTCACACAAAAACTGGCATTTCAGTGAAAATGGGTGTCTTCACAACATTAGGTGTCTGTAATAAGGTCAAGTTTATGGAATACCTCTTTTTCACATTCATTTTTTTGTTTTGTTTTTTTCATCTTAATGTATATGTATGCATCAACATTTTTAACATTGTATGGTGCAAAATTCAATGAACACTGGTCCGTAAACTTTTGATTGTGATTTTTACAGAGGAAATCTTTTAAACATTGCTATGTTTTGTCCTTCTGAAGCAAAGCATTTTATCGTGGCATTTATGTGAGAATTCTGGAAATTAAAGGACTTTTTATGTACTCTGGAGTTTGAGACAAACAGCAACAAAGAACTTTGAATATTAACCCTTATCATTTGGAATACACCAGTGTGTGCAACAAGTGTGAGTAAAATAGTCCAAGGGTAGTGCCAGAATAGCTTAGTGCCTCTAGGTGCCAAGTTATTGTGGCACCACCCTTGAACTAATGCCATTGTTCGATGTCCTCATCTGTAAGTTCTGTAATGTAGCTTGCATATATATATGGCAGTGTACAAACTAGAATTTGAAGCTTTTAGCCTCAGTATGATGCGGGTTAAAAAGTGTTAAAAAATTATGAAAGATAGAAAAAGACCCAGACTAAGAAACTAACACTTAACTTATTCTACCCCAGACACACCACAGCAAAATAAAGATCGACCATGATAGATCAAGGGTGATGCCAGAATGGCTTGGCGCATATGGGCGCTAAGCTATTCTGGCATCATACTTGAACTATCATGGTCGATCTGTGTCCTGCCCTGCAACACAGTCTTCAGAAGACGACTTCAACGTTTGGGGATTCCGGTCTTGTGGTAGAATGAGTTAACATGACAAAACAGAACACTGACATTAATTACTTAACTGACAACATAGGAAATCACTTGAAACTTCAGCCTTTATTAATCACATCAAAGGTGCATGCATATAAAAACACAGTAATAGTTTGTAAACACTTCAAATCAAACAATCAAGAGCAGTCAAACCTTTTTCTGGCAATAAGGAGAACTAGTTCTTGCCTAAGTTCGGCACGTAAAGGGTTTCTTCGTCTTATGTGCCTCTATTCATTAAATGGAGAGAGAAATATAATACTGAGTTCTAGCAAGTGCGACAATAAAGTTTAGCCGAGTTGGTATACCTCATCCAGTGCTTAGGTTAAACGCACCAGCGGTGCCAATGTTGCTATTTTGGCACCAGACCTTTTGCTCTGACGGGTCTGGTGCACCCGATCGGTTTAGAGCGTGTGTTTTCTGCACCTGTAATGGGCAACCTCGGAGAAAAAATCACGTGAGCGTCGTTTGATTGCTGCAAAATAACATGAATAAAGAATAAACCTTTTCCCATATATGCAATCCAGCAATAATGCATCCATCCCTATGCTAGTACCACGAAACATTAAGCGATTTGGCAGATTTGAAAAATAGCTTTTTAAAATCCTCAATGGAGGTGATTTTGAGACATCTGCGTCGTTTGCATCAGAAAGCACCGTCATAGTTGAAGTTCGAGAAATGAGCGCACTACATGAACAATAGACTTCAGTGGTGTGGGGCATGACACAAGCCTCCACCATCTCAACACAAAACTGACGTGTTACGGGAGGTAAAAGGCGCGGCTACAAGTTAAAACCTCAACGAACCTTTTTTTTGACTGCGATCACAATCTTCCGCGTGAACGTACGAGACCACACTACAAGTGCAGAAGCCAACCTGCGCACGCGGTTCTGGTGTACATGAGCGGTCCGAGCGACAGGTCTGGTGTGAGAATAGCAACAATGGTGCCTCTGGTGCATTTAACCTAGGTAACTCAGCTAAGGTTTATGCTTCCTGTGACTTTTGAAACAATGCATAATATGCAAAGTGTACTTTATAGTAACAAAAAAAAAGTTACAGACATTTTCAAAATGATCCAGGCGTACATCAGATAAAAACAAGCTATACACACTGACATAATAACACTCTTGTAATAAATCTTTAACATGTTGACAATGGTTTTCTTATATTATTATTGTCTTTCGTCCCGATTGGTTGTACATTGCTGAACGTCCCGACTATTCCTGGACGTGCCAGCACTGATAATGAAGGGAAAAAATTAAAATAAAATAATTAACAGAATATTGAATGTATGTCCCCAGCCGGTCAAATACGCTAAATAAACCTAAGACCATTTTGCAAAACACATCCACAATTAAGAGAGATCAACAAAAAACAAAACAAAACAAATATTCAGACCCAAAAGGTGACTGCCAATCATGTAAAAATGCAAAGAAGTACTCAACGGAGAAAGAAACACGCTTAGAAAAGATGGTTACAACACAATTTATTAATATTTCGGGTAATTCCGCCTTGTCAAAACAGACAAACAAACAAACAAACAGAGAGAGCAGTCGCTACTTCTCTTTGTTCACAGAAGAAATGTGCCCTATCCCATCTGCAAATGATAAGTAGGGACTGATCTCTCTGTTTGTTTGTCTGTTTTGACAAAGCAGATTTACCCGAAATATTAATAAATTGTGTTGTAATTATCTTTTTGACAGTGTTTCTTTCTCCGGTGTGTACTTCTTTTCATGAGATACAGGCAGTGCAGACAGTAGGGAGAGCTTAAAAAAGAAAAATACAAGTTAATGGACCAAGATAGACAGAAACACATGCTCCAGAATTGAGAGGAAAACCAACCCTTTGGGGCTGACCAGGGTGACCGTAGGAACTATAAAGTAGTTAACCCCACCCAAGTCCCCCAGGGCAGACCCGGGTGGGGCCACTGTTTAGTTGCAAAGTAAGGTTAATGTTACACAGTATACAAAATGATCCAGGTGTTCATCAGATAAAAACAGATCTATACACGCTGAAAACAAACGATTAATAACGTTCTTGTAATAAATCTTTATGTTGACAATGTTTGTTTCTTTTTATCTTATTATTGTCTTTCGTCCGCAACCACCGTTCCATTTGCAGAGTTTTAAATGTTAAACAGTATACAAAATGATCCGAGGCGGACCAACCCCGTAGTAGTACTCTTGTAATAAATCTTTATGTTGACATTGGTTTTCTTACCCTTTATTATTGTCTTTCGTCCCCAAACATTGTTCCATTTGCAGTTCCATTTTCAAAGTTTTAAATGTTATACAGTATACAAAATGATCCAGGCGGACCAACCCCATAATAACACTCTGGTAATAAATCTTTACGTTGTCAATGGTTTTCTTATCTTATTATTGTCTTTCGTCCCCAGCTGGCTGTTTTCTTTTGCCATTATACAGTATACAAAATGATCCAGGCGTCCATCAGATAAAAACAATCTATACATGCTGAAACCAACCCAATAATAATTAACACTCTTGTAATATATCTGTATGAAAACGAAAATGTCACGAGTGTCGGTGAATCTCAATTCATTTCTTTTGTAACTTTATCAGTCTGTTGTGGATGTAATCCTTAATGTTTGTCCAGTGCCTATGTCTAAGTGCGGGCTCTACTGTGATTGCCTGCTGTATCTCTGCCTTTCCAGGAAGTTTGTTCACGATGAAGTTTTTCTTGAAATGAGTTTGAACAGCTTTCTCTTCAGCTTTCCCCTATGGTTTCCTTGTAAATCTAGCTTTCTTTTGTACAGGACCTGGCACAGTACTGTCATCATCAAAACTATCTAGGTTGTCATCAGGCTCTGGACGTCTTTTCGCTGTCATGCTCATTGATTCCTGTGTTGTTGACTTGCTACTTGCTTCATTCACTGGTGTTGTTTCCCCCGAGACCTCTCTGCGAGTTTCTGATGTGTCATCATTGTCAAAGTCAATCTCTTCATCATCGCCTAGTTTAGCTCTAATGCAACTCTAAAAAACTGTCATCCCATTGTTAACTGACAGAAGAATCTTTGCCACTTTTGCCTTTTGAAGGACGTCTTGAGGTTGGCGGTAGATATGGTGACGTATCCAAATATCATGACCAAAAAAATCTGCCAGCTGATCCTGGTCTAACTCGGAGATGGCCATTGACTGAGCCAAAGTTGCAACCTGCTTCCGTAACTGAGTAAATGTGAACATGGCTGGATTTGACACTTGTTCTTGTAGCGCATGTTCCTTCAGAACATCATGCCCTCTATAAGTCCTCTGACCAGAATGTTCCCCACCCTGGTCTGCCCTGGGGGACTTGGGTGGGGTTAGGTACTTTTTAGTTCCCATGGTCACCCTGGTCAGCCCCACAGGGTGGGTTTTCTTTCAATTCTGGGGCATGTGTTTCTGTCTACCCTTGGTCCATTCACCTGTATTTGTCTTTTTAAAACTCTCCCAACTGTCTGCACTGCCTGTAGCTCTTGATATTGGATGTGTGTTGCTAAATGGTCTTAGCTTTATTTAGGCCCCATGTTGTAGGTTTATTTAACGTATTTGACCGGCTGGCAACATACATTCAATTTTCTGTTTAGTTTCTTTTTTTCACCAGCAGTGCAGGCACATCCTGAAAAAGCCTTGTTGCTGTCGGGACGTTAAGCAATGTACAATCAATCAATCAATCAATCTGACCAGAAGGTGTGGCAAAGATGTACTGGGAACCAGCGAGAAATGGCACTGATTGCCTCATTTGAAGGATTCTGTCCACAGTTGTCATCATCTTCTTCGTCAGCAAAATGGGAATACTCCTATTAAACTTGCCTCTGATTTCCACTAGCTGAAAATAATTCACCATTTTCTTCTCAACCTCTGTGAGACCTTTCAAGATATCTTGATTGGTGATCGATCCAGTCTTAGCATTCTGGAAGTCTGATACCTTCATTCTCTGAACTTCTCCCCTTAGTTTTCGGTTGAAAAGAGATACAGCGCAAAGAGTTGCTTTAACCACTGTCGGATAATCTTCCGAAACCATCCTTGTCTCAAGAAGCTATTGGACCTTCCTCACACCTTCACATGATGGGATCAATTTGGGTTTGCTCATGGTCATTTTCCCGACCGACTGGGCTGATGTAGCTGACACACAATCGTACCAGTCCCCGGTGAAGACAGAGTCAAACCACTGTGCCTCACAGAGCTCCAGCCGCCACCTGTCATCTGAACCATGCCCAAGCTGTTTGGATGCCTGCGACTGTTTGATCTGTGAACAATTTTTCAAAGCATGGCCTATGCGCATTGCGAGATTGCCTATTTTGAACTGATGTGTGTCCTCATCAAATTCTGCTAGCTCTTTTACAGCCAGTACAACATGATCAAAGCTAGCTGAATTGATCACGGCATTTAAACTTGCGATTTTTATTTCTGACCTCAGTCTAAGAATCTTTAATAGTCTCCCTAACTCCAACATCCTGAAGCTGATTTGCACAGCCGTTTGTTCTTCGATGTCCTTGCGGTCAAATAATCTCTTTCCATACTCCAGAAGCAAGGGGTCAGTTCTGATGAGACGGCTTATCTCATCATCTCTCTGTCTGGCTAAAATCTTATGATAGAAGGAAAAGTCAACGTCTATAGGTATTGGAAGTATTAGCCTCCCACGTCGTGCCGCCTCACCTCTCTTAGCAAACTACCTCCTTTGGTTTAAGGGGCCTTGCACAAGAATGTAAAGAGTAATCCCGTGTATGACCGATTTACATATGTGTGACCTCGGTGACGAGGGCTGGCTTCTGCAGCAGCAAAATCCATGTTTTCTGAAAATGTAAGCTGTTCACACATCTGTAACCCCGCGTGACCATTGGAGAAAGGTCACTCAAATGGGTATGTTTACAAAGGTCTTGACACATAGTATCCTTGGGCCAAGCTTGAAGAATGTGGCTTGAATAGTCTCCGAGAAAATGCCACTATTAACGTTTACCATGGACGACGGACGGACGACCAGTGGCCCAGAACATAAACTCACTTTTGCTTCGCACGCAATCCAATAAAATGAAGATGATCATAGAGTCACTTACCAGTTTGTAATTGGGTGCATTCCGCTGCCGTCTATGCACCCTCTTACCAGATGCACCCTCTGCGGCAGAGGCTGGGCCATCATGCTGCAGCTGACTAAATTTGCCATGGGCCTTGGTCATGTGCCAGGAAGGGGCGTGCTTGTCCACTTCCATAGATTCCGATGGGTTTGGACATCCTGCTGCCATCTGGCGCTGGGTGTGTGCCTTCTGGCGCTGGGTGTGTGCAGAAAGTGCTGAGTGTGGCCAAAACAGTGCTGTAATGCAAACATGTCCAATGCAACCATTGTAAACCGTTGACATTTTGGATCAGATATATACATAATTACTGCAGTACCGCCTGCCACCTACGAACAATAACTGGTAATACAGTAAAAAGCGACAATTCAGCTGCACAATAAAAAAAAAACCTGTTCGTGGAAGACTGTTCTTTGAATCGCGAGGTAGTTTTCGTACAAGGATTGAAATACACACTGAAATCTGGCGCCATTTTGTTTATAGTGCATGCATGTGCATGCGTGACAAATTGACTTTGTAATGGTGTTTTTGGACTAATTCCTTTCATTGAAGAAGAAAGCTTTTGTTAAAATCGTGGGGTTCTATTATCTGTTACTACAAGACTGACTGAGCAGCAGACGCCGGTCGTAGCAGACGTCTCAGTTTTTTCGGCCAAACGGGTCCATTAAGGCTACTGTGCAATTGTATCGGATTGGGAGCATCTCAGTTAAATAACTGTGCTGTAGAAGTACACTTGGGCGTGCTCTTAACTAAGAAATATTGCATAAAATCAATCGTACCTCTG
Source organism: Semisulcospira habei (assembly GCA_036245525.1). Taxonomy (NCBI): domain Eukaryota; kingdom Metazoa; phylum Mollusca; class Gastropoda; family Semisulcospiridae; genus Semisulcospira; species Semisulcospira habei. The sequence continues at coordinate 107,276,510 of BTPG01000003.1, read as the reverse complement.
CAAATGGAACAACGTTTGGCGGGACGAAATATAATAGAAGGAGAAACAACTCAGTTCATGTCACTTGCCAGCCGACCATTTAGGTATCAATTTGATCCATAGAGATGCTCGCTTCCGTGGTAACACACAGGCCCAATGCATTGCTAACACACATGAGGTAAACCTGCAAAAATGGGACATCCTATTTTTTTTCTTCTGACTTTTGAATGAAAGATAATGAAGAAACAACCCTCAGAAAAAAATGGGTGCCTGACTTGGTCACTCAGAATTTTACACACACATTTTCCATAAGGATGGTAAAGAAAGTCACCAATTTTAGTGGTTTTGTGCACGCACGCACACACACACACACACACACACACACACACACACACACACACACACACACACACACACACACACACACACACACACACACACACAAACACACACAATTTTGTTTCATGACGACCACATTCCACGGGCCCGAAGTTCGAGGTGTGCAGAAATCGACAACAAACATGACAAGGAGGTGCCGGTGTGAATATGTCGCTGTGTTCAGAAGACCATTAATATTTAATTTCGAGTTTGGTTCGAATTAAAGTAGCCGTTTTCAGTTAAACCATTCAGCCATGACGCACTACAACAAGAGATGGTAATCTGGCACTGCCCTTAAATTATCATGTTGAGTCGATCCATCTCCTGCAACTGATGCATAGTCATTATATACCACCTCTAAAATTTGGGAAATATGGCCAGCGGGCTGAATGAGTTAAATATTAGTCATAGAAAGAGCAGCTTCTGCCACCGGAAAAAATGGTAATCTCATCCAAGTTTGCAAAAACGGATTCGATTCATCGACGTAGCGTTTGTCGACCCATCCGTCTTTGACTTAGCCGTATGGAACTGCGTTAAAATAAATTAGTTCAACTTATGCGACTTTTGAGAAAAGAAGCACGGAGTTCGACTTAAGCAAGTTCAAGTTATCTGATGTAAAATTAGTCATAGAAAGAACAGCTTTGGCCGGGGAAAAAATACATTCGACTTAAGCGCTTCCGTTTTCGACTTAAGCGTATGGGACTATAATAATAATAATAATAATAATAATAATGATAATAATAATAATAATAATATTGAAAATATTTATATAACATAGCTCCAGACGGAATGGTGGAGGGTAGTGAGTATGAGCCATTTCAAGAGAACATACGAAGAGACATAAATCCTCATGAGCCCCCGCGACTGTCTCTGGACTGCGAGGGCTCATGAGGATTATGTCTCTTACAGATGGTTAGCATTCACCTTGCCACCGCAGTTGAGAGGTTAATAAACCACAAGATCAACATAATCAACACCAATAATAGTAATAATAATTATAATAATATTAATAATAATAACACCAATAATAATAATAATAATAATAATAATAATAATAATAATAATAATAATATAAAAACAATAATACGAAGAATAATAAGAATAATAAGAATATATATAAGATAGTTTATTGCCATATGTGTGCATGTAAAAAGCAATAAAAACATTGGATTTTGTCTTGATGTCAGTTACTAAGACTAAAATAACACACACACACACACACACACACACACACACACACACACACACACACACACACACACACACACACACACTCACAGTAAACTCTAAAATATGATTTTTATGCTAAATACTAAGCAAATACCGGTATTAAACACGGCGAACGGGCACGCCTCACTGATTCATTTATAAGCTGACTGTGCACATTCCGATAAGTTCTCATTCGCCACTCGTGCTCTCTTCAATCAGTCCTGTTGATGAGAGAGAGAGCACGAACAGCCATTTAAAAAAAAAAACTGTTGCGGAATCTGCTGGTCCTGGTACTGATGGACCTGTACTTGCCCCCTGATGGTAAAAGTTGGAAAAGCTCATTACCGTTGTGAGTGGGATCAATGGAGATAAGACTTGCTGTACGTAAGAGACGATGCTGGTACAGTGAGTCCAGGGTAGGAAGATCTCTAGAGAAAGATAAGTGGACAGGTGATGGGCACCCCTCCCCCAATCAATCTCTTGGCTTGACTTCACGAACTAAGATTTTATAGGAGTTGCCCACGACGTCTGCAAGCTTGTTCGTGGCTGCGGAGGCCAATCCGGGACAGGCAGGTTCGACTGCAGTGGCTGCAGGGGGAGGTATGGCCAGGGTTCTGAGTTGCCGCATCTCTGTTTTTTTCTCCTGAGCCGCTTGTCCTTAAGGCTAGCTCTGCGAGAGTCCTCAAAGGAGACAGCTGCCTTGTAAATGGTGGAGCGCCAGGTGTCACGGTCCACAGCAAGTGAAGACCGCTGGTGGTGGTCGATTTGGCAGGCACTAAGTGACTTTTTGAGACAGTCTTTGTATCTCTTCTTTGGTGCCCCTCTGTCACGGTGTCCAGTAGCAAGCTCGCCGAACAGGGTGATCTTTGGTAGGCGATGATCCTCCATCCTGGAGACATGCCCCGCCCAGCGGAGCTGTGTCCTCAGCAGCAAAGCCTCGATGCTCACAGTTTCAGCCTGTTCAAGGACCTCGACGTTGGTGACATAGTCACTCCAGTGAATGCCCAGGATGGTGCGCAGGCAGCGCTGGTGGAAGCGTTCGAGGAGTCGTAGTTGGCTGCGGTAGAGGGCCCAGGACTCGGAACCAGGCCTGCAGTCGTCTGAGGTTGAACAGGCTGCCATCGAGACGATACCTGATGTACACTGCATCGTCATCATCGAGGTCCACTGTGGCCTGCTTCAACATCATGCTAAAAAAGAAGGTGAAGAGGGTCAGTGCCAGCACGCAGCCCTGCTTTACGCCGTTGAGAATAGGGAATGGTTCTGAGAAGTCATTGTTGAGTCTGACCTGGCCTTGCTGGTCCTCGTGTAGCTGGACAATCATGCTGAGGAACTTTGGGGGACAGCCAAGTCGCTCCAGGATCTGCCACATGCCTTGCCTGCTCACAGTGTCGAGCGCTTTTGTTAGGTCGACAAACGTTACGTACAGCCCTTTGTTCTGCTCGCGGCACTTCTCCTGAAGCTGTCTCAGCACAAAGACCACATCGGTGGTGCTCCTGTTTGCTCTGAAGCCACACTGGCCCTCTGGGAGGTGGTCTTCAGCGATGGCAGGTACCAGCCGATTCAGGAGCAGCCTTGCAAGAATTTTCCCAGCAATGGACAGCAGGGTAATTCCCCGATAATTGGAACAGTCAGACTTCTCGCCTTTGTTCTTGTACAGGGTGATAACGGCAGCATCACGGAGATCCTTTGGTAGTGTTCCTTCCTCCCAGCAGCAGAGAAGGAGGTCATGGAGCTTGTTGTGCAGTGCTGTGCCTCCATGTTTCCAGATCTCTGGCGGTATTCCATCAATGCCTGCTGCTTTGCCACTCTTGAGCTGGTGGATGGCTGTGAGGGTCTCTTCAGCGGTGGGCGGTTCGTCCAATTCAACCTTTACTGGGAGTTGTGGGATTTGTAGGACGACTGCTTCTTGAACAGTGCGCTCAGCGTTGAAGAGGCTCTGAAAGTACTCCTTTCAGCGGTTCAAGATGGAGGTATTATCTGTGAGGAGTGCCTGGCCATTCGCGATTCGCAGGGGACTTAGTACCAGGTGCCTGGGGCCAAACACTGCTTTCAGTGCTTCGTAAAAGCCCCTGTAGTCACCATTGTCAGCGCAAAGCTGGGTCATCTGTGCAAGTCTGGTCCACCACTCATTCTGGAGATCTCTGAGCTTGCTTGTTTTCAATCTCTCAGCCAATGTTGTGTCTTCATGAAGTATTTTAAAAATAGTTTCTCTAGTCCTGTTGACCTGTGTTTTCAGTTTTTCTTTTCCTATTTCAATCACTTCTAGTCGTGCTGATCTTTCTATCTGCAAATCATTTAATCTGTGTTGTATACTTTCTTTTATTTCAATGGCTTCATTCCCACTGTCTGCTGTAGCTAGTTTTTCTTTTTCTCTTTCTATGTGTTTATCAAGCTCACCTTGTTTGGCTACATTATTCACAAGCTCACCTCTAATTGACTGCAGTGATTTATCCAACCCCATAATTTCCCGCATTGTTAAAGGAGAGTCACCCATTGTTTTCATAGCCTTATTTATTTGATCTTCTGTAAATGAGATTTCATGTATTACTTTGTCTGCTATTTTTGGTAGTCTTGTTGCTTCTGTCATTTCAATTTCTTGTCAAGTTGGCAACCTTGTTTGCAGGTCATGAAGGGTACAAGAAAGTCTAGGTGGTTCCGGGGTGCCCCCAATACCAAGGAACCTTACCAACCCAGAGTTACAACCAACACTAGTTTTAATTAAACTCAAAGCTTTAAACTTAGCAGGATTTCTTATATAAGTCAACTGTACTTTCCCTCTGTCTGTATTTAAATATAAATGGCCCTTGTTATCAAGTTCAAATTGATTAGGATGTATAACGTCTGGGCGGACACCAACACTGTCCTAAAATGAGTTCACTTTGTCTTTTAAGACTTTGCAATGCAAACTAGAAGTATTCACCATTCCAGGCATATCTGTTGTACTAGTATTATAGTCATCCATTGCATCCATTTCAAAATCTTCATGACCAAATCCTCCCACTGCCATTGATTTTATTAATTAATTTTTTTGATTTTTGCATAATAAAATGACATCGTCCTACGGATCGAAGTTAGACCCATACAGAAAACTACGTGAACCTCTTGGTGTTAAGAGCATTAGGCAATCAATCGTCATCACAAACAATCCTAGTACTATAGATCAAAACCAAACTCTTACTGTCAAGTTTCCAAACCTAGGTCCCAGTGACGTTATTGTTCCTGGTACTGCACGCCTTGCTTTTAATATTGAACTTTCATCATATGATGTAAACAGAACACTAGTTAACAACCTTGGCAGAGCAATTATAAAGACTATTAAAGTTAAACTTGAAGGACAGGAAGTGTTTAGCCTGGATGACGCTGATGTGTGCTACTGTTACACAGATCTTTGGCTCACAAGTGAAGAATGTGAGGATCGTATTTACCAAGGCATACAGTCTGCTAACGTTGCCAAACTGAGAATCGATTCAGGTGATAAATCAACCACAGAAGTCAAGGACGTTATTGTGGCAGAAACATATGGAAATAGGTTTTGCATTCCACTTGAATTTGAAATCCTAACAGCACATTTAACCTTATTATCAAGGAGCACTAATGAGTTTTGACTAATTTTCAATCACTACTCCAAAGTTATTAAATCAACTGACACAGACGCAACATATAAGATCTCTAACATCTCTTTGTAATATGAAATTGTCACACATGCTCATCTAGCTACTTTAATTCAAAATCAGTACCAGACAAAACTGCCAATTTATTATGATCGTGTGATAAGACACAGTTTGATTCATAAAGATAAAAGCGATCCAATGTGGAACATCAATTTGAACACACCTGCTAGGTCACTGAAAGGCATTCTTATGTTGTTTGTTAAACCGGTGAGTCCATATGGACGGGATTGAGAAAAATTATATAATCCAAAGATTACTCATTTGTCTTGTACTATTGAAGGGCGCCCAAATCAAGTCTTCACTTCAGGCATGTTACCTTACCAGCACTATGACAAGATCACAAAGTATTTTGCTGGTGGAAGGGTTAGAGAAAAACCAGCAAACATGGCAAGCAAAGATCTACATATGTATGATGTTAGGATCAGGCAATATCTGACAGACAAGTATGCACTGTGGCTAGACCTGCTTAGTACAGATGACAACTACCTATATGGGTCAGGTCGAACAGTTGAAAACGGCAGTGACGGGATTACAATTTTGATACAATAAAAGACTGAAACCGCTGGTGCAATAAATATATATTTGTATCTGATTTATGACACACAACTGAACATTCAAGAAAGCAGACTGAGTGGACACATATATTAAAATTATAATTAGTATTAAAATGAACTTGATGACACTCGACCCATACTGTTTTGTTTTGTGGCGCAACAGGATGTGGTAAAACTGAATTTGTTCTTGACCTCTTGCAAACACGATACATCCACCATTTCGAAAACATTGTGATATTCTGTCCTACTATCAAACACAACAAAGCTTATCACAACCATTTATTTATGTGGTCTGATCATAACATTTATTTAGTCGACCCTGAGAAAAAAACTGAATAACTACCTGCAGTATTTTTACAAGCAATTTCAAGGACACTTAACTTTGTTTATTGTTGATAATTGCTCTGCAGAGAAAGATATTGTTAAGAAGAGAAACACACTGGCAGAACTTGCCTTCAGTGGCAGACATGCAAATGTCAGTGTATGGATTCTCACTCAAAAATATAATGATGTACTGAAAGATTTTCGAGAACAACTAAAGTTCATCTGTTTGTTTTACTGTAAGGACCGTGACAGCTTTGAAGACTGTCTCAGAGAAAACGATGTCATCCCCAACAAACATGAATGAGACATTGTAAAAAACAAACTGAAATCGACTAAGCATCTAAAGCTTATTTTAAAGACAGATCAGCCCACTGGTTATGGGTTAGTAAATTAATTTAGTCTTTTGGTTTGTCCATAAAAAATGATGGACAGACAAGCACAAGTGGTTGATGTTACAGACTACTTTCGTTATATTCAGCACTTTGAAGAGATAAGAACACATTACAAAAACCCATTTGCTCTTGCTATAACACCAATAGCGGTACCTGGGGTTATATATGTGTCATATAATGTGACTTTGGAATATATTGATGAGTTTCCATTTGGAGAGTGCATTGCTGGTAATTTTAAGACAAATATCTTTGAAGTTGATGATGACTTGTTTAAGACAGTGTGTGAACACATGCACCAACAACTAAAAAAACTAAATGTTTGTTTTGTAGGTGTTACATTCAATAAAGTGATATTACACACATGGCATAAGCAGCCAGCAGAAATATTTTTTATTTAATATTTTGTTGGTCAAATAAAAATGACAGACAACATAATCGATGTAACAGACTGCTTCAGATATATCCAGCACTTTGATCAGTTAAGAACAGATTTCAAACAGCCGGACAAAACACCAGTATCAACACCAGTGATGATTTATGTGTCATATCAAATGACTTTAGAAATATTTGAGGAGCTACCATTTGTAGAGTACATGCCTGTTGATCTTAAGACACATACCTTTGCAGTTGATGATCATTTGTTTGAAACAGTGTGTAAACAAATATTCAGACAACTATGTGAACTGAATCTGTTTATTGTAGGAGTTACAGTCAATAAAGTGGTATTACACAAGGTGTAATTTTTTCTATTTAATATTTTGTCGGACAAATAAAAATGACAGACAATGCCCAAGCTCGTTAGGCTTACGAAACGTGTTTCACACAACAGACTTGCCTATATCAAACATTTACAGTGTCCATGAATCAATAGAAAGGTCTTTTTCTGTCATACAACATAATCTTCTTACAGGAAGATTCAGATTGTTGCGAAAATAGAATTTACCAGGGTAGATGGTGAAGTGATTGTTTCGTATATCTTGACAAGACAACACACAGTTAATTCAAGAAGGGAATTGGAAAAAGTGTTTAGAGGAAGTCTGTTGCCCGACTTTCTAGAAGCAATTGACAGAGCAAAAATGCAGGGGTCTGGTTGGCATGAAGGTCGTGTACATGAACTACAACTGAAGCAATCAAGATATCATCCTATTTTAGGCAAATCATGATTGCCACTGCCAACTGAGATTGCAAACAAAAAGGCTGTAGTCAATATTCAAAACAATGATAATTTCTGTTTCATGTGGTGTGTGCTTGCCAAACTACACTTTGTAAAAACAAGACCTGATCGTGTAACTAACTACACCAAATTTGAAAACGAACTCAACTTCAGTGTTATAGATTTTCCTGTTAAGGTAGAGGACATAGATTTGTTTCAAAAACTAAATCCTGGTTTATGTATGAATGTGTATGTATGGGATAATGAGTCTGAGAACAAGTTAAAACCAGTCAGAGTATCAGCAATTGCCCCAACCTACGGACAGCCAGAAGATAAGCATGTTGACATGTTACTCATAAGCTCTGGCTCCGGTTATAACTTTCACTACATAATTATCAGAAGTATGTCAAGACTAATTCATCATACAACAAAACATGATGGTAAACAGGAATTTTGTAAAAAAAAAAAAAATTTGCAGAGGTTTTCCTCTATTAAAATAGCACACAAACATGTCCAGCACTGTAGGTCACCTGATGACATTCAAACAATACTGAGGTATCCAGCTCCTGGTAGCAAGGTATATTTTAAGAACTATGGGAATCAGCAAAAGCTGCCATTTGTAGTGTATGCTGATTTTGAATCACTGGTTGTACCATATGATGGTCCTGTTCCAGAATCATTACCAAAGACTATAAAGTTGACTGACCAATTGGTGTGTTCTTTTGGATACATTATTGTTAGGTCAGATGGACAGCATTCAGAACTGTTATCTGTTATCTACAGGGGGGTGGGGGGGGAATGCAGCATGTTTGTTTTTAACAGAAATGAGACATCTGTATAGTCAGGTAGTACAATATCTCACAATATGTCAGATGCCTTTGGTAATGACAGAAAAAGACAAACTAAATATTGATACAGCTGTATTGGATTTGTGAACAACCCCTCCAGGGTGATAAAGTTCGTGACCATGATCACATAACAGGACGCTACAGAGGTGCTGCACATAACAATTGTAACTTGTTATTAAAACAGATTCTAAGACATACAAACTACCAATCTTTTTCACAATCTCAAAAGATATGATTTACACATTATCATGCAGGCTGTGGATGAGTCTTACAAAAAAAAATAGTTGTATTTCCCAGACAACTGAAAGATACTTGACTTTTAGGTTAGACAAAATAGCATTTTATGACTCCATGCAACATTTGTCTTTAGGGCTTGCTAGTCTGGCAGAAGGACTGACATCTTTTCCAATAACAAGTAAATATTTGGAGCCTGAGTTAATCAAGAAAGGAGTCTATCCCTACGAGTACATTGATCACTGGGTTGTGTTTGAAGAAAGGAGACTACCTCCAAAAGAGAAATTTTATTCTACACTAAATGGCAAAGGTATTTCTGACTCTGATTACCAGCACGCTCTCGATGCATGGGAAAAACTAGGGTGTGAAATGATTGGCGACTACCATGACCAGTACTTGAAAGCTGACGTTTGTTTGCTAGCAGACGTATTTGAAAGTTATCATAAAAAGGGTTTGATGCACTACAGTCTTGACCCAGCTTGCTACATAACTAGTCCTGGCATGACATGGGATGCATTTTTAAAATCCAGCAAGATATTTATAGACCTGTTGTCTGATCGTACGATGGGTGAAATGATGGAACGCGGATTAAGGGGAGGCATTAGTATAGCCGCAAACAACTATGCCAAAGCCAACAACAAATATCTTGACAACCTTGACTTTGACCCCTCAAGGCCATGGTCATTCATTACATACCTTGATGCCAATAATTTGTATGGATATGTGATGTGTGAGTTATTGTCCTTGAAAATTTTTCGTCTACATGATTTGTCACAGTGTGATATAAAAAAAATTAACATTCGAAATTATGAATCATGACCAGAATCACAAAAAGGGTTGGATCTTTGAAGTCGACCTGGAGTACCCACACCACGTACATGATTACCACAATGATTATCCATTAGCTGTTTAGAAAATGAGTTTGACAGGAAAAACAGAAGACACCAAACTTGTGCCAAACTTGAATGACAAATTAAATTGCATTTGTCACTATAGATTGCTGCAGTTTTACATCAGGCATGGGTTAGTACTAAAGAAAGTACACAGAGGTATTAAATTTGATCAAAGTGCTTTCATGAAAGATTACATAATGAAAAACACAACCCTGTGTGTGAGAGATGGCAACACTGCATTTGACAAAGACTTCTTTAAGCTTATAAACAATGCCTGTTTTGGAAAGACGATGGAAAATCCTCATCATCGCAAAGATGTGAGACAAGTAACAACTGAATCAGCTGCAATTAAACTTACAGGTAAGCCACAGTACACAGGGTATAAAGAGTTTCATTCATCATTGTATGCAGTGACACTAAAAAAAAAAGAGTGTAAAGCTGGACAAGCCAGTATTCATTGGTATGGCAATACTTGAGTTATCAAAATTATTGATGCTTGAATTTTATTATGATTACTTTAAACCGAAGTATCCTGAGTGTCGTCTGCCATACACTGACACTGATTTTATGATCATTGATGTTCCTACTGAAGACTTTTATGAAGACATGAAAACAGAACTACATATGTATGACACATCTGACTACTTTAAGGAACACCTGCTGTATAGGACACAAAACAAGAAAGTGCCTGGGAAGTTTAAAGATGAACTGAATGGAGTGCCTATAGTTGAGTATGTTGGACTAAGATCAAAAATGTATTCCATATTGCACCAGAAGGGCAGTCAGTCGAAAGCAAAAGGCATAAAAAACAGCGATAAAAAATAAAGATATCCGTCATGAACATTACAAGCAAGTATTAGATGGAGAACTAATACCTGATTATCCAAACAAGACACTAAGGTCAAATAGACACAATATTGAAATGATCCAAACACATAAAAAGTCACTTGCAGTTGGGGACACAAAACGTGTGTTTCACACTAAAGAAAAGGCTTATGCACCTGGGCATTATGCGCTTAAGTTATCTGAAGAAATAGCCAATGAACTGGTTGATGAACTAATTGATGAATTAGTTGATAAAATGAGTAACAGTGTCTGGGGGAATAATCTGTAATTCTTCTCTGACAAATGCCCTCTGAGGGGAAGGCTCATACAGATAATAAATCAATGCATTAGCGCTAGGAACTATTTTTCATATTGTGGACAGATGTAGACCCAATTGGATCAGTTGCCCTACATCTGACGTCATTCTCGGCCTCGCCAGGTTGATACAAATATCTCACCTGTTTTGTAAACAAGCTTGTGTCTGGCGCTTTTGTTTTTATTTCTGACCCTGACAGTATTGTTTTTAATTTAATAGAATCAACAGGTTTAAGCTGGCCCTCATTATTCATTGCTTTTATCACAGACAGTAATCTCTTAACTCACTCAGTGTTTTGAGCGTCATGCATGAGTTCCTTAGAATACTGATAGCTGAAAATTCTCTCCGATAATTGATTGTTAAAGTTTTCAACAATTGCCTGTGACCTGTGCACACCTGGTATGCTTCACCTCACTAGCGAGCCATGCTTTGCAAATAGCTGATTAACAGTGCCTTTAAATTCAGATCCGTCATCGACTTGCACAAGCCTAGGATATTTTAAAGGCCCTCGACTATATATTTGTGTTAACGCAGTGGCTACCGTACTAGCATTCTTGTCAGTTATGGGTTCAGCTTCCTTGTACCGTGAAGCTATGTCGACAACAGTTAATGCATACTTGTATCGTTTCTTTCTTATTTTATCATGTGTCAGGAACAGAAGATACATTTGATGCGTATCATTAGGGGTAGTGTTTACAAAATGAGGTCTTGTTATTTTTCTTGGAACAGGTAAATATATTTGCCAAATTGCTTGTCTTTTGAGCCACTGTTTTATTTGTTCGAGCGTAACATCACCGCCCACAGCCGCATGTAATTTCTCTATTGCAGTATTTCCTTTCCAGTAGCCAATTGGAGAGTAATATATTTTTGATAGTTTATTTCCAATGTCAGCCATTTTTTCTAGCAATAAAAACTCGTGTAAAATATACTAATGTCATTCCTACTAGAACAAATATTATTTCCCCATTTCTTTGTTCTGGGCTTGGTTGGTAATAGTCACTAAGTTTTGGTTGCGGGATGGTCCTGTTTTTGCCAGTAACAAGAAAATATTCTTTGATCGCATCATCGACATTTGAAAATGTATGCTGTGTTTGACCTTCAAGTCTGAGTTTTTCATTGATGAAATCAAGTTTGTCAATTCTTTGCTTCTCATAATCCTGCTGAGCTTGTGCAAGTTTTTCAGATGCCTCATTGTGCCGCATCATTTCTTCTGCAGATTCATCTCTACCCATTTTTGAAAAGAGATAGTTTGATCCACTGAAAGCAAGTGCATTAACAATGGCCCCGCCAATCATAATAGCTATAGTTGCCATATTTTTTTATTTACATAGAAACATTTTCTGGAATAATTCCTTGCTTGATGAGAAAGTATTTTATAGCAATTGATGCTGTTACTACAGCTACTAATTTAGCACTGTCTTCGAAGTCTAATCTACTCAAGTCTGCCGATTTCATTTTGAGAAACTTTTTCCCCAGCATAGAATAAGCAACTGTTAGCTCGCATATTACAGCAGAGTGATAGACAAGGTTCATTGTGTTCTTTGTGTCGCTCATTTTCTTATACCACAAAAAATTAAATAATAAATTTATTCACTGCATATGAAATGTGTCAATGGCTTTGGGTGTTGCTGGTAATGTGGCGACTTCTTGTTTTGTTTTTGGAGTGCTTGATTTTTTGGACACTGTTCGAGTCTGTGGTTTGTATTTTTTGTATAATTGGTAACCTACGTAACCAAATCTGACAACAAATCCAGCAACTATTTATTTTGTTGTTTTAGGCTTAGACTCAGTTGTTTGTCTCTCACTTTGTTGGGGGTGTAAGGGTGTTGGCCCTGACGGTAGTGACACTGTGCCGAGGCTGGTGCTGTTTATAGCATGTCAGTTACATGAGCCTTTTATGTTAATGCTTGAAGCTGTGATGTTTTTTGCCTGTTATATTCAGGTAATCTTTTCCCGGCCTCTATCCGACCTGGGCTTTTAGTCTTAGTCACTGTTTGAACCTGTGTCAAGACAGGACTCGGTTGTGGAGTCGTCTGGTTCTCATCCATTTTCTTCTGCTTTAAAATTTATTTTATAAAAATCATAATGACTCCCAGTAACAAGTAAGGTTACCACAGGTGCAAGGTAATTGCCAAACTTGTAAAACATGAGGCATGCTAATTTGCCAATTGAATTTGAAACAATAGGGTTGCTTTCGAGATCGTGTAATAAGCTGTCAGTATCAACAGGTTCGTGGCTTGGCTTCGCGAACGAAGATTCTATAGGGCTTGCCCACGTCGTCTGCAAGCATTTTCGTGACTGCGGAGGCCAATCCGGGACAGGCAGGTTCGACCGCAGTGGCTGCAGGGGAAGGTCTGGTCAGGGTTCTGAGTTACGACAACTCTGTTTTTTCTCCTGAGCCGCTTGTCCTTGAGGTTAGCTCTGCGAGAGTCCTCAAAGGAGACGGCTGCCTTGTGAATGGTGGAGCGCCAGGTGTCACGGTCCGCAGCAAGCGAAGACCACTGGCAGTGGTCGATTTGGCAGGCACTAAGTGACTTCTTGAGACCGTCTTTGCATCTCTTCTTTGGTGCCCCTCTGTCTTGGTGTCCAGTGGCGAGCTCGCCGAACAGAGTGATCTTGGGTAGGCGATGATCCTCCATCCTGGAGACGTGCCCCGACAAGCGAAGCTGTGTCCGCAGCAGCAAAGCCTCGATGCTCAAAGTTTCCGCCTGCTTAAGGACCTCGACGTTGGTGACATAGTCACTCCAGTGAATGCTGAGGATGGTACGCAAGCAGCGCTGGTGAAAGCGTTCGAGGAGTCGTAGTTGGCTGCGGTAGAGGGCCCAGCACTCGGAACCGTACAGCAGGGTGCTGAGGACGACAGCTCTGTACACACTGATCTTGGTGCCTTTTTTCAGCTGTTGATTGTGCCACACCCGCTTGAATAGTCGCCCAAAAGCACTGTTCGCTTTTGCCAGCCTGTTGTCCAGCTCCTTGTCCAGCTTGGCGTCTGACGTGATGATGTAGCCGAGGTAGGTAAACTGGTGTACAGACTTCAGTTCGGACTCGCCGATGGTGATGTGGGGAGGGCGATGGTCTTCCTTGGGTGCTGGCTGATGAAGGACCTATGTCTTTTTCAGACTGACCTCAAGTCCAAAGAGCTGGGCGGCATCGGCGAAGCAGGACGTAATGCGCTGCAAGGCTCTCTCTGTGTGTGCAACGAGGGCAGCGTCATCAGCAAAGAGCAGCTCACGAATCAGTTGGTCTATGGTTTTCGTGTGGGCCTGCAGTCGTCTAAAGTTGAACAGGCTGCCATCGAGACGATACCTGATGTACACTGCGTCGTCATCGTCGAAGTCCACTGTGGCCTGCTTCAACATCATGCTGAAGAAGATGGTGAAGAGGGTCGGTGCCAGCACGCAGCCTTGCTTCACGCCGTTGCGAATGGGGAATGGTTCTGAGAGGTCACTGTTTAGTCTGACCTGTCCTTGCTGGTCCTCGTGGAGCTGGACGATCATGTTGAGGAACTTTGGGGGACAGCCTAGTCGCTCCAGGATCTGCCACATACCTTGCCTGCTCACAGTGTCAAACGCTTTTGTTAGGTCGACAAACGTTACGTACAGCCCTTTGTTCTGCTCGCGGCACTTCTCCTGAAGCTGTCTCAGCACAAAGACCATGTCGGTGGTACTCCTGTTGGCTCTGAAGCCACACTGGCCCTCTGGGAGGTGGTCTTCAGCGATGGCAGGTAACAGCCGATTCAGTAGCAACCTTGCGAGAATTTTTCCGGCAATGGACAGCAGGGTAATTCCACGATAATTTGAGCAGGCAGACTTCTCTCCTTTGTTCTTGTACAGGGTGATGATGACTGCATCACGGAGATCCTTTGGTAGTGTTCCTTTTTCCCAGCAGCAGAGAAAGAGGTCGTGGAGCTTGGTTGTGCAGTGCTGGGCCTCCATGTTTCCATATCTCTGGCGGGATTCCGTCAATGCCTGCTGCTTTGCCACTCTTGAGCTGGTGGATGGCTGTGAGGGTCTCTTCGGTGGTGGGCGGTTCGTCCAATTCAACCTTTAGTGGAAGGTGTGGGATTTGGAGGATGACTGTTTCTTGAACAGTGCGCTCAGCACCGAAGAGGTCCTGAAAGTACTCCGACCAGCGGTTCAAGATGGAGGTATTATCTGTGAGGAGTGCCTGTCCATCAGCGCTTCGCAGGGGACTTTGTACCAGGTGCCTAGGGCCATACACTGCTTTCAGTGCTTCGTAGAAGCCCCTGTAGTCACCATTGTCAGCGCAGAGCTGGGTCCTCTGTGCGAGTCTGGACAACCACTCGTTCTGGAGTTCTCTAAGCTTGAGCTGGAGACTGCTGCAGATGAGGCGGAAGGCAGACTTCTTCACAGGGCAGGAAGGCTGGGCTAGGTGGGCCTGGTGGGCGGCTCTTTTTTTTTTGCTATAAGTTCCTGGATCTCTACGTCGTTTTCGTCAAACCAGTCTTTGTTCCTCTTTCTAGCAAAGCCCAAGACTTCAACAGAAGATTTTACAATAGCAGTTTTCAGTTGTTCCCAGAGTGTTTCAGGGGAGGAGTCCGCTGGATCAACTGTGTCTTTGAGCATGAGCTGTAAATCGGCATGAAGGGCAGCTTTCTTGTCGTCACGCTGAAGGCTTTCAACATCAAGCTTTTTCTTGGGGGGGGGGGGGGGGGGGGGGGGGCTTTCTTGGGTTTCAGCTTGAGGCGGAGCCTGAGTTTGCAGCGAACAAGGCGGTGGTCAGTGTGGCACTCTGCGCTGGGCATCACTCTGGTGAGGAGGACGTCACTGCGGTCCCTCTGACGCACTAGGACATAGTCGATAAGGTGCCAGTGCTTGGAGCGATGATGCATCCAGGTGGTCTTTCGACTGTCCTTTTGCTGGAAAGTAGTGTTGGTGATGACAAGTTGCTGCTCTGCACAGAGCTCCAACAGTAGGCGACCATTGTCATTGCAGTTCCCAACGCCATGCTTGCCGAGGACTCCTTTCCAGGCTTCAGAGTCTTGGCCCACTCTGGCGTTGAAGTCGCCAAGGATGATGACTTTGTCGTCTGCAGGGGTGCTCTGCAGGAGGCTGCGCAGGTCAGAGTAGAACTTGTCTTTTTCTGCAGGCTCTGCCAGGAGGGTTGGGGAGTACACACTGAGAAGGGTGACGTATTGCTGGTGTCTCAGTGGGAGGCGCATGGACATGATGCGGTCGGAGTGACCCGTTGGTAGGTTTTCCAACTTAGTCGCAATTGGGGTCTTCACCATGAAGCCCACGCCTGAGAGCCGTCTTTCTGATGCAGGCCTGCCTGACCAGTAGAGGGTGTAGCCAGCGCCAAGTTCTTGGAGGCTGCCTTCCTTCGGGAGGCGTACTTCGCTGAGCGCGGCGATGTCGATGTTTAACCTCAGCAATTCATGGGCGGAGCGACGCTCAGGGCGTTCGCTGTCTGCTGTGTCGAGCATGGTTCGGATGTTCCAGCATGCTACGTTGAGTCCGGTCGTGGTCGTCATGAGAGTGGATCCGTTGTTTTTTCTTGTTTTCTGACCGCATGAGAAGATGCCCGTTGACCGCGGCTAGCCAACTGAGGTTACGAGGGGATGAGCTTTGGTTAGGCCACCTTTTCTAGGCCCCTCTCCGTGTGGAGCAAGCAGTGCTGTCCCTAGAGAAGGCTGCTTGGTCGTTCAGGGTGTGCCGAGTGACGTTGTCATCCCCATGTCAACATCAGGCGACCAATATCCTGAACGGCCTGTATGCAGGTTTGAGACTGCGGCTTCCAGTGACATCTTTCACCTGCCGTTTTGCCCCTTGCCCATCGCTACAGGACTTGGAAAGTTCAGTGTCATAGTCCGTGGGCGTTTCCTAAAGCCTGCGCGGTGGAGCTTTTTGGTGGAGTGCAGTGTGCTCAGTACTGGCCCCACCCTTTAAACCCTTGGTTTGTTTGCCATGGCCTAGCAAGCTGGGACGGTGGCATCGAGGTCCTCAGGTCGTAGGTTTTATATCAGACTGTCCTTGTCTTAGTCTCTGGCTCAAAAGCCTTCCCCGGAGACCACGGGGGCTTTTGATGTCAGGGGTTTCCTCCCTTAGCCTTTCCGCAGCCAAGCGGCCAGGCCTGCAAGGCAGCAGGGGACTCGTGGGGGCCGGGGTCGTCTATGTCCCGTGCAGATGTGAACATCTGCCCACTGCCCAGACGGTGTCACTTACCAGAGGAGAAAAATCCAACGCCGGAACCCGGTATCGAACCTCGCACCTTTGGCATTGGAGGCAGACGCCTTAACCACTGCGCCACTTCCCCGTCAACAGGTAGGAAGTGACTAACAGCTGTTGTATATAGGCAGACAATAGATCGACTCAAATCACGGGTCATTAGTGAAGCAATGTGGTTTTCATATTTAGCATATAGTTTGATTAGCTCATCAGCGGTGGGGGATTCTATGTCTGCTGTCATGTATTTTTACCAAGAAAAGCTTTTGATTTTCCAGAAACAACTACAGACAGAAGGCGTTGTTTTTTAGACTCTAATTCTTTGTTCTCTACAACACAGATATCCCTTAGAAGAAGTAATTCGTCTTGGTTTATTTTAAAACGTAATATAATAATTTTGTTTAAAGAAGTCAATAACAGCATTAATTATTTAGGTGGGGTGGGGGATCTGCCTTAATAATAACGGGTTGGCAGCTGATCAAAAAACGTAGCTTGAAATATTTCTGGAATGAAACTAAAATGGCTAGGCAGATAAAGCTGTTGGTGGTAAGTGCTGGAGTGGGTGTGTCTGAATGTCTAGTTAATTATAATAATAATATTGATTGGGGGAGGGGTGCTCATCACCTGTCCACTTATCTATCTCTTCTCTGCCTATGATTTTTGAAGCGGTCTTGACCACCCTGCTCAGTCTGATTTTTTCTTTAGCCGTGATAAAACCAAACCAAACCGTGATCAAAAAGGTGAGCACGCTCTCAATCACAGCTCGGTAAAATTGCATCAACATGTGGGCACCGAGTCTGAAACCTTTTAGACGTCGCGGGAAGAACAGGCGCTGCTGTGCTTTTGGATGATGAGGCGAGTGTTTTCCTCCCACTTAAGGTGACATGACAGGGTAGTGTGAAGAAACTTAAAGTTCTGGACTGTTTCAATGTATTCACTATTAATCACAAGAGGGGGACGGGGAGGGGACTGTTTCTTTCTAAAGTCCACAATGATTTTGTTTCCTTTGCAGTGTGCAGTTCAAGGTTGTTGTTATTACACAAGCTAATTAGAGTCTCAACCTGACTACGGTAGGCGGATTTGTCTGAGTTTGTAATGCACCCCCTCCACTGTGGTGTCATCTGTAAATTTCAGAACTTTAGAACTGGCATGGCATGAAGCCACGGGGCAGTCCGTGGCGCAGTGGTTAAGGCGCCTGCCACCAATGCTAAAGGTGTGAGGTTCGATTCCGGGTTCCGGCGTCGGATTTTTCTCCTCTAGTAAATGCCACCGTTAATTCGGGCGGACCGTCGGGGGTTCTTTCTCCGGGTACTCCGGTTCTTCCTCCCCCTTCACTTTGGTATCAGTTTCAGCAAACTTAATAAATTTCAAATACAAAACGATTTCCAAATACCGTCAGTAGCTCGCTTGAGCTTGCCCTTAGCACCACGTGAATGTTCTGTGTTTACGTACAGTGTGTGAGTGAATGCGTGTGATTCACGTGAGCGTACTTGTTGGGTTCAGTTCGCGGCTACATTCTGCGCATTGAGTTATATTATAAATATGAGAAATGCGCCTTATAAATACCATGTAATAAAAGCAAAGTCATAAGTAAACATAGAGTAGGGCATAGGGTAGAGCACGCACCCCTGAGCCATGACCGTGGATAAAATGATGGTGGATGACACATTTTCACCAATTTTAACGACCTGTGGTCTCATCAAGAGGAAATCGAGGGTCCAGAGGCACAATGCCTCTGGAATTCCAATTTGCTGGATCTTCTGGTGCAGTTTTTGTGGAATAATGGTCTTAAAAGCAGAACTGTACTCAACAAATAAAATTCTGGCATGGGTGTTTGGGATTTCAAGGTGTTGTAAAACATAAAACAAACTAAGTGACGTCGCATCCTCCACGGAACGTTTTTCGCGATGCGCGAATTGAAAACAATCCAGCAGAGGATCGGTAAGTGTTCTCAGAAACTGGAGGACCAGGCGCTCGAGCGTCTTCATGACAACTGAGGTCAGAGCGACTGGTCTATAGTCGTTTAGCGAGGACACTTTGGATTTTTTTGGAACAGGAATGATGGTGGACCTTTCGAAACACTGAGGAACAATGCTCTGAGAGAGAGGCATGTTAAAAATGTCAGTAAAGACCCCCGAGAGCTGGTCCGCACAATTTCTGAGTAAGCGTGGAGAAATAATATTATCTGGACCGGCAGCTTTCCTGCTGTCTAGACGCTGAAACATGCACCTGACGCCGGCGTCTAGAACAATGAAAGGTGGGTTTTCAGTATGACTCCTCACCATAGCAGGAGGTGGGGTCGTATTCTTTTTATCAAAACGACCATAAAAGTCATTCAGAGTGTCTGGGAGAGACGCATCTGTAAAATCAGCAGACTGGGAAGCTGGTTTATAGTTTGTAATGTGTTTGAGGCCTTGCTAGATGTCTCTAGGGTTACTAGCTGCAATTTTATGTTCTAGTCGATCTCTAAAGTTGCACTTGGCAGTCTTAATTGTTTTGTGTACTGTATACCTGGCTTGTTTGTACCTTTCTCTGGCATTGTCTTTGTACGCGTCATGTTTTTCTGAAGTTTGTGTTTAATGTCTTCTGTAAACCATGGCAAGTCATTAGAAAAAAACTCTTGCAGGTCTTGGTGGGAATACAGAGGCTCTCACAAAGGCAATGTAGTCAGTGACAGTCTCTGTGTACTCCTGAATGTCTGATGTTACCTCCTTAAACACATCCCAGTCAGTATACTCAAGACAGCCACGGGGTGTTTCAGCTGCCTCAGCTGACCACAGTTTGATTGTTTTTACTTTTGCTTTTGCACTTTTAAGTTGTTGCTTGTATGTTGGCACAAGATAAATCATGGCATGGTCTGACTGTCCGAGGGGATCACGGGCGATGGAACGGTAAGCGCTTTTCATTATTGAATAACAATGGTCTAAAATATTACCGTCTCTAGTGGCACAAGGTACTTGCTGTACAAACGTAGGCATCTCTTTGCTAAGATTAGCTTTATTGGAATCGCCAGCGACAACAACAAAAGAGTCGGGGTTTGAGTTCTCTGCCTGTGTAACAACATCACACAGCTGCGCTATCGCAGCTTCCCTGTTTGCTTGTTGAGGGATATACACGGCAATCAAAATGACATGTGAGATCTCCCTCAGCAGGTAGAATAATTATAATGATGATGATGATGATGATGATGATGATGATAATAATAATAATAATAATAATATTAACATTAATAATAATAATAATAATAATCCGTGCAAAAAAGTCCCCCCCCCTCCTCTCACAAAAAAAAAGAAAAAAGAAAAGAACAAATATAAATCGAACTACCTGCAGCAGCAAGAACGAAAAGAGCAATCATTGCCATGGTTCCAACTTTCGTCTCTCTCAAAACAGAAATAACTCGTCGCGTTTTAGGATCACCAAAAGTGGCCAGAACTGAAACACTAAACTAGGCACCAACTGCTTTTTTCAGTGAACCTCTGTCCTGACTGAAACTGTCCTTTAGAAGTTTCGCAACCTTACGAGCAGTCAGCGTCCTCCTCTTGGCGTGTATATGCTGCGTTCAGGTCTGTGTCTGTGCATGTTATGCAGCAAAATCCAATCAGTCCACTAAGCGAGCTTTTCATTGTTCTATGAAAATCTCCAAAATGCACATCCGATTTTGCCATATAAGGGCAGAACCAGCATGCCACGTCCCATATTTTAAGAGGGGAAGGGGATAGGAGGTAGGGGATGGAGGAAAGAGGGGGAGAGGAGTGTAGGGGGCACTACGGCCTCTCTTGTTTTCACGGATCACGAGGATGACAACATTGCAGTAGCGAATCATGAGAAATAAAAATACCTCAATCATGCATCACAATTTTAGGGCGCACAACTTCCACCCAACCCCCAATCCCCCCCCCCCACGTCACACACACACACACACACACACACACACACACACACACACACACACACACACACACACACCATCACGCCATTAATGCATGTTTGAGCAAGCTGTTGCGCGTTCGTGTGTGCTGTGATTGAGTGAATCATTTCGAGCAGAGGCAGCATCCACAAGTTGTGTTTCTGCAGTCATTTCAATTACTCTGACCCAGCCACTGCCAGTTGTGTTTTTGAATCCCCAGCCGTCAAAGGAACACGGATGCAAAGTGGTTTCAGCAAGAGGCATAGATCCTCATGAGGATCTATACCTCTTGCAGCTGGGTGATGTTCCGTTTCTCTGTTGGAGGGGATTCGGTTAGATTGTGTTCAATCCAGACCAAAAATTTGACTGCCAAATATGACTGTAAAATGCAGAAACAAAAACAAAGGAGAAGAAAAAAAATCCTCGCTAAGAAAAGATTGTGTTTGTTACGTGGTGAAGTCGTAGTCGTAGTATGATAAACACACCAGACGCACGCACGTGAGGTTCTTTTAAATAAACTTCATTCAGCTGCAACCTGTCACACGTGCCTTAAGGATGTAGACAATACTGGAGTAACAGTTCCAACAATATTTTAATTCAGCGATGCGATCTCCACACAATGCATTCCCAAATGCACCAACACTGATACATTGTCTCTTCTTCAAATGTCAACACTGGCGACACAAAGTTCCTTACACAAAGTACACTACCGTTACGCTGCGTCTCTCACAATGTACACCCTATACCGGTCACGTACCTACGATAAACTGTGTTTCCCTACAACTGACAATGCGTGACGATGTACACACGTGTTTCCTAGCACCAACTTTATAGTAAAATAACTTTCTAGAATAATCCAAGGAATTTACTCAACGCAACCAATCAGAACGGAACACGTAACTGAAACTCATAAATATTAATCAAAAATAAGAACTTTCTAGAATAACTAAAATGGTGTACAAAATTCGACTGCTCATTTCAGCCCCAAATCCCAATGTATAATGACGTTACACAAAAATATGGCAAACAGTTCACGACCTTTCAAAACACACACTGAACGGCTGTTAATTTCCTGCACAGTAAACAACTACAAGTCCTGTAGCGATGGGCAAGGGGCAAAACGGCAGGTGAAAGATGTCACTGGAAGCCGCAGTCTCAAACCTGCATGCAGGCGGTTCAGGATATTGGTCGCCTAATGTTGACATGGGGATGACAACGTCACTCGGCACACCCTGAACGACCAAGCAGCCTTCTCTAGGGACAGCACTGCTTGCTCCACACGGAGAGGGGCCTAGAAAAGGTGGCCTAACCAAAGCTCATCCCCTCGTAACCCAGTTGGCTAGCCGCGGTCAACGGGCATCTTCTCATGCGGTCAGAAAACAAGAAAAAACAATGGATCCACTCTCATGACGACCACGACCGGACTCAACGTAGCATGCTGGAACATCCGAACCATGCTCGACATAGCAGACAGCGGACGCCCTGAACGTCGCTCCGCCCTCATTGCCCATGAATTGCGGAGGTTAAACATCGACATCGCCGCGCTCAGCGAAGTACGCCTCCCGGAGGAAGGCAGCCTCCAAGAACTTGGCGCTGGCTACACCCTCTACTGGTCAGGCAGGCCTGCATCAGAAAGACGGCTCTCAGGCGTGGACTTCATGGTGAAGACCCACATTGCGACTAAGTTGGAAAACCTACCAACGGGTCACTCCGACCGCATCATGTCCATGCGCCTCCCACTGAGACACCAGCAATACGTCACCCTTCTCAGTGTGTACTCCCCAACCCTCCTGGCAGAGCCTGCAGAAAAAGACAAGTTCTACTCTGACCTGCGCAGCCTCCTGCAGAGCACCCCTGCAGACGACAAAGTCATCATCCTTGGCGACTTCAACGCCAGAGTGGGCCAAGACTCTGAAGCCTGGAAAGGAGTCCTCGGCAAGCATGGCGTTGGGAACTGCAATGACAATGGTCGCTTACTGTTGGAGCTCTGTGCAGAGCAGCAACTTGTCATCACCAACACTACTTTCCAGCAAAAGGACAGTCGAAAGACCACCTGGATGCATCCTCGCTCCAAGCACTGGCACCTTATCGACTATGTCCTAGTGCGTCAGAGGGACCGCAGTGACGTCCTTCTCACCAGAGTGATGCCCAGCGCAGAGTGTCACACTGACCACCGCCTTGTTCGCTGCAAACTCAGGCTCCGCCTCAAGCTGAAACCCAAGAAAGGGGGCCCCCCCAAGAAAAAGCTTGATGTTGCCAGCCTTCAGCGTGACGACAAGAAAGCTGCCCTTCAGGCCGATTTACAGCGCATGCTCAAAGACACAGTTGATCCAGCAGACTCCTCCCCTGAAACACTCTGGGAACAACTGAAAACTGCTATTGTAAAATCTTCTGTGGAAGTCTTGGGCTTTGCTAGAAAGAGGAACAAAGACTGGTTTGACGAAAACGACGTAGCGATCCAGGAACTTCTAGCAAAAAAAAGAGCCGCCCACCAGGCCCACCTAGCCCAGCCTTCCTGCCCTGTGAAGAAGTCTGCCTTCCGCCTCATCTGCAGCAGTCTCCAGCTCAAGCTTAGAGAGCTCCAGAACGAGTGGTGGTCCAGACTCGCACAGAGGACCCAGCTCTGCGCTGACAACGGTGACTACAGGGGCTTCTACGAAGCACTGAAAGCAGTGTATGGCCCTAGGCACCTGGTACAAAGTCCCCTGCGAAGCGCTGATGGACAGGCACTCCTCACAGATAATACCTCCATCTTGAACCGCTGGTCGGAATACTTTCAGGACCTCTTCGGCGCTGAGCGCACTGTTCAAGAAACAGTCATCCTCCAAATCCCACACCTTCCACTAAAGGTTGAATTGGACGAACCGCCCACCGCCGAAGAGACCCTCACAGCCATCCACCAGCTCAAGAGTGGCAAAGCAGCAGGCATTGACGGAATCCCGCCAGAGATCTGGAAACATGGAGGCCCAGCACTGCACAACAAGCTCCACGACCTCTTTCTCTGCTGCTGGGAAAAAGGAACACTACCAAAGGATCTCCGTCATGCAGTCATCATCACCCTGTACAAGAACAAAGGAGAGAAGTCTGCCTGCTCTAATTATCGTGGAATTACCCTGCTGTCCATTGCCGGGAAAATTCTCGCAAGGTTGCTCCTGAATCGGCTGGTACCTGCCATCGCTGAAGACCACCTCCCAGAGGGCCAGTGTGGCTTCAGAGCCAACAGGAGTACCACCGACATGGTCTTTGTGCTGAGACAGCTTCAGGAGAAGTGCCGCGAGCAGAACAAAGGGCTGTACGTAACGTTTGTCGACCTAACAAAAGCGTTTGACACTGTGAGCAGGCAAGGTATGTGGCAGATCCTGGAGCGACTAGGCTGTCCCCCAAAGTTCCTCAACATGATCGTCCAGCTCCACGAGGACCAGCAAGGCCAGGTCAGACTAAACAGTGACCTCTCAGAACCATTCCCCATTCGCAACGGCGTGAAGCAAGGCTGCGTGCTGGCACCGACCCTCTTCACCATCTTCTTCAGCATGATGTTGAAGCAGGCCACAGTGGACCTCGACGACGACGACGCAGTGTACATCAGGTATCGTCTCGATGGCAGCCTGTTCAACCTCAGACGACTGCAGGCCCACACGAAAACCCTAGACCAACTGATTCGTGAGCTGCTCTTTGCTGATGACGCTGCCCTCGTTGCACACACAGAGAGAGCCTTGCAGCGCATTACGTCCTGCTTCGCAGATGCCGCCCAGCTCTTTAGACTTGAGGTCAGTCTGAAAAAGACAGAGGTCCTTCATCAGCCGGCACCCAAGGAAGAGCATCGCCCTCCCCACATCACCATCGGCGAGTCCGAACTGAAGTCTGTACACCAGTTTACCTACCTTGGCTGCATCATCACGTCAGACGCCAAGCTGGACAAGGAGCTGGACAACAGGCTGGCAAAAGCGAACAGTGCTTTCGGGCGACTATTCAAGCGGGTGTGGCACAATCAACAGCTGAAAAAAGGCACCAAGATCAGCGTGTACAGAGCTGTCGTCCTCACCACCCTGCTGTACGGTTCCGAGTCCTGGGCCCTCTACCGCAGCCAACTACGACTCCTCGAACGCTTTCACCAGCGCTGCCTGCGTACCATCCTCAGCATTCACTGGAGTGACTATGTCACCAACGTCGAGGTCCTTGAACAGGCGGAAACTGTGAGCATCGAGGCTTTGCTGCTGCGGACACAGCTTCGCTGGGCGGGGCACGTCTCCAGGATGGAGGATCATCGCCTACCCAAGATCACTCTGTTCGGCGAGCTCGCCACTGGACACCGAGACAGAGGGGCACCAAAGAAGAGATACAAAGACGGTCTCAAGAAGTCACTTAGTGCCTGCCAAATCGACCACCGCCAGTGGTCTTCGCTTGCTGCGGACCGTGACACCTGGCGCTCCACCATTCACAAGGCAGCCGTCTCCTTTGAGGACTCTCGCAGAGCTAACCTTAAGGACAAGCGGCTCAGAAGAAAAAAACAGAGCTGTCGTAATTCAGAACCCTGAACAGACCTTCCCCTGCAGCCACTGCGGTCGTACCTGCCTGTCCCGGATTGGCCTCCGCAGCCACGAAAATGCCTGCAGACGACGTGGGCAAGCCCTATAGAATCTTCGTTCGCGAAGTCAAGCCAAGAGAGAAACAACTATGACTAAAATTACTACAGTATAGCAAACTGTTGCTTACACTTCGACGTCACATGTAATAGGTCACTAGACAGCGCGACCCTGCTCGAACATTCTGGTTCATTCTCAGCTAATCTACGCAAAACAAAAATCGACCGCTCTTCTCCGTGGGACTTTTCTAGAAGCTTCCGGACTAAAATTAGCGTATCATAACAAAACAAAATCCGCTATCATGCACGAACGATAGAGAATCTCACTAAAAAGGTAAGTGATACGTAACGATGAAAGGTCAAATAAATATCGGATCGTTTCCTACGATTAACACACGTATGCTCTCACATAACAATACAACCACAATCGTAACATTACTCTTTAGAATGAAATTTCACCAAAAATATTTCTTCTCAAATCTCAAAATTCGGTTGTGGCTGTATTAACCTACACAAAACCACAAAATTTGTGGTTTTGTGTAGGTTAATACAGCCACAACCGAATTTTGAATTATTTAATAATAAGAATTTCACAACAAAATCAAATCAAACTAATCGTCTCACAGTTCCTTTAAACTGTCCTGAGCGAATACGTGACATGTCCCTTTAAACAGTCCTGGACACCTAAATGTTTTTTTAAACTGTTCTGGACACAGAAATGTTATTCTAAACTGTTCTGCTCAGGTAATGCCTGACCGGCATTTTTCGCAGCAGAAGTGTGTGAAGTTTAACGTGTTTCCGATGATTCCAAAAATGTCGCGTTTCTTTTGT
>BTPG01000003.1:107135226-107245226 GCA_036245525.1 Semisulcospira habei | reverse complement strand
CTCTCTCTCTCTCTCTCTCTCTCTTACTCTCTCTCGCGCTCTTGAAGATGTCAATAACTACCGTCCTATCTCACTTTTGTTGGCCCTGTCAAAGCCCCTTGAAAAACACATACAAAAACACCCCCTCGATTTTCTAGAAAAGGGCAATTTCATAAATATTCATCAGTCCGGCTTTAGACCGAAACACTCATGTCAGTCAGCACTGGCACACATTGTAGACAGCTGGCTGGAATCAATAAATAAAAACCTGATGTCTGGAGCTGTTTTCTTAGACCTGCAAAAAGCATTTGATCTTGTCGAACATGACATTCTCTTAAAGAAGCCAGCAGCATACCATATAAGTGAAACTGCCATAGCATTTTTTAGATCATACCTAAAAGACAGAAAACAAAAGGTATGTACCCATGGAAAATACTCTAAACAAGGACAAGTTAACTACGGTGTCCCCTAGGGGTCGATCTTGGGACCTCTTCTATTTATAATATTCATTAATGATTTGCCTTTGCATATTACTAACACTGATGTTAATTGCAACCTGTTTGCGGACGATACGAGCCTCCATGTTTCGGGTAAAAAAAACAGCTGACATTAACATTAGCTTACAAAGTAGTCTCAGCGAGGTTTCCGACTGGTGTAGAGAGAATCACATGTTTCTTCATCCAGGAAAAACAAAGAGTATTTTAATCACTACAAGACAAAAACACCAACGCCGACCACAGCCGTTACATTTACAACTGAACGCTAAACCGATAGAACAAGTCACAGAGCGTAAATTCTTGGGAATACACGTTGACGAACAATTATGTTGGAAGACAATATAAATACAGTCTGTAAAACCATTGCTAAAAACACTTTCCTGTTGTCCCAGCTTAGACAAGTAACGGATACACATACTCGTAAACTGTTTTTCATGCCCATATCAAGTCTCACGTTGATTATGTCTCCACAGTGTGGGACGGTTGTAGTGATGTTCACATGAACAGGTTAAACTCTATATACAAAAGAGCTGTCAAAATGATAGATACGCGGCCTATTCCTACCATAGACAAATTTAGACATCTAAACATTCTCGGCCTGCGTCAACAAATTAATTTCAACAAATGCATCCTCATGCACAAGATATTAAATAACATGACACCGCAGTATCTAACCACCAAATTTGTGCAACAGCAAGAACGCGAACAGTCCTCAAGGAACAATACTTTACCCCTACCTCTGCCTAGAATTGACCTCTTTAAAACTAGTTTATCCTTTTCTGGACCGATTGTATGGAACACTATTCCTGCACATTTGAAGACTATAGCCTCGCTTGGAATCTTTAAAACGAAACTTTTCCATTACCTGATGAGCCAAACATAACAACACTGGGCATTTAAACAAACCCTGATGGTTAATGTTTTCATGTAATATATGCATTTATCTATATTGGTTTTTTTGTGTGTGTGTGTGTGTGTGTGTGTGTGTGTGTGTGTGTGTGTGTGTGTGTGTGTGTGTGTGTGTGTGTGTGTGTGTGCGCGTATGGTATAAGATGAATGTTAAGTGTTATTATTATTTTGTGTAATTATTTTTTTTTTTAATTTTATTGTTGCATGAAATAATATGTGTAAATATAATTCTTTATTATTATTATTATTATTATTATTATTATTATTATTATTATTATTATTATTATTATTATTATTATTATTATTATCTTTTAATTATTTTATGTTGTAGATGTTATAGATGTTAGCAACGGCAAGTTTGTAAAATGACTATTTGTTTCTGTCAAAACTTTTTACCGTTGATAAATAAAGTTTCATCATCATCATCATCATCATCATCTCTCTCTCTCTCTCTCTCTCTCTCTCTCTCTCTCTCTCTCTCTCTCTCTCTCTCTCTCTCTCTCTCTCTCTCTCTCTCTCTCTCTCTCTCTCTCTCTCTCTCTACTAATCCAAGCTCCTACTAGAATAACACAATCATCCGCTACACTCATTGATCACATCTATACAAAACAACTGTAAGTCAGTACTAGAGACCAGCGTCCCCCCACTAGCTGTCAGTGATAATTTTCCCATCACCTGTACATGGTCGTGCAAGATGCCCAAACAAAAGAGCGATCAGCATGTGTACATTACCTATAGGTCTTTTAAAAAACTAAACAAATATGCTTTTTTACACGATCTTAGCCTTTCATGATGTGTACAATTGTACCAACCCAGATAAGGCTGTCTCTCTCTTACTTGATCTGTTCCTAGGGGTGCTAAACAAACATGCGATAGTAAGAAGAAAGCGAGTCCTATCCCGCCAGCCTCCCTCATGGATAACCGACGAAATCAAACAAGCAATGGATGATAGAAATAAGGCTCAGAAAGAAAAGAACTTTCATGAATTTAAAAGATTGCAAAATAAAGTTAAGTACTTAATTAGAGAGGCGCAGAGATCGTTTGTAACCAAAACAGTCGAAGAAGACAGAAACCCTTCCTCTATCTGGACAGCACTTAATACGCTTACCAACAACAAAAGTACACAGTGCAAAACCATTCCAGAAAACCTCTCCACTGAGGAGTTTAATGACCACTTTCTATCAGCCCCCAAAGACTTACTCAGTTCTCACAATCGCAATCAGTCGATATATTCCACACCAGAAAAGCTAACTAAGTTCTGTAAGCAAAGATTGTCCTCAGATGATATTTTCATCATCCCTGATATTGCTGTACACGAGGTAGGCAAATACATTTCTATCCTAAAAAAGAAAACGTCTTCTGGCAGTGATGGTATCAATGGATATATCCTTGACCTGTCGCAACCATACATAGTGGAACCTCTTACATACATTTATAACCTATGTATACAAAAAATTGTCTTCACAGCAGCTTTCAAAAAATCAAAAATAGTTCCTGTTCCTAAAGCAAACGATTCTTCTGAAATTAATAACTTTCGCCCCATTTCCCTTCTATCAGTTCTCTCGAAGCCTCTGGAAAAGCATGTTCACAAACATCTTCTGGAATTTCTTGAAAAAAGGTCCTTATTATATCATTACCAGTCAGGTTTTCGTCCCAAGCATTCATGTCACACTGCACTCTAACGAATAGTGAATTCGTGGGTCAACAGCATAAATGATAATACAATGGCTAGTGCTGTCTTCTTGGATCTAAGAAAAGCGTTTGATCTTATCGATCATACCATCTTACTGAAAAAGCTTGCCACCTACTTAAACAAAAAGAGCCCCTCAGCTCTTTCGTTTCTGAACTCCTATCTTACAAAAAGAACACAAACAGTCTATGTCAACGGAAAATGTTCTTCTGAACAATTTGTGGAGTATGGAGTGCCCCAGGGGTCTATTTTAGGCCCACTACTGTTTTGTATCTTCGTTAACGATCTACCGTTACATGTAACGTGTAGTGAGACTGAGTGTGACATGTTTGCCGACGACTCAACATTACATTCCGCTGGTAAAACTGTGCCTGAAATTGCAAATAATCTTCAAGAGAGTCTTCATGAAGTCTCTAGGTGGTGTAATGAAAATCGCATGCTTGTAAATCCCACAAAAACAAAAAGCATGCTTATCACAACCCGCCAGAAACATCAGCTCAAACCTCCATCACTCAACCTTTCTTTGGACTCCATCTCAGTTGAGCAGATCAGTCAACACTGCCTGCTTGGAGTAATAATAGATGATGATCTAAGCTGGCATAACCACCTATATTATATGAGAAAACATGTGTCCAAAAAGTTGTTTCTACTTTCCAAACTTAAAACGACCTTAAGACGCGCAAACTATTTTTTAATGCCTACATTAAACCACACATTGATTATGCCTCAACAATATGGGATGGCTGCAGTGAAAATCACTTCAAGAAGATAAACTCATTATACAAGCGCGCTGCTAAGCTTATCCTCCCTGATCGCCTTTATCCACTGATGCCAAGCTGCAGGCCATCGGACTTCTCCCTCTGTTTAAGCACCTCGCACTAAACAAATGTGCACTGATGCACAAAATTATTAACGGGAAAGCTCCACCTTAATTATCTAGACTTTTTTCGCCAACTGAAAAAAAAATACAGCACCTCCAGGAACAGTCTCTCTATATAAAGGCCCCGTATAGACCTGTTCAAATCTAGCCTGTCTTATTCAGGTGCTCTTTTATGGAATTCCCTTCCTCCCACTATTCAACAAACCACGTCCCTCTCTCTGTTTAAAAGTAGAGTACATGATTACCTTCCTAAGACATTGTTATGCTGATCCTTTCTTCTTCTTTGTTTTTTGACATAATACGCTTCATGTTTTTTTTTTTTTTTTTTTTTTTTTTTTTCATCTAGCCTCCAAATTGTTTGTTCAGTTTTCTAACTTGTTTTTGATAGTACACAAAATATCATACCTACTTATATGTTAGATAATTATGTGCGCACGTACGTGTGTATGTGTATGTACAAAAGTGCGCATGTGCACGAGTACATGTATATGTGTGTCTGTGTGTGTGTGTATGCGTGTGTGTGACGTTTATTATTAGTTAGTTTTTGTTGTTTGTTTGGTGTTCCTTAAGTAGCTTAGCAAGGACAGATTGTAAGAAAGGCCTGCGCGCCTAATATCTCAATCTTTGGAAAATAAAGTTTCGTTTGTTCGTTCGTTTGTTCTCTCTCTCTCTCTCTCTCTCTCTCTCTCTCTCTCTCTCTCTCTCTCTCTCTCTCTCTCTCTCTCTCTCTCTCTCTCTCTCTCTCTCACAAAACTGTGCACGCGGCAATAGCACGCCGTCACTCGTGTGTTTGTGGGTAAGAGAGTGATTCTATGTACGTTATTTTCTTTTGTAGTGTGTAGCAAGGGCAAGAATGAAATCAGGTTTGCGAACCTATTCTTTTATCCTTGGAAAATAAAGTTTAATTGCATTTCATTTCATTTCACTTTTCTGCTTTAGCCATGATCGGTGATCTTCACAGCCACATCAGAGACAACGTTATCAAGGCCACTAAAACGTGCAAGGTGTCTGAGAGTGAACTGGTCGGCCTCCATGACCAAGTACAACATAGAGGTGAGAGTCAGCCGCCTGTTCTCGTCCCAAAAATCCCAAGAACATACCATCAGGGACATCAGACGGAGGGTCAATCAAATCATCACTGCCCCACCAAGTACACAGAACCAGGATCAGTCATCGCAGCCACATGCTTCCTCTCAACTAGTCACCTGGCTTCATCACACATGCGCGCCACTGCCTCTGAGATCTTGCCATCCCAGTCAGAGACTGTCAATAACCCAGCAGGTGCACGCATACCTGTTGTCGTTACCGCCAAAAGGAACAATGTTTCAGAAGATCAGCGTCTCTACACCACAGTCACGCCGGCCCGCCCCGTCGACAGTCACAGTCACCTGCTGAACACCTGGCCTCTCGACCTATACGGCCTAATACAATCCATCTCGTCATCGGCCACTCTACTCTTCGACGCATGAAGGCCAGTAAAATAACGACCAACCTAAGTGAAAGTGTCCAAAATATTGTTAATGTCGGGCATAAAAGCTATAGACCTGTCGGACTGGATGCAAACGTGTACATGTAGGGGTGAATGACTGTAAGTCTGGCGAAGTGACCAGCCGCCTGTGGGATCAGCTGCTGACACAGTGCAGGCGTGTATTCCCCAACGCCGCACTTCACGCCTCCAGCATCCTGCCCGCCAAGATACAGTGTAGGATGACACCCCCAATCGAACTTTCCAGCGCTAAATTGTGCCACGCCTGTCGCAATCTGGGGGTGGTCTTCGTCGACAACACGACCACCTTCACACAAATGGGTTTTCCACGCCTTGCCATGTACCGTAAAGACAGACATGACCTTATCCACCCGAGCTACAAGGGCATGACCCGACTTGCGGCCAACATCAAACGAACGTGGCTACCAGCCGACAACCAGCCACGCGACCAGCCTCGCCACGCTTCACACACTCCCGGCAGCAAGAGTGGCCGCTCGGATGAGGCAACCGCACACAGTGAGCCGCTCAGACACGTTACCTGGCAACGACCCGAGCAGCAGATGCAGCAGACGATGTTTATCGCCGTCGGCGGTGTTGCGTCGTCAATGCCAGTACACCCCTCGTTGCAGCAGCCAGGGCTCTCCTGGCCAGTGGTGACGCAACACCCTCATGGGACTCAGGTGTTTACGTGGCCGGCGTACGGCTATAATTCTCAAGTGCTTGGACTGCCCCAGCAGTATCATTAGTACTCTGGGGTGCCACTTCAATTTTCCTGTCCCGTGCCATCGTACACCCAAGAGCACCTTAGTCCTCACAGTTTTACGAGACCTAATTAAAAACGACATATTTGCCTCAATTATACTCCAGTTTACAGGTTTTGGCATTTTAAGATTCACAAATCATTGAATTGTTTGACAGCTTAATTGAGCGTTCTCATTTATATTTCGTCCTTGATCACTAACTCATTGTATTGCCACGACATATCTTGTGGTCTTTTAGTACACCAGTTCTGAAAGGCAGCCTAAACTTAGATGTGAAGCACTGTGGGTATCCTATTGCTGACTGACTGTGACATGTGTTTGCGATTACCGTCAGACACTATTTAGGTGGTCACCCTAACGGACACATTAATTTGAGGCACGACAGTACTGGAAGTCCTGACCGCATCATCATTGTGCTCAATATAGTTTCAATCGTACTCTATTTTGCATTCATATTTTTCTTTCTTTCAACATGTCGAATAGTTCAACATTTCACAATTTACATTTGGGTTATTTAAATATTATCATTTGTTGAACAAGATTCCTGATTTGTGTGTTCTTTTATCTCAGCCCACCTCCTTTCAATTTTTCGGAATTACAGAGTCATGTTTACGTTCCGACATAAGTGACGCATCTATTTCGATACCGGGGTTTTCAGTAATCCGGCACGATCCTGTACGTCCTCAGCAAACAGGATTATCTGTGTGTATATACACGACTCTATTGCGCACTTTACACGCAAAAGAACAGAGATGGAATCAGACTCTGTTGAAAGTGTGTGGTTTGAGGTCAAGACAAACAAATCGGCCCCTCTCCTTGTTGGATTTGTATACAGAAACCCGTCTGCGTCATTTGAGTGGTATGACGACTTTTTAAATATGGCGGATAAGGTTAACAAAAGCAGCACTGAAGTGTTATTACTCGGCGATTTTAACATTAATATGTTTGTCTCGAACCCTGCTTGGGAATCCACAATCACCGTGGTAGGTCTCAAGCAGATTATCACATCAGCAACTAGAGTTACAGAGTCGTCTGCCACTCTAATTGGTCATGTATACACCTCCAACAATTAAGCGTTCTTAGTTCTTGTGCCCTTCAAGTGGCGATCAGTGACCACTACCCTGTGTGCTGCAGCTGGGATATGAGGGTCTTTGACTTCTGTATTCATTGTTTTGTTTTCTGCTTCACTGAGGTATAACTGCGCTTTAGACAGTTTAGTGTCAGGTGTCTGATCAAAACTAAGTTTCACACCTATGACCGTTTCTAGTACTTCCTGCTCAGAAGAAAGGGTTTCCCAAAATTAATGTTCAATTTTGTATCAATTTGGCCAGTTTTGAAAGACAAATGTTTCCTGTTCAGGTACTCACACACCTAAGGTATGCACAGTTAACAAATACAGACCTCGTTTGTAGTGGGGAGTGGCAGGTGTTTGTCTAGAACTTCCGGGGAAAACTCCCCGCGCGGGGGGTAGTATTTTTCGCCCCATAACCCGCTTTAAGCCGACCTTTCTGTGTCGGTCTAAAAAAGAGTCATCACCATTGATCCTGCCAGTTTGTGGCTGGCTGTGAGGCCAGCTACGTATATATTGACCGCTTTTGTCTGTTTCGCGGGCTTCTTGTGGATTTCCCAAAATCTGTGCCATGAGGTTAGAGCCAGCAGAGGTCATTGCTACGAGCGGAGCATAGATGCTGACAACTTTGCGCGGCGAACGCTCTCGCTGCAAGGCTCTAGGTCAGAGGCACAAGGTCACCGCGACAGCTGCCTTAGAAAAGGTAGTTTCAGTATTGTACATTCGTACGTCCGTCTGTCCGGTGGGCTTTTAGCACATGAAACACCACTTCATTTGTGCGGGGCACACTCATATTTTTGCAGTTTTCGAGAATTTGTACAGCTTTTATTGGCGATTTTTATGCGACAGCCGCTTCACACCAAACGGGAATTGAGTAGGTTTGTCTATCTTTCTTTGACCGGTGGTCCCGCCTTTTCCGAGACAACAAAGGCTGCCTCCATATCGGCCAAAATATCATCTCCTATAATCTCCGCAGTCTCATGCCCCCCTGCGTCAAGCGGTTCCCTTTTTATATTTTCTGCCTCTGCATTTCGCCGTTCCGCCTCCCCACCAGCGGTGCTGGCATTGCGAGAGGCGGAAAAACGTCTGCGTTTAGCTGAAGGGCCAGTGGACGGTGTCTTGCGGTCTTTTGCTTTTTTTCAAAGTGTTAACGGCATTCTCGGTGAGAAGATGCACCTCTTTACAGAGGGCTGCAAAACTGTTCGTTTCGCTCTGAGTCTCGTGTCGTTGACAATCGGTCAGGCAGGGCCAGTGTTGGAAAACTCACCTTCGTCAACGAAATCTCTTCATCCACGTCTAAGACGTTGTCGTCCGAAATCATGTCAACTCTTCTAAATCCGACATCACAACCACAATTACACAGTCCAATAATCCACACAGGGGAATATGTTCCTACGTTAAAGGTACTGCACACACCGTACACACGACAATCAACAAACGCGGTACAAGAGTGAAAGTCGGTCACTAGGCACGGGCGGCAAGTAATGAGGGTACGTCCGACCTGGTCGGCAGCTAGGCGCGAACTGAGGGGATAGGCAGCGCACGTTTCTCAAGTGCACTTAGTGACGGGATACAGGAAATGAGTAAGAATCTGGTGTGCAACACTCTGCGTCATCACAAAATATAACAATTTGCCATTTGAATCACATCGTTTCGGTGTTTACAGTAACATTGCCTGGACAATGGTATGCATAGTAATTGTTGCCGTCGTGACCTTGACCTTGACGAAAGTGACATGATCCTGGTGTGGGATACTCTGTATTGAGAAAAAGTATCAACATCTGAAATTCGGAACAAACTGGCTGGATGGTTTCCGATATATACGCAAGACAAACACTGCTCCTTATATGAAACACTGTTCTAAATATGAAACATGTTTCATAGTAGGTGCTCTTTGTGTTTCATAATAGGAACAAGATACCTCTCCAGGAAAATGCGTGCCTCCAATCCAAAACAACAAAAAGAGAACCAAACGAAAGCCGCTGATTATCTGATGTCCAAAGATTGCTCTTCATGACAAGAGTGGCTATTTTTTATTTTTAATCACAAAACTGAATGCTGACGTAGGTCAGGTTTCCAAAGAACGAGAAATAAGAAGCAGAAGGATCAAAATCAACATTTTCTCGGCGTGTTTTCGTTTTCATCACGCCTGACATTCTTGTACCGGAAATAAGGCTCACTGAAGTAGCTCTATATTATTGCTCAGACAAACATTGGAAAAGTTATTCCGTTTCGCCTGGAGCAAGGTGTTTCATAATAGGCACTGTTTCATAATAGAGGCTCCTCCCCTACATCTATATCTGCAGACACATTTAACAACCATTTCTTGTCTGCTGCTGATTCGTTGTTGTTGTTGTTCTTCTTCTTCTTCTCGAACGCCGTCACATTTGGAGTTTGGCTCTCAAAATGAAATCTTCCCCCACCCGGGTCTGACCTGGGGGACTTGGATGGGGTTAACTATTTTTTAGTTCCCAGGGTCACCCTGGTCAGCCTTACAGGGTGGGTTTCCTTTCTATTCTGGGGCATGTTTTTCTGTCTACCCTTGGTCCATTCACCTGTATTTGCCTTTTTAAACTCTAACTACTGTCCGCGCCGCCTGTAGCTCTTGATATTAGATGTGTGTTGCTAAATGGTCTTGGCTTTATTTAAGCCCCATGTCGTAGGTTTATTTAACGTTTTGGACCGGCTTGCGACATACATTCAATATTCTGTTTAGCAATGTACAATCAATCAATAAATCAATCAAAATGAAATCTGTGGTCTTCTGTAGCGCCTCCACATGCCCGTACAGTTTCTCTTGTAGAGTGGCGGGCTTCGGCCATATCTATACCCTCAGCAACTGATGGTTCCCACAGTCTTGGAGGATGTGCTCTGTGGTCTGCTCTGTTAAGCAGTGCGACAACTCTCGTTGACACATCATCTATATCAGAAAAGCTTACAGATTTTTGTGAGGAGAAACTCGTGCCAAACGTATCCTTTAGTATTCCTTCGCCTACTGTATTTGACTTTGGAAAATCTATTAGCCAACTCAAAAATAAGCGCTCGCTTGGTCACGAGGGGATGATTACACACTTTTTAAAACTTGCTGCCCCATATGTGGTCGAGTCTTTGACATTTATTTATAATCTCGTTTTAGAACATGGTACATTTTCAAACAGCTGGAAAGTAGCCAAAGTTATTCCTCTACCTTAAAGTAAGGACCCATCAGACCCTAATAAGTTTAGACCAATCTCGCTCTTGTCAGCTCTGTCAAAACCAATAGAAAACCATGTACACAGGCATACGAGCTATTTTTTTTTTAAACATAAGTTGCTTTACCC
This sequence comes from Semisulcospira habei, assembly GCA_036245525.1. NCBI lineage: Eukaryota > Metazoa > Mollusca > Gastropoda > Semisulcospiridae > Semisulcospira > Semisulcospira habei. The sequence continues at coordinate 107,234,635 of BTPG01000003.1, read as the reverse complement.
ACTACAGTCAGGTTTTAGACCCGGCCACTCATGCCACACAGCTCTAGCTCACCTGACCAATACTTGGCTTACGTCCATGAACAAAGCTAAAATGACCGGTGCTGTATTTCTAAATTTCTCTAAAGCCTTTCATCTAGTAAATCATGAACTTGATACTAAGGCTATCGGCGTACCACGTAAACAGAACATCCTTGCATTTTTTTTCAAATTCTACCTGCACGGAAGACGTCAGTATGTGTTTGTTAACGGAAAACGTTCCGCTAATTCTAAATAAAGCATGGAGTGACTCAGGGCTCAATATTAGGTCCCCTCTTATTTTCCATTTACATAAATGATATGCCATTGCATATTTCAGATCTAATCGTACGCTGTAGCCTGTTTGGTGATGATGCGACTCTCGACTTGTCGTTAGCGAAAGTCTCCACAATCAATTCCTCACTTCAACAGGGCTCAACTGATGTTTTAAAATGGTGCAACATTAACTATATGGTACCAAATCCGTCTAAAACGGAATGCATGCTAATAACTACACGACAAAAGCAGCAGCTGCATCTACCCCCTCTTAGCCTTTCTTTCTACTCTGAGCCGATTAGACAAGTTAGAGAGCAAAGCTTGTTAGGCGTCATTATGGACGACCAACTCACATGGCACGCGCATGTCAGCAGCGTATATCAAACAGTGTCCAGGAAGCATGTCTTCTTTCAAAACTACGTTATTTTCCAGATACACCGACAAGGAAAATATTTTACATATTCAATCCCATATAGATTATGCTTCTACAGTTTGGGACGGATGTAGCGATGCGTGCATAAAAAGGCTTAATGCTCTTCACAGTAGGGCAGCCAAATTAATCAACCCGGATGGTAAAGAAAGCACCGACGACCGACTCAAAGCCCTCAACATGCGGTCTCTAAGTAAGTTACTCATGTACAATAAAGGCGTACTTATGTTTAAAATCTACTACTCTAAGTCGCCTAGTTATCTAACAGATCCATTTAACACTGCTCATAAGCCATATAAAACGGCGAGGAACAATCTATCCATACCAAGGCCATGCCTCGATATATTCAAAACTAGTTTGTCTTACTCAGGAGCCAAGCTATGGAATTTGTTGCCGATCGACATTCTTGAGGCTCCGTCTTTGTCCACATTCAGGGTCCGTTTATTTCGGCAGCTGGAAGAAACTTGAGCCCATAGTTGTGTAGTTGTGTTGGCGTGACTCGAGCGCCTTGAGTTATATTGCTGAGTTTGTTGTTGCTGTTATTGTTCAAACTAAGTTTATTACGTTCATGTTTAAATTAGATTTTCAGTGTGTGTGTGTGTGTGTGTGTGTGTGTGTGTGTGTGTGTGTGTGTGTGTGTGTGTGTGTGTGTGTGTGTGTGTGAGAGAGAGCACAAAAGACCTAAAATGGGTAACTGTCTTTACCATCCTTATGGCAAATGGGTGAGTGTAAAATTCTGGGTGCCCAAGTCAGACACCCATTTTTTCTGAGGGTTGTTTCTGCGTTGTCTTGTAGTAAAGATTCATAAAAAATAAAAATAAAAAATCAGTTTTTCTTATTTTGGCGTTAACACATGCACTGTTGTGCTTAAAAGACACGCCTCCAGTGTGTTTGAACTTGTCTCAGCTGTGTGTGTGTTTGCGTGCACAAAGCCCCTCAAATGGGCGTGTGTATGACATCACCCTTCTGAGCTATAAATAGCATAAAAACTGATATGGGTTAACTGCGTCGGTGAGCCGAAGTGAAACGGAGAGATACGAAAGGAGGGGGGGGGGGGTATTTTAGTTGTTTGATTGATTGATTGTACATTGCTTAACGTCCCGACAGCAACAAGGCTTTCTCAGGACGTGCCTGCACTGCTTGTGAAAAACCCCCACAGAATATTGAATGTATGTCGCCAGCCGGTCCAATACGTTAAATAAACCTACGGTATGGGGCCCAAATAAAGCTAAGACCATTTAGCAACTCACATCCAATATCAAGAGCGACAGGCAGCGCAGACAGTAGGGAGAGTTTAAAAAAAGGAAAATACAGGTGAATGGACCAAGGGTAGACAGAAACACATGCCCCAGAAAATAGAAGAAAACCCACACCATGGGGGCTGACCATTGTGACCCTGGGAACTAAAAAGTAGTTACCCCACCCAAATCCCCCAGGGCAGACCCGGGTGGGGGCTTAGTTGTTTGAGGGAGTAAATTGTTTATGTTGCTACAAAATGAGGTTTGTTATTTGAGGGTGTGGTTGTTTTGCTAAAAAAAAGTGTTGTTGTGTTGTGCTTCCGGGGTGATGTTGTGGGAGGTCATGTCTAGTGACAAATTTGAGAACCATGTATTCATTCGCCAGCAACTTAGTATATATATATATATATATATATATATATATATATATATATATTATATATATATATATATATATATATATATATATATATATATATATATATATATATATATATATATATATATATATATATATATATATATATATATATATATATATATCCGTGCGCCGGTTGTTATGAAGTGAAGTGATTGTATGAGTGCGCAGTGTGAGAGAGGACGTATAGACTTTGGGTGAGGCTGCTGTTTGTATGTGTCCTGCCCGACCTTTTGGTTCAACCCGTTGCTTTGTTTGTGGGTTTGTTGGTGTTATGCTTTCGTTTCGACTGCAACTCCTGTCAGATTGTATACACAAATTTATTGAATGCAAATGACGTCACACAGTCAGTGTCGTTAGGTGCGTCGTCTGCTGCAGTCGGTCGTTTAGTGCACAGTATGAAGAGTGCAGCCATGGATAGACCATTTTCCGATGTAATGCTAGGTCAGAGGAAAAAACCCTAATGTTGCCAAAGGGTGTAATAGTAAAGTATTGTATGTGTGAATGCTGCCCGTTTGAGGGAAGGACTGGAAAGTCGAGTGCTGAGCGAAGAGAGAAGGCGACAATGGGAAAAATATCCAGCACAATTACGTTGGAATAGATGCATAACAGTTACGACACGCCTGTATATTAAAACACTTTTAACATTTAAAAAAGTTGACTTTAAAGAGGTTTTTGCCCGACACGCTTCTAAAAACAATAGTTTCTTAGTTTTAAACCTTGTACCGCGCCATAAACGCCGCGACTGCTTCTCAGTCTTAGCTGTCCTATAGTGTGGAATGAGGGACTTGGCCAACTAGATCCATCTGGTGCACTCCAAATGTGTATTTGTGAGTGGTTTGACGTGCAACTCGGTTCTCGCCTCTGAAATGACCTACTGATTCCACTGATAATGAAAATCTTTGATTCATAAGAGAGCATTCAACAGCTCTATAAAACCCAAAGTGGTGACCCCCTGCCCACCCTCCCCCCCACAACCCCACCCAATCATTCATAATAAAATCAAACAGAGGTATGTTTAGTGAGGTATTTTGTTCACTGTGTGTTGTGTCATTGTGCTTGATAATTTTAATGCAGGAAAAAAAGAACTTGAAAAAAAGATATACACATTAAGTTGAAAAAATTATGGCAACAGTCAAATAAATGTGGAAAAGAAGCATCAAATATTCCGTGAACTTTACCTTATTACAGACGCCTAATTTATTAAAATAGTCCATGCTAAAATGAATGATTGAAGAGGACACCCATGTTCACTGTAATGCCAGTTTTTGTTTGAGAGGCACCCACTTTATTGGTAGAAACCCTCTTTTTCTCCATCCAGTGGCTCTGTTTCTAGAAAATGTCTATTTTATTTTAAGTTGTGAGCTTAGTTATAAGGTGAGTTCTAAACATTCGCATCAACTCCAGAGCCCTGGAATAAATAGAAATATGAGTACCCATTTTCACATAAAATGGTAGGTAACCCACTCTGAGACTTTTGTCTCCATGTGTGTGTGTGTGTGTGTGTGTGTGTGTGTGTGTGTATGTGTGTGTGTGTGTGTGTGTGTGTGTGTGTGTGTGTGTGCGTGTGTGTGTTTGTGTGTACACTAAATCACTGAAATGGGTTACTTTCTTTACCATCCTTATGCAAAATGGGTGTGTGTAAAATTCTGGGTGACCAAGTCAGACTCCCATTTTTTCTGAGGGTTGTTTCTGTATTATGTTTCATTCAAAAGTCAGAAAAAAATATCAAAATACGATGTCCCCATTTTAACAGATTTACTTCATGGTTGTGTTTCAGGGATGCCCTGGGCCTGTGTGTTGACACGGAAACGGCCGGAGTGTTTTCAGATCAATTTGATGATCGCTGATTGGTTAACCCAACACCTATGAACGGAGTTGTTTTCCTTGCTAAAACGTCTTTCGTCTCCAACCGTGACCGGCCATTCTTTTGCGTTTGCAGAGGTACTTTATGCAATATTTCTTAGTTAAGAGCACGCCCAAATGTACTTGTTTAGTGCAGTTATTTAACTGAGAGATGCCTCCAATCCCCGATACCCGTTTGACCCAGAAATTTAAGGCGTCTGATTCAGCCGTGGCTCGGTCCGTGTCTTCCTCTCTCTGACCGTTGAGTCTTGTAGTAAATGATAATAGAACCCCACGATTTTAGCAAAAGCTTTCTTCTTCAATGAAAGGAATTCGTTCAATAACCCCATTACAAGGTCAATCAGCCACGCGATTTTGTTTCTTCTTTTTTTTTCCTGACATGTGTTAACTTGCCACATGCATGCACAGTATCAGTTGACTTTTTAAAAAAAAAAAAAATGGCGCCAGATTTCAATCCTCGTTAGCAAAACTGCCTCGCGATTCGAAGAACAAACGTCCACAAACAGGTCTTTCGGAATGTGCAACTGAAGTGTCGCTTTTTACTGTATTACCAGTTTTTAGTTCTCAGGGTCAGCCTGGTCAGCCCCACAGGATGGGTTTTTCTCTCTATTCTGGGGCATGTGTTTCTGTCTACCCTTTGTCCATTCACCTGTATTTGCCATTTTAAAACTCTCCATACTGTCTGCACTGCCTGTAGCTCTTGATATTGGATGTGTGTTGCTAAATGGTCTTAGCTTTATTTAGGCCCCATGTGTTAGGTTTATTTAACATATTTGACCGGCAGGCGACATACATGGCAATGTTCTGTTTAGGTGTTTTTTTTTTCACAAGCAGTGCAGGCACGTCCTGAGAAAGCCTTGTTGCTGTCGGGACGTTAAGCAATGTACAATCAATCTGATTCAAAATGTCAGTTGGTTTACATGGTTGTATTGGACATGTTTGCAGCAACACCGTTTTGGTCACACCGGTTCAGGACTTTCTGCACACACCCAGCGCCGGATGGCAGCAGGATGTCCAAACCCATCGGGATATATGCTGCAGAATCATGGCCCCCCAGCCTCTGCCACAGAGGGTGCGTCTGGTAGGAGGGTGCATGGACGGCAGCGGAATGCTCCCAATTACAAACTGGTAAGTAAAGTGATTCTATGATCATCTTCATTTTATTGGCTGGCGTGCGTGCGAAGCAAAAGTGAGTTTATGTTCTGGGCCACTGGTCGTTCCGTCCGTCGTCCATGGTAAACTTTAACTCATTCTACCCCAACACCAAAATCCTTAAATTTTGCCCCTGTCCTCTCAAGACCGCATTGCAGCTCAGGACACAGATCGACCATGATAGTTCAAGGGTGATGCCAGAATAGCATGGCGCCCGTAGGCGCCAAGCTGTTCTGGCATCACCTTTGAACTATCATGGTCGATCCTTATCCTGCTGTGGTGTGTCTGGGGGTAGAATGAGTTAACGGTGGCATTTTCTCGGAGACTATTCAAGCCACATTTTTCAAGCTTGGCCCAAGGATACTTTGTGGCAAGACCTTTTTAAACATGCCAATTTGAGTGACCTCTCTCAAAGGGTCACGCAGGGTTCACAAATGTGTGAAAACTGCTTGCATTTTCAGAAAACGTGGATTTTGCTGCTGCAGAAGCCAGCCCTCGTCACCGAGGTCACACATATGTAAATCGGTCATACACGGGATTACTCTTTTTATTCTTGTGCAAGGCCCCTTAAACCAAAATTGGGCTGTTTCTGTCCTAATGCAGCTTTGGTTTCAATCTTTCTTTCTTTCTCCAGTTGGCAAATGGTGCCTGGGAAGGACCCGAGACTGAGAGTAGTGCCAGATCATCGCAATACGAGGGCAGTGATGACGAGGAGTTTGTTCCTGGCTCGAGCTCACCGGATTCAGAGGGTGTGTCGGCATCAATTGCTGGGATCTCTGACATAGAGAGTATTGTATCGACTATGTTAGATTTCATCAAAGTGGCAGGTTCGGGGTGGCCAGGTGTTGGTGACGCTAATACCAGCAAGGTGCAGTGTGCGTTACGGGGTGGCAATGAGAATGTGGATAGGCAGGAGGAACATGATGCTGGAAAGAGTGGGGAAAGAGCACTTACAGAAGAAACAGGTGTGCACGTGTCGCAGAGAGGGAAAGGAAAGTACAAATGGGACAAAAAAACATGCATGAAAATTGTGTGGCAAGCTTGTCTTGAAAATGAGCACGCACTTACAAGATGTCCATGCAGATGAAGCAGACGTTGCTAAAAATTTTGTCGATAAAAAAAGGGACCAAGCAGAGACGTCGAGCATGGATCAGACTACAAGATGAGGGTGATTACATGCATAACGTTGCTGTTCTTGAAAACAAATCCGGATGTTTGATTCCTAAGTATCGCACCAAAACTAGTAAGGTAGACGACCTTTTCGCCTGTAGCCATTGCAAAGGGCTCTATCAAAAAAAGCTGATCTCTGTACACTCAAAACGTTGCTGTCAGAAGCCAGGAGGGTTTCAGATCACTCGGCGAGAGGACGCGGCGCGCCGTGGTCGGCTAATGCTTCCAATACCCTTAGACGTTGAATTTTCCTTCTATCACAAGGTCTTGGCCAGCCAGAGAGATGATGACATAAGCCGTCTCATCAGAACTGACCCCTTGCTTCTTGAGTATGGAAAGAGATTATTTGACCGCAGGGACATTGAAGAACACACGGCTGGACAAATCAGCTCCAGGATGCGGGAGTTAGGGAGACTATTAAAGATTATCAGAGTGAGGTCAGAAATGAAAATCGCAAGTTTAAATGCTGTGATAAATTCAGCTAGCTTTGATCATGTTGTCCTGGCTGTAAAAGAGCTAACAGATTTTGATGAGGACACACATCAGTTCAAAAAAGGCAATCTCGCAATGCGCATAGGCCATGCTTTGAAAAAGTGTTCACAGATCAAACAGTCACAGGTATCCAAACAGCTTGGGCAGGGTTCTGACGACAGGTGGCGACAGGAGCTCTCTGAGGCGCAGCGGTTTGACTCTGTCTTCAACGGGGACTGGTATGATTGTGTGTCCGCTACAGCAGCCCAGTCGGTCGGGAAAAAGACCATGAACAAACCCAAGCTGATCCCATCATGTGAAGATGTGAGGAAGGTCCAACAGCTTCTTGAGACAAGGATGGTTTCGGAAGATTATCCGACAGTGGTTAAAGCAACTCTTTGTGCTGTATCACTTTTCAACCGAAAACGAGGGGGAGAAGTTCAGAGAATGAAGGTGTCAGACTTCCAGAATGCTAAGATTGGATCGATCACCAATCAAGATATCTTGAAAGGTCTCACAGAGGTTGAGAAGAAAATGGTGAATCATTTTCAGCCTGTGGAAATCAGAGGCAAGTTTAATAGGAGTGTTCCCGTTTTGCTGACGAAGAAGATGATGACACCTGTGGACAGAATCCTTCAAATGAGGCAATCAGTGCCAGCTCTCGCTGATTCCCATTACATCTTTGCCACACCTTCTGGTCAGAGGCCTTACAGAGGCCATGATGTTCTGAATCCCCATGCCCTAGAAGCAGGGGTGTCATACCCAGCCATGTTCACATTTACTCAGTTGCGGTAGCAGGTTGCAACTTTGGCTCAGTCAATGGCCATCTCGGAGTTAGACCAGGATCAGCTGGCAGATTTCCTTGGCCATGATATTCGGATACATCGCCATATCTACCGCCAACCTCAAGACGTCCTTCAAAAGGCAAAAGTGGCAAAGATTCTTCTGTCAGTTAACAATGGGATGACAGATTTTGAGAGTTGCATTAGAGCTGAGCTGGGCGATGATGAAGAGATTGACTTTGACAATGAAGACACATCAGAAACTAGCAGAGAGGTCTCGGGGGGAACAGCACCTGTGAATGAAGCAAGTAGCAAGTCAACAACACAGGAATCGATGAGCATGACGGAGAAAAGACGTCCAGAGCCTGATGACAATCTAGATAGTTTTGATGATGACAGTACTGCGTCAGCTCCTGTTCGAAAGAAAGCTAGATTTACAAGGAAACCATGGGGGGAAGCTGAAGAGAAAGCTGTTCAAACTCGTTTCAAGACACACCTCGTTATGAACAAACTTCCTGGAAAGGCCGAGATACAGTACGCAATGGCAGAGGAGCCTGCACTTAGACATAGGCGCTGGACAAACATTAAGGATTACGTCCGCAACAGACTGAAAAAGTTACAAAAGAAATGAATTGAGGTTCCCCGCTACTCGCGGCATTTTCGATTTCATACAGATTTATTACAAGAGTGTTATTTTTGGGGTGGTTTCAGCATGTATAGCCTGCTTTTTTTTTTATCTGATGGACGCCTGGATCATTTTGTATACTGTATAACCTTTGGATTTGCAAAACGAAACAGCCGGCTGGGGACAAAAGACAATAATACGATAAGAAAACCATTGACAATGTAAAGATTGATTACAAGAGTGTTATTGGGGGGGGGGGGGGCGGATCATTTTGTAATATACTGCATACCATTTTAAAAACTCTGCAAATAAAAGAATGGTTAGTTGTACTGCATACCATTTTAAAAACTCTGCAAATGAAAGAATGGTTGGTTGTTGGAGACGAAAGACGTTAAATAAAGGCTGAAGTTTCAAGTGATTTCTTATGTTGTCAGTTAATTAATTGATGTCAGTGTTATGTTCTGTCATTTTAACTCATTCTACCCCAAGACCGGAATCCCTAAATGTTGAAGTCGTCTTCAGAAGACTGCGTTGCAGTGCAGGACACAGATCCACCATGATAGTTCAAGGGTGATGCCAGAATAGCTTGGCGCCCATAGGCGCCAAGCTATTCTGGCATCACCCTTGAACTATCGTGGTGGATCTTTTATTTTGCTGTGGTGTGTCTGGGGTAGAATAAGTTAAGCCCAAATGTTGAAGTCGTCTTCAGAAGACTGCGCTGCAGTGCAGGAGACACAGATCCACCATGATAGTTCAAGGGTGATGCCAGAATAGCTTGGCGCCCATGGGCGCCAAGCTATTCTGGCATCACCCTTGAACTATCGCGGTGGATCTTTTATTTTGCTGTGGTGTGTCTGGGGTAGAATAAGTTAAGCCCAAATGTTGAAGTCGTCTTCAGAAGACTGCGTTGCAGTGCAGGACACAAATCCACCACGATAGTTCAAGGGTGATGCCAGAATAGCTTGGCGCCCATAGGCGCCAAGCTATTCTGGCATCACCCTTGAACTATGGTGGTGGATCTTAAATTTTGCTGGGGTAGAATAAGTTAAGTGTTAGTTTCTTCGTCTGGGTCTTTTTCTATGTTTTATATTTTTCCACACTTTTTGACCCGCATCATAGTCATACTGAGGCTAATAGCTTCAATTTTGTTCACTGCCATAATTCTATGCAAGCTACATTACAGTACTTACAGATGAGGACATAGACCAATGGCTTTAGTTCAAGGGTGGTGCCACAATAGCTTGGCGCCTAGAGGCACCAAGCTATTCTGGCACTAACCCTTGGACTATTTCAGTCACACTTGTTGCACACACTGGTGTATTCCGAATGATAAGGGTTAATATTCAAAATGCTCTGTTGCTGTTTGTCTGAAACTACAGAGTACCCAAAACCAAAAAAAAAGTCCTTTAATTTCCAGAAGACATTATGCTGATTTTCACATCAATGCCATGATAAACTGTTTTGCTTCAGAAGGACAAAACGCAGCAATGTTTAAAAGATTTCTTCTGTAAAAATCATAATCGAAAGGTTTCGGGCCAGTGTTTATTGAGTTTTGCACCATACAATGTAAAAAATGTTAAAGCACACATACACATTAAGTTGGGAAAAAAAAATTAATGTGAAAAAGAAGTATTCCATGAACTTGACCTTATTACAGACGCCTACTGTTGTGAAGACACCCATTTTGACTGTAATGCCAGTTTTTTGTGTGAGAGAGACACCCACCCACTTTATTGGCAGAAACCCATTTTTTCGGCATCTAGTGGCTCTGTTTCTAGAAAATGTCTATTTTATTTTAAGTTATAGAGCTTAGTTATAAGGTGAGTTCTAAACATTCGCATCAATTCCAGAGCCCTAGAATAAATAGAAATATGGGAACCCATTTTCACATGAAATGGTAGGTAACCCACTCTGATGGTTTTGTCTCCCTGTGTGTGTGTGTGTGTGTGTGTGTGTGTGTGTGTGTGTGTGTGTGTGTGTGTGTGTGTGTGTGTGTGTGTGACTGCTAAATTATTATTATTATTTTTTATTTTTTATTTTTTATTTTTATTTATTTATTTATTTTTTTTTTTTTTTGGGGGGGGTGGGGGGGTGGGGGGGGGCGAGATGATCAAGTTTTGCCTTTCCATTTATATTAGGTTTTAGTCACGCGCGTGTGAATTTTGTGTGAGTGCGTGTGCAAGGGCATGTTTGAAGAAAGGTCTGTGTACCTAATCATTTATCCTTGAGAAATAAAGTTTCATTTCATTTCATTTCAACTCTCTCTCTCTCTCTCTCTCTCTCTCTCTCTCTCTCTCTCTCTCTCTCTCTCTCTCTCTCTCTCTCTCTCTCTCTCTCTCTCTCTCTCTGACTGAACGTGAGTAATTTGGAACTATATTTTCTTCAGCATCATCGAACCGGCTTTAACCGCCAGTATCGCACGGCTGTTTATGGCCTTCCATTTAGTTGGAGGCGCGCGCGCGTGCAGGCCGTAGTATAAGATTTAGGAGCCGCGCAGCGTGTAGCGAACACGCCGCCATGTGTGTACACTGACATTGTGCGGCCGACTGTGTTCTGATGCACGGGACACACTGTTTTTAATGGCGTCGCTTTTAGTATTTGAGCTCTCTAAGCAGGAGTAGCCGTGATGCAAGACAGCCGCAAGCGTCGCCGCCACGCCTCATCAATCACAAGTACAGACCACAGATGGCGTCAAAGCAGAAACAGTCCGCCCTCCTCAGGGCGAATCGCCGCACAACAAACCTACAGCAGGCCGAAGAATTGGCGGCCAACCTCCAAACAGATCAGCCTGCCCCCAGGCCAAAGAGAGAGACAAGGCAGAACAGACCACCATTGTCTCCCCCGATCCAGCGACAAAGCCAACCAAGGGATCAATCAAAGGATCAAGCAACGCGGCCGTACTGGGAACAGGTGGGGGACTCCCCCCCTCCCCCCCAGGCGCCGCCAAAACACGACAAGACAAGGGACTACCAGCCCTATTGGTCACCGCCGATCCAGCTCAATGAACAACCAACATGGGTGCCCTCGCCCCCACAACAGACGATATACTACCAGCAAGAGGCCCCCCCGCCAAACTTCATGGAAACAATACTTCAACGGTTTCCCCCACCACCGGAGCCACCGGAGCTAATGAAGTACTTCGCAAAAAACAGAAAACAGGCCACCAACCCCTACTCACCCCAAGAAGAGGAGACCCAAGACTCGTCACTGCAGTCATCGGAGCTGGACTTCTCACCCTCCCCACGGCCGGTCGACATTCCCGAATCACTCACTCGGGAGCGACCGGCCACATTTGAGGAGGAGGGAGTCAGGCTCAGGGAAATCGGTTTCGAAGACTTGGTGCTCCTGCTACAGGATGCCCTACCAGCCCTACTTGTCACAACAGGAGACAAGTATCACCGGTCACTGGTTGCCGCCCGGTGGCTAGTCCACACTGGAGCAATCGGAGACCTCCAATCCCCCACGACCGAAGAAACAGCTACCCAAGCGACGAAACCAACAGCGAACGGGGAATGCCAGACCACATCGGCCTCCCCCAGCACAGCTACGAAGAAGACCGGCACCGCCCCGACAACCACGGAGAGCAGAGGCTGCGGCGACACAGCGCCACCGAAACAGGAGACCGGCACCGACGCACCTCCGGCCCCAACCTATGAAACGAAAGGCACGACCACCGACCTGCCACAACAAGAAGATAACGCCACCACACGCCCACCAGCCAGCAAACCTGCCACTCAAGACGCTGGCACCGACCCGGCACCACAACAGCCGCCACCACCTCCAGTCAACCAACCAGCCACCACCCAACCAAACCGCCGACGCCACCGACCACCCAAGCGGTTCAGAGACCGGCGCCCGCCACTCCTCCCCACGCCGCCACCACACCTCCGACTACCACCCCAACACCGCCACCCACCACGCCCGTTCCAGCGCCCGACCCCCAAGCCGAGGCTCCACTGGCCACCACCACCACCACACCAACTCCCCAGGCCACACCTCAGCCAGCAACGGTACTTCCGGCCACCACCACCCCCGCCACCACTCATCCAACAGCTGCTAGAGTGGTTGGCGCACCAACACCCCCCAGCCTGGCACTAAGCAACGGTCCCCCGGCCGCACCACCCGCCTCCTCCACCACCAACCACCCGGCCCCGGCAGTACCACCAGCCAGCTGCGCGACGGAGCGGCAGACAGACAGCGACACCCCCCTTCACCCCCCTGGCCCACCCCCCCCTGGACGAAATCAGCGAGAGCTGGAAGTCCATGTCCTTTCAAATATCATCATCATCATCATCAGTAGCCGTGATCAGCAAACTGAACATGTCGTCCTACGAGTGAGTCCCGCAGCGAAGAGATGACATGAGCCTCTCACCATGCCCGGCGGCCGCACCACTCGCTCAACTAAGACGGCCACTAAAGCTACACTTGAGCAAATAAATGACACTCTCGACCCAATTCAGAAAAACTGGGAAACTGACCCCTCCAGAAACTTTATATGGAGAATAGCCCTACATGAAAGATATCTTGAGCAGCCGCTTCCCCTTCCGCTGAATGGAAAGATGAAGATGTCAATCATGACCCAGTGAAATCGCCTATCTACCCGGCTCCTTACCCCGAGTCGCTACAGAGTACTCTACTGTGGCTTAGACAGGGATCGTCTAAAACAGGCTGTCGACTCACAATAAATGTATTTGACACTACATGCCTTATCAGAGCCCAAGGCAAGGGATGCGAGAGGTGGATATTTAAGTAATTCGAAATCATGAAGGATGTCGTAGAGCAGTTTCGCTCCAATATTGAGTCCAAGTCGCTACCTCTCTCCTCCCCATCTTCCCTACTTGCGCTGCCTTCCGCTCCCTCCATTATGACTGACAGCGAGTCCCCGCCCACCCTGAACCCTGATGAACCGATCATGTAAAACCACTCCTCTGCGAGTCAGCCTCTACTGTACCTATAGAGACTCCATCCCATTCATCCAGACCCATGTCGCCAGCGGCGACCTCAACCAATGCCGAAACTGACGGCAAAGCCTCGCCTGCCTCAGGCACCCATGATGATGTAACGGACACTGTAGCCCTGTACCATGACCCGTCCCTTGCTACACTGCCGAAATCCCATTATGACGTCACCTTGACCAGTACGCCAAAGGCATGTGTACACTCAGATATCAATAGTACCCTCGCGTCAACGATCATGCGGACCTTCCCACCAGCAAAAACGACAGCCATGAGAATACCACTACAACTATCTTCTCATCTAACCAGTTGGAAGACATGCTGAGCCAACTAGCAGCCGCCACAGAGTCAATAAGAGACCTACAAACAGAGCTATTGTCTGTGAAAAGTGAGTGGCTACTATCAAATGGCAATATGCAACACTTCAGGAAAAGCAAACCGTTCTTGATAGTGCCATCAGGGACACTGCGGTCATGGTAAAAAATGGCAAGTTAGCCGAAGAAAGATGTTTAACAGCGGCTGAACAGTCGCACCACGCAGCTCTTGTAACAACTGACCAAGGACCATGAGAAACGTATCAAAGAACAAGAAACACTGAATAGACAAATGAACAAGCTAGCTAAAACCAATGACACTCAGAGTGCTGAAATCACGGAACTTAAAGTTCAGTTTGATACTTTGTGTCGGTCACTGTCCCCCACCGCGCCCACTCAAACTGATGCCAGCCTGCACACTGACAAAGCCCTCACCTTAAGCGCCCAGTCATCCATCACCCCTCCGGCCCTACCTCAAGTATTGGAAGCTGTTCAGTCCACGCCACCAATCAGCCCTGGGGGGAATAGCTGTAGCGGGACCGGGACTGAAGGGGTGTCGGCTATTCCTATAAATCGTCAGCCACCACAGGATACTGTCCCGTTCACTGTGCGAATACGGGCTAAAGCCAGGATAGCGAGACTACTGATTGGCGACTCTAACTTACAGCGGGTAGATCGCCGGAGACTGGATCCCAGCGGGGCCACGTGCGTTCCAACCCTGCGAGGGGTGACAGTTGGACAGCTGGCAGTGGCCCTGAGTCATTGCGAACCACGTGCTGACATTGGACATGTAGTGGTCCACGTTGGTACAAATGACTGCGTCTAAGGCCATGACATTGACGTCATCCTGAGGGACTACAAGAATCTGACAGTAGCAGTCCGCCGTGCCTTCCCGTCTGCATCTGTCGCCTTAACCTCCGTCCTTCCGCAAGGCCGGTGCCCCCTGCAGAAAGTGTGTACCATTAATGAACGTCTGGCAAAACTCTGCCGCCAAGAGAAGGTGCACTTCCTCCAAGAGACTGGCTTTTACACGCCAGCAGGCGCAGTGGTTACATCACTGTTCAATAACGACAGACTTCATGTCAATGAGCGTGGTGCTGGTGTCCTGCTCCGTCTGGTCAAACAGTTTCTCCTTCAGGCCAGAGACCACAAGGAATCTGACACACAACAACCTCGCGACCAGCGCGCTACCCGCCAAGTACTGAGCACATGTGCTTTTGACATGTTATGCTCGGCCAGTGATCGTACTCAGGTAGTAAATTCTGCTGAGGGCCGGAGACCAGGACCTGACCATCCCACTCAGAATTCAGACGGTACTATTCGCAAACCCTCAGTGACTTTTCCTGTCCGCCGTTGGGAGACAGCCCACAATACTCTGTTCTCACCTCCCAACAACAGTAACAATACACATGACATTGATCCCTCAGCCTCTGGTGGACGTCAAGCTACTGAAGCTGTTGGCATCCAGTCTTACGATAAACAGAGTGCGCCGCCTGCCAATGAACTCACAGGTGCCAAACAGGGCCGGTCGGGTGCTGCTTTTGCCTCCAACTTCCCTTTCTCCCAGCCGCTCCTTTACCACCGTGTGGAAGCTGGACCGGACCCCTTCGCTTCGTGTTTTCCCGGCAACTACGTACGCCCTTCTGCCGGCTTCTGGCCGCAGGTCACACCACACGGGCTACCCGTACCACCGTTACCTGCATTCCACCCGACTTTTCCACCGTACCCAGTATCTTATTCGCAGTGACTGGTCCCGTACCACTCAGGCGGTTTGCGGCCCCAAGTCATCTAGTGATTGGATTATGCCAGGGACAGCTGGGTACTGAGTGGTGGTGGTCTTTTTTTTTTTTTGGTTTTTTTTCTTTCTTTTTCTTTTCATTAATATGTATTCATAGTGACATGTGAACTAGTTTAACAGGACACAAAGTGTGAGGCTTGTTGTTATCTATTTGGAGTCTACTGCCATACTTAGCCGATTGGTGCTGATTTTGTTGCGATAGACAGATATCTGGACTGAAATTACCGTGTCGAGCATTTTTGCTACGTTAATCTCATTTTGCTTCTGACGCAGACGTCGTCTGTTATATGACTATGTATTTGCAAATGAGCAGCTTTCTGACTGAGCCAGAAATGTTTCTAGACAAAGTGTGACATTAAGCGGCTATTTTGAGAAGCTGCGTGAAAAGGGACACACGGTTTTGTTTCATTGTCATATCCACTGTGCCTGACGGTTAATCTGCACTTTGGAATGTGAAACTAGTAAATTTTGGTTTTTAGTCATGTGTGGACTGAATAGCGCCGGTTATAACTTGAACGTACTCATTTGAGGCCGGAGTGTGACTGTATAGTGAAAGTTTTCGTGAATTTTTAGTTATCTAAATTGGTTTTCTTCTTCTGTACAATGATTAGTCGTACAGACTTATAAGAGAAAGGATAACTATTGACTATTGACTTTATAAAAAGGTCTTTTGTCGTCGTGTGTACACTAGTGTCTATATACAACGAACAATATGGCGAGTGGATCCACTGGCTCAGCCACTCAAGGACTGAAAGTCGGACATTTAAATGTGTATCATTTATATCCGAAAGTACATGATGTCTCCATGTTTCAGAACCAGCCGTCACATTTCCACCTCTTTGGTCTCATTGAATCTCGTCTGGACTCTCGAATCACTGACGCATGTGTCAGTATTCCGATTTTTTCTCTTATTCGACGTGATGCAACTTCTCCTGGTCATACTGGGTTAGCTGTTTATGTGCACAGCACTGTTGTGCACAGGGTACGCAGACGTCTTGATCTTGAGACAAAGGAGGTGGAATGCGTGTGGTTGGAATTCAAGCTTCCTAACACGTCGCCAGTGCTAGTTGGCTTTGTGTATAGGAATCCAGCATCAACTGCCGAGTGGTATGACGACTTTGTACAGGTGATGGATAAAGTGAATGACACAAGCAGGGATATACTCATTCTCGGTGATTTTAACATTGACATCTCAAAACCCCATTCGATGTGGCAATGTACAATAATGCTGTTTGGACTAAAACAGATGATTACCACTGCAACCAGAGTAAACCATTCTTCGTGTACTTTTATCGACCACATCTATACTAACAACCCTCAAGCTATCATTGAAACTGATGTCACTTCACTAGCTGTCAGTGACCACTTTCCCATCACCTGTACATGGTCATGTTATGTTCCTAAACAGAGCTGAACCCAACATTTATACATTACTTATAGATGTTTTAGAAAATTAGATAGAGATAGTTTCCTTCATGACCTCAGTTTTTTGCCGTTCCATGAAGTTTACAATCACAATGACCTTGATGTAGCGCTCTCACTGTGGCTTGAGCTGTTCCTCGGAGTGCTAAATAAGCATGTCCCTTTAAAAAGGAAACGAGTCCGGTGCCGTGAGCCCCCCACCTGGATTACGGAGGAGATTAAACAAACCATGGAAGCCAGAAATCGAGCCAAGCGGGACAAAGATTTTATTGAGTTCAAAAGGTTCCGTAACAGAGTCAAATACCTTATCCGGGAGGCACAAAAAGCACTGGTAGAGAAAACCATACGCGGCTGGAATCCGTCTTCAATATGGAAAGTTTTAAACTTACTAACTAACAATAGTAAAAATCGTTCTACAAATACAACTGCCAACCTTACAGCCGATGCATTTAACGACCACTTCATTTTAGCACCGAACTCTTTACTACATGCTGAAGGTTTGGATCAGGTGGAACATGTCGCATCGCAGACGCTTACTGACTTTTGTAAGCAAAGACTGTCCGCGGGCGATGCTTTTAATATCATCTGCATCGCTGTACATGAAGTGGGCAGATTTATCTCTAGTCTCAAGAACAAAAAGTCAGCTGGCATTGATGGTATCAATGGTTTTATCCTCGAACTTTCTCTTCCATACATTGTGGAAAGCTTAACCTATATTTACAACCTATGTATTCAAAATAATATTTTTTCCGGCGGCTTTCAAAAAGTCTAAAGTGGTACCTATACCTAAAACAAAAGACACATCTGATCCAAATAAGTTTTGGCCTATATCCATATTATCTATTCTATTAAAGCCTATTGAGAAGCATGTACACAAACATCTTCTCCAATTCCTGAAAGAAAAGTCTCTCCTGAATAAATATCAATCTGGTTTTCGTCCTAAACATTCGTGTCACACTGCTTTGGTTCATATGAGTGACACTTGGCTGCTCAACATCAACAGAAACAAAATGTCTGGTGCTGTCTTTCTAGACCTAAAAAAAGCGTTCGACCTTATAAACGACGAAATTTTATTAGAGAAACTAGACTGCTACTTTAACAATAACAGCCCAGGGACACTCTCATTCTTTCGTTCATATATCATTGGGAGAATTCAAACTGTGTACATCAATGCTACCTTCTCTTCTGAAAAGCGTGTTGAGTATGGCGTGCCCCAGGGATCCATACTAGGACCGTTACTTTTCAGTTTGTTTATAAACGATCTTCCACTTCATATATCCAATCCAAATACCGAATGTGACATGTTTACCGATGATTCAACTCTTCACGCTGGCGGGAAAACTGTACCTGAAATATCAAGCAATCTTCAGCTTAGTCTTCAGGAGGTCTCACTGTGGTGCAAAAATAATCAAATGCTTGTAAATCCATCCAAAACGAAAAGCATGCTAATCACAACGCGCCAAAAGCATCAGCTCCGCCCCCATTCACTTAACCTCTCTTTTGATTCAGTTCCCATTGAGCAAGTCAAGGAATATCGCCTCCTCGGGGTAGTTGTTGATGACCAACTGTGCTGGTTGCCCCATCTAACACAACTAGGGAAATCATTATCAAAGAAGCTATTTTTACTGTCAAGATTAAAATCTATCATTGATACTAAGACACAAAAGCTATTTTTCAACTCCTACATAAAACCTCACATTGACTACGTATCTACTATTTGGGACGGCTGTAGTAAGGCTAACCGTAAGCGGATTAATTCTCTATACAATCGCGCAGTTAAACTGATCCTCCCAATCCCCTCTCTAACTTTGGAGGAAAAACTTTATGCAACAGGGCTCCTTCCTTTACATCAACACCTTACTTTTAATATGTGCGTACTTATGCACCAAGCACTGAACGGGAAAGCCCCCCTCCACCTGGCTAAGCTTTTCACTGAGAGCGAAAGGGTTTACAACACTTTGAGGAACAGTCTCGTCATTGAACGGCCCCGAATTGACTTGTTTAAATCCAGCCTTTCTTACGCGGGTGCCTATTTATGGAACTCACTTCCTCCACATATACAGCAAACGAGACATCTTCCATTGTTTAGGACGAAAGCTTTTAAATACATCTCTGAGCAAACTTGAAAGAAACGTAGATAATATGTCCAAAAGAGTCATGTCAATGATTTCCTGTGGTCCTCTGTTTTCCATTTGTTAGCTTTTACATAACACCTCTCTTTATCGTGGTATTTTGCCTGCTCACTAAAATCCTACACATGAGTATCTGTATCATAAGTGTGCAGTCGCTTTCTATAAACACACTTTATATCGCACCCCCCCCCCCCCTCCCCCCTAGACCCTGTCATTTTGCTGTGTGTGTTTGTAATCTTTATCGACTTTGGAACTTGTATCGGAATGTAACACAAGTGACCGCTTGTTTTGTGCTGTTAACATATTGTTTTAATGTTGCTTTTAATGTTGTAGTTTAGCAAGGACAAACATGAAAAGAGGCCTGTGCGCCTATTGTTTCCATCCTTGAGAAATAAAGTATCATTCATTCATTCATTCATTCATTCATTCATTCATTCATTCATTCATTCATTCATTCATTCATTCATTCATTCATTCTCTCTCTCTCTCTCTCTCTCTCTCTCTCTCTCTCTCTCTCTCTCTCTCTCTCTCTCTCTCTCTCTCTCTCTCTCTCTCTCTCTCTCTCTCTCTCTCTCTCTCTCTCTCTCTCTCTCTCTCTCTCTCTGGGTGAGAGTGTTCGTGCGTGCGTGCATGCGTAATTGCGTTGTGCATGTATGTGTAATAATAATAATAATAATAATAATAAATTTATTCCAGTTTTTGCAGGCCATCAGGCCCATATGAACACAAAAATACGAGAATTAAATAACACCGAAATGAGATCTCATCCAACAAGGGAGATGTCCATGTTAGGAATCCGTTATTCTATTAGTTAAAAGTCAAGAACAATGCGACAGTCGTCATCAGTCAGGCTAGTCATCAAATCAGGCACCGAGTCAGTCAGAATGTTAACCCAGGAGACGACGAACCATGGAACCTATATTCTCCAACTCGATCAGTGCCATCTCAAAAGACTCTTGGTAATTACCCTTTGGATCTATGGCAGTCCAGCGACAAATGTTCTCTTGCACTTTTTGTTCATAGTCACTCATCAGCTTTTTTCCTTGATGGATGAACCAGTAACACACAGAACTTTTCTCACAGTCGAAGACCACTGTTATGTCATCACTTCTACACAGCAAGTGCTCTTGCTGATTCCCTTTGTACAAGACGCATTTCTCAAACCCTGTGTTTCTCTGGTTATCACGTAAGCGTCGTTGTAAAGATCTGTCCATGATTGATGCGACGTAATCTCTCTCTTCAAGAGTGTATGGATCAGAGGTTACACTCATATCACTCGGGTCGGCTTCAGCATTGTCGACACAGTCCATTGCGCACGCTCCAGTCAGCTGTGTTGTCACGCAGGTACCACTGCACTCCGTAGGTGCATCGTCACTGGTCTCTGTCCTGTCTGTAGGTGTGTAGACATCATGGGAAACACGTGCAACATCGTCATCTATGGCTAGGGAGTTGTTGTACACGGCGTGTTGAGAGTGTGTAGCTGTTTATCTTTGCTGTTTGTAGCTTGTGTGGGCGGGGTGGGCATAAACAAAGGCAATACTGGTGTTAGATTGTCACTTGCCTTGTTCGAACGTTCCTGCCTCCTGGCCTCTGCTCTCATGTAGTCCCGGCGATTGTGGGATGGCGGCTTTTTGCGGTAGGTTGCGGTGATGGCAGGGGACCCGTGTGCCATACCGGTCAACCTCAAAATGACAACTGTCGAGTCGCCTCTACCGTCAATTTAGAAGGATGACAGCGTGTTGTCGCATAGCAGGGCGTTCAAGGCAGCTTCCAAAGCTGAAGGCAGTCCTTCAACTGGCATGGCGTTGAGATTTACAGGCAAAAGCAGTACTTTTTGCAGGAGGTCTCAAATGGCAGCCCTGTTGCTCGCACCGCATGTATGTGTGTGTGTGTGTGTGTGTGTGTGTGTGTGTGTGTGTGTGTGTGTGTGTGTGTGTGTGTGTGTGTGTGTGTGTGTGTTTGTGCGTGCGTGCATGCACAAGTTGTGGTGTGCATGCGTGAGTACCCGAGTGCGTGTGTGTGTGTGGGTATGTGTGTGTGTGTGTGTGTGTGTATGAGCGTGCGTGTGCGTGCATGAGTATGTGCGTGTGTCGTGCGTGCGTGCGTGAGCGAATGCATGCATGCAGCAGTAAGTGGTATATGTATGTTTTCTTGTCTATGTCACTTATGTAGTAGATGTAGCAACGGCAAGTTTGAAAACTGGTCCTGTTACCAATAACTTCTACCGTTGGAAAATAAAGGTTCATTGTTCATTGTTCATCTCTCTCTCTCTCTCTCTCTCTCTCTCTCTCTCTCTCTCTCTCTCTCTCTCTCTCTCTCTCTCTCTCTCTCTCTCTCTCTCTCTCTCTCTCGCTCTCTTTCTCTCTCTTTCTCTCTCTGTGTCTCTGTCTGTCTCTGTCTGTCTGTCTGTCTGTCTGTCTGTCTGTCTGTCTGTCTGTCTGTCTCTCTCTCTCTCTCTCTCTCTCTCTCTCTCTCTCTCTCTCTCTCTCTCTCTCTCTCTCTCTCTCTCTCTCTCTCTCTCTACGTCATTATTTGGCCTGCAGCAGATGGTTCGGTCTCCCACTAGAGTTTCTTTGTCATCCGCCAGATTGATTGACCACATCTATACTACAAATGCACCTGCTGTCACAAATGTCCACGTGCCGAATGTTGCCATTAGTGATCACTTTCCTACTTGTTTTAATATTTCAGTTAAACGTGATAGACCCCAGCACAAACACCACACTACCATCACATACAGGTCTTACACAAAGTTCAACAAAGATGACTTTCTTCATGACCTCTCAATCACGCCCTTTCACCTTATTTATAACACTAATGATCCCAATGAAGCCCTGTCGCTTTGGTACAAGCTATTTCTTTGGGTCCTCGATAAACATGCCCCGCTAAGGACTAAACGCGTTAAACACCCTACCCTTCCGCCTTGGTTGTCAAAGGACATCATTCACGCAATGAAAATAAGAGATGACTTAAAACGGCAGAAAAAGTTTGCGGATTTTAAGAAACAACGTAATCTTGTAAAATCCTTAGTTAGAAAAGCACAGAAAACGCTTGCGGAAAAAGTTATCGCAGAGGGTAAAGATACCCGAAGTGTCTGGAATGCAATCAATTTGTTTACAAAGAAGAGGAGTTCCATCAATGCTGCTACCTCTCCAGTCATAATTCCAGACGACTTCAATTCCCACTTTTTAAATATTGTTGAGTCCCTTGTACAGTCTTTTTCCAGTGGCACTGATAGTTACAGTTGTTCTGATAAACTGCGCACACACTGTGAGTCTGCAACAGGTGCGTCATTCTCCATACCTCTTATAACAGTGTTTGAAGTAGGTAAATATATTTCTACTCTAACAAGTAAATCCTGTGGTCTGGATGGATTAAAAAACATGGTACTGAAATTGTCCTTTTTATACACAGCTGACACCTTGACATTTATATTCAACCTTTCTATCGAGCAAGGTATTTTTCCAGATGCCATGAAAGATGCTAAAGTTGTCCCCATTCCCAAATGTACAGATCCCAAAGGTCCAAACGATTTCCATCCTATTTCAGTGTTATCACTATTATCGAAGCCACTAGAAAGACACGTTCATAAGCACCTACTCCAATTCTTGGAGAATCACCGCCTCCTCGTATCTCTTCAGTCTGGTTTTAGACCTAAACACTCATGTCATACTGCCCTCGTTCACATTGTTGACTCTTGGCTCTCATCAATTAACAATTCCAAATTAAATGGTGCAGTTTTTCTGGACCTAACCAAAGCATTTGATTTAGTCGATCACAACATTCTTTTAAATAAACTTTCAGTATATAAGCTTGATTCGAACTCTATAGTTTTTTTCTCCTCCTACCTCAGTAACCGCCGACAGAAGGTGTACTCAAACGGGAGGTATTCGAAAGAAAGTATAGTGATGCACGGAGTCCCCCAAGGATCTATCCTAGGGCCTCTTTTATTTTCTTTATTCATCAATGATCTATCTCTTTCCATCTAAAATCCTGAGGTTAAATGCGAACTCTTTGCTGACGATTCAACTCTGCATACATCAGACAAACGTGAAACGACGCTAAATTGTATCCTCCAGCAAAGTCTCGATGAAGTGTCAGATTGGTGTACGCAAAATCGCATGCTAATCAGTACTTCTAAAACCAAAAGCATGTTGATAACAACCCGCCAAAAGCGTCAGCTACATCCTGCCCCTCTGAAACTGTCACTTGGCAATAAACCTATCCAACAAGTATCCAGGCACCGCCTACTGGGAGTTGTAATTGACGACCAGCTGAACTGGTCACCACATATCGACAGTTTGTGCAAAACCTTGTCCAAGAATGTATTTCTGCTATCTAAACTTAGACATATCCTTAGTACAAAGTGCTGTACATTGTTCTTTCACGCACACATTAAAAGCCACTGTGACTATGCGTCCTCTTTGTGGGACGAATGCAGTGAACTTCATTTTAAAAAACTAAACTCACTGTATCGTCGTTCAGTTAAGTTAATTATTCCTAACCCTATTTCCACGGCCGAGAAAATAAAATTCCTTGGCCTGCTTACACTGAAGGAACAACTCAAATTTAACAAATGCGTCCTCATGCACAAAATATTTCATTATCAAGCCCCGGAATATCTGCGCATGATATTTAACTTCAGCCCTCGGCATCAACAACATACGAGGAATGACTTGCTTCACTTACCCCGCCCACGGATAGATCTCTACAAGTCAAGCCTTCTATTTTCTGGTAGTTCTGTCTGGAACTCATTGCCATTAAACATTAAATCATTTTGCGATAAAACCCATTTTAAACGTGCATTGCACACTCACTTCCAATCAGCGTGACTTCACAGTTTGCCATATAAAAATAATTCTGCTGATAACACGTAAACGTCCAATATTTTTCTCTTTCTCCTTACAATTGCTACCTGATCATCTATTGTCTTGTCGGTGTCACTATACGCTATTGATGCTGCTGATTCTATGACACTGTCTTAGATGAGTATAATATTAATGCTGTGCACGTGTTTCGTTCTCTTGCTTTTTGCATCGGAGGCAGTTACAAATTCTCCATTGTGTTTTTTTCCCCCGTAGTTTTTCTTCCCCTTCTTCTTCTTCTCTTATTATTATTATTATTCTTGTTAGTAGTTGCATGCTCGGTTTATTTTCCTGTTATGTTGTTTGTGTACATGACAGCTTGTAAGACAGGCATTGAGTTGCCTAATAGCTTTATCCTGAATAAATAAAGATTCATCATCAACATCATCATCATCTCTCTCTCTCTCTCTCTCTCTCTCTCTCTCTCTCTCTCTCTCTCTCTCTCTCTCTCTCTCTCTCTCTCTCTCTCTTAATTATCTCGTGTTGTCTAAACATAATATATTTTAATCCCCAATTTCCTTTTATACAACTATTATTTTTTATCATACCATTTGCGCTCACGTGCCGTTTGTGGGGGTTCTTCCCGTATAGACCTGGTCAGGGGATGGAGTGCCGGTGCACAGTTTATTCAAACGATGTGCTTAGCATGTCGTTCGAGTGAATTTATACTTGTGCGTACCCTCCGGGTGGGAGTGTTTGGGGAGGGCTCCCTCAAACGGATATTATACACGTGCTAAAATCTTCGTATGGGTACCTGTGTGTTTTGTGAAATCATTGTTGCTGTTTGTAGTGTTGTTGTAATTCGCATTACTTTCCATGTTGTTTGTGAGTGTAATGTAGCTTTGCCTGTTATTGTATGTCAGTAGATGTAGCAAGGACAGATTGGAAGAAAGGCCTGTGCGCCTAATATCTCAATCCTTGATAAATAAAGTTTCAGTCAGTCAGTCAGTCTCTCTCTCTAATGTTATCAAAGCTAAAATACGCACGAATTCCGATACCATTGAATTATTTTGTAACGCTCACACACGTTTTCACAATGCTTACACGTCAACAGAGAGGCATGGGTACAGTGATGCAAGGTCGTGCGTGGGCCAACGTTGGCCGACGTCGACTCGATGGCCTTTGCGCACTATGAATTAGTCTCCCCCGACTCACGCGTAACAACTGAAGAAAAGCTTACAAAAACAGGACTTTTCTATCATTAAAAAAAAAACCTTTGTGGTTTCTAAACCATAATTGATCTACAGAACAAAAAAAAATATTTACACAAATCGGGAATTTGCTTGTAAATAATAACATTGTAAACTATAAGCAAATTTCAGGGTATAGTTCCGAATTTTTAGTTTTTCATGTTTGAGCCCTAAACAAGTTTCATGCTTTATCACTACACAGTTTTCATTATTTAGACCAGTAAACAGTTTTCATTGTGTAGCCCTAAACAATTGTGACCCCATCCCTGTCACTGTACGTACATGCTTGTCTCTGAAATCGCGGTTCATTCAACGACCAAAATCCAACATCATCCGAGGAACATGGATACAAACTGGTCTCAGCAAGAGGTGTAGATCCTCATGAGTCCCCGCAGCCGCGAGGGATCTTGAGGATCTTGTGTCTCTTGCAGTTAGATCGTATTCCCCCCCCCCCTAATTAATGTTCAATGTTTAGATAGCTAAACAGTTTTCACAGTTCAGTCCCAAGCTTTTTTCCTGGTTTTTGACATAAAACAAAAAATAAAATTTGGTTTTGACTACCGTATTGAAATACGGTAGACTTTGAAATAGGGCTGGTCGGAGCGCGTTCCAGAGAATGCACCCGATATGGAAGAGTAACTTTAATCATATGTTCTGTTGTCAAGCCTACCGGAGTTGCACAGTCACTGATGTGACTGGCCGATTCCGAACTTGTTGTGGAGATGCCAGTTCAGTCTGTTATGCTCAATGAATAGTCAGAAAACGACCCTACCGGCCCGGGTGTGATAAAAAAAAACTGGCACATTGTATTTGTTTTGGGTGTTGATAGAATGTTCCCGCAACTACTTTAATTCAGACCACAAATGTGACTGACAAGAGTGTACACTACAGAGAATAACCCAACGAAGAAAGAAGAACGTTTAGAAATGAACAGCTACTTTGTTTTCTGCTGGGATCTTTTGACAGTTTTACTTATGCATAGGACAGTGTTCTATCCTCTTGAGTTATTGCGGATCACTTCTTTGCCAGTCTGTTTGGATCTTCGTTACCTCTAACACTGCATTTTATATCCACTGTGACAGATCTGTGTGCTATGTGCAGATGCGAGATTAGTCGAAGATAAAGCATTCAAGTCCTTATTCTCGCGTTTTTGATTGGCCCGCAGAATGGAGAAGGGCCTCAGTAAAAAAAAAAAAAAAACGCAATCGCATCGGATGTCTCTGGACAGCTCTTCACTATAGTAGTGCCATTCTTAAGGGCTTGCACTTGTGGCCTGTAGTTGGTGGCGCACTTGTTGGAGGCAACATAGATCTCTGCTTCTCACTCTCTTTTGTCTGTGAAATGGCCGGTTGCAGAACCATCCGTGTTGACGTTGGTCCAGACATCTTATGTGTAGTAGATCCGGATGTGATCCTTCGTGCAGGACTTGCGATCTGCATTACTCAGGGTATTCTTCTGCGTTAGAGGTACTAGGTGTTCAGCTGTGCACTTCTGTGAAGAATTCTCTTCTTTGTTTCTTCTTTGGTATGCGATTTTGGTGATTTGGTTTC
This sequence comes from Semisulcospira habei, assembly GCA_036245525.1. Taxonomy (NCBI): domain Eukaryota; kingdom Metazoa; phylum Mollusca; class Gastropoda; family Semisulcospiridae; genus Semisulcospira; species Semisulcospira habei. The sequence continues at coordinate 107,207,966 of BTPG01000003.1, read as the reverse complement.
TCTGCTCAAGGATTCTAATCTGATGAATAAAATGAAATGCTTCATACTAGCCTTTTGGACCGTGACATCATCTGTCTGATCGGGTGATCCTGCAGTCATTTAAATATCTAAAATGGGAGTAGACTGCATATTTAACAGTTTTCAAATTTACCATTTGTTTGTTTGATTGTTGTGACTCAGAACCGTCTGCTTTTGCGCTGATACAGCATGGTATTGTTTAAGGTCATTTCATGTCACTTTTGGAACTTCTGTCCATTGATGTACAGATTAATTAGTTTATTACATAGAAACACACATCAGCTGCTTGCATTCATACGAACTGCGGACACACACGAGTTGGTTGAATCCATACGAACCGGGGACACGCAAGAGCTTGTTTACATTCATACGAACTGCGGACACACACGACTTGGTTGAATCCATACGAACCGGGGACACACACGAGCTTGTTTACATTCATACGAACTGCGGACACACACGAGCTGGTTGCATCCATACCGGGGACATGTGAATAGCATCATCGTTACAATCATAATCGGTTTCCAGACAAATTTAATATGCTTAAATACCGACATAGAGGCATGTTCTAAAATGATTTTAGCTAAGTTCATACTGTTTATCTTATACTTCTATGTCTTTTTAGGACGGTTCGCGGTGGGCCGAATTAAATAGCATGTTTATGATGTCAAAGGCGGACAAGATAAACCTATAATAATTGAAGAAACAAGATAAAAATTACGTCACGTTTAGTTACGCTAACCTCGCGCCTGAACGTACATTTGGCGCGAAGCGTCATATGTGCGTATGTATGTCTGTAAGTGCGTATGTATGTGTGTGCGTATGTATGTAACCAAGAGAAACTCCAATATTTCTGCACACAAGCTTGAAACTTGGAGAAATACTTTCTTAAGTGGGTGGCTAAGAGAGCATCCGAGCATATTGTAATTGAATGTCTCATTGAAGACATAAACAACCGTTTATTGGAAGTCGGTTGACTAAGATTAGAGTCCGTAATTATTGTCAGATTTAGTTGAACTTTTGCATATAGATAGTTTGGAGAAAGACATTGGATGAAATTGTTAGCCAGCTTTGTATCCTTTTAAGTTCTTAGTAAAAATTTATTTTTTTTTCAGAAAAGAACTAAAACACTAGAAAAACAAAATTTACTTCTAGAGAAAGTCAGACAGTGGCGGTGACGTAAAAGAGGCAACTCCGTCACCGCGCAGACACTGACATAATACTGTAAATATGACAACATTCTCTCTTGCGTCCTCGGCTCTCTCTCTCTCTCTCTCTCTCTCTCTCTCTCTCTCTCTCTCTCTCTCTCTCTCTCTCTCTCTCTCTCTCTCTCTCTCTCTCTCTCTCTCTCTCTCTCTCTCAGACACACAAACATGCGTGCATCTCCAGGAGGCATAGATCCTCAAGCGCCCTCCAGGAACATGAGGATCTATGCCTTCCGCGAATCAGCTCAAAGTGCCGCGAACTGAACCCAACAAACACGTTTGCGCGACATACACGCATTTTACTCTGAAAGCAAACACAGTAAAAGACAAACACAGGACATTCGCGTGGTGCGAAGGGTCAGCTCAGCTATTGACGTTTCGGAAGTTTTGACCGCTCGTATTTGAAATTTATCATGAGGCCTGAAACAGGTACCAAAGTGGAGGGGGAGGAAGAAGCGCAGTACCCGGAGAAAAAAAAAAAAAAAAACCCGACGGTCCGCCCAAATTAACGGTGACACTTACTAGGGGAGAAGAGTCACGCCGGAACCCGGTATCGAACCTCGCGCCTTTAGCATTAGTGGCAGGCGCCCTTACCACTGCCCCACGGAGCTCCCCGTAATTATAACCCGCCCTCCGCGCTAGCAGACTGCAAGTAGGTCATATTACGACGGCATGCACTGTTAGCAAGAACAAAGTGCAGGCACCTCGTGTCTAACCTGTTTTATCCTGAGGGTGATTGTCCTTTTTGTTATATGAAGGCTACATTACAGATTAGGAGATAGATCAACCGTTTTAGACCAAGGGTGGTGCCAGAATAGCTTGGCGCCTGAGGCGCCAAGCTATTCTGGCACCACCCTTGAACTAACATAGTCAAATTTATTTCAAGCTTGGGTGTATCAGGATGAAAAGAGTTAAGGCGTGAGCCACCGCAAACTCGAACAAGAGGCGGGCGGTGCTGAAAGATCCCTAGCGCTTCTTTGTCCGTGAGTTGTGCGCTGGTCTTGTGCAACACGCGAGAACGACCCACCACGCGAAATCGACCGGGACTCAGTTTTGCTCGGCGATTTTTAACAGCAATGAGATGATTTGACTGTGGAATTCGTTGTTGTATAATATTATATTATAATGAGCAGCATTTTGCTTCATATAGTGCCGATAACAGGCAGATGTGATAACGAGACCCGAATCAAAATGTCAGTCGGTACGACGAGGACATTTTGATCGGGTCAAGTAATCACATCTGTCTGCTTATTGGTACTATATCAAGCAAAATGTTGCTCAATATAATGTATGTACCCAGTCCAAAACAAAATTTTACCAGACTCCTTCAGATTACCGCCATTGGTGCTGAAGTGGTCAATTTTGCTATATTTGGACATACAACTTCGCAGCTTGACACTACTAGCGCAAATCCACCAAGGCGTACATCTACCCAGTGTAAATGTGTTCCTCTGATTTTCCATTTATTTTTAGAACTAAATAAACTCAACGTGAATCTTCACAGTATGATTCCACACAGCATAAATCGACAAAGGCTTGAATTTACTCAAATAAGAAATACCTCAAAGTAATTGCAACAACACATATTCACACCGGGTAGATTTACGCCCAGGTTCATTCAAGTTGTGTAGACTTTTACTGGATATTTTTACGTTTTTTTTGGTTTTTTTTTTTTATAGATTTGCGCTAAAACATAACGAAACCTACACATTCAGCGCCACTGATACTGGCACTGTGTGTACTATAGGTACTAGAACAATCACGTCACCTCAAAACTCTTTAACGTCACAATCTAGGGCCCGCATAGTCAGCTTTCTGGTATGAAACGGATTATGGGAAGGATAGCATATGGAGCAAGCTCATGAATATTAATTTGCTTGTTATACAATACATCAGTACATGTGTCATAGAAGGGGAAATTTTATGGAGGGGGTATATATACTCATGTTTACTTTGCCTTTTCTGGTTTAGATTCCTCTTCAAACTTGACACCCCGAAGTGGCAGTGCTTTCATCTCGCGTGCGCAAAACTGACCCCGCCTCGATCTTGGTCAGTTTCGCGTACTCGAGATCGACGCAAGATACAGCCGGGTCAGTTTTCATTTGTACGCGGAATCGGCTCATGTTCACGAAACACTGATGCAGGTAACATTGACAAACAGCATAATGAAAAGGCCTTTCTCTACCGCAGCCTGTGAATGGAGGATGAGGGGTGATGAATCGACTGAAGGCAAAATTGCGGAGTGAAGCGGCAAAGTCCGAAAGACTGAGGTGAAATAACCGTGATATTTTCTCTTCTATCTGTCGTTCCTCGCTGGACGACTCTCGTCTACTGTCGGGTCTGACAAGAAAGAACACGCTTAGAAATACAGTTACAAAACAATGTATTACTATTTGGTCTTTCTTTGTCTGGTTTACTGTAGGGTATGACTTAAAGGAGCATGTCGTCATAAAATCTTCCCGACTTTCCCATAAAACAATAAACAGCACCGGTATTTGCGTTTATCTTAACACGTCTGTGGGGAACGGTATATATATATATATATATATATATATATATATATATATATATATATATATATATATATATAATATATATATATATATATATATATATATATATATATATATATATATATATATATATATATATAACGTTGAGCCTATGCTAACGTTAACCCTTTGACTGCCGAGAAAAAGTAACCACAATCTAACTGCAAGAGACATTAGATGGAAACAGCCACAGTCTTAAAATATAAGTTATTGGTCGCAGGGGTTTGTTACACGGACCCTTATAGGCCTGAGAAGGGTCAAAGGAACCTTTAACCTTCGGAAGGCCTATAAGGGTCCGTGCAGCAAGCCCCTGCTACCAATAACGTATTTGTTTTCATTCCTCCAATGTTTTCGTAAAAGAAATCAAGAAGAAATCTTCCGACCTGGATCTCGCCAGACATGACTGACGACAAAGGAATTAACATTTATACATTATAGAATTATGACGTAATTTAAAATCCTTAATGACGATGCCGTCTCCAGTAGCGTGCATGTTGTTTCGAACAACACTAAGTAACTTTGTGCTTTAGACCGCGTTGATGATCTTTTACAGAACAAAACTGGCATCCAAGACGCGTCAAAAAGAGAGCTACAAAAAGTCGGCCATTTGTCGCTACAAGGGTTTTTGTATCCCGGTCACATGGTACGGTTTGCGATAAAGTAATTTGTCGTGTGTGATAGGGATGAAAACAATATAATATATTCCACCTTTGAGGTAAGCACAAATATAATTTGATCATTCATTCTCCCATTTGTAAAAAAAAAAACTGGCCAATGAAAACTAATGTGACAGAAGCGATTACTAATAATATTATGTTGCATTACATCAAGAAATATCGTTAAAGGAAAATCTGTACCGAGCTGTGTTTGATTTTAAAAAAGCTCTTCCTTTTGTAACAATGGCATGCAGACGTAGCCAGTGTGTGAGTACCTGTAAAGATTTCGAATGTGCATGCGCCCCGATTCACCCCCCCCCCCCACAGCCCCCCTCGCCCCGATTTTCCCCCCCCCCCACCACCACCAGCCCCCCTCGCCCCGATTCCTCCCCCCCCACCACACCCTTCTTTTTGATTTTTCGGCCCCTGGAAGCAAGGTTTAGCGTCGGAGAGGCCTTTTGTGTCAGGTTGAAAGTCCCTAACAAAATAAAATGCCCACCCCCCCCCCCTTCGAGGTAACTGATCCGCCCCTGCATTGTCAACAAAGAAAGAAAAGCGCTTAGAAGAGACAGTTACAACACAATTGTGTGGGAGTTGTCTTTCCTAAGCGTGTTTGTTTCTTCTTTGGGATGCCCTATGCAATTAACTTGATTCAATAATATAATTACCGGGCACGTAACGCCATGAGAACTTACATGTACTGTATCATTTCTCCACGCGACCACTATCCGCATGCGCACTGCGATCGTGACTGTGGCTGCTATGACAACAGAGAGCGCAATCGTCGGAATGGCGGCATTGAGGGTGATCTCAAACATGGCATCGAAAACGTCACGGTCATAGATGTAGAATTCTGTGGTAAAGAGGAATATTTTCATTAAGTTATTGTAAAAGATGGAATTGGACTTTTTCTTAGAAACATTTTTTTCTTTTGGAGGAGGTTGGCGGGGGCGGGGGGGGGGGATAAGGGGGTTTAACCCCGAAGATCTCCATCCAGCCAAGGATAATGGACACAAAAAGTCTGAAACATGCGGGGGCTCATGAGGATCTATTCCTCTTGTATTTTAATCGGGCTTATCCTTTCTCGGTAGCGCAGGGGTTTGAATGAAATACTTAGAATGACATTGTCCACAAACAGTTAATATTGTAGAACCATTGAGACTTTCACGCACACACACACACACACACACACACACACACACACACACACACACACACACACACACACACACACCATCACACACACACACGTACGCACGCTCTCTCTCTCTCTCTCTCTCTCTCTCTCTCTCTCTCACACACACACACACACACACACACAGGCACACACACACACACACACACACACACACACACACACACACACACACACACACACATGTATGTATGCGTCTGTTGCGTGAGAGTCTGTACGTGCGACTGTGGGCGAGTCTGCGTGCGTTACAACTCACATGCCACCCTTGATAGTGCTCCTGTATCGGGTAACATTAGAGACGGGGTCGGGGTACTCAGCTACTCCGTGCTTGCTGCACCCGATCCACGCCATGGACGCGCAGACCGTACACACCAGGGCGATCAGCATGGCCATCTGTCTGGAACAGTCACACACTCAGTGAGTAGTGGCACAGATCTATTACTTTAACCCATTCAGCCCTGACGCACTACAGCAGGAGATGGGTGGACTATGATAATTCAAGGGTAGTGCCAGATTAGTTTGGCTCCAACAGGCACTACCCTTGAATTATTATGGTCCATCCATCTCCTGCAACTGGTGCATAGTCGTTAGATGACGCCTCCAAAATTTGGGAAATACGGGCGTGGCATTGAATGAGTTAAGTATGCAGCACACAAAGTAACAGGCGGTAACTTTAGTCCACATGTAATGTTTGATCGCCCTAACTTGAAGGTTCCGTAGTGATGTAAAAAAAAAAAAAAAGTACGCAGACATCAAAGATAAAAAATCAGGCCGGCATCATGGGATGGCTGCATAGAAATGCCCGACTCTACGTCATTGTCTTACACCGGATGATGTAATCGTGTAGTATACAACATGGCGACAAATGCGGTCATTCAATGCTACCATAGTGTTGTAACTTTAGTCGACTCGTAATGTTCGATAGCCCTAGCTTTAAGGTTTCGTAGTGACGTAAAAAACAAGTACACAGACTTCAAACAGAAAATATGAGGCTGGCTTCATGGGAAGGTTGCGTACCAATTCCGGACACTAAGTCATTATTTTACGCAAGTTGATGTGTTTAGATAATATGCAACGTGGCGAGAAATGCGGTCATTCAATGTTACTTGACTTTTCCTGGAAAAGATCGAAGATTAAAGAGAAATGACGTGTCGTGTGTACCCGTACGATAACGATTCTTCTGTCTGCTGATTATGGCACCGGCAATGAGCAGGATTTCTTCTTTGTTTTGTTTTGTCTGTGCAGGTACAGAAATAAAGACAACATCGTACCCATTCCTCTTGTCATCTCAAGTTTTATTTCAACATTGCATGCTTTAAACATGATATGACTTCTACATGTGAATACGTCACAAGACGATCATGTTATTACGTAAAAGATTTTTGTGTATCTGGCATGTGCATTTCTTTTGTCAACAGGTCTACCGCTATACATTCGACACTGTCTTAACCCATTGTGTCCCAGGTACGAAATACCCACATTCTTGAGTTGTCCTCCTAGGACTGCATTACAAATCAGGAGACAGATCGAAAATGATATTTCAAAGGTGGTGCCAAATCTATCATGTTCAATCTATATCTTGCTGTTGCGTGTCGGGACTGAATGACTTAAAATAGGAAATACGTGTTCAAACGAGTGTCGCCCGCCACAGAACGCGTCGAATTTTGTCATAGGCGTTGTTTACTTCTAGTAATATACTTATTGTGAACTTGTATGAACCCGGTGTTTGTGGGTGAATAGGTTGGGGAACATATACAAAGTCGAAACAGAGGTCGCGTTGACGTACTTTATTTGTCGTTATAGCAGAGAACAACAGAACAGCACCTAGGACAAATGCAACAAAACACATTATCAGAATTGGTGCCAGAAAGTTGCATCATACAAATACCGTATTCACTAAATGAACCAACTTATTAATTTGAGTCATAATTAAAGCCAAAGCATCAGGCTGCCACTAAATTGTAATTAAAACCAAATGATCAATATAAAGCGTCACATAGTCATCAAAGATACACATGATCAAACATACCAGACATCATGATATTAAATGGCAATGAAACATGAAATCAGCACGCAAATCAGGGCATTTAAGGCATCATGACCATAGAGTAAGCAAATCATATGAACGCTACCAGTAACAGAACGTGTAGTGAAATGGGCAATGACTACAACACAACATATAGCAGGTGCAACCATTTATCTCCCTAAATCCATAAAGTAACATACACACAACAGTCCTTTTGGTCGCTTTTATCACAGTCAAACCGCAACCACAATCCTACGCATCCAGCAACACATAACAAACTAGGTAGCATGCACTCGCATCACTTTCAAAATAACGCGCTTTGTACTTCTGGTTCCGCAGTCGTACACAGACTCTCACTCACCCATACAATGGATACACTAGGGACAGGGACACTTGCGCGCGCACAATCATACTACTTACTAGCACCCACACCGCGTTCATACATAAACATCCCTACTCAGACCTAGCTATAGACACAACACAACGCATCACATACATTCCTTGGGCACAATCAAGTAGGAAGAGATGTCACATACTTAAATCAATAGTCACTCTCATCCAGTGTGTGTAACACATAACAAAGGAGGAGATAGGCAGAAAACTTAAGTGTAGGTTGTGGCTTACTTGCCTGTGCAAAAGTAGTGAACTAAGTCTATGCAAAAGCAACAATACAGACCCAATGCAAACAGGCATCAACATGCAAAGCAAAGCAACCTCAATAAACAAATAAAAAAATGTTGAACATTATAGACAAATAAGAAGTTCAAGGCAAGGACAGTGAAAAGAAAAGAAAAGAATAATGTGTCGTACACAACTAGCGGCCCACAGGAAATACTGTGTGTTGTTCCTGTGATTTCGGACCCAATGGCACCAGGCCATAGAATGCAGTATAACAGACCAACTTAGGTGTCGCACAACCTAGCACGCTATAAGCTCGGCTCATGTGTCGATCTGCGATTCCGGACCCAAAGACACCAGGCCGCAGGATGCACAATCACAGACAAACACTACACTGGAATCACTAAGTGACGCATAATGGTCAAACACTGTGTCAATCTGCAATCCCGGAACAAATGACACTAGGTCATATAATGCAGAATCCCAGACCGACACAACATGTGAGAGAGAGAGAGAGAGAGAGAGAGAGAGAGAGAGAGAGAGAGAGAGAGAGAGAGAGAGAGAGAGAGAGAGAGAGAGAGAGAGAGAGAGAGAGAGAGAGAGAGAGAGAGAGAGAGAGAAATGAAATGAAATGAAACTTTATTTCTCAACGGATAAAGTAATTAGCACGTGTGCCATTTTTCATACTTGCCGTTGCTACTCTACAAACACAGAATAATAATTGTAATACTAATAGTACCAAATTACAACAAAAAACAACACAAAAAAATTAGGAAACATTAAACATGAAGAGACATTAAACAAAATTCATTCATTCATTCGGTCATACAAAAAACAAACGAAGAATAGAAAGTACACGCAACGCGCGCACACACTGACACATACACGCTCGCGCGCACACACAGACACGCGCTAATGATAACTTGACCTATATACGAAGCAAATCATTTGGATCATAGTGAAAATTCACTTCAGACAGCAAAATTATTTGGATTATAATAGAAAGTTGAATTATGTAATTAGGCGATTATTATTAGTATGCACAAACCATACGGCAGCATGCACTGATTATACGATAAGCACATGTTTGATACGAATACTTGTGGTAGATTATGTATCAGCAGACAAGTACTTGAGGAGGCATTCCTTGAAAGAGGAGAGGGAGCTAGCGTGTGTTATACATGTTGGCAGTGTGTTCCAGAAAGATGCGCCTGAGAAAGATACACTGGTTTTAAATAGATCTATCCTGGGGAGAGGTGTAATAAAGTTTCGTCTTGAAGTAGAATAACCTGAACTTGCCTTGGTAAAGAGCTTACAAAGATATTTTGGGTGAATCTCATTCCAGATTTTATACATAACCACACCCTTGTTTAAGAGGTGATGCTTTATTAAGAGGTAGCATTTTCAGTTTTTCAAGTCTTTCATCAGTTGTTAGGGCTGAATCAGGCAGGATATGTTTCGCTGCTCTCCGATGCAGGGAGTTAAGCCTATTCAAGTGTATGTCACCGCTGCCATCCCATATCGTGGACGCATAATCGATGTGGGATTTGACATGAGCATTGTAAAATAACTTGCGGGCATCAACATCGATAAAGTACTTCAACTTTGAAAGCATAAAAAAACATTTCTAGCAACAGTTTTACATACAGCATTTATGTGCGATTGCCACTTCATCTGGTCATCAACAATTACACCAAGTAATCGGTGTTCCGTGACCTGATTAACGATGTCATTATGGATAGTCAGGCTGAGTGTAAGTGGCTTGAGCTGGTGCTTCTGACGGGTTGCTATCGTCATGCATTCCGTTTTGGAAGGATTTAAAATCATTTCATTGTTTGCGCACCAAGTGGAAATTTCGCTCAAACCCTGCTGCAAACGGCCATTTAAAGAATCAATACTCTTGTCCGGGGTGTGAATTGTGGCGTCATCAGCGAATAAATCACATGAAATTTTGTCGCTAGTCAAATGTAGCGGCAGGTCATTTATAAAGAGGCAAAACAGAAGAGGCCCTAGGACTGAGAGAGAGAGAGAGAGAGAGAGAGAGAGAGAGAGAGAGAGAGAGAGAGAGAGAGAGAGAGAGAGAGAGGGAGGGAGGGAGGGAGAGAGAGAGAGAGAGAGAGAGAGAGATAGAGAGAGAGAGAGAGAGAGAGAGAGAGGGAGAGAGAGAGAGAGAGAGAGAGAGAGAGAGAGAGAGAGAGAGAGAGAGAGAGAGAGAGAGAGAGAGAGAGAGAGAGAAGAAATCTGCATCTTAAAACATGAACAATTAATGTGACATCAAGAGTGTGGATCCGGACCTTAAGAACTTTTACTAAAACAGGCTGCCGGTGCCTTTAATCCCCAGTCATATACGTATAAAGGGCGCCATATGCGCATACGTCAAACTCACTAATAATTAATATGCACTAACCCGTAGAGAAAAGGATCATTTCATAGGAGTGTGCAACCGACTACCCAGAAAATCAGCGAGTGTTGCCACTTGTTGTAAAAGATCAAAGTAAAAGCCTTCACCAGTTAGTTGAATGTAGTTAACGTTATAATCAAACACTGCCGAGCATACACTAAATTTGGAAAGGTATACATCTGTCGCATTACTCTGCTCGACCCAATGTAAACAAGCAGACGGAAAATAGTGGGTCAAAGGTCAGACCAAGATGGCTGTCTATTTTAGCATCTCGTGACGTCACACGTATTGCCTGAGAATGGGATTCACGCGGAACTAAGCATGACAAGGTAAGAAAGGATAGCAGCGGCAGGAAAGCCCAATTAAACATGAAATAAAATGCATCAAGCACACAATACAAATAACGTATCGAAATCATATCTCAAAACAAACTTTCGATGGCAAATCAAACCAACAAATGAATCAAGCAAAACAACAAGCACTGCAAGCATCTTCGATCAGTACAACAATCAAGTTTGCATAAAAATAGCTGTCATGTTGTTTTGCCCTGGTTAGAGTCTGAACTACTGATCTAAATACTTCCTTCAGATACGCAGAGTGTTACAAACAAAATTGGCACAGTGCCAACGAAGCGAAATGAAAGCGTGCGTCATACTGCCATGCACTGATCACTCAGTCCTGCCTCTCTCTTCCTTGAACTTTCGGTTGAACAGCCACAAGAGTCATAAATTCAGTGGATAATCTGGCACTGAAAATATGTTACTCTACAGCAAAGGAGGCTAGCGCTTAGACATCAGGCGAAATGGGAACAAGGTTCTCCAAAACAGTCGCGAAGCAACTTGTTGCGATCAAATCAAAAGAAAGGCCGCTAATGGCCGACTGTCCGACACAGGGCAAAACCGACAATCTAGCTCGTAAACTCTTCATCAGTTCCAATAAACAGCCGGTGGATAAAATAACATCATTCATCAATACACAATGTAACAAGAACATGACCTACGGATATCCCAGTGGAGATACGGTTGAAGAAAAGCTCAGTGATGGCTCAGAGTGATGGTCGCTATACGGTCAGTGGGGCAACTCTTGGGACAAAGACTCCCCGCCCTGGCACTGACCGGCTTAAATACTCTGCGGGCGAACCGCAAAGGAAGCCACACGGCGCGGAACACAAAACGGTTCCAGACAGACCGGAAAATGGGTGAATCTGTGCTTCTTCATCATCATCATCATCAGTCCCTTGCCCGAACTGGGCGTTGGGGGGACTGAAAGGCAGCAGCAACAGACAGTGCTCTCCACTGAGTTCTATTTTGGGCGGTGACAAGCAAGTCTGGCATCTCGAGTTTGGTCCATTCTTTTATGTTTGCGACCCAACTCTTTCTCTGACGACCTCGCCGACGACTTCCTTCGAGAGTGCCTTGGAGGATAGTCTTGGACAAGGTGTTGTGTCGGGTCACGTGGCCAAACCAAGCAAGCTTGCGCCGTTTCACGGTTGCCAGAAGGGGTTCATGTGGGCCCACCAGGGAAGTGACGATGCTCCGTACATATTCGTTGGTCTTGTGCTCGCGGTACGAGATGCGGAGCAACTTCCTCAGGCACTTGTTCTCAAAGGCCTGGATTTTCTTTACTGAGTCTGCAAGCAGTGTCCAAGTCTCACAGCCGTAGAGTAGAATAGACACTACGAGGGACTTGTAAAGCCTGTACTTGATGGTGAAGCCGATGGAGTTACTTCGCCATATCCTGTCCACCCTGGCCATTGCGGATGTTGCTGTACCTATCCTGATACGGATCTCTGCTATGCAACTACCGTCTTTGGACAGGGTGGCTCCCAAGTACTTGAAGCTATTGACCTCTTCTAGCTTCTGGCCGTTCATGTGAATGTTGCTGCTGCTGTCGCTTGTGGTGTTGATCATCACTTTGCTTTTATCCGTACTGATCTCCATGCCATAAGACCCTGCGCTACTTGAAAGTTTGTCTGTCAGGTTTTGGAGCTCACTATTGCTGCCTGCCATGAGGTCAATCTCGTCTGCGAATCGAAGATTGCACAGGGATCTGCCACCAATAGAGATTGAAGTATGGTGGTCGTGGAGGGTTTCCTGCATGATCTTCTCCAGGAATATGTTGAAAAGGACAGGAGAGAGCAGGCATCCTTGACGGACACCGATCGTCGTCCTGAAGAACTCGCCTGACTGATTGTTAAGTAGAACCGCGCTGCAGGCGTTCTTGTAAAGCGCTTCTATCATTTGGATCAGTCCCTCCTCTATGTTGAACGATCTCATGACTTGCCAGAGTCCGTCGTGCCAAACGCGATCAAATGCTTTCCTGAAATCAATGAAGTTGTGGTAGAGTTCGCGCTGATGCTGCAGATGTTTCTCGATCAGGACGCGGCAGTTGAAAATCTGCTCTACAGTGCTTCTTCCAACTCTGAAGCCAGCCTGTTCTTCTGCCAGCAGTTCCTCGGCGAAAGTTTTGAGGCGGTTGAGAATGATTCTAAGCATTACTTTGCTAGGGTGACTTATCAGACTGATAGTTCTGTAGTTCTGGCACTGTTTCAGGTTTCCTTTCTTGGGGAGCGGGATCACTAGAGACTGTGTCCATTCTACTGGCCATTTCTTTTGCTCCCAGATCTTTTGACAGAGTGTAGTGAGGACCTTCGTTGTTACTTCTCCTCCATGTTTCAACAGTTCAGCAGGTACGTTGTCTACACCTGGAGACTTTCCTCCCTTCAGGCCGCGTACGGCTGCTTCCACCTCTTCAGCTAACACTGGCAGGTCTTCAGCCTTCCTGGCCCCAGCCTGGTTGTTTTGGAGGATGCTGGTGTCTGGCTCAGCCTTGTAGTTATACAAGTCTCGGCAGTACTCAGTCCATCTGTTTAGTACAGCAGTGTTTTCCGTAAGGAGTTGGCCGCTGCTGTCTTCGATGACTGTGGCTGTTCGCTGTTGAGTCTTGGTGAGGGTCCTTAGCGTTTCATAAGCCTTCTTGCTGTTGCCGGTTGCCATGCCCTCTTCCACGCTACAACACTGGTCTTCAATCCAATCTTCTTTGGCTTCTTTCGTCCTCTTCCTGATCTTCTTGTTGACAAGTCTGTACTTGTTTGCTGATGTGAGGTCTTGGCCTCTCTTTTTCTTCCAGGCTCTCCTCTCATCACAGAGATCGAGGATGTCATCGGTGACCCAGGGCTGTTTGCGCTTCCTCTGCTTCCCCAGCACTTCTTCTGCTGTAGAAAGTAACACCTCTTTTATATTTCCAGCAAGGGTGTCTACGTCACAGTCCAAAGTAGCCAAGGCTGCAAATCTGCCTCCCACCTGGGCATGGAAGAGCTCTTCTACTTCCGGGTCTTTTAGCTTCTGGAGGTCGACTCTGATGCGAGGGCTCTTGCTATCTCGTTTCAATGCCAGCTTCAACTTGAGGCCAGTAAGGACGAGGTTGTGGTCGCTGCCAATATCAGCGCCAGGAAAGGACCTCGTTTGTGCTTTGTTAACGCTGGATTTGAATCGTCGAGGCAGCAAGATGAAGTCACTCTGGTTATGGACCAGGCCTCCTGGCGATTGCCATGTCACTGTTCTTGACTTCTTGTGTGGATGGAGGGTATTAGCAACGGTGAGACGGTGACTCTGTGCGAACTCTAAAAGTCGCAGGCCTCTGTCGTTTGTTTCTCCAAGGCCAAACTTGCCAGCTGTTCCTGCCCATTGTTGGTAGGCGTCAGGGCCGATCTTTGCATTCCAGTCACCGAGGACAGTCAGAATGTCTTTCTTAGGTGTTTTCTTGATGATGTTGTCCAGTTGTTCGTAAAATTCTTCTAATTCTTCATCATCATGATCTGCTGTTGGAGCGTATACTTGAATGATAGTGATGTTGTGCGGTCGGACGGAGATGCGGATGGAGATTAGTCTGCTTGACACGGGGGTGCAGCTGATGACAGTTCCAGCCACCTCTTTCCTTACGATAAAAGCTACGCCATGTTCGTGCTTGGTTTCTTTTCCGCTGAACCAGATTTTATGGCCTTCATCTGTTGTTGTTTCTCCGAAGCCTGTCCATCGAACTTCTGCAAGTCATACAATGTCCCAGCGATAGCGCTTCAACTCGTGGGTGAGTTCCTTCACTTTGCCGCACTGGTAGAGTGTGCGAACGTTCCAAGTTCCGATAGTTATTCCTTGCGTGGGCAGCTTGATGGTGGGTTTGGTTCCAGTAACACACTTGTCGCCCCCACCCTGGAGACCTCCAATGGGATGCGCGGTCGTTGATGATCCGGGCCCCGACCGATCCGGCATGTTATTCTTATTCTGTTGCTTGTCCATCAGTCCTTTCAATGGGCTTAGGCGAACTTGGCGGCGCCCGTCTCCTCTCCAAGTATTTCAACTGACTGAGAGACGCGTCAGCCCCTCACAACGTTTCGCCCGCCAGCAGAAGCGGTTACCGGGGTGTGGCTAGGTAAAGGACCTGGAGCCAGCTGTGAGAGTTGAGTGCCATGTGAAGACCAGTGCTCCCGCCTGCCCCAAGAGGCGCTGCTGGCTGAAAAGTCAAAGGTACTACTTCTCCATGAACACTCTACACCCCTGTGCTTCTTAGGTACTACAAAAAGAGCCATAACTCAATAATTACTTATCACAAAGGCTTCGAGTTTGAAGTAAAAGACAGGAAATGTAAATAGCTACACTACCTACCAAAACCTATATTCAGGAGGGAAGTCCTAGGAATTTATTATTAAATTTTAAAGTAGGCTAGGAGGGCTCACTGGAATTTGTAAAAGTAAGTAAATCGCTAATTGAACTATGGTGATCATAAAATCACTAAACACAGAGCATATGAGTAGAAGGGGAGTTGCATGAGGAAACTGATGTGAGTTACGGATTCTCGATCGGTAAAGCCGTTAAAAAGTTATAGAGGCCAGAACACGGACTCACTAACACAACTTTTAGAGTACTACAAAATGACTAGCTGACTGACTTCGTTGCTGGGTTGCGGCCCCTGGCTAAGCGTGGGTAGCACAAAGGCTTAGAGACTTTGGTGGCCAGAGGGTAAAGGTATATAAAAAACCACATCATAGCGTGTCAGCTGGAGGGACCGCATCAGCCGGTTACATTATGATGCTACTCGATTCTTCTGAACAAAAATAGAAGACTCAGACAAACGACGTGTCAACTGTACCTGGACGCTGGCGATTCTTCTGTTTGATAACTCTGAAACCAGCCTTGAGCAGAATCTCTGAACAATGTTACATCTGTGCTGGGGCAGAAATAAAACATTCGTACCCTTCCCTTTCATCTCATGCAGCCATTGTCTCCCTCCCTCGCCGAAGACAAACGCAAACACACACAAACACACACACACACACACACACAAACACACACACACACACACACACAACACACACGCACACACACACACACGCCCACACACACGCACGCACGCACGCACACACATACACACAAACACACACACACACATACACACACACACACACACACACACACACACACACACACACACACACACACACACACACATCGATATGCCAATAAACTTGTACTTGTAAGAAACATGATTTAGTACAAATTATCGCTATTCCCTTCCGAGTACATGGTTCAATGAAGCTAATTTACCTCGTTAAAAATGACAGCGGTGATACGGTCAATAACAAAATGTAAACAACAAAAAAGTGAAAACACCCATGACAGTATGTTCACTCATTTTGCCCGCGACACACAACAGCAAAATATGGCTCGACCATGATAGTTAAAGGGTGATGGCAGAATAGGCTTGGCGCCTATAGGCGCCAAGCTATTCTGCCACCACCCTTGAACTATCATGGTCGATTTGTCTCCTGAAATGTAATGCGGTCCTCAGAGGGTAACTTCAAAATGTGGGTATTTCGTAACTCGGGCACAACGAGTAGCACCTTACCCACCACTACTAGCAGATTGTCGGTCTGAAATTTTTGTCAAATGTCACAGAACTCCAACCTTCCACGGAGAGCGGGATGCTGCTTGAACTAAAGCGCCGTCCTCTTCATCAAGAAAAAGAAGAAGCGTTATATATGCAATGAGGGGTCAGCTTGAGGCATAGATGCAGTTGAATCTTGTTATGAAATCTGTGTTTGTTTAACTCATTCAGCTAGGACACACCATAGCAAGACATGGATCGAACATGATAAGTCAAGGGTGGTGTCAGAATAGCTTGGCGCCCATGTTGGCACTATCATTGGAGTATCATGTTCGATCTGTTTCTAGAACTGTAATACAGTCCTTCAGAGGGCAACTTGAAAATTTTGGGATTTCGCTTATCGGGTATAATGTGATAATGCTAAAGAGCGCCAGGATTCCAAGTAACATGGATGCGAAGCTCGTGTCAGCAAAAGGCATAGATCCTCATGAGCCACCGCATTTGCGGGGGCTTATGAGGATATATACCTCTTGCTAACTCTGCTTCGTAAACATGCTACTGGAGCTGTGTCTTGCAGTACGATTGTCTTCAATTTTCACCTCGGCAGTGAAAGGGTTATGAGCACTTTTGAGGAAAGTCACTCATCCGGAGTGAATATCTAAGTTCCAGTGGGGTTAACCCACTTGCGCGTGCTGCCACCGCCTGTGTAAACAGCGCGGTGACTGCATGCGCAAAGGGGTTAATTTCTACACTCTCGCTGTACAGCTAAAGCTGCCGCTGCGAAAGTTCGTGGTGGCAGCATCCATGGAGGGTAGACGATGGCGATTGTCGTTGTTGTCTCTCGTTTCGTGGTCGTTCTGTTCACCTCTTCGCTGCGTTAAACCTTCGCACGTGATGCGCATTCATGCGAGAATTACTACAGATGTGTTTACTAGCAGGGTTCAGAAACGCACAAGAGCATTTGTTAAATTAAATAATTTCTGTTCCCCACTCCCCACCAAAATAATAACGCTACAACAAGACAGATTAAGCAAGATAGTGAAGATTGAGAGCAAGGCTTGTGCTAGATCAGCTTGGCTTATCTAGACGCCAAGCTATCCTGGCAGCACCCTTTAACTATCATGCTTGATCTGTCTTCGAAACCGATACAGACTTCAGAGCTAGAACAGCTCGCAGGTCTAAGAACTTCGAACTTACTCAAACTTCGAACTAAACACTGAAAATAATAAAATGTGTTTTCTTGTTTTCATGCAGTCGTGCATTGATTTCAATTTCGTTGTGTGTGTATATGCGCGCGCGCGCGCAAACGCGCATGTGTGTGTGTAGAGGGGTGGGGGAGTGGTCCAGTAATACTTGAAAGAACTTATCGCAGTCTGGCCCAGCTCCCAAATCCCCAGATTTTGAAGTTGCCCTCTGAAGGACTGTAATACAATTCTTCTTTTTCTTTTTGTTTCCCTGCTACGGTCAACCAATTGACCATTATTGCTGGGTTGCTGGTGGTGCGCCAAAAAAAAAAAAATAATAAAAAAAAAATTCTAGAGACAGATCGAGCATGATAGTTCAAGGGTTGTGCCGGGACAGATTGGCGCCTATTCTGACACCACCCTTGAACTATCATGATTGATCCATGTGTTGCTATGGTGTGTCGGGGCTGACTGAGTTATGCCCATACTGATAGTGATTCATAGTGCTCAACAGCTGCTCTCCAACTGTGGCAAGCCAAACCACACAATGCCCAAAATCACACATGTAAAATAAATTTGCTTTTAGCGTATAGGTCCAAAGGCATTACAAGCACGAGCACACACTTACAGCAGGAGATGGATCGACCATGATAATTAAAGGGTAGTGCCAGATTAGCTTCTCGGCGCCAAGCTAATCTGGCACTGCCCTTGAATTATCATGGTAAATTCCATCTCCTGCAATTGGTGCATAATCATTAGAAGACGCCTTCAAATTTTAGGAAATACGGCCGGCCGTGGGGCTGATTGAGATAACACTCTCCTGCTTGAACAAGATTACATGTATTTCGCCAAATGCTCTTGGGAGACACGATCTGCTTGACATCTACTGCAAAATGCAACTACATGTATATCTGTACAAGCCTACCCTATAGCTAACGGTTGGGGTAGTTCCGTCCAGCACGTTTGTTTTTCCCCTAAATGCCCAGCTAGTTCCCTGAGCTCGCAATCTGAGTTTGCGGAGTTTGAACTCCGTCATCCGAGGGCCTGTATAAGGCACTCATCAGCTTTGGAGTTCAGTTTAGTACACACCGTGGAAACAGCATGAGATACACGAAAGTCCGGCAGCGTTACCTAGGTGTACATAGGAACTTATCCTGTAGCATACCATACTGACAAAATAAGCAGCCGGAACATTTGAGAACCACACTGCCTACATCTGTATTCCACAGCAGCAGTTGTCACAGCCCTAGTCCACAGGAAGCACTCCCATGGGCTCAGTGTGGCTTCAGACCCGGCCGCAGCACAGTCGACATGGTCTTCTCTGTGCGACAGGTCCAGGAAAAATGCATTGAGCAGCACATGGACCTCTACGCAGCTTCATAGATCTGACCAAAGCATTCGACACCGTGAACAGAGAAGCGCTTTGGGTCATCCTCGCAAAGCTCGGCTGCCCCAGGAAGTTCATCCACATCATCCGCCTCCTCCATGATGGAATGGTAGGAGTTGTCCAGTCAAACGGCGACACATCCGCGCCCTTCGACATTTTCAACGGTGTCAAACAAGGTTGTGTTCTTGCCCCCGTGATCTTCAACCTGTTCTTCACGTGTGTCCTGACCCATGCAGTACGTGACCTTGAGAAGGGAGTGTACCTGAAGTACAGACTAGAAGGCTCTCTCTTCGACCTCCGTCGACTGAACGCCAGGATCAAGACCATCGAGAGACTGATCCTTGAGGCGCTGCTTGCCGATGACTGTGCGCTGATGGCGCACACGGAGTCTGACCTCCAGACCATCGTCAACAGGTTCTCGGAAGCCTCTTGACTGTTTGGCCTCACCATCAGTCTCAACAAGACCGAAGTCCTGCACAACCAGCCCCAGGCACAAGAGCCCCCCCCCCTGTCCCTCCCTGCCTCCCCCCCCCCCGTCTCCCCCCCCGCCCCCCCCCCACACACACACACCCAAAGTGTATATCGAAGACAACGAGCTGAAGACTGTCGACCAGTTCAGGTACCTGGGGAGCATCATCTCTTACGACGGTACTATCGACAAGGAAATCGCAGCTCGCATCAGCAAAGCCAGCAAGCCCTGGATCGTCTGCGCACTCGTGTGTTGAATAACAACAACGTCAAGTTCTCCACCAAGATCAAAGTCTACAAGGCAGTGGTCCACCTCCTCCTCTACGGCTGTGAGTCATGGACGCTGTACAGAAAGCACCTCAAACAGCTTGAACGTTTCCACATGAGATCCCTACGCTCACTCATGGGCATCAAATGGCAAGACAAGGTGACAAACCTGGAAGTCCTAGATAATGCTGGCTTACTGAGTGTTGAAGCCTTGATCTTAAAGACACAACTTCGCTGGACAGGTCATGTCATACGTATGGATGATTCTCGCATGCCATGCCAACTCCTGTATGATGCACTCTCAAAAGTCCACAGAAAGCAAGGACGGCCAAAGAAACCCTTCAAAGACTGCATAAAAGACAGCCTCAAGAACTGCGTCTTCCCGGTAACGGAACTTAAAGCACAAGCACAAGACAGATGTAACGCACGCAGACTTGCCCACAGTCGTACGCACAGACTCTCACGCAACAGACGCATACACCGCCACTGACTCAGACGGGCGCACTCATGCGGTAAAACACAACACACGGGCTCCCTTTCTAAAGTAACCTTTATACACTATAAATGAAAAAGAACGACTTAAATGACTATCAACTATGTACACTGTTCTATTATCACACACACACACGTATCACAATATCTTTGCCAGGCTAGGTCTTAGTCTCACATTGCCTCCAACCTGTTTGATGTTGTTGCCTGGTTACGTTGGTCCTTCTCACGTCTAGGCGTGAAAGTCCTTCGTCGTACGCTTATTGCCGTCCTGTCTCTTTGGCACGGACGTCCTCGTTCTCGTACGGTACTCAGTTCTCGTTTTGACTTGGGTGTCTTGGTCCCAGTCAGACTCACTCTCAGAAGAGCTGGAGGGATGACCTCACGTAGGTCCCACCTGTGACTCGACGTCTCGGCGTCCGTCTTTTCCACTCTTTTACAAGAACTCTGAATAGACAACAAAAGTCCCAACGTAACACTTGCTAAACACACAACATATTGGATCAATGAGAAACGTCACGTAACCTGGCTGATACAAAAAGCTCACCCGTTCATTCACACACACACACGTGCTTCATAAACTGTCTACTTCCGTAACACCCCCATATCTCTGTCACTATCTTGAAACAGACTATAGCCTAACACGCTTGCTATACATTACTCTATACCCTGGAAAAGACTATGCTTACCAAACCACGTACTATCTTCATAGCGGCTTAGAGATACACACTTCATATTCCTTTAGTCATCTAACTCGGTAAACAATTGTATACAAAAACACCGGTTACTTCACCGAATTCTAAACATACTATAACTAAACCAAACCGGAACACCGCTATACAACCACATTAATCTTACCACGCATACTGTCTTTAACTAAACAACTATCAATACTACGTTTATAGAAACATACCTGAAATCTAGGCTTCAGAGTCTTGGAATGCGGGCTAGGTAACTCAAACACAACCGTTCCATACGACAAAACAGCCCGCACTACCAATCTAGACCTCTAACAGTCACAGCATCCGCCTAGAACTCACTAAACAGAACTCACTAAAAATCCCGTGCTAACCATGTCTTACAGATTTCCCGTGCGTCTAGTGCCACACGGACTATTGGCACCAACAAACCGTTAACAGAAACCGTACCGTACTAATCCTACTCGTTAACAAAAACCGTACCGTACTAATCCTACTGTGTGAGCACTATGCACAAGCATACAGCTTCATCACAATTCCCCCTTCCTCGGGAAAAAAAGAAACGACCGAGTTTCTTTTTAAGACTACTCGACGTAATATTATCCGAAAACAGGAAAGGACTAACCTTGACTATCTAGAATACAAGAAAAAAAATTACAGCCTTACGCCTCAACGCACTCCTTCATATTGCACAGCGACAGCTAAACAGAACTAACGCGCTAAAAACCTCCAGAAATGAAATCGATCCAACGACTGCCCACACGATCGCGAGACCCCAGTCTCCGACCTACCTACAATCGCGAGATCATAGTCTCCGATCTACCTACAATCGCGAGACCCCAGTCTCCGACTTACCTAAATATTGGGTGCTGAGCCGCATTTCTGTCCGCAACAGAAGTATGCCGTCTCCAGCCAACCCGACTATTGGGCCAAGCCCGCTGACCTATTCCCTGTTTCTGGACGGAAATAACACGTTCCCTCTGCCCACGAGCACGCTTGCTCTGAGCTCTCGTCGCGACTGCACCGCTAGGAACATGAGCTCGCTTCATCGCTCCAACTTTAGCGATGACTGGCTGCACACCCTCCATGTTACCTAGGACTAAATCCACTACTGGCTCGTCGATGACACACGAAACCAGATCACCTGTGAAAAACTCCGTGTCAACTTCTATCTTAGCTAACTGAAAAACTTCCACTTTCCTCCAAACGAAACTACTTTCTGCGTCTCACCCGTGTACTGATCTTTCCTAACAAGGCTACGCCTGACCCCCGCGGTCGTCGTACCTGAGTCACGGAGAACAGAAACAAGACGTCCATTAACAACACCGTCTACCAGTGGTAGGCAACCACCTCCGTCATCTGAACACACTGCGCCCAGCTGTGGTTCCTCCCCGACTGGTACCGCAAAACTGGCTACGTGAGTGGGCTGCACCGCCCCCTCCACCATACCAGGACTGTTAGGACACTGATGTGCCAGATGGCCGTGCTCCTGATAACCAGCATACTGCGCGCCTGCACTGTAGTACGGACAGCTCCGACTGAAGTGCCCGTACCCACGACAAGAAAAACACTGAGTGTCCGAACTCGCAATACGACCACGACCATACCCACGACCAGATGTTTCTCCTCGTGCGTACGGATCGCGACCGCCATTGCTGTTACCTCGATCACCGCGTCGAAAACGCAGAGTACCTCTACCGTTAATCCGCTGGCCTCCACGTAAAGTATTGACCCCCCGGTAACCCCCAGACGTATAAGCAGCGACCAACCCGACTGGCGGTGTCTCGGTCCTACGCGCGAGGTTTTTCGTAGGATGCGCCATCCGAAAAGCCTCCGCGTTCTGCACTAACTCGTCCGTAGTCTTGAGGTTACGCTCTCTCCTCTCAAGAATACCGCTAGATCCTTGGAAACGCTACCAAAGAACTGTTCAGCCAACATGAGATCGAACAATGCTTCGTACGTGTGGTCGATCTTTGACAGTTCGACCCAACGTACGAGCAAATGGGACAACCGTTTGCCAAACGACATAAACGATTCCCCTCTCTCTGGCCGACAAGCTCTCAAGCGTTCCCTAAAACCTTCCGCATTACACTGGAACTTCTGCAAGAGACACTCCTTCAAAGTCTCGTACTCTATGTTCCCCGAAACGGTCAAACTATGGTAAAGACTCAAGGCCTGTCCCTCAAGCACAGATGAAAGCAAAACGGGCCAGTTGGCAGGAGGCCAACTCAACGCCTGCGCATGAGACTCAAAACGACACAAAAAAGCGTCAATAGAGTCCACGGACTCTTTAAACATCGGCAGTTTAGGAAAATTGCGTATGCCTCGGCCTACTGAATCACTATCTGCTCTAGACCCCGCATCCCGAGCCAACTGTAGTTGCACCTCTCTATCCCTCTCCTTTTCTTCCCTCTGATACTCTAGCTCCTCCTTCCTAAAGATTCTATCTTTTTCTTCTCTCTCCCTCTGAACTTCAATTTCTTTCTCTTTTAAAGCCCGTTCCTTTTCGTCTTTCTCCCTCTGAAACGCTCTCTCTTCTCTTTCTCTATCTCTCTGTACTTATAATTCCTTCTCCTTGAAGACCCTTTCTTTCTCTTCTCTCTCTCTCTGAGCTTCTAACTCTTTCTCCTTTAGCTCCATTTCCTCTTTCTTAAGTATTCTGTCTTTCTCTTCTCTCTCCCTCTGAATTTCTAGCTCTTTCTCCTCCCTCTGTATCTGCATTTCCAACTCTTTCTCCTCTCTAAGTCTACGAATCTCCAACTCTTTTTCGTCCCTCACCCTCTGAACCTCTAACTCTTTCTCTTTTAGTACTCTCTCTTCTCTCTGAATTTCTCTCTCTCTCGCCCTATCTTCTCTATCCCTACACTTCTCCACATAGTCAAAAAGCTTCTCATCCCTAAGTCCTAACCTTTCACCCTGTTTAATGTAAGCCTCTACCGGGTCTACCTCCATATTTGCTACAACTTCCCAAACTTGAGCACGTAAAAAATACAAATACCACAACCAAATCAACGGCAAAACTTAAAATGACAACTTACAACAAAATCAACAAACTATGGAGAAAACAGTGACCTACTTTGATGTCCAGATGGAACGAAAAATAAGAACGATAGAAAGAAGAGCAAGGAAAAAGAACACTACCTATACAAAAGGAAGAAACAAGTACTAACTCCTCGTAAGATCCAGAAAACTACAGAAATAACGGATCTTATCCCCTAGAATCGGAGAGGGGAATCTAACACAACAACATGCACATAGCAACAAATCCTACTCTAAAATCGCTACTCACTATCGCCCGCAGATACTTCTAATCTACCGCTAAAACAGGGTCACCACTGTAACGCACGCAGACTTGCCCACAGTCGTACGCACAGACTCTCACGCAACAGACGCATACACCGCCACTGACTCAGACGGGCGCATTTATGCGGTAAAACACAACACACGGGCTCCCTTTCTAAAGTAACCTTTATACACTATAAATGAAAAAGAACGACTTAAATGACTATCAACTATGTACACTGTTCTATTATCACACACACACACGTATCACAATATCTTTGCCAGGCTAGGTCTTAGTCTCACATTGCCTCCAACCTGTTTGATGTTGTTGCCTGGTTACGTTGGTCCTTCTCACGTCTAGGCGTGAAAGTCCTTCGTCGTACGCTTATTGCCGTCCTGTCTCTGTGGCACGGACGTCCTCGTTCTCGTACGGTACTCAGTTCTCGTTTTGACTTGGGTGTCTTTGTCCCAGTCAGACTCACTCTCAGAAGAGCTGGAGGGATGACCTCACGTAGGTCCCACCTGTGACTCGACGTTTCGGCGTCCGTCTTTTCCACTCTTTTACAAGAACTCTGAATAGACAACAAAAGTCCCAACGTAACACTTGCTAAACACACAACATATTGCATCAATGAGAAACGTCACGTAACCTGGCTGATACAAATAACTCACCCGTTCATTCACACACACACACACGTGCTTCATAAACTGTCTACTTCCGTAACACCCCCATATCTCTGTCACTATCTTGAAACAGACTATAGCCTAACACTCTTGCTATACATTACTCTATACCCTGGAAAAGACTATGCTTACCCAACCACGTACTATCTTCATAGCGGCTTAGACATACACACTTCATATTCCTTTAGTCATCTAACTCGGTAAACAACTGTATACAAAAACACCGGTTACTTCACCGAATTCTAAACATACTATAACTAAACCAAACCGGAACACCGCTATACAACCACATTAACCTTACCACGCATACTGTCTTTAACTAAACAACTATCAATACTACGTTTATAGAAACATACCTGAAATCTAGGCTTCAGAGTCTTGGAATGAGGGCTAGGTAACTCAAACACAACCGTTCCATACGACAAAACAGCCCGCACTACCAATCTAGACCTCTAACAGTCAAAGCTTCCGCCTAGAACTCAATAAACAGAACTCACTAAAAATCCCGTGCTAACCATGTCTTACAGATTTCCCGTGCGTCTAGTGCCACACGGACTATTGGCACCAACAAACCGTTAACAGAAACCGTACCGTACTAATCCTACTCGTTAACAAAAACCGTACCGTACTAATCCTACTGTGTGAGCACTATGCACAAGCATAGAGCTTCATCACAACAGATCTGGCTGGCGTGCCGCCACCAGGAAAGCCTGCACGCTTTTTGAACACAATCGGCGCGAACGGATCACCAGTGCCAGAGCTCGCAGTAAGACAGCGTCGACTCTCCCCACTGCTACGTTCCAGTGCCCCCATTGCCCTCGCAGGTGTGGCTCCATGATTGGCTTGGCCAGCCACTCCCGCACCCACAAATAGAAGTCATGCACATAGACGACATCATCGGTTTTCGATGGTCTACCCATTAGTACACAGGTGCACATGGAGTGTGGCTGTCAAATCTATCATCACGTTGTTTTTCAGTATCATCTGCTACATAATAGTTTCGTGTGTAGGCCTACGTAAAGCTGATAGGGATTAACTTGTGACTGTGGTGTGTCTCATGTTCGGTGTACACTGGCCGATTCGTTCGTTCGTTATCTCCATTTTAACGTCCCACTGGCACAAAGTGATCGGGGACCAAACACTGGCCGATATGACTGCGTGCCTTATATAGCCCAGAGCTGACGAAGTTCAAACTCCGTCAACTCAGTGAACGGTTTGACCGACTTACCGGCAAGGTATGATCCTAGCTGGGTCCAAAAACACGTGCGAGACGGAACAAAAAGACCGAACCTCAGCTTTAATGTCACTTCAGTTCGGTCAAGATGGGATAACTGCGCTCGAAAAGGCCCATACGCGCTCCACCCCACCCATCCGAAGTCTTCCCACTCCTTACGGTAAACCAATACGTGTCTGATTTACGGTGGATCGCTCACGTCCATTCACGTCTACCCCGCTGCCTTTTTCCACACCTCAGCTCCAGCGGGAGTCGATTGTGTGGTGCCCTTGGCTCTGTTCCTGGAAATTCTTTCTCACGTTTCTCATCACGTCTGATCTGTCCATCGTAATGTGGCATAACAAAAAGGTAAAAAATATTGCGGGGACTGCACAACATTTATTACCATGCGTGAATCGAGACAGCCTTTTTAACAAATGGTCAGGAAAGGCGTGAGTTGTAACACAAGATTTAACACAAGTCTGGGCATTTCATTTTTCCCCTCAAAGTTTCTAAAATTTACCTATTTTGTAACAGCGTGTAACAGACAGCAAATAACAGATGCGAACAATCTGTCAGTTCAGCAAGTCAGTAAACAGCGATACAATTCAAGACAGACACGAACAAATGCCTTGTGTGATGATCTGTGACTTTGGGCCTTACGGCTCGAAGCTGTCAGGTTCAAAATAAAAGAGCATCACACACCAACCCTGTTGGTTAACTGTCCACAAAACTGAAAGACTTTACAACTTGTAGTTCAAGGGGCATAACCGTTTATGTTGTGCAGTGTCGTCTGCATCGGTGTTCTGTTACAGTGTTAAACTCCCTTGAAGTCCCTCGCGCGAAATATATTACCCTTTGGATGTTGGTACCGGTTTTTGTCGCGATGATTCCTACAGTAATAGCACCCTGACATCCTGCAGGAATCATTGCGACAAAGACCGCTGCCGACGTCCAGTGTTAAAAAACCATCCCCACAAAATAAAGACACCTGTATGTTGTAATACAATAAGTCTAATAATAATAATAATAATAATAATAATAATAATAATAATAATAATAATAATAATAATAATAATACCGTTATTATATAGGCGCTTTTTTTCTCAATTTTTGAGCAAATCGACTCAAAGCGCCGCGAACTGAAACCCAACACGCACACTCACGTAACAGACACGGATTTACGCCATTTAAGACAAACACAGTACGAGACAGACGACGGGCCAGTTCAGCTACTGAAGTTACAGAGATTTTTGATCGCTTGTATTTGAAATTTGTAAAGTGGCCTGAAACCGGTACCAAAGTGTGTGTGTGTGTGGGGGGGGGGGGGGAGAGAGAACCGGAGTACCCGGAGAAAGAACCCCCGACGGTCCGCCCGAATTAACGGTGACACTTACAAGAGGAGAAAAGTCCGAAGCCGGAACCCGTTTTCGAACCTCGCACCTTTGGCATTGGTGGCAGGCGCCTTAACCACTGCGCCACGGACCGCCCCAGTTTCAAGTCTACCACTGTATATCCGAGTGAACCGTCGTATATCCGGCACGTTGTACTGATGGAAGCCCCCTATTAGTCTTGGCAACAGTTTCTTATCTACGTGGAAACGGTCTCCTGAATACTTTTGGCGGTTTGGTTTGAACTGGTTTGATTTCGTCTGCTTTGATTTGCTTTGGTTTATTCTACTCTGCTTTACTGTTCTATTATGTTGTCTGCTGTTCTGTTATGTTCTAATCTGCTCTGTTCTGTTACGTTCTGTTTTTCGGTATGATGCGGAAAAGGGCACTTTTCATGCAAAGAAATGCCCGAGAAAGAAGGAAACATGCTTTGAAATGGTGAGCGTAAACAACCAGTTTTATTGTTCTTCTATCAAAACGTGTTTTTTTCTTTGCTGATCTGAATGATACACATTTTTATGGAAACATCGGTGTGTATTGTTTTGCAAATATCCACGCTGTTTCTTTTCTTCGGTTTATGAGTGTCTTAAAGCCCCTAAGTTTCTATCTGGGCTAAAGAAAAATCGTTAAAAAAAGCTTTTACCGAGTGAGTATGCACAATTTATACTCATAAATCACACTTAGAAGTCATATAATAGTGTTTTAGACTGAGCTGTGAAAATGTATGATTTCTCAGAATATTCGCGAACTGGGTCGTTTTGCAAAGCAAGCAATGTGCCGCTCAAACGAGTACGCGGCCATTGCTGTCTCGGCTGTCGGTCCGTCTTTTTACCCAAATGAATCTAAACGACCCCAAAAGATACTGTCAGAGTAGTAGTATACATGTCTGGTGTGTCAGTCTGCCGGCCTGTGCGTGTGTGTGTGTGTGTGTGTGTGTGTGTGTGTGTGTGTGTGTGTGTGTGTGTGTGTGTGTGTGTGTGTTTGGGAGTAGGGTAGGTTATCGGGCATAGTCTAAATGATGTGTGTGATTGCACCAACGTGACCATGGCACTGGGGTGCAAAAGCACAACTTACGTGCAAGTGAATCCTGGTCAGCACTTCACAGATTTCACTCTGTAAATGACGACATGCACGTGCCTTTATCTGTAGTGCTGAACACACACACACACACACACACACACACACACACACACACACACACACACACACACACACACACACGCACGCACGCGAGCATGCGTAACCACACACAAATACACGAGCACACACACAAATACACCATACACATGCACACGCACATATGCAATCAACCTTGCACACAAACCGCATGCATGAGTACACAGACATGCATGAGAACACACACATGTTTGAGTGCTCACACACACACACACACACACACACAATCACACACACACACACAATCACACACACACACACACACACAATCACACACACACACAATATTGTTCTTGCAATTTTTTAAACAATAAATCAATGTTTCTCTGACTTATTGATCAAACAAGGAAATCAGAACACTGATCTCAACAGCCACTGTAAATCACATCCCTTTCTCTGCAACGAGTGAAAAATTGATTTTCAAACCCTGCAGGACTTGCACAGCATTCTAGTGATGACACCATGTCATTCTGTAAACAAGTATAGTTCTACCCTAACTTTAACTGTGTGTGTGTCTAATCCTCCCCTATAATACAGACAGGTACAAAGCAGTAGTATTTCAAGCCATACACTTTTGAGAGTATATTTTACACTGTCAGTCAAATCCTTATCAGTCCCAAAATGTTTTGTATGATTGATCACTCTTTACGTGATATAAGCGAAAGCTGTAGAGTAATCTCGGGACACACTGTTTCGTCATTCTGCAGCATGTAGCAATACCAAACAAGTAATTTTTAAGCAGAGAGGCTTCAGCCACTGGAGAGATACTGTCGCAGTTCTAAGTACTGTTTTTGGCATCCAGTCCCACAAGTATCAAATTCTGCTCTTTGAGTTCTTGTCAGCCTCAGCGCTCTTTGGAGTCTGAAAAATGAAGCATAATAGTGAATAAATGGTCATGGGGGATTATGTCCTGATTTGTACAATCACCCTAACAACTGATTTGCGAAAGGCAAACAGCTTGGAAGAGTACAGTGCAAAACAGTGTCATTAATGAGGCAAGGTGCTGCATACGTCTCAAAATCACCTGCACCTGCAACTGTGAATTATAAAGTAATCCATAAACATAAATGGGGGTGATGATATCATAATGATATACTACACGGTACACTAGTAACTATTTTAAGTACGACACGTGGTGTGGGAGAGTGAGGGTGTGTGAGTGTGGTCTGTGTATGTGTGTGTGTGTGTGTGTGTGTGTGTGTGTGTGTGTGTGTGTGTGTGTGTGTGTGTGTGTGTGTTTGTGTGTGTGTGTGTGTCCTACAAAACTTGCACACAGACACACACACACACTGTGATACAGAGAAAACAAATTGTGATGAAACACTATGCCCACGCATAGGGTTCACACAGTAGGTTTAATACGGTACAGTAGTTGTCAGCGGTTTGTTTGTGACGATAGTCCGTGGTGGCACGTGGGCCACTTGGAATCTGTAAGACACGGATAGCACGGGGGAGTTTTAGTGAGTTGTAGGCGAAAGCTCAGTCTGTCAGAGGTCGAAATAAGTTAGTACGGGGCTTTACTGTCAGTGAGTACAGACGTGTGTGAGATACCTTAGCCCGTATTCCAAGACTCTGAAACCTAGAATTCAGGTATGTTTCTATACGTATTATTGATGGTTACTTGCGTTAAGAATATTATGCGTGGTTAAGGTGCAGTGGTTAAGGCGTCTGCCTCCAATGCCAAAGGTGCGAGGTTCGATACCGGGTTCCGGCGTTGGATTTTTCTCCTCTGGTGTCACCGTCTGGGCAGTGGGCAGATGTTCACATCTGCACGGGACATAGACGACCCCGGCCCCCACGAGTCCCCTGCTGCCTTGCAGGCCTGGCCGCTTGGCTGCGGAAAGGCTAAGGGAGGAAACCCCTGACATCAAAGCCCCCGTGTCTCCGGGGAAGGCTTTTGAGCCAAAGACTAAGACAAGGACAGTCTGATATAAAACCTACGACCCGAGGACCTCGATGCCACCGTCCCAGCTTGCTAGGCCATGGCAAACGAACCAAGGGTTTAAAGGGTGGGGCCAGTACTGCGCACACTGCACTCCACCAAAAAGCTCCACCGCGCAGGCTTTAGGAAACGCCCACGGACTATGACACTGAACTTTCCAAGTCCTGTAGCGATGGGCAAGGGGCAAAACGGCAGGTGAAAGATGTCACTGGAAGCCGCAGTCTCAAACCTGCATGCAGGCGGTTCAGGATATTGGTCGCCTGATGTTGACATGGGGATGACAACGTCACTCGGCACACCCTGAACGACCAAGCAGCCTTCTCTAGGGACAGCACTGCTTGCTCCACACGGAGAGGGGCCTAGAAAAGGTGGCCTAACCAAAGCTCATCCCCTCGTAACCCCAGTTGGCTAGCCGCGGTCAACGGGCATCTTCTCATGCGGTCAGAAAACAAGAAAAAACAATGGATCCACTCTCATGACGACCATGACCGGACTCAACGTAGCATGCTGGAACATCCGAACCATGCTCGACACAGCAGACAGCGGACGCCCTGAACGTCGCTCCGCCCTCATTGCCCATGAATTGCGGAGGTTAAACATCGACATCGCCGCGCTCAGCGAAGTACGCCTCCCGGAGGAAGGCAGCCTCCAAGAACTTGGTGCTGGCTACACCCTCTACTGGTCAGGCAGGCCTGCATCAGAAAGACGGCTCTCAGGCGTGGGCTTCATGGTGAAGACCCCCATTGCAACTAAGTTGGAAAACCTACCAACGGGTCACTCCGACCGCATCATGTCCATGCGCCTCCCACTGAGACACCAGCAATACGTCACCCTTCTCAGTGTGTACTCCCCAACCCTCCTGGCAGAGCCTGCAGAAAAAGACAAGTTCTACTCTGACCTGCGCAGCCTCCTGCAGAGCACCCCTGCAGACGACAAAGTCATCATCCTTGGCGACTTCAACGCCAGAGTGGGCCAAGACTCTGAAGCCTGGAAAGGAGTCCTCGGCAAGCATGGCGTTGGGAACTGCAATGACAATGGTCGCCTACTGTTGGAGCTCTGTGCAGAGCAGCAACTTGTCATCACCAACACCACTTTCCAGCAAAAGGACAGTCGAAAGACCACCTGGATGCATCCTCGCTCCAAGCACTGGCACCTTATCGACTATGTCCTAGTGCGTCAGAGGGACCGCAGTGACGTCCTCCTTACCAGAGTGATGCCCAGCGCAGAGTGCCACACTGACCACCGCCTTGTTCGCTGCACTCAGGCTCCGCCTCAAGCTGAAACCCAAGAAAGGCTGCCCTCCCAAGAAAAATCTTGATGTTGCCAGCCTTCAGCGTGACGACAAGAAAGCTTCCCTTCAGGCCGATTTACAGCGCATGCTCAAAGACACAGTTGATCCAGCAGACTCCACTCCTGAAACACTCTGGGAACAACTGAAAACTGCTATTGTAAAATCCTCTGTGGAAGTCTTGGGCTTTGCTAGAAAGAGGAACAAAGACTGGTTTGACGAAAACGACGTAGAGATCCAGGAACTTCTAGCAAAAAAAAAAAAGAGCCGCCCACCAGGCCCACCTAGCCCAGCCTTCCTGCCCTGTGAAGAAGTCTGCCTTCCGCCTCATCTGCAGCAGTCTCCAGCTCAAGCTTAGAGAGCTCCAGAACGAGTGGTGGTCCAGACTCGCACAGAGGACCCAGCTCTGCGCTGACAACGGTGACTACAGGGGCTTCTACGAAGCACTGAAAGCAGTGTATGGCCCTAGGCACCTGGTACAAAGTCCCCTGCGAAGCGCTGATGGACAGGCACTCCTCACAGATAATACCTCCATCTTGAACCGCTGGTCGGAATACTTTCAGGACCTCTTCGGCGCTGAACTCACTGTTCAAGAAACAGTCATCCTCCAAATCCCACACCTTCCACTAAAGGTTGAATTGGACGAACCGCCCACCGCCGAAAAGACCCTCACAGCCATCCACCAGCTCAAGAGTGGCAAAGCAGCAGGCATTGACGGAATCCCGCCAGAGATCTGGAAACATGGAGGCCCAGCACTGCACAACAAGCTCCACGACCTCTTTCTCTGCTGCTGGGAAAAAGGAACACTACCAAAGGATCTCCGTGATGCAGTCATCATCACCCTGTACAAGAACAAAGGAGAGAAGTCTGCCTGCTCTAATTATTGTGGAATTACCCTGCTGTCCATTGCCGGGAAAATTCTCGCAAGGTTGCTCCTGAATCGGCTGGTACCTGCCATCGCTGAAGACCACCTCCCAGAGGGCCAGTGTGGCTTCAGAGCCAACAGGAGTACCACCGACATGGTCTTTGTGCTGAGACAGCTTCAGGAGAAGTGCCGAACAAAGGGCTGTACGTAACGTTTGTCGACCTAACAAAAGCGTTTGACACTGTGAGTAGGCAAGGTATGTGGCAGATCCTGGAGCGATTAGGTTGTCCCCCAAAGTTCCTCAACATGATCGTCCAGCTCCACGAGGACCAGCAAGGCCAGGTCAGACTAAACAGTGACCTCTCAGAACCATTCCCCATTCGCAACGGCGTGAAGCAAGGCTGCGTGCTGGCACCGACCCTCTTCACCATCTTCTTCAGCATGATGTTGAAACAGGCCACAGTGGATCTCGACGATGACGACGCAGTGTACATCAGGTATCGTCTCGATGGCAGCCTGTTCAACCTCAGACGACTGCAGGCCCACACGAAAACCCTAGACCAACTGATTCGTGAGCTGCTCTTCGCTGATGACGCTGCCCTCGTTGCACACACAGAGAAAGCCTTGCAGCGCATTACGTCCTGCTTCGCAGATGCTGCCCAACTCTTTGGACTTGAGGTCAGTCTGAAAAAGACAGAGGTCCTTCATCAGCCGGCACCCAAGGAAGAGCATCGCCCTCCTCACATCACCATCGGCGAGTCCGAACTGAAGTCTGTACACCAGTTTACCTACCTTGGCTGCATCATCACGTCAGACGCCAAGCTGGACAAGGGGCTGGACAACAGGCTCTGGGCCCTCTACCGCAGCCAACTACGACTCCTCGAACGCTTTCACCAGCGCTGCCTGCGTACCATCCTCAGCATTCACTGGAGTGACTATGTCACCAACGTCGAGGTCCTTGAACAGGCGGAAACTGTGAGCATCGAGGCTTTGCTGCTGCGGACACAGCTTCGCTGGGCGGGGCACGTCTCCAGGATGGAGGATCATCGCCTACCCAAGATCACTCTGTTCGGCGAGCTCGCCACTGGACACCGAGACAGAGGGGCACCAAAGAAGAGATACAAAGACGGTCTCAAGAAGTCGCTTAGTGCCTGCCAAATCGACCACCGCCAGTGGTCTTCGCTTGCTGCGGACCGTGACACCTGGCGCTCCACCATTCACAAGGCAGCCGTCTCCTTTGAGGACTCTCGCAGATCTAACCTTAAGGACAAGCGGCTTAGAAGAAAAAACAGAGTTGTCGTAACTCAGAACCCTGACCAGACCTTCCCCTGCAGCCACTGCGGTCGAACCTGCCTGTCCCGGATTGGCCTCCGCAGCCACGAAAATGCCTGCAGACGACGTGGGCAAGCCCTATAGAATCTTCGTTCGCGAAGTCAAGCCAAGAGAGAAGAGATTATGCGTTAATATGAGTTAATTTCAGTTGTGTAGTGTTTACTGGTTTCGTTCAGTTATGTTGGTTTGGAATTCATTGAGGTAACCGGTGTTTTCGTAAATATTTATTTTACCGAGATGGATAACTAAGGAATGTGAGGGGTGTATGCCTAAGTCGTTATGAAGGTGATACGTGGTTATGTATAGTCTTTTCTAGCGCATGGGATATCGTATAGCGAGAGTGTTAGGTTATAGTCTGTTTTAAGGTTGTGACACAGAGATGTGTTGCGAAAGTAGTCGGGTGATGAAGCACGTGTGTGTGTGTGTGTGTGAATGAACGTGTGAGTTATTTGTATCAGCCAGGTTACGTAATGTATCTCATGTTATCCAATATGTGTGTGTTTAGCATGTGTTACGATTTAGGACTTTATTATTGTTCAGAGTGCTTGTCGAGTGTGGAGCGACGGACGCCGAGACGTCAGTCACCAGGGACCTAATGCGAGGTCATCTCTCCATCTCTTCACTCAGGGAGTGAGCGACCGGTGCCGAGACACCAGGGTCACAGCGAGGACTGCGCTGTACGGTACGAGTAGCGAGGACGTCCACGGTACGAGAGGCACGACGACTCGAGAGCGTACAACAAAGGACTTGCACGCCTAGACGTGAAAAGTACTGAACGTAACCGGGCGAGAACACCAAACAGGTTGGAGTGTGAGATACTACTACCTAGCCTGGCATTGGTATTGTGTATGTGGATGTGATGTTGAGATGTTGGTAGTGGAAAAGGTGTGGTGTAGATAGTTTGATAGTTTTGTGCGTTCTTTTATTTGTTTATTTTGTTAAAAACGGCATCGTTAGACAAAAAGCGCGTGTTGAGTTTTACCGCGTGAATGCGCTTGTCTGAGTTCAGTGGCGGTGTATGCGTCTGTTGTGCGAGAGTCTGTACGTGCGACTGTGAGTAAGTCTGCGTGCGTTACCCAAATGCACACAGGTATAGAATGTATACACATAAAATTGAAAATGACCAAAGCCAAGAAGAAAAGGTGAGATCGGGTTACATACAATAAAATTCAATAATACTTTATGAATCCCTCACATCAAGTCAACTGTACAACCTGTCATGTACACTTCTAATTTTTCTTGTTTAGGTGAAATAGATGCAGCTGTATAGTATACAGTGACAACCAAATGTGTAAGCTAATTGCGCATCGTGTGCCATTTCGGGTACTCTGTGCAGAGCACTCTACACATTAAAAATGTAAAAGTCAGGCAAAAACATTACTGTGATATAATTCACAATAACTGTTACTACATAAATTCTACTTCTCATCCAACTACACTTTAAAAACGTCTGTAATGCACAACTGTCAGTATCATTTGAAAATGGATTCCTGGTATGAAAATGGATCCATGGTACATATGTAACATTTACACACAATAAACACATTAGTGAAAGGGAGTACTAACCTGACAGGTATTGAGTCTTGGCAATATGATTTCTGTGGGCTCGTTGGCGAAATATATCTGAAAGAAAATCATGCGACATTGTCAGCTATACACATACAGAACTATAACTACACCACACACACACACACACACACTCACACACACACACACACACACACACACACACACACACACACACACACACACACACACACACACACACACCATGCGATCAATAAACGGCATGCTCAGAATTGTAAACCGTGAATACTTCTGAACAAGAATAAACTGTATCTCCTGATGCCGACCAGTCTCCACTTGCTGAAAGCTTACTGTGGTTACTGAATGCTGTTACGTACTTCGTACCGTACTAGAAATCTATTGCAGAGGCCTGCTCACAGGCGCTCAACTGTCAGTCCATAGCCGGTAACTTTTCAACATCACGCCTCGTGTGTATACTGACATTACTGTGACACATTTTTAGTGTGTACGAACATCTGTTGTTCACTGCACGTCTCCTGCCAGTTTTTGATGTAATCTCCGCTCAACACACGAGCGTGAAATGTGTCGAATCAAGAGAACATAAATGAGGACGTAGCGTACACGAGTCATATAAAATGATCGGAACGGTACTTACAAGTCGAAATGTGGCTTTGTTTTTCATCTCTGCGTCGGTCTCACAGTCTCACCAGTCAGAAACTTGATTTTTGTCCTCTCCTCGAATCAGTCTTGCCTCCTGACTCGGCACTGATCTTACACCAGTCCTGTCAATCTGGCGCAGTATTTCAAATCTCTGACGCTACTACTAACTTCCGTTTGCTAGGCTCTGTATCAGTCACTAAGCTGATTCCTTGCAAGGAATGTCATTCTAGTTGTACAATCACTGTTGAAGGTACACCGCCGAAGAAGCGTCTGCTTGACAGAATCACTGTGATGACATATTTGTATTCAATGCGCATGTCTGTAGTAGTCGAAACTATCACCGTACCTGTGTCGTCTGCTGCTAATCTATTTTCAGACGATGACTACGCGTCGAAATGAACTGCTTTTTGTACAGAGTCAGATGTCACGTAGTCTGAAGGGAAATGAGTACCTGTGATGTTCAAATGGACATAGGCTGTAATAAAATACCACAATACACGGCTGTTCAGTTTCAGCAATTCCCCGCGAAAGTATAGGGCCTTTAAATTGGTCTGTCACAACACACGCACTTACGCACGCAAGCTCGCTCGCATTCACGCTCGCCTCTTGCACGCACGCATCCGCACACACGCGCACGTAAGCACACACATTTACATGAAATCATTACAAACGAATTGAACGTAAGAATGCATGTTTACTTGAAGCTTATTTTATTTCGTTCTGCGCGCGACACACCACAGCAAGATATGTCTCGACCATAATAGTTCAAGGGACGTGGCAGAATAGCTTGGCGCCTATAGGCGCCAAGCTATTTTGCCAACAAACGTGAACTATCATGGTCGATCTGTCTCCTGAATTGTATTGCAGTCTTCATAGAATAACTCCAAAATGTGTGTACTTCGTACTTCGGGAGCAATGATTTAACACAAGAACTCTACGCAGTCAAGCGCTAAACCTAAGTGAGAAACTACTTAAACAAAATGAAAGAAACAAAGAAACAAACTAAGTAACCAACTAACCAATTAACTAACTAACTAATTCAATAAATCAATCGATCAATTAATAAACACCGCGGGTTACCTCCCATGGTCCATGATCAGGCAGAGGGGACCAAGGGAGGTAATCTGAGTATGAAAATACAAGCCATAGAGTCACAGATAAAAACCGAGTGAACTAAAATGCAATACACGTATAGAATAGAACCTGACCAGACGTTTGGTCCATTTGTGTGAAAAGGGAGATTTTCACTGTATTATAACGAAAAAATCGTTTAACCCTTTGCTTGTCCATAGCGGTTTTCGTCGCGATGACATAATTCATGACAAAAAACAACTACCGACACGCAGAGGGTTAAAAACAATAATATGGGCTTTTTGCCTTCACGCGACAGACACATATGATAAAGCTAAAGCCCATGAGTCCCACCCAGTTCATACGAAGCGCTATAAAGTCAAGTCTAACCCCTACACCGCTACTGACGATACTGCTGGGCGGAAATGACGCGTGGGTTTTGAATCCAGACCAGAAAGGTGACGGCTATACGTGTGACGAAATAAAGTGTAATAAACTGGGTTGTGGCTGCCCTTTCGGGACTATGGAAAAATTATGAATACCAAAACTCTAAGTTTGTGTTAACTCATTCGAGACGTGACGCGAACCGCCGCGTATCCGTAGGCGGCACGTCTCGAATGAGTTAACCCGCTCAGTGACGAGAAAGTCTGAAAGCCACCCAACTGCAAGAGGCGTAGATCCTCATGAGCCCCCACAGTTGGGGGGCTCATAAGGATCTATGCCTCCTGCTGGCAACCCTTTTAATCCATGTCCTTCTGACAGCTAGGGTTTGTGGGTGCTGAAATAACGAAGAGAAACATTTAACTGGCACTGAACGGGTTAAAAGGTAAGACAATTTGCTTTTTCCTTTAACATGAAAAAAACAAACAAACAAAAAAAAAAAACAGAAGGAAAAAATCAAGCATTTGTATATTTACAAAAATATACTGTCGTATTATAACAAAGAGCTAGTATTATATATTTTTTCAAAAATCGATATTTTCATTTTTGTATACGTTGGAAAGCTCGCTGTTTCTCAAATACATCGTTGTCTATTAATGTGAAGTAACAAAAGAAATTAAATCACAGAATGGCACACACACGCACAAAATAACTATGTGTGCTTTAACTGCACTGCGGTGACAAGCTGTCCCTGGGAGGAAGGCAGCTCGGATTCCCCGTTTTTAATAATAATAATAATAATAATAATAATAATAATAATAATAATAATAATAATAATAATAATAATAATAATAATAATAATAATAATAATAATAATAATAATAATAATAATAATAATAATAATAATAATAATAATAATAATTTATATAGCGCCTAATCTCAGGTGGACCTCTTTGAGCCTTAAAAAGAAATGAACACAGTATTACGAACACGCACACACTTACATTCCAGGCACCACAGCAAAATTACAACAGGTACGTCAGCAGTCAATGTAAATCGGTGGGGAAATGGCGTTGGAAAAGCTGTGATTTTAGCGCAGATTTAACCCTTTTAGCACCATGGGCGCATTTCCGGAATTTCGGAAGTGTTACTTAACGACTATGTACCACTTGCAGGAGGTGGATTGATCAAGATAATTCAAGGGTAGTGCCAGATTAGCTTGGAGCCTTAAGGCGCCAAGCTAATCTGACACTACCCTTGAATTATCATGGTGAATCAATCTCCTGCTGTATGGTGTTGCCACTGGAAAGGTTAAAAACGTCTTTTGAAACACTATGCCGGATATAAAAGGGGAGTTACTTCCAGTACAGCGGCCCAATCTATGAAAAAGACTGCATGCCAAAAGACTTGGTACGGTCAAAAGCTACAAGCAAAATGCGGCTGTCAGCAGAGGATCTGAGTTGTCTTGAAAGAGTGTACAGCTGTAGGGTAGAGGACAGGTACGGAGGAGGGGGGGGGGGGTTGGGGTGGGGGGGGAGGCTTGATGTGGAAATGCAGCTGAAGCAGACAGAAGAAAGTTTATACTGAGTTCCTGCAGCTACACGTAGCCTGTAGCAGGATTTAAGTACATTTGTAATGTGATCAGTCAGACAATGGAATTGTTACAAAAATAGTAAATCTCATTGGAATGTGCACCAATGATGTGTGCGGAGTTTTACAGCAGCAAGGCGGAGGACAGAACGACCGCGAAATGAGCGACAGCAACGACAATCGCCATCGTCCACCCACCGTGGATGCTTGAACTGCCATTGCCTGCACACACAAAAAAAAAAACGAAAGTGAAGAAATTAACCCCTTTTGTGCATGCAGCCACCGGTACTGTTTACACCACCCTTGAACTCTCATGGTCGATCTGTCTCCTGAATTGTAATGCAGTCCTCATAGATAACTCCAAAATGTGGGTTTTTCCTACCTCGGGCGCAATGAGTTAACAAAAGTACTCTAAGCAGTCAAGCGCTAACCCTAAGTGAGTAACTAATTAAACAAACTAAAAGAAGCAAAGAATCATACTAAGTAATCAACAAACCAATTAACTAACTAACTAACTCAATAAATAAATGAATCAATGATCGACATTTCTGAAATTGTCTTTTCTTGCTGCCGTGCGGTGTCGCTGCTCTCATAAGGGGAAAAGTTCACTATTCTCGCTGTTTTAGGTGATAGCTGTTCGTGTACATAGGCTTTAGTACTCGCGCTACAATACAGGCCGCAGGTATATCGCTCCTAAACTCGGTGCACGATTGGATGACATAGAAAACAATAGAATCCGCCACGCTAAGCGCAAAAAAAAAAAAAACCCGAAACAAACAAACAAACAAACAAAAAAAAACACACAACCCCCCCCCCCCCCCAAAAAAAAAAAAAAAAAAAAAAAAAAAAAAAAAAAAAAAAAAAAAAAACACACACACAAGAAAAAACATTAACTAATCCTACTGTGCGATATACCAGATGAAAACGAAAGCGGCCTGTGAACAGACCACGATATACCCGTGGCATACAGTATATCGCGAGGACCCAAGATAATGTGCACGGACAGGGATCAACTAAAACACTTAAAGTGCCGAATTTAGCCCCTACTGTGTTTACGCTACCTTGCAGCAGCAGCAGTGAGTTAAGTCGCTCATTAATAAACAGCGTTGGTTACCTCCCTTGGTACATGATCATGAGAAGGGGACCAAGGGACGTAATCTGTGTGTATAAACATTTAATACGAGCCAAAGAGTGACAGATAAAAACCAAGTGAACTCAAATGCAATACACGTATAGAAATGAACCTGACCAGGCGTTTGGTCCGTTTGTGTGAAAAGAGAGATTTTCACTGTATTGTAACGAAAAGTTCCTTTAACCCTTTGCGTGTCCGTAGCGGTTTTCATCACGATGAGTCTGAGTTGTCTTGAGGGAGTGTACAGCTGTAGAAGAGAGGACAGGTAAGGGGAGGAGGGGGATGGGGGGGGGGGGCTTGATGTGGAAATGCAGTTGAAGCAGACCGAAGAAAGTTTATACCGAGTTATTGCAGCCACACGGAGCCAGTGGCGGGATTTAAGTACATGTGTAATTTGACCGGGGCGGTCCGTGGCGCAGTGGTTAAGGCGCCTGCCATCAATGCCAAAGGTGCGCGGTTCGATGATACCGGGTTCCGGCGTTGGACTTTTCTCCTCTGGTAAGTGTCACCGTTAATTCGGGCGGACTGTCGGGGGTTCTTTCTCCGGGTACTCCGGTTCTTCCACCCCCCCCCCCCCACCCCCCACACTTTGGTACCGGTCTCAGGCCACTTTACAAATTTCAAATACAAGCGATCAAAATTCTCTGTAACTTCAGTAGCTGACTGGCCCTTCGTTTGTCTTGTACTGTGTTTGTCTTAAATGGCGTAAATCAGTGTCTGTTTCGTGAGTGTGTGTGTTGGGTTTCAGGCGCGGAGCTTTGAGTCGATTTCCCCAAAAATTGAGAAAAAGCGCCTATATAATAACGGTATTATTATTATTATTATTATCAGTCGGACAATGGAGTTGTTAAAAAAAATAGTAAATCTCATTGGAATGTACACTAATGATGTGCGGAGTTTTAGAGAAGCGAGACGGAGGACAAAACGACCACAAATGAGCGACAGCAACGACAATCGCCATCGTCCACCCACCTTTGATGCTTCCACTGTCATTGCCTGCACGCGCACACACACACACACACACACACACACACACACACACACACACACACACACACACACACACACACACACATGTGAAGAAATTAACTCCTTTGTGCATGCAGCCACCGGTACTGTTTACACCACCATTGAACTATCATGGTCGATATGTCTCCTGAATTGTAATGCAGTACTCAGAGGATAACTCCAAAATGTGTTTTTTTCGTACCTGGGGCTCAATGAGTTAACAAAAGTGTCTACGCAGTCAAGCGCTAAACCTAAGTAACTAATTAAACAAATTAAAACAAACTAACAAACTACGTAACAAACTAACCAATTAACAAACTAAGGCAATAAATGAATCAAATAAACACCGCTGGTTATCTCCCTTGTTCCACTACACATAATCATGCGTTAGGGACCAAAGGAGGTAATCTGTGTGTGTGAAATACGAGCCAAAGAGTGAGAGATAAAAACCAAGTGAACTGAAATGCAATACACGTATAGAAATGAACCTGACCAGACTTTTGGTCCATTTGTGTGAAAAGGGAGATTTTCGCTGTATTATAACGAAAAGTTCGTTTAACCCTTTGCGTTCCGTAGCGGTTTTCGTCGCGATGAGTCCTACAGGAATCTTGTCGGCAAAAACCGCTACCGACACGCAAAAGGTTAAAACAAAATGGTTTTTGCCTTCACGCGACAGACACCAAGATTAACCCCAGCACTGCTAATGACGATACCGCTCCAGGGGCGGATCCACAGGGTGTCTCGAGGGGGGAGCTACAACAACCTTTCCTTCCCACCCCCACCCTCTCCCCTCCCACCTCCAAGCCCCGTTTTCCACACTGTCATAAAAAAGGAATCCAGACCAAAACAGTGACTATCAGGCGAGCATAAAATCATAACAAAAGAAAAAAGCATTACAAAAAACAATTGCAAATAAGTTGTGTTGAAATTATTATTTCTTGATGCTTTTATTTTTGTGATTTTCTTTAAAATTGTACAATCGTGTTGTAACCGTTCTCCCTCTACGCATGTTTTTTTTTTTTAAATATTTTTATGTGCGGTTTTCTCAGACATAACTAGAGTTGGTTACAAAGTAAAGTAGCACTGTGGGAGGTGTGACGACCTGGATTTAAATTGTCCAATGCACATGAGATGGGAGGGCGCTGGATGAAGCAGCTGGAGCCCCCCCCCGAGGGGGGTATACCCTGTCGTCATGGATTACGGCCCCCCAGGGGGTCCGATTGCGGTGTGGCGCGTCGGCGGCGACTCTTCGCACCATCGCGATACTGGGGGCAGGATTCTGGGGCTGATTCAATTCCAGCACTGTGGTTGTGTAGCGCCCCCTTCGGGGGCT
Source organism: Semisulcospira habei (assembly GCA_036245525.1). Classification (NCBI taxonomy): domain Eukaryota; kingdom Metazoa; phylum Mollusca; class Gastropoda; family Semisulcospiridae; genus Semisulcospira; species Semisulcospira habei. The sequence continues at coordinate 107,165,047 of BTPG01000003.1, read as the reverse complement.
CCTATCTTGCTTCATCACTTTTTGCGCCCTCTCTTTCTATCTTTTTTGTTGTGCTTTGGCCACAGTAGATCAACGATCACTGGTCGATCATGCACACTTCTCTCCCCTGACAGTGCTATTATCTACTTTACTTTGTAACCTTCCTAAAATATTAGCACTGGCAGTCTTCCCTTTTCTTTTCATTTACTACTACAATATCGACTGCAACCCCTTCCCCCCTTTTGGTAAGTTCTCTTTTAGGGTGCATGGAAATTTGGCTCTATGTGGTGGCATGGAATGTATGCCCCTGCAGACATCACAGTAAAATTTGGTTTTCTTTGCAGGTCGGCAGAAATTCCTGCCTCCTCCAGTATCGCCGATGGTGTGCTGAAGAGGTCGCCAAGACCGAAACAGCTGTCCACACCGGCTAAATATCTGGACCCCCCTTGGGGGGACCTGGATTTAAATTTCCATGCACTGAGTGGCTGGAACAGTGGGATATGTGATACGCCCCCTTCGGGGGGGGGGGGGGGGGGGGCTTCCATATGCATTGCTTTCAATCACTTTTTTAGCGCCCCCTCTCTTTCCTATCTCTTTTTTTTTTTGTGCTTTCGCCACAGTAGATCTACGATCACTGGTCGATCATGCACACTTCTCTCCCCTGACAGTGCTATTATCTACTTTACTTTGTAACCTTCCTAAAATATTAGCACTGGCAGTCTTCCCTTTTCTTTTCATTTGCTACTACAATATCGACTGCAACTCCTTCCCCCCTTTTGGTAGGTTCTCTTTTAGGGTGCATGGAAATTTAGCTCTAGGTGGTGTCATGGAATGTATGCCCCTGCAGACACCACAGTAAAATGTGGTTGTCTTTGCAGGTAGGCAGAAATTCCTGCCTCCTCCAGTATCGCCGATGGTGTGCAGAAGAGGTCGCCAAGACCGAAACAGCTGTCCACACCGGCTAAATATCTGGACCCCCCTTGGGGGAACCTGGATTTAAATTTCCATGCACTGAGTGGCTGGAACAGTGGGATATGTGATACGCCCCCCCCCCCCATTGGGGGGGGGGGGAGGCTTCCATATGCATTGCTTTCAATCACTTTTTTTTATCGCCCCCTCTCTTTCCTATCTCTTTTTTTTTTTGTGCTTTGGCCACAGTTGATCTACGATAACTAGAGTTGTTAGAGGTGATGATTTTTATTTGTTAAAACTTTTCTTCTTTTATATCGTGACAGCATTGCTTTTGGCACTCTATAAAAGGAAGGGATGATCATATCTACATGCACCGTTCCTCCTCTATGTCTGGCCGCGTGAAGTACTGTGACGGGTGCCAAGTGATGATATTTGACTATAGACCCATGAACACACTAGGCCCACCCACCGATCCCGTGAGATAATTGTGAAATACACCGTACATGAAAAGAAGAACCATCGAATAGTAAAAAACAACTTCCACAAATGGCCATAAAATTGTGTGTGTGTGTGTGTGTGTGTGTGTGTGTGTGTGTGTGTGTGTGTGTGTGTGTGTGTGTGTGTGTGTGTGTGTGTGTGTGTGTGTGTGTGTGTGGTCAGGGCTGACGGGGACCCCTCCCCCCTACCCCCTTCCCCCTTTTGGATCCGCCACTGCGCTCGGCGGAGAAGACGCGTGGATACTTAATCCAATCAAGAAAAGTGACGGCTATGCGTGTGACGTAATAAAGTGGAATAAACTGAGTTGTGGCTGTTCTTTCAGGACTATGAAAAAATAAAGAATACCAACACTCTAAGTTTGTGTTTTAACTCATTCAAGTCGTGACGCCTACGCCTACTGAAACGCGGCGTACCGCCGCGTATCCGTTGGCGGCACGTCTCGAATGAGTTAATCCGTTCAGTGCGGACAAAATCTGAACACCACCCAACTGCAAGAGGCTTAGATCCTCATGAGCCCCGAAGTTGCGAGTGCTGATGAGGATCTAAGCCCTTGCTGACAACCTTGTCAATCCATGTCCTTGTGACAGTTAGGGTTTGTGGGTGTTGAAATAAGGAAGAGTGCAGAAACACGATCTGAGGTTGAGTTTCTGCACTTTTCCTTATTTCAACACCCACAAACTCAAGCTGTCACAAGGACATGGACTGAAAGGGTTGTCAGCAAGGGGCATAGATCGTCATCAGCCCCGCAATTGCGTTAAGTTAGTCCAACTTTGGGGTTTAAATGAGGATCTACGCCTCTTGCAGTTGGGTGGTGTTCAGATTTTCTCGTCACTGTTTTTCTCATGTTAAGGGAAACTGCAAATTTTCTTATCTTTGAACCCGTTCATTGCCGGAACAGAATGAAAAAAAATAAACATTCGCATATCTACACAAATATGCTGTCGTATAAGAAAAAGCTAGTATGGCTTTTTTTTTTAAATCGAAAATCGAAATTTTCATTTACATTGGATAATCTCGCTTTTCTCAAAGATGGATACACTGGCTGAGACATCGTTGTCTATGAATGTGAAGTAAAAAGAGAAATAAAATCACAGAATGGGAAGCCCACGCACAAAATAACAAGTTGGGCTTTAACTGCACTGCGGTATCACGTCAACCTTGGGTGGAAAGCAGCTCAGATCCCCCAACTTTAAAATAATAATAATAAAACAACAATAACAATAACTTCTATGGCGCCAAACCTCATGTAGATCTCAAGGCACATTACCACAAACAACAAAATGTACACAGTATATAATATATATATATATAATTACAGCAGAATTACAACAGCTACGTCAGCAGTCAATGTAAATCGGTGGGGAAATGGCGTTGGAAAAACTGTGTTTTTAGCGCAGATGTAACCCTTTTATCGCCGTGGGTGCATTTCCTTAATTATGGAAGTGTTAATTAACGACTATGTACCACTTGCAGAAATGGAATGACCATGATAATTCAAAGGCAGTGCCAGATTAACTTGGCGCCTTCAGGCGCCAAGCTAATCTGGCACTACCCTTGAATTATCATGGTGAATAAATCTCCAGCTGTAGGGTGTTGGCGCTGAAAGTGTTAAAAACGTCTTTTGAAGCACTGTGGCGGACACGGGAGGGGAGCTCGTTCCAGTACAGCAGCGCAAGATATGAAAAAGACCGTTGGTCAAAAGACTTGGTATGGACGAAAGGTACACGCAAAATGCGGCTGTCAGCAGAGTATCCGAGTTGTCTTGAGGGAGTGTACAGATGTAGGAGAGAGGACAGGTAAGGAGGGCTTGATATGGAAATGCAGCTTAAGCAGACAGAAGAAAGTTTATACTGAGTTCTTGCAGCCACAGTGAGCCAATTGCGGGATTGAAGTACAGGTATAATGATCAGTCGGACAATGGAGTTGTTAAAAAATAGTAAATCTCATTGGAATGTACACCAATGATGTGCGGAGTTTTAGAGCACAGAGACGGAGGACCGAACGACCGTGAAATGAGCAACAGCAACGACAATCGCCATCGTCAACCCATCCAAATCGATGTTTTCATTTTACACATTGGAATTCTCGCTTTTTCTCAACGATGGACACACTGGCTTAGACATCGTTGTCTATAAATATGAAGTAAAATCACAGAATATCAAAGCCCACGCACTAAATAACTAGTTGGGCTTTAACTGCACTGCAGTGACACGTCTTCCCTGGGTGAAGACAGCTCATATGACCTCTTTAAAATAATAATAATATAATAATAATAATAATAATAATAATAATATAATATAAATAATAATATAATAATAATATACTAATAATATATATAATAATATTATTATTATAAATAATAATAATAATATAATAATATAATATAATAATAATAATAATATAATAATAATAATAATAAAAATAATATAATATAATAATAATAATAATAATAATATAATTGTAATAATAATAATAATATAATAATAATAATAATAATAATAATAATAATAATAATAATAATAATAATAATAATAATAATAATAATAATAATAATAATAATAATAATAATAATAATAATAATAATAATAATAATAATAATAGAGTTATAATTATTATAAGATAAGCGCATAATAAATACCGTAATTATTATTATTTAATTAGAAACAACAAAAACCACTTGTGAAAATTGTGGTACTGCTCTATGCACCCAGAATCCTCCTCTATATGAGAATCACAGAATCAGATCACAGAAATAGCCTTGATCACCTATGCTGTATACATTTTATACTGGCTGACGATTACTTAAAGGGTTAGTTAGTTATCAAAATCAAGACATTTTACACCTCCCCTCCGCTGATACAAATCAATGACTACATAGCTACACTGATGGGCACTGGTGCATGTCCACGGACACTACCTCAAAACAAAAGCTACGCAACCTGAAAGAGGCTGGAGACCCATTGTGCTCAGAGAGTGATGTGTGACGGGTTCAGGGGATTAGCCTCGGGTCACTTTTTTTGCGCACCCCAGGGGGTGGGGGGGGGGGGAGGGGGAGAGACACAGCGCAACTAATTTTCTGATAACATTTGGCGTGTTCACAGTCGTAGACTTAAACCTAGATGACTGACACGTAAGAAGATGCAATGGGAATGGTATCGCACATACAGAGATAATGATTCTCATGAGCCCCTTTAACTGACGGGGCGCATGAAACTCTATGGCTTGCTGATGGATTGAGTTGGGTCCCAGATCAACAAAATTCGGACACTTTCCCACAGCTGGGTTTGATCAGCTGTCAGCGGCTTATTGGCAGATGGCTGCCTCCGTGGGAGGATGCAATGAGGATTGTATCGCACAGCAAGAGACACTGATTAACGAGAACCCTGTGAGTGCAGGGATACATGGCACTCTATATCTGCTTGAAGTACTGTGACGGGTGCCAAAGTGATGATATTTGACTATAGGCCCATGAACACACTAGGCCCACCCACAGATCCCGTGAGATAATTGTGAAATACACCGTACAAGAAAAGAAGAACCATCGAATAGTAAAACACAACTTCCACAAAATAATAACTATATCATTTTTATTTTTTTTTTTTTTTTGGTGGTCAGGGCCCCGTACCCCCGCCCCCTGGATCCGGGGAAAAGACGCGTGGATACATAATTCAAACAAGAAATGTGACGGCTATGCGTGTGACGTAATAAAGTGTAATAAACTGGGTTGTGGCTGTTCTTTCAGGTCTATGGAAAAAATAAAGAATAGCAACACTCTAAGTTTGTGTTTTAACTCATTCGAGACGTGACTCCTACGGATACGCGGCGTACCGCCGCGTATCCGTAGGCGGCACGTCACGAATGAGTTATCCCGTTCAATGCGGACAAAAACTCAACACCACCCAACTGCAAGCGGCGTAAGATCCTCATGAGCCCCCTCCGCAGTTGCGAGTGCTGATAAGGTTCTATGCCCCTTGCTGACAACCCTTTCAATCCATGTCCTTGTGACAGTTAAGGTTTGTGGGTGTTGAAATAATGAAGACTGCAGAAATACGTTCTGAGCTTGAGTTTCTGCACTCTTCCTTTTTTCAACACCCGCAAACCCTAGCAGTCACAAGGACATGGATTGAAAGGGTTTTCAGCAAGAGGCATAGATCCTCATCAGCCCTGCAAGTGCGGTATGTTAGTCAAACTTTGGGGGCTCATAAGGATCTACGTCTCTTGCAGTAGGGTGGATTCAGATTTTCTCGTCACTGTTTTTCTCATGTTAAGGGAAACAGCAAATGTTCTTATGTTTTAACCCGTTCAGTGCGGCAATACAAGGAAAAAATCAAGCATTCGCATAATAATTATGTACACAAATATGCTGTCGTATTATAAGGAAAAAGCTAGTATGACTTTTTTTCGAAAATCGATATTTACATTTTATACATTGGAAATCTCGCTTTTTCTCAAAGATGGACACAGTGGCTGAGACATCGTTGTCTTTGAATATGAAGTAAAAGAGAAATAAAATCACAGAATTGCAAACACACGCACAGAATAACTAGGTGGGCTTTAACTGCACTGCAGTGACACGTCAATCCTTGGGGAACGCAGCTCAGATTCCCCAACTTTAAAGTAGTAATAATAATAATAATAATAATAATAATAATAATAATAATAATAATAATAATAATAATAATAATAATAATAATAATAACAACAACAACAACAACAATAATAATAATAATAATAATAATAATAATAATAATAATAATAATAATAATAATAATAATAATAATAATTTTTTAATGGCACCTAACCTCAGGTAGGTCTCTAGGCACCTTACCGAAAAGAAAACAAATGTACAAAGTATTACGATCACACAAACACAAACACACACACACACACACACACACACACACACACACACACAAACACACACACACACACACACACACACACACACACACCACACACACACACACACACACACACACACACACACACACACACACACACACACACACACACACACACACACACACAGAGTAACATATCATTTTCAATATTAAGCATTATCATTCGGAATACACCAGTGTGTGAAACAAGTGTGACTAAAATAGTTCAAGGGTAGTGCCAGAATAGCTTGGCGGCTCTAGGCACCAAGCTATTCTGGCACCACCCTTGAACTAAAGCCATTGGTCTATGTCCTTATCTGTAAGTACTGTAATGTTGCTTGCATATGGCAGTGTACAAATTTGAAGCTTTCAGCCTCAGTATGATACGGGCTAAAAAGTGTGGAAAAATACGAAAGAGAGGAAAAGACTCGGAGGAAGAAACTAACACTAAAAAGGACAAAACAGAACACTGACATTAATTCTTTAATTGACAAACGACGAGATCACTTGAAACTTCAGCCTTTATTAATCACATCAAAGGTGCATACATATAAAAGTACAGTAATTGTTTGTAAACAACTCAAATCAAACAATCGAGATCAGTCAAACTTTTTTCTCGTAACTTTGTGATGAGGAAAACTAGTTTTTGCTTTCGAGACGTAAAACGTTTCAGCGACTTCTGTGCCGTCTCTATTTATTAAATGGCGAAATATACTGAGTTCTAGCAAGGGCGACAATATAAGTTATTGGTCGCAGGAGTCCGTGCAGCAGGCACCTGCTACCATTAACGTATTAGTTTTCATTTTTCCACTATTTTCGTAAAAAAAAAAAAAACACCAAGAAGACAGCTTCCGACCTGGATCACGCCATACATGACTGACGTCAAAACAATATACATTTATACATAATAGACTTATGATGTAATTTAAAATATATCATGACTTTGCCGTCTCCAGTACTGAGTGTGCTTGTTGTTTTGAACAACACTAAGTAAGGTTTTACTTTAGAACGTTTAGGTGATCTTTAATAGGACAAAACTCGCATCAAAGATGAATCACGAAGAGGGCTACAATATAAGTTATTTGTCCCAGGGGTCCTTGCGGCAAACACCTGCTACCAATAACGTATTTGTTTTCATTCCTCCACTATTTTCGTAAAAGAAATCAAGAAGACATCTTCCGGCCTGGATCACGCCAGACATGACTGACGTCAAAGGAATATACATTTATACATAATAGACTTATGATGTAACTTAAAAACCAAGCCCAAGCTGTTTGGATGCCTGTGACTGTTTGATCTGGGAACAGTTTTTCAAAGCATGGCATATGCACATTGCGAGATTTACTTTTTTGAACTGATGTGTGTCCTCATCAAATTCTGCAAGCTCTTTTACAACCAAGACAACATGATCAAAGCTAGCTGAATTGATCACAGCATTGAAACTGGCGATTTTCATTTCTGACATCACTCTGAGAGTCTTTAATTATTTCCCCAACTTCCGCATCCTGGAACTTATTTTTCCAGCCTGTGTTCTTCAATGTCCCTGCGGTCGAATAACCTCTTTCAATACTCAAGAAGCAAAGGGTCATCTCATCATCACGGCTTATCTCATCATTTCTCTGTCTGGCTAATACCTTATGATAAAAGGAAGAGTCAACATCTAAAAGAATTGAAAGCAATGTTTTGAGTGTACAGAGATCAACTTTTTTTTTATACAGCCCTTCACAATGTCTACATGCAAGAAGGTCTTCCACCGTACTGCTTTCGGTGTGATACTTAAGAATCAAACATCCTGATTTCTTTTCAAGAACTAAAATGTTATGCATGTAATCTCCCACATCTTCAGACCTGGATCACGCCAGACATGATTGACGTCAAAGGAATATACATTCACACATAATAGACTTAGTTAATTATTTAGTTAGTTAGTTAGTTAGTTGAGTTTAATGCCGAGCAGGCAACTAAGGTCATCTCAAAGAGGTCTTTTGAAAGAACACAATAATGACACTCTTGTAATAAATCATTTGTTGAAAATTGTTTTATTATCTTTTGTTTCGTCCAGACTCGCTGGAATTGCAAAGCTGCATGTTTTTTTAATTTTTCTTTTTTACAGTATATCATGTCCATTTCATTTCAGAGCATGCCCAAGTGTACTTATTCAGCTCAATCTTTAATTTAGATGTTCTCTGCTATGATCGTCTGCTTCCATGATCATTTCAGTTTTGTTACAGATAACTAGAACTCCACGATTTTAACAAAAGATTTCTTCTTCAATGAAAGGAATTCGTCCTATAACACCATTAAAAGGCCAATCTGTCTAGCGATTTTGTTGCCTTTTCTGACATGTGTGATTGTGATTGAAAGTAACTTCACGGAGAACAATTGCACTGTGTGTGATGCGTAAGAAAACAGCTCAATTCATTTCTTTTGTAACTTTTTCAGTCTGTTGCAGATGTAATCCTTAATGTTTGTCCAGCATCTACGTCTAAGTGCGAGCTCTTCTGCGATTGCCTGCTCTCTCTCTCTCTCTCTCTCTCTCTCTCTCTCTCTCTCTCTCTCTCTCTCTCTCTCTCTCTCTCTCTCTCTCTCTCTCTCTCTCTCTCTCTCTCTCTCTCTCTCTCTCTCTCTCTCTCTCTCTCTCTCTCGGTCTTTCGAGGAAGTTTGGTCATGACAAGGTGTGTATGGAAACGAGTTTGAACAACTTTCTCCTCAGCTTTCCCTCATGGTTTCCTTGAAAATCTAGCTTTCTTTCAAACAGGAGCTGACGCAGTATTGTCATCATCAAAACTATCTAGATTTGCATCAGGCTCTGGACGTATTTTCTCTGCCATGCTCATTGATTCTTGTGTTGTTGACTTGGTACTTGCTCCATTCACAGGTGCAGTTTTCCAGGAGACCTCTCTGCAAAGTTTCTGATGTGTCTTCATTGTCAAAGCCAATCTCTTCATCGCCCAACTCATCTCTAATGCAACTCTCAAATCTGTCATCCCATTGTTAACTGACGGAAGAATCTTTGCCACATGTGCCTTTTGAAGGACGTCTTGAGGTTGTCGGTAGATATAGCGGTGTATCCGAATATCATGACCAAGAAAATCTGCCAGCTGATCCTGATCCAACTCTGATATGGCCATTGACTAAGCCAAAGTTGCAACCTGCTTCCGTAACTGAGTAAATGTCAACATGGCTGGGTTTGACACATGTGCGCGCAGTGCATGTTCCTTCAGAACATCATGGCCTCTGTAAGGTCTCTGACCAGAAGGTGTGGCAAAGATGTACTGGGAACTAGCTAGAGCTGGCACTGATTGCCTCATTTGAAGGGTTCTGTCCACAGTTGTCATCATCTTCTTTGTCAGCAAAATGGGAACACTCCTATTAAACTTACATCTGATTTCCACTCACTGAAAATGATTCACCATCTTCTTCTCAACCTCTGTGAGACCTTTCAAGATATCCTGATTGGTGATCATTCCAATCTTAGCATTATGGAAGACTGATACCTTCATTCTCTGAAGCTCTCCCCCTCGTTTTCTGACGAAAAGTGATATGACACAAAGAGTTGCTTTAACCACTGTCGGTTATTTTTCCAAAACCATCCTTGTCTCAAGCAGCTCTTGAACTTTGCAAACATCTTCACATGATGGGATGAGCATGGGTTTGTTCATCGTCATTTTCCTGACCGTCTGGGCTGCTGTAGCTGACACACAATCATACCAGTCCCCGGTAAAGACAGATTCAAACCGCTCAGCCTCAGAAAGCTCGAGCAGCCACCTCTCATCTGAACCAAGCCCAAGCTGTTTGGATACCTGTGACTGTTTGATCTGTGAACATTTTTTTTCAAGGAATGGCCTATGCGCATTTTGAGATTGCCTTTTTTGAACTGATGCGTGTCCTCATCAAATTCTGCTAGCTCTTTTACAGCCAGGACAACATGATCAAAGCTAGCTGAATTGGTCACAGCATTCAAACTGGCGATTTTCATTTATAACATCACTGTGAGAGTCTTTAATAGTCTCCCCAACTCCTGCATCCTGGAACTTATTTGTCCAGCCGTGTGTTCTTCAATGTCCCTGTGATCAAATAATCTTTCTCCATACTCAAGAAGCAAGGGGTCAGTTCTGATGAGACGGCTTATCTCATCATCTCTATGCCTGGCTAATACCTTATGATAGAAGGAAGAGTCAACATCTAAAGGTATTGGAAGCATTAGCCTCCCAAGCCTTGCCGCCTCACCTCTTTTAGCGAACTGATGAAACTCTCCTGGTTTCTGACAGCAATGTTTTGAGTGGACAGAGATTAGCTTTTTTGGATAGAGCCCTTCTCAATGGCTACGCAAAAGAAGGTCTTCCACCGTACTGCTTTTGGTGCGATACTTAGGAATCAAACATCCTGATTTCTTTTCAAGAACTGCAATGTTATGCATGTAATCTCCATGATCTTGCAGTCTTATCCATGCTTGACGCCTTTCTTTTGTCCCTTTTTTCATTGACAAAATTTTAGCAACTTCTGCCTCATTTGCATGGACATCTTGCGTGCTCATTTTCAAGACAAGCTTGCTACACAATTTGCACGCATGTTTTTTTTTTGTCCCATTTGTACTTTCCTTCCCATCTCTGTGACAAGTGCACACCTGTTTCTTTTGAAAGCGCTATTTCCCCACCCCCAACGTCATGTTCCTTCTGCCTATCCACATTCTCATTGCCACCCCCTAATTCACCAGTTTCTGCAAACTGCACCTTGCTGGTACTTGCTTCACTAACACCTCCCCACCCTAAACCTGCCCTTTCAAATCTAACAAAGGAAATACAATACTGTCTGTGCCAGAGTTCCCTCAGATTGATGGCGGCATGCAGTCTGAATCCTGTAAACTCGAGCCGGGAACAAAGTCCTTGTCATCACTGTTTTTATATTCCGACGAGCTTGCATGCACATTGCTGGTACTTGCTTCACTAACACTTCCCCAAAATGAACCTGCCACTTTCAAATCTAACAAAGGAAATACAATACTGTCTGTCTCAGAGTTCCCAGAGATAGATGGCGGCACGCAGTCTGAATCCTGTGAACTCGAGCCGGGAACAAAGTCCTGGTCATCACTGTCTTCACTGTTTTCATATGACCTTGCACTCTCAGGTTCATCCAACTGGACAGAAGAAGAAGAAAAAAAAACCACTGCATTAGGACAGAAATAGCACAATTTCCTTTTAAGGGGCCTTGCAGAAGAATAAAAAGAGTCATGAAGAAAAACAAGACAGGCATACATAAATTTTTTTCTGTGCTTCGTTTTATTTTTAAGTCCCTTCTGTTTATAGAAGGGACTTTTTCGGACGTGTCGCGGTGGGGCGAATTTAACAGCATGTCCATAATGTCTAAGGCGGGCAGGCTAAACTTCTAACAATTGAAGTAACACGATAAAAAAAAAATATATATATATTACGTCATGTCTAGTTGCGCTATCCTCGCTGCTGAACGTACATTTGGCGAGAAGCGACGTATGTGCGTATCATAAGGGTCCGATAACATCAGCTTTGACTAATGCAAATCCACTGCGCCACCGCGTGCGTGTCAGCACCTATACTAAGCTCAAGACAAAATACAAGGGTGGAAACGAAGACGCCCGTAAATCGACAAAGCACTGTGATTCCAGAGCAGTTTTCAACCTTCAAAGCAACCATCTGCCTAAAACCTCTAACTGAACAGACTGGGTAGATATTTTGCCACAAATCTATACCAGCCTTGTCCTCCTATCAAAACTCACTTTGATAACCATGGCGCATAGCAAAAGTTAGCCGTCAAGCCCGCCAGACTAACTCACAATGAGAGACCTAAAAGTATAGTTGACTAAAACTTGTAAAAAAGGGAGCTCTTGAGAATCTGTCCATGTGTTAACTCATAAGAATCTAAGCCTGTGAGGCCGGGGGTCCAGGCTCCTGAGAATCTTAGCCTCTTGTAAAACCCCCATGTTTTTATATACTCAGTACGAGGTAGTCAAGGCAGCCACACTGTTGTGTTTCTTGAAATCAATATATAGCTGGCAACGGGTGCTTTGCCCAAACATTGGGTTATTGGCAGCCTTTAAAACGCAAACACCTTAGGGCCTGTAGATAGCAAAGACAAAAGCCAATAATCAACATGAATAGTGCGGACTGTCAAAGCTGGAACGTGCGCGAAAATCGACTCTTGTTGTTGTCATACTGTGTCTTATTTAAAATCAACAGTCTGCATTGGAGAAGTTGTGGTGTTGATGGCGACAATGGAGAGAGAGATAGAACAATATTCAATACAAAATCACCTAAATTGATAATGCAGCATTAATCATCCTGCGTTTTATTTTAAATCAACAGGGTGTATTGGGAAAGGTGGGTTGGTGGCGGGGTCAATGGTGGGTTATTGTCAAAAATGCCGTGATTTATCGGTCAATGTGGCATTGTTGATTTTGGTTTCTTTGTATTGTATATTGTTCTATCTCTAGTGTAATAGAAGCTCCCAACACCTACATGTTATCAGCAGGGCAAGCAAAGGAAGGCATCTCTGGCATGAACAGCGCACGTCCTTGGTACTGAATAGGTTTTAAAAGAGTATTCTCGCCACACCCCCCCCCCTCCCCCCTCTTGCCATTCTCCCCACACCCACCCCCACCTCCCTCCCTCACCCACCCCCACCTCCCCTCCCCTCCCCCCACCCCACCCCACCCCACGCCCACCGCCCCTACGAACAATAACTGGTAATACAGTAAAAAGCGACACTTTGCAGAATCCGAAAAAAGCTGTTCGTGGAAGTCTGTTCTTGGAATCGAAAGACAGTTTTGTGTACGATGATTGAAATACACACTGAAATCTGCGGCCTTTTTATTTTTCTTACGCATCATCGTAGTAGTAGTAGTAGCAGTAGTATGTGCGAGCTTTTGCAAATGTCCTTTCTTTATTCAATTAATTTGTGGATCTGATATGCATGCAAATTTTCCCTACAAATTAATCATTCATCATAGCAATAAAAATCTCCGTGACGTTACTTTCGACTCACACAATCACACATGTCAGAAAAGGCAAACAAAATCGCATGACAGATTGGCCTTTTAAATTGTGTTATAGGACGAATTCCTTTCATAGAAGAAGAAAGCTTTAGTTAAAATCGTGGGGTTCTATTATCTTTTTGGAAACAAAATGGTGAATAGAAGCAGACGACATTATGGCAGACGTCTACAGTTTCGCCAAGCGGATTTTCGGCTGACTGTGCAAATGTATCGGATTGGCGGCATCTAAGTTAAAGATGATTGAGGCTGAGACATAAGTGTACACTTGGGACGTGCGTCGACGTGCTCTTGACAATGAAATGGGACTCGAATGGGCATGATATAAACACTTATATTTACAAAATCCAGCGACTCGGAAACAAAGACATTATTTGTAACGTGGAAACCAACCGCCGATGATGCAGGGGAAGCTAATCAGTTTTTGTTGTTGGAGGAGTCGCCCAAATGGCATGTCGCCCAATCAGGTATAAAGTTATGTCCATATCGCTAAGAAGGGTGATGTCACAATGACACACACACTGGCTCCGTTAGGGACACACTCGCGGAGCGTCTTATACACCCACCAGAGCATGTAAATCCAAGAAAATGGGAAAATTCTTTTTTGATATATTTTTTGAATTTTTAATGAAAGATAATGCAGAAACAACCCTCAGAAAATTACACATCCATTTTCCATAAGGATGGTAGAAAGTCACCCATTTCAAGGGTTTTGTGTACACACACACACACACACACACACACACACACACACACACACACACACACACACACACACACATACACACACACACACACACACACACTCCAAGGACCGCAACAAAATTACAACAGCTACGTCAGCAGTCAATGTTAACCGGTTGGGTAATGGCGTTGGAAAAGCTGTGTTTTTAGCGCAGATTTAACACTTTTAGCGCCATGGGTGTATTTCCTTATATATTGAAGTGTTAATTAACGACTATGTACCAATTTAAGGAGATGCAATGACCATAATAATTCAAGGTCATGGTGAATCAATCTCCAGCTGTAGGGTGTTGGCACTGAAAGTGTTAAAAACGTCTTTTGAAGCACTGTGGCGGACACGGGAGGGGAGTTCGTTTCAGTACAGCAGCGCAAGATCTAAAAAAGACCGCTGGCCAAAAGACTTGGTACGGACAAAAGGTACACGAAAAATGCGGCTGTCAGCAGAGGATCTGAGTTGTCTTGAGTGTACAGCTGTAGGAGAGAGGACAGGTAAGGTGTGCTAGATGTGGAAATGCAGCTGAAGCAGACAAAAGAAAGTTAATACTGAGTTCTTGCAGCCACACGGAGCCAGTGGCAGGATTTAAGTACAGTTATAATGTGATCAGTCGGGCAATGGAGTTGTTACAAAATAGTAAATCTCATTGCAATGTACACCAATGATGATGTGCGGAGTTTTAGAGCAGCGAGGCGGAGGACAGAACGACCGCGAAATGAGCGACAGCAACAAATCGCCATCGTCTACTCACCTTGGATTATTCCAACGCCAATGCCTGCACACACAAAAAAACTAAAGTGAAGAAATTAACTCCTTTGTGCATGCAGCCAGCGGTACTGTTTACAACACCCTTGAACTATCACGGTCGATCTGTCTCCTAAATTGTAATACAGTCCTCAGAGGATAACTCCAAAATGTGGGTATTTCGTACCTCTGATGCAAAGAGTTAACAAAAGTATCTACGCAGTCAAGCTCTAAACCTAAGTTAGTAACTAATTAAACAAATTAAAACAAACGAACTAACAAACTAAGTAACCAACTAACCAATTAACTAACTAACTAAGTGAGTAACTAATTAAACAAACTAAAGCAAACAAAATAACAAACTAAGTAACCAACTAACCAATTAACTACCTAACTAACTCAATAAATCAATTAAACAATCAATCAATTAATAAACACTGATGTTTACCTCCCTTGATCCACTACAAATGATCATTCGGCGGGGACCAAGGGAGGTAATATGAGTGTATGAAATACGAACCACAGAGTGACAGATAAAAACAAATTGAACTGAAATGCAATACACATATAGAAATGAACCTGACCAGACCTTGGTCCATTTGTGTCAAAAGGGAGATTTTCACTGTATTATAACGAAAAGTTCGTTTAACCCTTTGCGTTCCGTAGCGGTTTTCGTCGCGATGATTCCTACAGGAATCAAGTCGGCAAAAACCGCTACCGACAGGAAAAGTGTTAAAACAACAGGGGGTTTGTGTCTCCACGCGGCAGACACATTTGCCAGCGCTAAAGCCCATGCGTCCTATCAAGTTCATACGAAGCGCAATAAAGTCAAGTTTAACCACACTGCTACTGACTAGACCACTCCAGGGGCGGATCCACATGGTGTCTCGAAAGGAGGGTCACAACAGCTCTCCCCCTCTACCCGCCCCCCTCCCCCACCCTTAACCCCGGTTTCCACAATGTGTCATATAAAAGGAATCCAGACCAAAACAGTGACTATCAGGCGAGCATATTAATATCATAACAAAAAATAAGCACGCATAAAAAAACCCGATTACAAATAAATTGTGTTGAAATTATTTTTTCTTGGTGCTTTTCTGTTTGTGATTTTCTTAAAATTGTACTATCGTGTTGTAACCTTTCTCTCTACGCCTGTTTCTTTCATTTTTTTTTTTTTTCTGGTGTTTTTCTCAGACATACCTAGAGTTGTCAGAGGTGACGAATTTTTAAAACTGTTCGTTTTATCTCGTGACACAGCACCGCTTTTGTTACTTTATAAAAGGAAGGGATGATCATATCTACTTGTACTTGTCCTCCTCACCGGCTCCACCCTACCGCCCTAACAAAACAAGATTAATCGGGTACTATAGGTTTCTATATGGTGTTAATTTTCTTAATGAGAAGAATGTACTACCTGGAGTTTCTGCAGGAGCAATCACCTTGTGTTTGACAACAACATTACGCTACCAATCACTCCTCCGTCTGAGAAACAACACAGCCACTTGTGAAAATTGTGTTACTGCTCTATGTACCCATAATCCTACTCTATACGAGAAACACAGAATCAGATCACAGAAACAGTCATGATCTCCTATGTTGTATACCTTTTATACTGGCTGACGATTACTTAAAGGGTTAGTTAGTGATCAAAATCAAGACATTTTACACCTCCCCTCCGCTGACACGCATCAATGACTACAGAGCTACCCCGATGGACACCGACACGGACACTACCTCCAAACAAAAAAAAAGCTACGCAACCTGAGTCAGACTGGAGACCCACTGTGCTCAGAGAGTGATGTGTGACGGGATTAGGGGATTAGCAATCACCTGTGACACTCGGGCCAATTTTCTGCGCACTCCAGGGGGGAGGGAGAGAGAGAGAGAGAGAGAGAGAGAGAGAGAGAGAGAGAGAGAGAGAGAGAGAGAGAGAGAGAGAGAGAGAGAGAGAGAGAGAGAGAGAGAGAGAGAGAGAGAGAGAGAGAGAGAGAGAGAGACTAACAGCGCAGTTGATTTCTTGCCTTCTGATAACATTTGGCGTGTCCACAGTCGTAGACTTAAACCTAGATGAATGACACGTAAGAGGATGCAATGAGAATGGTATAGCACAGAAAGAGATAATGCTTCTCATGAGCCCCTTTAACTTACGGGGCGCATGAAACTCTATCTCTTGCTGAGGGATTGAGTTGGGTCCCAGATCAGCAGAGATCGGACACTTTCCCACAGCTGGGTTTGACCAGCAGTCAGCGGCTTAGTGCCTGATGGCTGCCTCAGTGTGAGGATGCAATGAGGATTGTATCGCACAGCAAGAGGCACTGATTAACACGAGTCCTGTGAGTGTAGGTATACATGGCACTCTATGTATGGGTGAAGTACTGTGACGGGTGCCACAGTGAGGATATCTGACTATAGATCATGAACACACTAGGCCCACCCACCGATCCCGTGAGATAATTGTAAAATACACCGTACAAGAAAAGAAGAACCATCGAATAGTAAAACACAACTTACACAAAATTAATAGCCACATCAATTTTTATTTGTGATCAGGGCCCCGTCCCCCCCCCACCACCCCCCACCCCTGGATCCGCCACTGCGCTCGGCAGAAAAGACGTGGCGTGGATACTGAATCTAAACCAGAAAAGTGACGGCTATGCGTGTGACGTAATACAGTGTAATAAACTGGGTTGTGGCTGTTCTTTCAAGACTATGGAAAAGTAAAGAATACCAACACTCTAAGTTTGTGTTTTAACTCATTCGAGACGTGACGCCTACGGATACGCGGCGTACCGCCGCGTATCCGTAGGCGGCACGTAACGATGAGTTAACCCGTTAAGTGTGGACAAAATCTGAACACCACCCAACTGCAAGCGGCGTAGATCCTCATGAGCCCCCCCCGCAGTTGCGAGTGCTGATGAGGATCTAAGCCCCTTGCTGACAACCCTTTCAATCCATGTCCTTGTGACAGTTAGGGTTTGTGGGTGTTGAAATAAGGAAGAGTGCAGAAACACGATCTGAGGTTGAGCTTCTGCACTCTTCCTTTTTTCAACACCCACAAACTCAAGCTGTCACAAGGACATGGATTGAAAGGGTTGTCAGCAAGGGGCATAGATCGTCATCAGCCCCGCAATTGCGTTAAGTTAGTGCAACTTTGGGGTTTCATGAGGATCTACGCCTCTTGCAGTTGGGTGGTGTTCAGATTTTCTCGTCACTGTTTTTCTCATGTTAAGGAAAACTGCACATTTTCTTATCTTTTAACTCGTTCAGTGCCACAACAGAAGGAAAAAATCAAGCATTCGCGTAATTATGTACACAAATATGCTGTCGTTTTATAAGAAAAAGCTAGTATGACATTTTGTTTCGAAAATCGATATTTTCATTTTATACGTTGGAAATCTCGATTTTTCTCAACGATGGACACACTGGCTGAGACATCGTTGTCTATGAATGTGAAGTAAAAAAAGAAATAAAATAACAGAATGGCAAGCCCACGCACAAAATAACTAGTTGGCTTTAACTGCACTGCAGTGACACGTCTTCCCTGGGGAAAGACAGCTCATATTCCGCCTCTTTATAATAATAATAATAATAATAATAATAATAATAACAATAATAACAATTAATAGACCTCTAGGCGCCTTACCCCCCAAAATCAAAAATGTACACAGTATTACGAACACACAAACACACTCACATTGCAGGGACCACAGCAGAATTACAACAGCTATGTCAGCAGTCAACGTAAATCGGTGGGGTAATGGCGTTGGAAAAGCTGTGTTTTTAGCGCAGATTTAACCCTTTTAGCGCCACGGGCGCATTTCCCGAATTTTGGAAAGGTTACTTAACGACTATGTACCACTTGCAGGAGGTGGATTGACCATGATAATTCAAGGGTAGTGCCATATTAGCAAATCTGGCGCTGCCCTTGAATTATCATGGTGAATAAATCTCCAGCTGTAGGGTGTTGGCACTGAAAGTGTTAAAAACATCTTTTGAAGCACTGTGGCGGACATGGGAGGGGAGTTCGTTTCAGTACAGCGGCCCAAGATATGAAAAAGACCGCTGGCCAAAAGACTTGGTACGGACGAAAGGTACACGCAAAAATTGCGTCTGTCAGCAGAGCATCTGAGTTGTCTTGAGAGAGAGTGTACAGCTGCAGGAGAGAGGACAACGGGGGCTTGATGTGGAAATGCAACAGAAGCAGACATAAGAAAGTATATACTGAAGTTTTGCAGCCACATGGAGCCAGTGGGGTGGTTCAAGTACAGGTATAATATGATCAGTAAGACAATGGAATTGTTAAAAACAGTAAATCTCATAGGAATGTTCACCAAGATGTACGGAGTTTTAGAGCAGCGAGGGAGAGGACTGAACGACGACGGAATGTGCCACAGCAACGACATTCGCCATCGTTCACTCACCATTGCTGATTCCACCAACATTGTCTGCACACACAAAAAACAAAAGTGAAAAATTAGCCCCTTTGTGCACGCAGCCACCGGTACTGTTTACAGAACAGATGGCTGCATGAACATAAAGGTTACGTTACTCATTTCTTTGCTAGACGTTGTTCAGGAAACCAGACATCGGTCACAATTGAACGTGTTCTTAGGAAAACAGTGGTTGATAACCCGAAACAAACATGCGACGCTTGTTTCGAGGAAAACAGTGGGTAAAAGACCCCAAGAACAATCAGGTGTCACGTGTTTCGACGGAAACAATGGATGAAAAATCTGAAGAAACAAGCGTCGCATGTTTCGACCAAAACAATGGATGAAAAACCGGAGAAAACAATAACATGTGTCCCGTGTTTCGAGGAAAACAGTGTATGAAAAACCGGAACAAACATACGGCACGTGTTTGTCCCAGTTTTACATCCTTTGCTTTTGTCGAATCAAGTGTCGTATGTTTGTTCCGTTTTTTCGAAACAAGTGCAGATTTTAACTACTTCTGATTTCCGTCGCATGTTTGTCCCAGTTTTAACGTCGTGAGATCGCCTTTGTCACCTGCTCAGCGTTTAACCCAAATAACTAACTTGTCCCGGTTTTTCATTCACTGTTTTCGTCGAATCACGTGCAGTTTTGACCTACTTTTGATTTCAGAAACAGCTTCATCGGGGGGCGCCTGCCTCCCAGTATGCCTACTGTAGTAAAAATATACGCTGACACATGACTACTATTACCTACATTACGTGCCTAAGTCTCTGGTTCACCATCTTAGAGCCGTGAGAACGCGACATAATGGAAAGCGAACTGAACAAAGTATCAGATGACGATAGATACCGTTACCTGTGTTGATTTGAGGAGAACTTGTGCAGTTGGACTGGAAGTCTTCAATTTTGCACGGTATGGCTGGAATGGGAAGACATAGAATTAACAAACAAACAAACGAACAAACATCCGACCAAACTACCAGCAAAACAGCCACTCAAACCAGCCCAATGACCAGCTAACGACGTACACGCCATGGATGGGATATATGGTGGTTCAAACGTAGTGCCAGAAAAACGTGTCACCTTGAGAAGCGCCAAGCTATTCAGTCGCTACCGTTCAAATTTATTTCGGACGAGCCTTTCCCTCTCTGTAGTCTTTTAAATGTTTAATGTGTCAATGTTATATTTCCACCGTGAAATGGCCGTAATTGCATACTGGGCGTTAAACCCTAATAACTAATTAGACAATGTCATATTCATTCATTCATTCATTCATTCATTCATTCATTCATTCAGTCAGTCAGTCAGTCAGTCAGTCAGTCAGTCACTCAGTAGTTATTAATTTGCTGATTTATTCATGAATTCACTCTTTACTACATTAATTTAAATTTCTTTAATTTACTCAATTATTTCATTAAATTAATAATTATTTATTTATAGATTGCTTATTTGCTTGTGTAATTGATTGATTGATTGATTGATTGATTGATTGATTGATTAATAATAATAATAATAATAATAATAATAATAATAATAATAACTACTACTACTACTAATAATAATAATAATAAAGGTCATTAATTTGATTATTGATTATCTATTTATTTGTGTGTTGTCATTCTTACCGAAAAAACTGTTGATCTGACTGATGGCGCTAGGTTTGCATGTGGTACTCGAGACATCTGCATTGTTGACACAGGTCACAATGTTCGTATAGGAGCTGAAAAAAAAAGAAAACAAAAGAAGAAGATGCTGTCAACACAATTGCAAAATCAAGAGCTGTCAACAATATTGCGAAAAATAAGAGATGCCAACAATATCGCAAAGAAAGTGTGTCAAAAACTAATCTGTATCTCTTACGTTTATAAAATTATTGTCATGAATCCTTAACAATTTAGTCTGAAATTTAAACATCTTTTGCTTTTTATGAGCGGTGTAAAAACAACTGCCGAATTTTTATCAGTATATGATTTGTCAATAGATGATCAATCGATGATATAAGTAGGCCAATTTTGCAGCGTTTTGATGAAAACCACGCGTTAACCCCTTGTGTGACGAGAAAAGAAGTCAACAAGATCCAAGTGCAAGAGATGTAGATCCTCATCCGCTTGAGGATCTGCGCCTTTTGCTTGCGACCTGTTTTTATCCATGTTTCCTGGACGGTGTTGGCTTTAGGTCGTTGAATGAACCAATTTTGGTAACAAAAATGTGCGTACAGTTGCAGGGAAGGGGTTGAAAGCCAGGACAAACATGCGATCCCATGTTCGTCCTGGCTTTTAATGCACTGTTTTCATCAAGTTTGGCCACTGATGATGTTTCAACGTCTATTTCAATATGTGTTATTTTTATACGCACGTTACTCACCCGCAGACCTCGATGGTGATGAGCTCTCTCCTGCACGTGTCGCTCGTCCCTAAAGATGTAGTAAATGTATTGGCGTACGTGGAATAACAAATCCTCAGCTTGACCAATTCTGCATCATTGCAGGCCGACTCTGCGCCCATTATGACTGCAAGCAGGGATTTACAAGTATAATTACATTAATTGTGTCCTTGCCAGCAATGTTGCTGTGAAATCGAAGGCTACCTACCTAAACTGAAAGCCGAAGCGGGAAAGACGAAAGAAACAAAAGCGGAAAGAACAAGATGAGGATTCAACCCAAAGTCAACCGTATTGTTTGGAGCTCAGATGCGTTTATCTTTTAGGAACATACAGAGTTGTTCATATTTTTAGGCTTATTATGCTGATCCATTTCCCCCCTCTCTAAGCCAACCTCTGATCAACACACACGTTGGCGCGCACAAATAAAGACGGCCGGGACACACGGCGCTTCCCGTCATTAGTACGCTCTGTGAGCTCGTGTAGCGACATGAATCCATCTCCTTCTACTCTAACCCACCCTCTAATCCACACACACACACTGGCACACAGAAATAGAGACGGACACACGGCGAGTCCCGCCTTTCGTAAGCTATGTGATCTGGCGTTGCATTGACATCCTGAAGAAGAATAATAGCACGAGCAGAGAAATGACGTCACTTCAAGCTTCACGTCAAGGCATCATAAGTCCCACGAAGCCGTGTTCATAGTGATGACTCGATGTTATCCGTCACTCAACGAAGTACTGACATTTGACGTAACAGAGAATCAACTTTGCAATTTTCTTGCTGATTTTCACGCCTAGGTCACAATTTGATCTAATCCTACCCCAGGGCCGGGCCAAACAACCGGCTTACACTGTTTAAGAAAAGATCATGCGGGTATTAACGAGAAGATAGTATTTTTTGGTAAAAGAAAAATTAAAGTTATGCTGTCTGTTTACAAATAACTCCCAAAAAGGGGTGCAGAAAATTGTTTGATTTTCACACCTAGGGCATACAGATCACAATTGACTTAATCGTACCCCACAGCCGAGTAGGCCAGTATATAAATACCGTGTACGAAAAAGCATGCGATTATTAATGAGAAGATTGTGGGGTTTTGTTTTCGTAAAAAAGATTCAATTGTTTTAGATTAACCCATATAATTTGTGAATTAATCTCCCAAAACGTGAAAATATATTTTTGTAAAAAATATTTAATTATCACTCTAAACGTTATAGAGGTACAATGCTGGTTATCAAACTCATTTAAAATCTCCTTTTATCTAGTTATATGCAAAATATCTGTAAAAATAAGAAACATTACAGACTCCAGCGTTGATCAACCGTTTTTTGTGAAACGGCCATTATCTCGCCAATGAGCATCTTAATAAGAAAAATCGAAAAAAAAGGTTTCGAGATAATTCTTTTAGGGACAATATCCTCAAATTTCAAGATTTGCCGTCCTAAAACGCGGGCTCCAGTCGCTGTCACACACACACACACACACACACACACACACACACACACACACAGAGAGAGACACACACACAAACACACACACAAACACACACACAGACACACACACAGACACACTCACTCACACACACACACACACACACACACACACACACACACACACACACACACACACACACGCACACACACACACACACACACACACACACACACACACACACACACACAATCACGCACATACGGCTCTTTGGCGCGTAAAAGAGTTTCTCTAGCAAGGTTTGCGTAGCTAGACGTGACGTCATTTTATCTTGTTACTTCTTTGATAGAATTTCTGGCCCGCACACCCAAAACGTCATGTGCATTTTTCGTAATGCGCTCCGACCCAGCCCTATTTTAAAGTCTACCGTATTTTCAATACGGGAGACAAACAAGATGACAATTTCGTCCCAAAGTCTACTTATTGTTTGGAGCTAAGATGCGTTTATCTTTTAGGAACATTCAGAGTTGCTCATTTTTTCAGGCTTATAATGAAGATCAGTTTGATGTCTGCCGGACGGACTGTGACTGACTGACTGACTAACTGACTGACTGACGGACCTTGACTGACTGATTGACTACCTGCTGAATGACGGATTGTGACTGACTGACTGTGTATAACGGACTGACTGTGATTGACGGACTAACTGAATGAATGAATGAATGAATGAATGAATGAATGAATGAATGAATGAATGAATGAATGAATGAATGAATGTCTAAGTGACTGACTAACGGACTGTGACTGACTGTCTGCCTGCCTGACCGACTGACCTGACTGACCCACTGATTCCCTGGCCTGATCACGACACGATCGAACGTCTGACTACCTGAATGTCCGAATGTGATTATTTAGACCGAAAACATAAGTAGAAAAGGGCGAAAACAAACAGCAAAACAACCGGACGAATTTCTTTATCTGACTGACTGACCAGTTAACCGAAAACACGTTAGTAACTAACAAAAATGGACCGGCTGTAAACAAAAATAAAGAACGAACGTACAAACAAAAGAACGAACAAATAGGGACGTACGTGGTCCAACGGCGGCTGATGTCGGCCAATTGGTATACTGTTAGATTGGAGTCAGTAGGCCCTCTTCGCCCCGTCGGGTAACTACTACATGTCATCAGTGACACTAGTAGCAGTTTAGATCCATACCCAACCGACTCCCCTCCCCTTGGCTAACTGACGACATAGCTGAGGCCAAGCGCGAACGTCGACAAGCAGAACGCCGCTGGCGCTCATCCGATCTCACCGTTCACAGAGAGATGTTCCAAACCACCAGATCCAATGCCTGCAGAATGATCTCCCACTCCAAACGTAAACACCTTCAAAACAAAGTCCTGGAATCCACTTCTTCCGAAACCCTCTACGCCACCATGAACACACTCTTAGGCACTTCTAAAGACTTTCCTCTTCCCAACACACACAGCAAAGATGAACTTCAGTCCGCTTTCTCCTCCTATTTCTCCGACAAAATACAAACTCTGCGCAACACACTCGACACTCTGCCTTCTCCGCCTTGCCTTCCTGACCCCTCCCCCTCCCCTTTTTCCGGCACTCCCCTCTCGTCCTTCCGCCCCGTCTCTCAGGATGAAATTCTCAAGACCATAAAGTCCATGCCTTTCAAAACCTGCGAACTAGACCCCCTCCCAGCTTCTCTCTACCGGGACGGCCTACCAAAACGTTTGCCCTTCATTACCGACATCATCAACACATCTCTAGAGAATGGCTCCGTCCCCGATATCTTCAAGTCCGCCATCGTCCGTCCTCTCCTCCAAAAACACAGCCTCGACCCAAATGAACTCAAGAACTACCGCCCAGTCTCCAATCTCTCTTTCCTGTCCAAGCTTCTTGAGAAGGTTGTCCTCAACCAACTCAACCTCCACCTCGCCGACAACAACCTCCTCAGTCCCTTCCAGTCTGCCTATCGCAAACATCACAGCACTGAAACAGCCCTTCTACATATCCTTA
The DNA here is from genome assembly GCA_036245525.1 of Semisulcospira habei. Taxonomy (NCBI): domain Eukaryota; kingdom Metazoa; phylum Mollusca; class Gastropoda; family Semisulcospiridae; genus Semisulcospira; species Semisulcospira habei. Next base: position 107,139,989 of record BTPG01000003.1, on the reverse strand, counting down.
ACGACCTGCTTCTCTCCACTGACTCGGGCAACATCTCCATTCTTATGCTACTCGATCTCTCTGCCGCCTTCGACACCATAGACCACTCTATCCTCCTCCACCGCCTTCACCACTCCTTTGGCATCACTGACTCTGCCCACTCCTGGTTTGTCTCCTACCTCTCCAATAGACAGCAGTCGGTCACCATCGACGGCGTCTCCTCCAAACCAGTTAGGCTCTCCTGCGGCGTTCCACAGGGGTCCGTTCTGGGCCCGGTCCTTTTCACACTCTACACCTCTCCCCTGTCCAACATCATCCAGTCTCACCACATACATCACGACCTCTACGCTGACGACTCACAACTACTAGACAAAGACAAACTCGACAACTCTCAGACACTACTGACTCGCACGGCTGACTGCTACGAAGACGTGTAAAACTGGATGACAGAAAACAAGCTCAAACTGAACGACGACAAAACGGAAGCCATGCTGGTAGGCACTCGCCAGAAACTTTCCCAGCTCCCTCCCTCTCTCCACATTCAACTCGACAGCACCCCCATCTCCCTCTCTGACTCGGTCAAAGACCTTGGCGTTATCCTCGATTCCTCTCTTTTCATGAACAGCTTCGTCTCCGGCACGGCCCAGGCATGTTATTTCCACCTCCGCCGCATCAGTCAGATCAGAAAATACCGAAGCTGCCACCAAACTCGCTGTCTCTCTCATCTTATCTCGCATCGACTACTGCAACTCTCTCCTTTCCGGCCTTCCTCACTCCACCACTCTCGCTATCCAGTGCGTCCAGAACAATGCTGCCCCCCTCGTCCTCAGAAAGAAAAAATCCGACCACATCACTCCCGTGCTCAAGCTCCTTCACTGGCTCCCCCAGCACCCAACGCATCGGATACAAGATTCTGTCTCTCTGCTACAAATCCCTGAACAACTACGCTCCTACCTATCTCTCCAACTTACTTCACCCCTACACTCCTTCCCGCTCCCTCCGCTCCGCCTCCGACCCTCTCCGCCTCCTCATCCCCCGCACCAACCTCAGCACTTTTGGCCCCCGCTCCTTCTCAGTATACAGTCCATTCACCTGGAACACTCTCCCACTCTCTCTCCGTCAGAAACACTCTCTCTCCTCCTTCCAGTCCGCCCTCAAAACTCACCTCTTTCAACAGTTATAGCACTACATCACCACACTCCCCACCCCAAGCTGACCGTCGTAATGTATTTTCACTATTAGTGGTACGTGAGTAATTGTCTAAAGCGTGCGCATGCGTGTGCGAGTTGTGAGTGAGCGCTTAGAGTTATAATTATAATAACTATGCGCATTATAAATACCGTAATTATTATTATTATTATTAGATCCGCGACAAAATTATGGCTTAAAGTCACATCGCGTCGTCGCTGGCTGCTCGTGTGTTCAAGCGACGTCGCGATGTGATCAAAAGCCAGAATTTAATTCTGGCTTTTGATCACATCGCGACGTCACTGGCCGCTCGTGTGTTCAAGCGACGTCGCGATGTGATCAAAAGCCAGAATTAAATTCTGGCTTTTGATCACATCGCGACGTCGCTTGATAAATTTTTATCTCGGATCTAAACAACGAATTTGTCTCGATTCACTGCCACATAAGAGTCATTTCGAAAAACAAAAAGCGACACTTAATTGTGACTGTTAGATTAACCCCGGCCGGGGTCTCAGTTTTTTTTTTAGGGGGGGGGGGGGGGGGGCTCTAGAACCGAGGCCCCTAATCCGGCCACAAAGAATCCTTGACGGATTAACTTACCGGATAATTTGACGGTGACGCATAAGATATTTTGGATCCTCACGCTTTCAAAAGGCCTAAGTTCCCTTTAAATATTATGGTGTACACTGGATTGGAGCGGATCCATTGCTTGGTGAAGGTTGTTTTTGTCGTTAGACCGGAAAAACATCGCCATTTTAGAAGACGTGATGCTTTTATCTCTGGCGCAGATTTGTCTTCGTAAAAGTATTAGCTGGTGGTGTAGAGGTGTGGAAAACGGCAGCAGACATGGGAGCCCCATAGTGAACCAGACCACTATTTACATATTATCGAAGCAAACTCTGTTAGACTTCTGATGATAATAATACAATCGACGGCGTTTAAGTCTAACATGCAGGTAAATTTTGTTTCGCTCGACTCATCCGTCGTTGAAACTTATTTGCACAGTGTTGTTCGTCTTCAGTGTTGTAAAGTCCTTTATATTTACAGAGGGGATTTTTTTTAGGACGGTCGCGGTGGGGCAAATTTAATAGCATGTCCATGATGTCAAAGACGGGTAGGCTAAATCTCTAACATTTAAAGTAACAAGATAAAAATTACGTCATGTCTAGTTACGCTAACCTCGCTTCTGAACGTACATTTGGCGCGAAGCACCGTATGTGCATATGTGCGTATGTATGTGTGTGCGTATGTATGTAAAACAATAAAATCTCCGATATTTCTGTAAACACAAGCTTGAAACTTAACGAAATAGTATTATAAGTGGGTGGCTAAGAGAGCCTCCGAGCATATTGTAATTTAATGTCTCATTGAAGACTTAAACAACCGTTTATTGAAAGTCTTTTGACCCAGATTAGAGTCCGAACATTCTGCATATTGCTAGTTTGGAGAAAGACATTAGAGTTCGTTAGCCAGCTCTGTCTCCTTTTAATTTCTTTAGTAAAAATAAAATATTTTCAGAAAAGAATTAAAACACTAAAGAAACAACAACACAATTTACTTAAGAGGAAGCCAGACAGTGTTGTTGACGTAGAAAAGACAGCTCCGTCACCACGCAGACAATGACATGATACTCTAAATATGACGTCATTCTTTCTCTCGCGCGCGACTCTCTCTCTCTCTCTGTCTGTCTGTCTCTCTCTCTGTCTGTCTGTCTGTCTGTCTGTCTGTCTGTCTCTGTCTGTCTCTGTCTGTCTCTGTCTGTCTCTGTCTGTCTCTGTCTCTCTCTCTCTCTCTCTCTCTCTCTCTCTCTCTCTCTCTCTCTCTCTCTCTCTCTCTCTCTCTCTCTCTCTCTCTCTCTATCTCTCTATCTCGCTCTTTCTATCTCTCTCTCACACACACAAACATGCGCGCATCTCCAGGAGAAATAGATCCACATGCGCCCCCCAGGTGCATGAGGATCCATGCCTCATGGAGATGTTTGGAGCGCGTGAGCATGCACGCACTAACACGCACACACACATCGACGCGCTTTGAGAAAAGCATGCAGATGACAAGTGTACTTCGTATATCATGTAGCTAGGTAAAGTCAACCTGAGTCCGAAATAGCTCAGGCGGTTAAACGTCGGAGCAGGAGAGCGAAGGGAATCGCCGGGTCGTGGGTTCGAATCCCGTCCCGGTCCCGGTAGCTGGACTCAAAATCCAGGGGGGAAAAACGGATTTGTTGAATAGCATTTCTGTTGAAAGGTCCTGGTAAATCAAAGTGGCACAGTTGGAGTGCGCCTGAGTTGATCAGTGTTCAGGTCGTACTCCAGAGGCAATAGATTTCCCTGTCCCCCATAACCCGGACGTCAGGGCCGTCCATGATCACCTCGGTGCTGTGGACGTTAAACCCGAACTAACCAACCAACCAATCAACCTGCTTTCACACAAATTATAGCAGGACTTAAACTGTACCGTCAATTTCTAGTTTTGTCACCATTTTCTCAAGCGTATGAAGCGAAAGTGAAACTCATATCACGCAAAACATAAAAATAAGTACGTAAAAATTAAAACTTACGCCATGACAAATGACATTTGACAACTCAATGACGCGTATGTCCTGCGCCCCTTATAGAACTCACTGACGCATTCCCAGATCTGCGAGACTTTTTCAATAGGAGATAATTCAACATCAGAATCAGGTCAAAGACAAAAGGTAGAGACTATGGACAGCGAGGACAGCTGTCATATAGGAAACAAACTAATAAAGCATTAAACTAATACACAGATAAACACATGAACTAATAAACTAACAACAACAAACAACTAACAACTAACAAACTAAAAAGCTAACAGATAGCAAACTACATGTTAAACCAGCCAAGTGGGTAACCGAGCTAACTATTAACCCCTTCGCTGCCACTGATCACGGATGTCGCGTCTGAAACCATTCCACGCTGGCCTACCCCTCGTGTAGAAACAGTTGCAAGTGGTAACAAACACAGGCAAAGGGAACACTCCAAGAGACATAAATCCTCATGAACCCCCGCGACTGCGGGGGTTCATGAGGATTTATGTCTCTTGCGGCTGGGTAGCGTTCACCTTGCTCCGGTAGTTGAGAGGTTAATAAACCACGGGATCAACACCAATAAATAATAATGATAATAATAATAATAATAATAATATTAATAATAATAATAATAATAATAATAATAATAAACCGGTCACAAAACCGTTAGCCCCTCCCACTCCCCCCACCCACTCCCCCCTCCTCCCCCCCCCCAAAAAAAAAAAAAAAGAAAAAAAAAAAGAAGAAGAAATAAAAATAAATAAATAAATAAATAAAAATAAAATAAAATTAAAAAATGGGAGAAAAACCGGGCTTTGAGAGGTTAATAAACCATAGGATCAACACCAATAATAATAATAATAATAATAAACCGGTCACAAAAAGTCCCCCACCCCCCACACCCCCACACCCACCCCCCACCCCCCAAAAAAAAAAAAAAAAAAAAAAAAAAAAAAAAAAAAAAGAAAGAAGAAAACGAAAACAATATATATCGACCTACCTGCAGCAGCAAAACCGAAAAGAACAATCATTGCCATGGTTCCAACTT